>OW052182.1:147663513-148863513 GCA_932526625.1 Rhingia campestris | reverse complement strand
ACAAAATTAAATAATAAAAACAAAAAGAAATTATGCCATTGTCAAGGTTCCAGCTCCCAAGCCGTAACCAACGCCCTTGGGACCAAAGTTTCGGCCATAACAGCTTCGGCAATAGATGTCTCCATCAGGACCATCGTTAAGATTGGTAGAATCAAGTGACTTGCGACAGTCGGCACAGTGGAAGCACCTCTTGTGCCAGATTCTGGTTTTGCTTATCATTTGTTCGGCGGCAAATACAGCGTATCCACATCGAGGACATCCTCCAGATGATTTTGTTCCATGCAGTTCTCCACCATCGGGGCTGAATGTACAAAATCATAAAATTAACAACACATACAATATACATACATACAACGCTTTCAAGACTTACAAAGCCATTGTTGATTCTCCACCAGTAGAAACCAAGGTTGGGGTGTGGCCGTATCCAAAACCTTTTGGTCCAAAGAGTTTTCCGTAGCATGCACGGCAATGGATTTCATGATCGGGTCCATCGCAGGCAATCATCGAATCCAATGGTCTGTGACATTCCGAACAGTTGAAGCATTTCTGATGCCACATCTTTCCCTTGGATAATTGTTGCTCAGCAGCAAAGACCATACCGCCACAACGTGGGCATCCCTCACCTTCAGGAGCCTTGATGGAAGTTGTATCGGGATTGAAGAAAGGCCTTTGTGATGAAATTTGGTCCTCACTGAGAAAGAAAATAGTAAACCATAATAGATGAATTTTAATCAAACATAATTTTTTTATGAAACTTACTAACTAATTAACCATAATATAATTAACAAAATTGCAATAGAAACGATATTACTACTGTGACAGTATAATTGAATGGGTTATTCATTGGTAAAACTAATGTTATCGAATAGTTTTTCAAAGTTATCGAAGTAAAAACAGATAAACTCCTCAAATTAATTTTATAATCTATACAAGAGACATCACTATATTGCTAATGTTCGCCATTTTAATTTTATCTCTTGTATTTTTTTTACAATGAACAATATACTTTCCGAATCATTCAGAAGCGATTTTGCTGTTCTATCTGTATTCAGAATAAGCTTTCGATGACTTGCGGAACTCTTCCGGTAAGTTTTTTTAACCTCCATTAATTGATACATTCACAATAGCCATATGAGTGTTATATCAGCATTCTGAACAATATATTCTATAACTTTTTTGTAACATTTACTAGGGATTTGCTAAATTAATGTCATAGTTTATAATTTTTTTATACAATCATAAATTATATTAAAATTAAATATAAAAAAAAACATACGTCAAACCGTCTGTCTGCAAGAAACCAGATCCGCAAGCAAATCCATAACCGTGTGGTCCCCATCTCTTTCCGTAGCAAGTTTTGCAGTAAACTTCCTTATCTGGACCATCACAAGCAATGATAGAGTCCAATGTCTTTGTGCAATCATTACATTTGAAGCATTTCCTGTGCCATTCACGTCCCTTGGATAAGACCTGTTCAGCAGCAAACACTACTCCACCGCAACGGGGGCAACCCTCACCAGGTTTCGCTTGAATTGCACTTACATCAATAGCGCAAGTTTTTGGCGCCATATCACTACAATATAAAAAAGAATAACAATTAAATTAGATTAAAAAAAGGACACCAGTTAATTTAAATTAAAACTCTGAATAATTGTTAATTACGTGAAACCAAAATGCCAAGCCACAAGCGTGTTGATTTTTATAAGTTCTTGTGTTAGTAGTTATCTTCTACAAAATACTAACGGTGCAAATATTTAAAAAAAAATGAATTTTCTACTTATATTTAAGAAATGTTTTAAACGTTTAAACCTTTAACTTTTAGTCGAACGCTTTATTATTCAATAAGTCAATATGTTTTTAGGTCGAAATATCTATGTTTGGTTTCCTAGAATATTCTAAGCAGATCTTTATATTCTTTTCTTATAATTAATTAAATTTTTATATTTTTTGTGCAAATCTTTGAATGCACAAACAACTTTTTTAAAATCAAGAATTTGTTGTTTTTAATACACAAAATCTTTAATTATAACTGAATAGCGTAATAGCGATGAAAAACGCGATACAGACTCTACAAAAGTAGGATAGAAGTTTATATGAAATTGTGTCCTTTCAGTCCTTGAACTCTCATTAATTCCATTTCAGATCAGTGATACAATATTGTTTTGTCTTTGAATGCACAAACAACTTTTTTAAAATCAAGAATTTGTTGTTTTTAATACACAAAATCTTTAATTATAACTGAATAGCGTAATAGCGATGAAAAACGCGATACAGACTCTACAAAAGTAGGATAGAAGTTTATATGAAATTGTGTCCTTTCAGTCCTTGAACTCTCATTAATTCCATTTCAGATCAGTGATACAATATTGTTTTGTGTTTTTTTGGGAAAACAAACTTCGTGTGTTTTATGTGTAAATATGTTTTGTATGTAGAACAAATAACACATAATAGGTGTAATAATTTTGATTTCTATATACCTCTGCCATTCGGCGTCCCTTATATCGGAAGTTAGTCCCATAGACGACATTCCAAGATGGCCATAACCACGTGCCCCAAACTTTTGCGCATAGCAACCTGTTGATATATGTATTTTGTTGTTTACATATGAATAATATGTATATATTACACACAATATGTTTTTTCTTTCTTTAACATTTAAAATAACATTTAATTACGTACATGTTTACACGCCGATATAATATATACATACTTTTTTCACTGATCAGCATCCATAGAGAGTCACAAATATACAAAGAATAATTACCTTGCAATATACTTTGAGCACGTGTCAATTAAAAAAATATCATAACTCTGTTTAGATATTTTCGAGGTAGGTACCTAACTAGATTCTATTTAGTTACAACTTTAATGAAGTATATTCTGTTCTACTTTAATAAATTTAACACTTGATTCTAGGGAGCAGACCTCAAAAGAAACAACATATTTTTCACTGTCCTACCTCTTGCGGAATTCTGTCAAATTAAATTTACAAATAATTTTATTAGAATTTGACGTTCCGAATCGACATTAAATTGTAGCCACATTTAGCTGTGGTAGAAATTGAACACACAAATGGTTTGTAGGTCTTGTAAGGACCGTTAATGGAAAATTTATTTATTTATCACCATTTTTAATTCCAACATTAAAAACTCGTTTTTAATATTTTGAGTTATAAATTGGATCAAAAAATAATATCCATTTTATAGTTCTTTTTTGACATGTTTTTATATCCTTGACGAATGCTTCTTAATATCTTCTACAAAAGAAACATAAATCTCAAATAGGGACAATTTTCGAAATCGATAAATGTATACTATATCAAATGCCTAATTGCTAAAAATATATGGTAATGATGGTTAGGAAAAACATTTATCACAAGGGTAATGCGAAAAATGAAACACCCTTGATTCCCTTCTGAGCTCACATTCCGTATAGATAATACAGCTCATCTTCTTGCAGACGCTATCAAAGACCTGGCCAACATATTAAATATGCAAATAATTATTGAAACTGCCGACTCCTGACTAACAAAATGTTTAAATAAAAAAAATCTGCATTTTTTACTGCTAACTATTTCGTCATTTCGGTCATTCGATTCAATAAACCTTAACTCATGTTCGATATTTGTTTAATACTTTTTTTAATTAATTCAATAACTGGATCCATCATCCTCGCAACTGATTAGACAAATGAATAAATGGTTCAAAATCAACTTTCAAAAGAGTTTGCATTTACAATAATCAATACCCCAATACCAAAATCGAAATTAATCGACACGATCGACAAATATTAAGTCGAAGTAGTAAATTCACTTTATAATATGAAATAGTTAATAATAAATACATTTTCATTTTATTAACTCATTCTACAATAAATGTCGAATCGATCTGAAGTTGTAGTTTACACTAAGATAATATTTTATTACTTCTAAATATGATTTCTACTTGCAATATAGTTTATTTGCCACATATTTTAATAAGCTTGTTTTTTTTTTAAGCGAACGTTAATGTAAGCAAGAACTAAACCCTTTTCTAATATTTATTTTTATTATTTGTGTAGTATAATGCAGATCACAAAAGAGAATTATATGTTTACTACTACTTCTTATTACTTATTCTGTTTTAAGAGTGCAGTGCATTGGTCTACTAATCAGGCAGTTGCTGGTTTAACACAGAACCTAGATTTTTTTTCACTTGCGAAAGTCTGACAAACATTTAGGAGTATAAAGCTCTCTTGAGATTCTTCTAAAAATATTTATGTTAAAAACTTAATTTCGGACACACAAATGGCTAACGAACATGGGTAAAAGTCCAATTGGAGAATGTTTTACAAATTTATATATTTATTTTCTATTTTAGCTGTAAACCTAAATAGATAATGTAGCGCCAAATTTTTAATTTTTGATAATATTTCCTTGACTATATAATAATCATTTAGGTATATTATTTCAATTCTGTGGTGCTTGAAATTTATTAAAATGTAAGCAAAAACGGACTTGATTGTGTCCAAGTGGATTAATTCGACTGGAGGGTAGCAAAGATATTAGTAAGCTGACATCGAAATAAATGATGTCATTTTTTGAAGCATTTGTAAAAAATTTAAATCAGCAGAGAGTATATTAATTTGTTTTCTATAACGTACCCATTAGCGTAACATTCACTTTGAAGGGCACCTCCTCCTTGACCGTAACCATAACCCTTGGGCCCGAACTTTTTGGAGTAACAAGCTGTTGAAATATGGAGGTATTGTTATAAATATTTTGCACCCATAAATAAAAAAAATCGTTTTTTTATATATATCACAATCTAAAATTTTAGACTTGTTATATCTACCTTTGCAGTAAATGTTTTTGTCTGGGCCTTCACAACAACTGATGGAATCCAGTCCCTTTTTGCACATTCCACACTTGAAGCACTCTTTATGCCATTGCTAAAAAACATACAAGACACAATATATAACACAGAGACATTTAACATTACCGCTTAAAATGTAGCTTCTCCGTAAGTTTTTTAAGGTTTTGACTTTAATATTAAACAAGTCTACTAAATACATACACAAATTACAGGAAAAAAAAACACAGATAAAAAGGACATTTAGAATTTCAACTACAATACTTTTCAAAATAACTATAGAACATGGATATTTTTTTGTAACATTGATTGCTACCTCTGCAATAAATCTCCTTATCAGGACCGTCACAATGCATGGTCGAATCCAATGTCCGATTACAAAGAAGGCATTTAAAGCATCTCCTGTGATAACCCTGTAGTTTTTTTTAACGATTATGTATAACATTATTAAAATTATATTGGATAATTATTGGGGATGTTAAATCAAATGCAAATTGCAACTAGTTATAATTCGAGAATTTATTTGTTTATAGTTGAACAAATATTTTTCTAAAATATAACACAATTTTTGGATTATTATTGCAAATATGTGTATGCCGAATAGGAAATGAGTTTTGACATTCAAAATCATTTATTCTTTTTATTTTAAAGATACATTATTAAATGTGATTTCATTGAATATTATATTATAATTTTCCTAGTTTCATAAAAATTGGTTCAAATCATGGCTCTAAGTTACACTCAACCTTAGAGAGATATGGTTATAAAAGGACGGCGCAGCGCCACCGTGACAAAACGGGACTACCAATCGAGCTATAAAAGTCAAATCTTTGGGTGTATTATATCTCAAAAATACGTTGCTTTTACCATTTGAAGCATTCGACTCTTGTTCTTTTAACGATGTCATTGGCCAAAGTTAAAAAGACAGAGACGTTAAACAAGCTCAGAAAAAAAGATATGAATTCAAAATTAGAGGAATATCAGGCGAATAGTATGAAAGAGTGAAAGTGAAAGATATCCATAACATTTCTTAGAGCAGTTTTAGCGCATATCATGCGCAAATTAAAGCAAAATTTGCATCACCAAAAGACCTGATGATGAATTTGTATGCTTTGCATTATGGTGGTAGTGTTGCAATATACATATCATAATATAGTAGTAGGCCTACATTTATGTTAAAGAATTCCGCCATATTTAATTGAAAAACAAATCGGTCAACTATTTTGAATTTGTGTTAAAGTTTTATAGTATTTGAAAGTAAATCATTAACAACACAAAACCTGTTGTTTATTATAGGTTTCATTAAATAACGTGTGATATGTATTTTAAAAACGTCTATTTCGTTAAGTAGTTTGTGAATGTTTTTTTTTGTTCATTAATTTAAAAGTTATATTTTATTGTTAAACTTACCCTTCCGCGTGCAAGCATTTGTTCGGCTGCATAAACATAACCACCACAACGTGGGCATCCCTGTCCTTCTGGGGCCTTAGCAATGACTCGTGGTTCTAGTCTCGCTCCATTTCGTACTTCGGTTTCGCTGAAAATAAAAATATATACAAATATACTTAAATATTTGACTATTTTAAAATATTTAAGCAACATTATTTTGTCCCTAAGCTTGTTTTTAAAATTGAGCAAGTTGGAAAAAAACATTCAGTGGATTAGATACTTATATGTTTTTAAAAAAAATTTAATGAGGTTGAGCTGATTCCATGTAAAACTTTTTTTTCAATTATTTAAAAAAAAAATTGTATTGTTAGGTGTATTGTTAGGTGAACCTAAGCACCTAACAATACAATTTTTTTTAAGTTACTTTACCACACCATAAACGATATGAAACCAATATCTATCGATCGTGTAGCTCATATGGAGAAATGAGGTGGTAGAACGTTTTTTAAGGATTTATACAAAATTAAATAATGTCAACGAAAATCTCCTCTGATAATGTCGGATGAGCTAGTCTCTGAGTTAATGAGGAAACACATTTGTTCCGGTTAACATTAGGCGTTGTGATTGACTTATCTGGAAGAATTATAAATACCAAAATATACCATTACAGCCATTTCGATTGGGAAACAAAAAAAACTCTTTTTTTGATCTAGAGCACTTTTGATGATACTCGATACTAAGTGAGATTTACACTTACATGCACCAACACAAAAACATTTGACATCTGACTTATGTCAGTTTGAAGTTTGCATTTCGCAGTTTGATTTGTGTTTTTTGTGATCATTGAAAACTAAAAAGTGATTTTCTTCGTAAACTATAATCTGAGAGCAAATCGAAAATCCCAATCGTAAACGCTATTACTACATATGTATTGACATTAGTATATTTTGACATTTGTGTTTTTCAAAGCAATTGTATTCCACTACTCCACTAATGGATCCCTCAAAGATCTTCGAAATATCCGTGAGTGGAACACGATTCCTTATTTGAAATAGCGAATTTCTTTAATATGCCTAGAGGTAAAACTGTTGGATTCATCTCCTAACCAGTTAAAAGGAT
The DNA here is from genome assembly GCA_932526625.1 of Rhingia campestris. Taxonomy (NCBI): domain Eukaryota; kingdom Metazoa; phylum Arthropoda; class Insecta; order Diptera; family Syrphidae; genus Rhingia; species Rhingia campestris. The sequence continues at coordinate 148,856,155 of OW052182.1, read as the reverse complement.
ACAGCGGTATTTTTGTATGTATCATAATTCATGAATCATTATCTGGTGAGAATGTTGTACTAATTTATCAAAGAATCTTAGCTGACGCAGAGGAAGAAAATCTCTGAGGGATCCTTAAGTTGAACATGTCTATTTCAAATAATAAACTGGCTTTTTTTTGTCTCCGCGACAAATTTATTAGGTTTTGTTTTGGAGCTGTTAAAAAAGCAATGAGGATCTTCCAGAAAAAATGGCGCTACGATCATTAACATCTATATATACTATACAATAAACAAATTGTGAATTTCAATGCTATATATGCAGTCTGGCATATTATTTAGATGTAACCAACACAAGCAGTTTTTGGGGCATCCATTAAACCTTTTTGTTTAACAAATTGATAGAACGTGACTTTTCCTTAAAGTCGTAACTCGACTCCTCGACTCAACTCATATAAATGGGGTATATAAATGTCAGTTAAACTCCTTTAATTTTGAAGTTAACGTTTCAGTATGTCGACAAATGATGAGATTAATTTTAGTTACAAAGTAATTAGTATACAACTTAATCTTGTACCATTTGAAAAGCGTTTTATTTATATCGCAGTACAGATAGGTGTTCAATATTTTCAGACAACGACTTTTGATGGCTCTTAGTGAAGAAATTATCCAAAATCGAAGGTCTTTTGAGGCCAAACCGGCATACCCCACAAGTGGACCATGATGCAGTAAAGTAAAGAGATCACACCGAGTTTGCACCGATAAAAACACAATAGTTAGGAAGAGCTTATGCTGAGGTAACTGCCACCCACACCTTAACAATATTTTATTCAACTTCCAATAAAAAAAAACTTATTGCTGTCCAAAATCTTAAGGGATTTTCTCGAAAAAAATTGTAGTTTGAAAATATAGTAAAAAGAACTGAAATCCATCCAAATATCCGTATTCAGAATTTCTCCGTTCTTACTGCATGTAACAATTGTCTTTATATATTGGATATATAAATTGTAGTTTGTATAGTTCATGCCATTAATTAATGTTTCATTACTGTTGTTACCTTAATTATTTACGTATTTGCGACTGTGTTTGTTGATTGCTGATTAGAAATAGCCAATATTTCTGAAATTATTTTCTTTATTTTGTTTTTCTGTATTTATTCTTCCGAGATATTGTCCACATTTACTTTAATCTGGGATTGTAAATATTTTTTTAATCTTATTTATGTATCCTCTGTATTTTATCTTTCGAAGTATTTTTCTCAGATATACACCTCAAATTGCCAATTTAATTAATGTACATTTCAGTGCAAATCAAAAGTTTAAAGTCGATGCTTAAAGTGTTTAGTGCTAGTAAAAATGCACTGGAACATTCAAATATCTGTTCAAATGTTTAAATAAAAAATTGTCACCCGCATGATTTGCACACCTCCTATAATCTTAAAGAGATATGCAAGGGTGTCGAAGGAGAGCTAAAAACACACATTGCCAGCAACGGAGCACATGCGCTTAAAATATTTTAGTAAAAAGTCCCATATTCAACGTCGTGAACACTTTTGAGTGACTGAAAATATTTTGGAAACCGCACCAATAAAATGTGGTTATGTGGAAGTTTCGTTTTTTGGGACTTTTCAATATTGTCAGTAAGTAGGGTGGTCGAAGAATTATAGTTGGAAACATCAGCACGAACGGAGGACGTGGACATAATAGCGTCGTAAACAAAATTCCATATTCATCGTCTTGAACAGTTTTGAGTCATGCAAACGAAATATTGAACTGAAGTGCATTTGAACGCCGCAATATATGTGGTTATGTAGAAGTTTCGTTAATATTTGGACTTTTCAAATACCGATGTTATCATTGAGTAGAGTGATCGAAGGAATGTTGGAAACATCAGCACGAACGGAGCACGTGGGCATATTACAATATCGTAGTAAACCAAATTCCATATTCATCTTTTTGAACAGTTTTGAGTCATGCAAACTATTTTCGAAACCGCAATATCGTTAGAAACATCGGCACGAACGGAGCACGTGGGCATATTACAATATCGTAGTAAACGAAATTCCATATTTATCGTCTTCAACAGTTTTGAGTCATGCAAACTATTTTCGAACCCGAAATATTAAACTGAAATGCATTTAATGATCCCGATAAATGTGGTTATTCGAAGTTTCATTAATTTTGAGATTTCAATTCCAATTATTGTTGTCATTGAGATCATGGTCGATAAAGAGTCGGAACCATCGGTACGAACGGATCACGTTGGCATATAATAATATCGTAGTAAAAAAATCCATATCTATCGTCTTGAAGAGTTTTGAGTCACGCACACTATTTTCGAAACCGAAATATTGAACTGATTTGCATTCAAACGTGCCCCGATATATGTGGTTATGTTAAAGGTTCTTTGATATTGAACTGATTTGCATTCAAACGTGCCCCGGTATATGTGGTTATGTTAAAGGTTCTTTGATTTTGGGACTTTTAATAATTGTCGTCATTAAGAAGAACTCATATAAAGGCGGGTCAACAGAACAATATTAGACGACATTCACATATAAATATATAGGCATAAACAATGAACATAGATGTGTACATTTACTGGATAATAATACGACTCATGACCACGAGCTTGACCAACAGATAAATTATTTTAAAGATGTAATTTTTTCGAAGTATTCTTTCATTTTGGCAGTTTGGAACATCTACTATTTTCGTTGTGGCAATCGTTAACATATTTTGTGTGATTTTTGTTTTCATCAGTGCCGTTAATAATTTAGTGCAAATATGTATATTTGTTTGTAGTATGTATGTACAGCAGGATTATTTTTATATTATATATAGCCATTTGAATTATTATTATTTTGGTTTTGAATATAAACATATTGAAACTCTTTTAATGCATTTGTCAGACGAATATATTTCTTTTATTAGTTTAATTAGCTATATTTCTTTTGCCTATGTATAGTGTTTTTTGTTTAAAGTTTGTTGTTGCAAGCTTAATATCTACACATCAAATGTAAATACAAGTATAACCCATATTATTAGATTTCGAGTGTTGATGAAATGTATGAGAGTTCGTTAAAAATAGATTCTCAATTTATAAAAAAAAAACTGTCTTAGAAAAATAAAAATTGAATAAAAATTTGCATGGATGCATTTTTGCACAGACATTTGTATTTATTTTTGGATTTGTTATAAAATATGTGTTTAAAGAACTAATTTTCACGTAGATATTTTTTTGGAAGAACTAGCTTATCCTCAACTCCACCGGGATTATCTTAAGGTGTTGAACTAGTTGCTGCGATGGAATAAAAAAATAATATGATTTATTCCAAGAAATCATATAATATATTGTCATTGTAAATAATGTGGTTAATAAGTAGTTAGTTGTTCTAAGCAGTTTCATCGATTCATTATTTTTTGTTTGGTTTAATATTTAGACTTTTGTTTTACTATTTTACAATGCTGAACTATAAACGGGATTATACATGTGACTATGGTTTTAATAGCTAAACTTTGTTAGGTTTGAAGCGTATAATAAAAATTTAAACGAAATATTTCGTCTTCATAATGCAAGAAAATAATTTCAATAACCTATATCAGTTTGATAAGAATCGCCCTAAATCAAATTAAGGGTATGCAATTTATATTGCTTCGTATTTAAAAAAAAACTTTAAATATATATATATATATAGGTAATAGGTATCTATATATAATATCATCTAAAAAAAATTAAATGAAATATTTTACATAATATCACTGAACACATGGCGGTACAACAACACAAACACTAAAAAACACAACACAAGTATTTATAAATATTATTTTTACAGTATATATGCATTGCTGTTGTTTTTTCAATTATATGTGTGTGTATTGTGTATGCATATGTGTTGACATTAATTGCAAAATTCATATTAAGTTTATCTTCACTTTGATTATTTCGATTCTTTAAGCCGTGTATAGAGTTTGTGTTTTAGATCAAAAAACTACGATTTTTATGCATAATTCGCAAACAATTGTTAACTACTTACTCTCTGTTCAAATGTGCTCCGGAATCCATAGATAAGCATCCAGCACCACCGCCGAATCCGTATCCCTTAGGTCCGTATTTACGGCCATGGCAGTTCTTGCAGAACAATTCCTTGTCGTGCTCGGTGCAGTTTGTCGAGTCCAAGGCTTTGTTGCACATACCTAATTGAAAGATGACATTTTTTGATTAGTTGTAGTATGCAACACTGTAATCCACTTAGCGTATTTACCGCATTTGAAGCATGTCTTGTGGAATTTGTATCCTCCAGCAACGCGCTCTTCAGCAGCGTATACGGATTTGCCGCACTTTGGGCACTTTGGGACTTCAACAGGAGTGAAAGGCATGTTTACTTCTTTTCCTGATTATAGAAAAATAATATGGATTTATTGAAAAAACCGCAACAACTTATTGATGAGAAATCAGTTTTGTCTATTGAGGTGCCAAACTTTACGTAATTATTCTATTCCTTTTTTATTTAACCAAAATCAACTTTTATTTGAATAAAACTTTAAATTAATTTAATTTACTCGTATCCAAATATATGAACGTTAACGAAGGACTCTTTTTTACAAATATATTTTGCAGCAAAAATCCGTCAGTATGCTGGTGCAATTTATAGTTATCCTTTTTTCGAATTTTCTTTACGCAAAACTTGGCATGGACTCGTTTCTTTTTTAATGTATACAAAAACTTCTGATGTAACAAAATTTCACTGATATAAAGGAAAACGTACCAAAAGCAAATTTTCAAACAAAAAATTAAATTTCTAGCACTTCTTCCCAATTAGCACCGATATCGAATGAACTGGAGGGTGGCTGGTCGCAGGTAGTCTATATTCCTGAGTGCACACGGCACACACATTATACGAACTAATCACGAAAGTATCGTTATAATCGATGCATATATTCGTCTTATACACATAAAACCAAAATGGGCATGTTACCAGTGGGAAATTGCAATATATAATTAATAATAAGCACTTACAAATAAAACACTGATTTAAACCAAATTACTCAAATAATAGTTTAAATATTTTTGCGAAAAAATTAACTTGTAATATAATTAAAAATTTTCTATATAATGATGAGCAAGTAGCCAAAAATAACATACACTCACAATATCTGCAACTCCAATTCAATGACGAATAAATAGATCTTCGTTGTGTTGGTAAATATAATAGTGTGTTCGGTTGCGAGTACTTAGATTATATGTACGTATTGGATTGGAATGAAAATCAGTCATAACTATAATTATGTACGAAAACTTAAATAGGAAATGAAAATAACAAGATAGATACAGATGTTCAGATATAGATACGTAATGAATGTTTGGATGCATGATCTTATGAACATATCAAGGTATTTGCCTGTATATAAATAGATATACCTATACATTACACACCGTATAAGCAAAAATATAGATGACGATTATATTACAAATAGCATTTCATTATGGACAACTAAAACACCAAGCGTACAACGATCCGAAAATAAATATTGTTTTAGTATTAAATAATAAATATTTTCAAAAATAGTAGCTTAAACAAATTTATTGCATTACTCTAAGTAAACATATATGTCATCAAAATATGCTTGTTTGATAATAAATTGAAATATTTAATTTATCTACATGTGGGAATGCCTAATATTAGGAATAACAGAAACATAAAAATATTGCATTGAAGGCCAGCTTGAGAGAAATTCAATTTGGTCTAAAAATATATTTTTATATGCAATAATTGTTAAAAGAAATACTGCCCGAGACATTGGGCTTAATAATAAAAAATAATTATTTGACTTTTAATTAAATTAAAAAAAAAAACATTTCTGTTTTAAATTTATCGTTTATTAATATTTAAAACAACGTGTACATGCAGACCAAATATACCAATTTCATTTGAAGTGACACTTGGAACTTATAATTACGGTAATTTTTTTTTTGCAAAGAGCATTTAAAAATAAAATAAATTAGAATATTAAAATTAACAATTAATTATGCTTTTTATATATATCACATTGGTAAAAATATTTTTCTTAATTGGTGTCACTGAGGAGTTCCTTAACATCGAAAACACACATCAAAATGGATATGAAAAAATGCACCAAAAAAATGCACTACTCTTACAAAATCCAACAGATTCCTGATTTTGTGATTTTTAGATTCAAATTTTTAAATGACATAATTTGATCTTTAAATAATCCAGCGAAAAAGTCAGAGCTCATTTATCAGCCGACCATTGAGGCGCACTCTTCATCAGCATTAAGTAGGACTGTTTACAGGGTTATTATTAAGCCGCATTTTATGAAATACGTGCCAAATATAAGGTATAGCTCCATAGAAGTGCAGAAAGTTATTTTACCCCTAGAATTTGGTAAAAGTTTGGCCGCAGAGTACAGTTAGTATAAAAGTGCAGTAATTCTAGTATCCACCATTGGCGTATGTGCTGTAAATCCCAAAGCATCATTTTCTACAAATCCGTTACTAGATTTGTAGAAAATAACCTTCTTGGTTTTAATCGGTTTCAATAAATTTCAACATTTTTAATATATTTGAAAAATTCATATTTCGCGAAGCGAACAAAGAAGTAATACTGACATTATTCGTATTCATACAATGTCGGAAAGTCATTGTAGACATTGTGATCGTGGTAAATTGTAGGTAGGTGGTAAATGAATTGTCAAAATTTGTATGGGAAATCATTTACAATATCGAAAATTTAGCACACGAATATAATGTGTAAGCCGAAATGATAAACGTCGTAAACTCTTGGATCGATGATGAAGTATATTTTCTTTTAAGGTGATTCGTTAACAAAAACATCACGCGCTACTGGGCTGACAACAATTCCCGAGATTTGCATCAAAGATCTTTGCATTCACCTAAAGTTACAACGGAAAGTGAAATGAGACCAGTATACGAACATGTTTGATATTTTCTCCCCGACTTGATTACATGGGTTTTGGGTTTCAACACGATGAACTAACGGCTCACACATAATGTAACCAGCTCCCGATTTGACCCTTTGCGATTTTTTCAACCGTTCAAGGAATAATGGCTAAACTACTTAACAGCCCTTAAAAATTAATTAGGCATAACTTTTCTTAAATATTAAATACTAATTTCATTTGTTAGGAACTACCATATAATCAAAAACTCAGCACCCAAATTTTATCGAAACGAGAGCTCTAGTCAGCACCTTACTTAAATTAATTCGAAGGCCACTAGCTCTTTTGGATTTCGGTGGTAAAAGTGTGAACTAAGTTGATAATTCTAATCCAGCAACATTCGAACAGTAGGGTTACCATTACGTGGAAGGGTTCTGAAATATTATTCTTTCACCTAGATGATAAACCGGTGTAGTTAAGGATTTGATGATTACAAAATATATGAAAATTTCTCAGATTTGGAAAAACCTAAATCAAGCAAATCCTGAAATCCGGGATAAAATATAAGGTTCACCATCGTTCAACTATATATTAATGGTAGTAAGAAAAAAATTAGGACCTGTGTATTAAATAGCCCGTTGTGCCAAAAAAAAATGATCAGTTTGTACCTACATTGTATTTGCTATTATTTTCTATTGCTACATTTAAGTATGGGAGACCAAGCTGTTTCGATTTCGAGAAAACTAATAAAAATACTTTCTAAATAAAGAATAATCTCTGAAATTCAACCAATCTGTCCAACAACAAAAATGTCTTCATAAAGATTTAAACAAAAATGGCTTTCTTAATGTTTGCATTACTTTATAAAATAAGTTAAAAAACAGCACCAATCATAATTTTAAGAATTTAAAACAAATTTTTATATATTTTTTTATTAGTCAAAATATGCTCAAATCATCATTAAGCTCGTTATATTTTAATCGTAAATCAAATTGTTGAAATATAATAATGACAAGTTCTTAGAGAAATTTAAAAATCGTTGAATATTTAATATACATATATCAATATGTTTACGTTTTAACCGATTCTACAAAATGTTTCGTGATCAATTTTCACTATACGAAAAAGTGATAGAAGCTGTTCCCTTACTCTAAAAAAATATCAAGAGAAATAAAAGCACTTGCCCACCACTGAGAGAGTTAGAAATTGTTGGCTAATTAATTTGTTCGGGAAAGTGGTGAAACAACAGTCAAACATTCAACATATTGTATTTGCAGACTGATATAATGTCATACGCAAACAAATTGATACCAAAAATAATTTATTATAACATACCAAAAATTTATAAAAAATTTATTGGATTTGGGTTGGATTTTGTTTTTTTTAAGTACGGTGCCGACCAGAGTTTTCCGTTTCGGTAATATTTTGGGTGCTCAGTTTTTGATAATATGGTAGTTCCTAACAAATGAACGTAATACAAATTTAATATTTAAGAAAAGTTATGCCCAATTAATGGGAAAACACAAATATTTTGATCGGAACATGTGCATGTGTGCAATAAAAATAATACAATTGCAAGCTTGGAAAAAAAATTCAAAAGATTTTTGAGAACATACAGATTAATCTAAATAGTTAATATTGTTTTGCACAATATAGAATTTATTATTTTTTTTTCTTGTTGTCTTTTTTGTAACTATTCTTTTTCCTCTTTATGTCATGCGCAGTTAGTTTGATACTACTACAAAACTGTTTCTTTACTTTTAATAACATCTCCAATCTCTGTTAGTGGCGTATTTTTACTCGGAATATTAAGGAATATAATTATGATTATCATATTTTTTGTCGTTTTGCAAGGATAATTAGGTTAATACAAGTTATACTCAATAGAATTTTTTAATTTGTCAAAGTGCCGATAATAAAGATTAATGACACATGTCTGAAGTTGGGTATTATGAACGGATCGTCGCTTTAATCAGAACTACGGTACTCAGAATAAGCCTATAATCATGTAGATATTTATTTAAATAATGTTGTTCCGAGAGATTCTATTATTAAAATTAACTTTTACTCAACCACCATATATCGTAGTTCAATAGCATACATTAATTAATCTATATTTAGCTGATATACTTACCTTTTCCTATACCTTTGTAAATGAGGAAATAAATGTCATATAGAGTCATAATGTAGGGTTAATGCATTTTTAAACTTAAATGCATACAATTTTATTTATGTAGTGATTCTACAATTTGTTTTTTTGATTCGCACAAGTATATTTTGCACAAATATCTCAATCATAATTTGACAAGTTGACAGGATAATCGTACAATCTACAAAAGAAAATCCATATCAAGATCAGATAAGTAAATTTTCGAGGTCTGATATTCGAACAGATGGTATAAACATGTAGGTAGTATATATTTTTAAAAAATACGACATTGTTCATAAACTAAATATAGCAAACAAATATTATGTACTCTGAAATATGTACTATAAATAAAGATATGAACAATAGTAGACTTCTCAGAGTCTAGCTATTTCTGCATTTTAAATAATAACGATAAACATGGCTATTCTGGTATTTCATTTATTACATACTCGCTTCAGTGGACTTCCCTGCTCTGCTACAAGAAAGTCCTCGTAAAATGTGTTTACGTTTCTCTAATAGGTACAAATAGAATCTCTGACGTTGATATGTTTGTTCTTTTAAATGTACTTTATCTGACGGAGCCAAAAGATAAGTCAGACAAAATCGCAGTGTGAAATTGAGTTTTTCACGCGCATGCGGAGAGTAGAAATAGTCTGGTTCGAATGCAACGATCACCTTACGATACCACCCACAGAAGTGTAGTACAGCTAGAGGTGCCAGAAAGGCTTGTTATTTGATGCATCGAAAGTTTAGTATTTCGAAATTTTCCACTTCCCGCAGGTGGAGTATGTATGTTTTTTTTTCTATTTTTGTTTTTGTCTAACAAAAGAACAGGGGGTAATATTGTATTGGGAATGCAGTTTGGAATGGCTCTCTAAATGTATGTTTTTCATTTTTAGATAGCCACAAAGTTGGGGGCTATATGGAAATGGCATGATTTAGTGTTAAAGTAAAAAAAGTTATGTATAAGCCTATTTATAATTTAAGCTCATTCTTAAGAAAATATATGAAGCTTTATGGTGGTTTTAGATCTATACATTTTTGCTAAAAGGATCTTAATATTAAGGCGAAATAATGTTTCTAACATTAATAATACATTTAAAGGATAAGGCAGTAGGTAATTGTCTTTTTCGAAAAAATTCTTAACGATATTTTGCTTAATAACTAACGGGTGAGCAATCAAGAGGCAAAGAGGTTTACTTCGATAGATGGCGCGTGAGTCGTGTCAAGTTGCCATGTGTTTTTTGTTCAGTATTCATTGATAGACTTATACCCGAACAACGTTTGCAAATCGTTCAGTGAATAGGCTCTAGAGAGCCTTGCTGAAGATCCACTGTTTTTGACCAATATTTTGTTCAGCGATGAGGCCCATTTCTGACTCAATGGATACGTCAATAAGAAAAATTGCCCTATATGAGCCGAAATACAACCGAAAGAGATTCAAGAGCTGCAGTTGCATCCACTCAAAACAACAGTGTGGAGTGGTTTTTGGACTGGTGGAATCATCGGTCCGAATGTGCTGAAACGAGTCATCGAAAATTGCAAAGTCCGACGAGCTACGGCGCAGTTGCGGCAAACATTTGAAAGGGATTATCTTAAAAAGTGAATGTCAAGAATTATTATTTAAATTAATAATAAAGATTTCACGAATTTTTTGAATTGTTTGTGTTATTTCGGATTTACAAAAAAACCTCTTGATTGATCACCCTTTGCAAGGTGGGTCAAAAGAATTGGCAGTTTACCTAAATTTATATTTCGCCCGAGTGTAAGGTAATAGGTAATTTGTAATGCAAAATCTTGCCTCAAAAGTCAGGTTAACCTCAAACTATTGCAACCCGTATTTTGCATTTCATTTTCCAATATTTATTCTTTATCATCAATATTAAAAATAAATTAAATAAAACAATGCTTTCTGTTATAATTCAAAAATACTTTTATGACAGGTCGAAGCAAAATTACTTACTTACTTAAGTGGTGCTTCAGTCCGGGATGAACCTGGGCCTCAACCAACATGGCTCTCCACTTAGCCCGGTCCTTAGCTAACTGCCTCAAGTTGCGCACTCTTAGTTGGTTGAGGTCGGTTTCTACTTGTGCGCGCCACTTAAGGCGAGGTCTTCCTCTACTGCGTCCGACGTCTGGCTGGGAATCGAAGACTCTGCGAGCGGGAGTATTGGTGTTCATTCGTTCTTCAGTCCTAGCCATTTTAAACGTCCAATGCGGAGTTTTTTGACCATGGGTATGTCGCCGTACAGCTCGTATAGTTCTTGGTTGAATCTTCGTCTCCATAGCCAGTCAAGGCAAACGGGACCGAGATTTTTCGAAGAATTTTTGTCTCGAATCGACCATGGATTTCTTCATCCGCTTTTGATACGGTCCATGCTTCAGCGCCGTAGAGCAGGACTGGGATGATCAGGGTCTTATATAGGATCCCCTTAGTAGTTCGAGTTAGGGCTTTACTACTAAATTGCCTTCATAGCCCGAAGAAATAGCGGTTGGCAAGAGTAATTCTTCGTTTGATTTCTGACGAGATGTTGTTGTCAGAGTTAATAGCGGAGCCGAGGTAGACAAAGTCCCGTACAACCTCAAAGTTATATCTGTCAATGGTGACGTTTTGTCCAATTCGTCGATGTTGTGTGTCCTTTCGTGTTGACAGCATATACTTAGTCTGACCCTTATTTACCGCTAAACCCATTTTTGCCGCTTCCTTCTCTATACTAGCAAACGTGGCCATGACATCACGTTGAGTCCTACCAATGATTCAATATGGTTGGCGTATGCTAGTACTTGCACCGATTTTTGGAAAATTGTGCCTCTGGTGTTGGCTCAGGAGTTTTGCACAATCTTCTCAAGAATCAAATTGAAGAAGTCACATGAGAGCGCATCGCCTTGCCTAAATCCGTTTTTGGTATCGAATGTGTCGGTGAGGTCGTTTCCGACCCTGATGGAGCAGCGAGAATTCTCCATCGTTATCCTACACAAACGGACGAGTTTGGGCGGTATACCAAAACTAGACATGGCTCTGTATAGTTCGTCTCTATAAATGCTGTCGTATGCGGTTTTGAAATCGATAAATAGGTGGTGGGTATCGATTTGGACTTGGGTTTTTTCCAGGATCTGCCGAAGTGTGAAAATTTGATCGGTTGTGGACTTTCCTGGCTTAAAACCACACTGATAAGGGCCGCGATCAGGTTATTGGTAAACGTTCAGGCGTTCACATTTTACGGCAGATAGGATCTTGTAGGCGATTTTGAGGAGACTAATGCCTCTGTAGTTGGCGCAGTTCAGAGGGTCTCCTTTTTTGTGGATCGAAACAAAATCAGCTCAGCAAAAATTTCTTACCTTGTTTCGTAATGCATTTCCCCTCAAATGTCACGTGACTAAATTGGTTGATTAAACAACAACACAGTGTGAATTTGGCCAGAATTCTTTCTTCAAGGCTTTTTCAAATCTTGCGTGTACCACAGCAAACCGCAGAGTCTTGCAAGTCTTTAAAGTGAATGTTGTAGATGAAATCGAAAATTTCAAGCCAGATGTTTTGCTGTAAGTCAATATAATAAGGTGATCATTTGACCGAAATTTGTTTTGCTCAACTTAAGCAGGGTTAATTATTGCATTAAATTTTAGCCAGTGGATAATTTTTGACATTATTATTATGATGTAACCTGCTCTGGATCTCGCTAAAATTTATCGAGTGGCTTAAGAGAGATGAAAAGCGTACTCCTGGACAGGAAAAAAACATATCGGTCAGATTATCAACCCAAAAGCTGGGAACATGTTTTTTTATAAATTAACTTAAATTGTATTTTTGAAAAGGATTTGTTACGAAATATATTTATTGCATATTAAGTACCCTTGATATAAAGATGAATTCATGAAACGTCATAATTTTATTACGTGCGAAAGATTGTAATTTTACGACGACGACCCTAAAACTGCACCACTAAATAATGCGGTAACCCACTGAATTCAATCTCGTTTTAGTAAGTTATTTATTGATAGAATTTTGTTTCAATTTGTGATAAATTTTTCAGTTTAGCGCATACGTTTGATGTGTGAAAGTGACTGATTAAATGTCAAAATAGCATTTCAAAAGTTTACATCTTTTACCATCTCAGTTTACGCATCCAATTTCTGTGAGAAAATTCCGATATTGTTGGAAAATATTTCCCATACAAATGTTGACAGTTCATAGTACTATTCGTTTTTTATTCGCTACAAGATCCATACATTCTTATCATTTCACCATTCTGTATCATCTTAAGATAAGTTTCTCGAGTTCTATTTTGTCCACGAAATAAATCTCTTTGGGGACATGCAAAATATACAGACTTTGAAAGCCACTTCTATAAAAACAAACTTATCATCATATCATTAATTATATGAATTCAAGACATAAAAACAAATAGTAAAACCTAAAAACAAAATCTATTTATAAAATATTTTTTTTAAATCACCAGGGCGTATACGCATCATTTTTGTTCGGATAACTCAAATAAAGGTCCATATTTGAGATCCGTATTTTGCATTTCATTTTCCAATATTTATTCTTTATCAGCAATATTAAAAATAAATTAAATAAACCAATGCTTTCTGTTATAATTCAAAAATACTTTTATGACAGGTCGAAGCAAAATTACTTACTTACTTAAGGGTAGGTGTCCCATGCAAAAATAGGTTGGAGTTTTGCGCTAAATTGTGTAGCGCTCACAATTTTCCGAATATTTAAATGAAATAAACGGTGATCGATTGGAAATATGTTAAGCAAAGTACTTGTTTAGCATTTAAAAAACATTAAAATATCTTTGAGCCTCAAAACCGCCTGACATGTAGAAAAACCATACAAATAAGTTAGATGCTAATTGCGTTCCATTTTTATCTCTTTATATACATATTTTTTATTTTTTTTATATTTTTTTTCTACAGACAATAGATTTGCGCAGATAACACCGGTTGTTTTTTGTTGTGAATTTTAGTATTTATCCCGAAAAAAATGCACAAAACTATGAAAAATAAGGTAAATTTACAAAGTTTAACTAGATATAACTTCTAAAGTATAAAAGGTAACGAAGTCAAATTAGCTTTTTTACAAAGCTAATAGATATGTGCAGATACCGTTTTTTTTTTTTTTTTTTTTGTATTTTGTACAGTAATTTTTTGGTGACAAAATGGAAAAAAGGTGTTTTTTTTTTAAACGTTTTGGGTTTTTTGGCTGGGAAATCGATAGTTATATTTTCTAATTTTTGGAAATAATTTTTTAACTAAGCGACAATATATAGGGCACAACGTACCGGTCTTTAAAACATGTTTTTTTTCTTCTAACATATTTAAATATGCAATTCAATATGACATTATTTGCAATGCCGCTGTGAAAAAAGGACAACCAAAATGATTCCGACATATTTTTTTTATTTTTTTTTGGTATTTGTATTATTTAATTCAAAATACAAAATAGTTTTTTTCCACACGGTTGTTCAAATTTTGATGTTAGAAAAGTGGTCTATTTTACGTTTTTTACATAAAAAAAGATCGAATTCACGCACACAAAGAAGTTTGTTTCAAAATAATGTCACTAGGTGGTGAGTTGGTGACATTCTCTTTTCATTATTCTCTTCTGTAAATACAGGCACTAGGCAGGTGAGATTGTTATTATGTATGTATCTTTTGTTTACCTTTTCGGGTAGACTTGATGAAAGTTCGTGTGGACTTCACGTGGACATGGTACAGATCGTTACATTATTGAAATGTTTGCTATCGCTGCTGATGAATTGTTTTGTATGCGTATGTTTGCACGTGACAGAAAGGGTTGAGTGGGAAGTAAGTCAAAGTGTAGGTACTTGTGTGTATAATTTTGATAATTTTTGTGAATAGTAAAGTGTTGTTTACTGTGTTATTTTTTTGCGGCAAATTCATTTGTGACACAACTTAAAAAAAAAATTTAATTGTTTATGTTATTTTTTATATTGTATATACATATGTATATTATATGTATATTATATGTATATATATATAATGTCTGAACAACATTTTTACAGAATATCAATATCTATATTTCATACATATAAAGTTTTTTGACACGCCCACTTTTTGGGGGCGTTTTTAGTAAAAAAACGTTTTTCGGTAGGTACATTTTTTAAAATAACGGGTCTGCCATTGGTGAAATACAGCTGCACATAATCGATAATGTGCTTAAAAATTGGACCGATCGTGTGGGCTACTGCATGGCCAGCCGAGGCAGCCATTTGAATGAAATTATTTTCCATTATTAACCGGAAGGATTGTACTTTCAAATAAAAAAAGAAATTTGAGAAAATATTCAGTAGTTTTTTTTATAGCATTTTCAAAAAAAAAAGTTATTTGGCGGACCCTTTAGTTCGAGCTAGTTTTAGTGAAATGCGGAACCTTTTGAGAAAAGTCAAATGTATTGTAGAACATATTCATAGAATCCCATATTCACTAAGAAACTGAGTGCAATGCAGGAACAACTAAAACCAGGACAAAAGCCACTAAAATTAAAAACTTTCGGTGGAACAGCACATTAGACATGCTCGATAGAATAACATGTCTTCAAGAACCTCTGAAGGTATCACTTGGCCTGATACATAACCCCGTTAAAAAAATTAACTGAAGATAAGTGGAGATTGTTAGAATTTAAAACCGTTTAAGCAACTTACTGAAGAAATGTTCTCTCAAAAAGAAGAACTATTTCTAAATTATTTATATTTTGTCAAAAAAAAAACCTTTTAGACAATCCGATTCAGAAATAGCCGACAAAACTCAGTGCTGACCAAGCTGCTCATTTAGATCCACGGGTAAAAAAAAAACAATCGTTTGTGATGGATTCTGCGTACGAATTTGCTAAGATTTCTGTTCAAGATAAAATGGAAAAAGTAGCAATATTACATAGAAAATCAAATCCAGATAATCCTGAAAATGATGCTGCAGAAAATGCAGGTGCATTAGTAGACGACGGCTTTAATGAAATGACCAAGATGGAATGAAGAAGAATTTCTGATCTCGACTAATTCATTGAAACCAGGCCCATACCGCATCAGAGCTCAAGTCCAGATTATCTTCCGCATGAGGATATTTAACTTACAATTATGGAGCGGTTCTCCACAAAAAAAGGAGACCCTCTGAGCTGCACCAACTACAGAGGCATAAGTCTGCTCAACATCGCCTACAAGATCCTATCTGCCGTAATATGTGAACGCCTGAAACCGTTTACCAATAACTTGATCGGCCCTTTTGATGCAGGATTATTGGTTATGATTATATAAACATTTCGTACTAATTTAATTTTCCGAAACTTTACAATTTACATATTGATTGAAGGTATGTTGTAAAAAATCGTGTTTCGGAAGATCTTTCTTCAACGTCAACAACATTGACGAACGTTGAAATTGAAAGTGATCACGTAAAACATCAGGGTCAGGAATTTGAAATTCCTATGGAGGTGGACATTACAGTGAAGGACAACTGTAGTTTTGTTCCGGAGGGCAGGCGTATAATTGATTTAAATACATTTCTCAATAGTTTAAAAAACATTTCGCTGCACGGAAAAACGTTTTCGTTTTTTTTTAAATTCGACTCAAATAGTATTTGTTTGGTGAATTTGACACCTTGCACCTACAAAAATTAATTATAGCGGTTAAATTAACTTTCGTAAACTTCTTTTTTTTATATAAGGTGCTTAGGTACCTTCATAACGAGCATTGATAGAAGATGGGGTGACAATTACCTAGATAAATATCTATCATTTTTTGTTATTTGATTTGAAAAATTTCATCCTACTATTGTTGCGACGAGAATCAGTAGCACTATTGTCTACCGTCCTATTATTTGAGTAATCGAATTTTCATCCAAACAAGTGTTTTCCTACATCTCATAAATTAAGAAAAAAGTTAACCTAGGTAAGGTTTACACATTTTTTTATAAGATATACAATGAAAACCTCAAAAACTGCTTTTACACCTCGCTGCGCGGCAGCCAGCAACAATTTTATCATTTTATTATTTTTTCACAATACATATTCACATTCACACCAAATCTGAAAGAAAATTACAAAACAAAATATGTACACCAAACCAACCCTCAACTTGATTTTTTTCCTTCTCTTTCCATATTTGTTTTCAAGTTATTTGCTTGGTGTCTGTATATTGCATATGTAGGTAGGTAGGTATATGTAATATTAGTCTGCGCTTGCTACTTTTTGTCTTTTCCTTCAGTTTTCGTTTGCGTTGAAGCAAAGAGCACATGAGTAAAATTAAAGAGAGCTTACCAACACATTCAAATGCATTTACATGAAATTTGAGTTGGTCGGTCTGGGACACCTACCCTTAAGTGGTGCTACAGTCCGGGATGAACCTGGGCCTCAACCAACATGGCTCTCCAATTAGCCCGGTCCTTAGCTAACTGCCTCAAGTTGCGCACTCTTAGTTGGTTGAGGTCGGTTTCTACTTGTGCGCGCCACTTAAGGCGAGGTCTTCCTCTACTGCGTCCGACGTCTGGGTGGGAATCGAAGACTCTGCGAGCGGGAGTATTGGTGTTCATTCGTTCTTCAGTCCTAGCCATTTTAAACGTCCAATGCGGAGTTTTTTGACCATGGGTATGTCGCCGTACACCTCGTATAGTTCTTGGTTGAATCTTCGTCTCCATAGCCCGTCAAGGCAAACGGGACCGAAGATTTTTCGAAGAATTTTTCTCTCGAATCGACCAAGGATTTCTTCATCCGCTTTTGATACGGTACATGCACCGATTTTTGGAAAATTGTGCCTCTGGTGTTGGCTCAGGAGTTTTGCACAATCTTCTCAAGAATCAAATTGAAGAAGTCACATGAGAGCGCATCGCCTTGCCTAAATCCTTTTTTGGTATCGAATATGTCGGTGAGGTCGTTTCCGACCCTGATGGAGCAGCGAGAATTCTCCATCGTCATCCTACACAAACGGACGAGTTTGGGCGGTATACCAAAACTAGACATGGCTCTGTATAGTTCGTCTCTATAAATGCTGTCGTATGCGGTTTTGAAATCGATAAATAGGTGGTGGGTATCGATTTGGACTGCTTGGGTTTTTTCCAGGATCTGCCGAAGTGTGAAAATTTGATCGATTGTGGACTTTCCTGGCTTAAAACCACACTGATAAGGGCCGCGATCAGGTTGTTGGTAAACGTTCAGGCGTTCACATTTTACGGCAGATAGGATCTTGTAGGCGATTTTGAGGAGACTAATGCCTCTGTAGTTGGCGCAGTTCAGAGGGTCTCCTTTTTTGTGGATCGAAACAAAATCAGCTCAGGAAAAATTTCTTACCTTGTTTCGTAATGCATTTCCCCTCAAATGTAACGTGACTAAATTGGTTGATTAAACAACAACACAGTGTGAATTTGGCCAGAATTCTTTCTTCAAGGCTTTTTCAAATCTTGCGTGTACCACAGCAAACCGCAGAGTCTTGCAAGTCTTTAAAGTGAATGTTGTAGATGAAATCGAAAATTTCAAGCCAGATGTTTTGCTGTAAGTCAATATAATAAGGTGATCATTTGACCGAAATTTGTTTTGCTCAACTTAAGCAGGGTTAATTATTGCATTAAATTTTAGCCAGTGGATAATTTTTGACATTATTATTATGATGTAACCTGCTCTGGATCTCGCTAAAATTTATCGAGTGGCTTAAGAGAGATGAAAAGCGTACTCCTGGACAGGAAAAAAACATATCGGTCAGATTATCAACCCAAAAGCTGGGAACATGTTTTTTTATAAATTAACTTAAATTGTATTTTTGAAAAGGATTTGTTACGAAATATATTTATTGCATATTAAGTACCCTTGATATAAAGATGAATTCATGAAACGTCATAATTTTATTACGTGCGAAAGATTGTAATTTTACGACGACGACCCTAAAACTGCACCACTAAATAATGCGGTAACCCACTGAATTCAATCTCGTTTTAGTAATTTATTTATTGATAGAATTTTGTTTCAATTTGTGATAAATTTTTCAGTTTAGCGCATACGTTTGATGTGTGAAAGTGACTGATTAAATGTCAAAATAGCATTTCAAAAGTTTACATCTTTTACCATCTCAGTTTACGCATCCAATTTCTGTGAGAAAATTCCGATATTGTTGGAAAATATTTCCCATACAAATGTTGACAGTTCATAGTACTATTCGTTTTTTATTCGCTACAAGATCCATACATTCTTATCATTTCACCATTCTGTATCATCTTAAGATAAGTTTCTCGAGTTCTATTTTGTCCACGAAATAAATCTCTTTGGGGACATGCAAAATATACAGACTTTGAAAGCCACTTCTATAAAAACAAACTTATCATCATATCATTAATTATATGAATTCAAGACATAAAAACAAATAGTAAAACCTAAAAACAAAATCTATTTATAAAATATTTTTTTTAAATCACCAGGGCGTATACGCATCATTTTTGTTCGGATAACTCAAATAAAGGTCCATATTTGAGATCTTGATAATTGAGATTAAAAGTTGACCATTGTGAATGCAAATAGGTTTGATAGCTGATTTTCAGTTATTTTTTCGATCTTCAGTGATGAGATTCATAATTATTAAATCAATTTTAAACATAAGTTGTGTGTATATGTTGTCAATATTTTGCATAATGTATCGTTTAATAAAAAAAAAATATTATTTAGAAAAACGAGTGGTGGGTGAACGACAGGGTCGTACGCAACTTTCTCTTTTACTGTGACATAGCCGTAAGATCAAATACAAAACATGCGAGAATTAGACGATTTGCATAGTTTGCCCAAAATATACAATAACATTAATTTTAGTTATTGATGTTCAAAATATATAAATAAAGTGAAACTGTTATTAAAATAACTTTGATTTCGGAATTTGAAGGAATCGGTATCCATGTGAATTATAATGATTTTCCGTTATTGTCCAAAGCTGAAAAATTCGTTGCCTATCTGGGCGAAAACTAATTATGTGGAGTGGTTTATTGTTTCAATTTCATTCAATTTGAGCAAATAGTTAGCGAGAAACGGACAATTTCCTTTATGTGGCCTAAATCCAAAAATCAGTTATATGGATCCGTTATATGTAAATTGCCATAATGTATAATTTTTATATGCGTTAAAAAAATGGCTTAACGTAAAAAAAATACTTACAATTATGACCAAAACAAACGTGGTCCGTGGATACGAAGTTTGAGGAAAATCGGTCAAGCCGTTTAGGCTGGAGAGATATTTGCGGACAGACGGACGGAATTCTAACCCACTTTGTTGGGTTCCGCTATCATAGTAATGTTGGAATCAATCAAAATCCGGAAGTAGAAAATTTTCACGGAAACAATATCCTTTGTAAGAGCAAAATGTCGTTCCCTGAAGAAAGTTCTTTTTCGTATGTCAACCTTGCATTGATTAATAATTTGAGCCCACTCTCTGTAAATAGGTATTATAACATATGGTTCATACATACATATATTTTTATATATGTAATATGATTTTATATTTCTAGTGCGAAAAATTGATGTATTTTTATTATTTTTCGTACTCTACCTCTCTTTTGGCTTACCAAATCAGCAACGGACTTTTCTGATTCTTTATTTCGTTATATTTGCGCATCAGATTACTTTAAACATACACTTGATGGTAAGTGCGATGCACATGTTTGCATTAAGAACAGGACTGGGATGATCAATGTCTTAATTGGATCTTCTTAATAGCTCGAGTGAGGGCCCCTTCTACTCAATTGCCTTCTTAGCAGGAAGAAAAAGCAAAATTGACAAGAGTATACATTCTGTCCATTTCGTCTTTACTGTTAAACCCATTTTGGCTCTCACATTGCTTTGAGTCCAACCAATGATGTCAATATCCTCGGATTATATTATAAGTTAAACACATTTATAAAATATTGGCTAGGGAATGTTACACAATCCTCTAGAGAATATGTCACCGTGGCTACTTACTTACTTATTTAATTGGCGCTACATGCCTCTGCAATTAGACCGATCCTTAGCCTCCAGTTGCGCACTCCAAGGTGGTTGAGGTCGCTTTCTTCTTGTACACGCCACTTATGGCGAGGTCCGACGTCTGGCTGTGAATCGAAGACTCTACGAGCTGGAGTATTGGTGTACATGTCCTAGCCATCTTAAACTTATAATGCGAAGTTTTTTGACTATGAGAATGTTGCTGTACAGCTCGTATAGTTCTTGGTTGAATCTTCGTCTCCATAGCCCGTCAACGAAGATCTTTCGTAGAGCAGGACTGGGATGATCATTGTCTTATATAGGACTCGTTAGTAGTTCAAGTATGGGCTGCCTTATTTGTCTGAAGATACAGCGCGGCTGTTGGTAAGAGTAATTCATCGTTTAATTTCTGACGAGATGTTGTTGTCAGAGTTGCAGCCGAGGTAGACAAAGTCCCGTACTACCTTAATGTTATACATGTCAATGGTGACGTTCTGTCCAATTCGTCGATGTTGTATGTCTTTCGAGTTAATAAAATAAATAAAAAAAATACTCTATCGTCATCCTGTACAGACCGACGAGTTCGGGCGGTATACCAAAATTAGACATTCCTCTGTAGTTTTTTCAAGATATGCCGAAGTGTAAAGATTTGATCAGTCGTGGACTTATCTGGCCTAAAACCACAGGAGACAAGGGCCGATAAGGTTGTTGGTAAACAGTTTCAGGCGTTCACATATTACGGAAGATAGGATCTTGTAGGCGACGTCAAGGAGACTTATGCCTCTTATGAAGTTCCGAGGGTCTCCTTTTTTGTGGATCGGGCAAGCGATGCCAAGGTTCCATGCTTATGAGTTGGTAGATGTTACTTATCAACTCATCTCCGCCGGTTTTTAAATCTGGTAGGGAAGGCCGTCATATATATCGCTATCCTCCCTTCACTTAGGTCGGGTGGTTGGAGTTTTCGCTGTCGTCGCCAATATTGAATTCGTTCTGCCTGACAGCGGAATGTTGTTCATTATCGCTGTTAAACGGTATGCAGAAGTGGTTCTTACATATCCTCAGAATCGACTGTGTCTCAACTACAATATTTCCTTGTTCATCTTGACATGATTGCGGACATCGTTCCTTGAGTGGCACCTCTCTATATCCTCAATCCCGTGCTTTTCTTGTTCTTTTTTCTTCTTTCTGAAAAGCCGGTGTTCTACCCTTCTTCTTTGCATATAGACAATATAACTCAATGGCAGCTCTCGTTTTCTCGTTTTCACCTGCAGCTTATAGCCTTGTTCTTGGCTGAAACCATCTGTTGGCATTCCTCATTAAACCAAGGCCTTTCGGTTCATCCGATTCCATCTCCATTCAAATGGACTGACTTACCCTTGAGATTCCTAAATAACCTGTTGTCCGAATATGTCGAAGCAGCTCATCTATGTTCGCCTGGGACAGCAGGCCGGGTATACCGGGTGTTTCTGACCAGACTGTTTATAGTGTTGCTGTTTTTCTTCTTATTATGTTTGATGCGACCAGTATCCGATGGTTACCACTTACCTAAATCATTTTTTTTAAATCGTATCTTTTGGTGAAATCCTGATGGAGCAGCGAGAATACCGAGACTGGACATTGCATTATATAGTTCGTCTGGTGGTGTAACGTATACGGCTTTGAAATCAATGAACAAGTTGTGTATATCGAGTCTTGAGCTTTTCTCAGGATCTAACGAAGTGTGAAGATTTAATCATTTGTCGACTTTCCAGACCTAAAACCAACGACAAGGGTC
Organism: Rhingia campestris; assembly: GCA_932526625.1. Lineage (NCBI taxonomy): Eukaryota > Metazoa > Arthropoda > Insecta > Diptera > Syrphidae > Rhingia > Rhingia campestris. Next base: position 148,833,388 of record OW052182.1, on the reverse strand, counting down.
GATGATGTTCTTGGTAAACGGTTTCAGGCGTTCACATAAAAGGGCAGATAGGAACTTGTAGGCGGTGTTACCGAGTCTAATGCCCCTGTAGTTGGCGCAGTTGCGAGGGTCTGCTTTTTTGGGCGCACTGAGCTATTTATTGTACATAAAAACAAAAAGTCTATAGTCTATTCAACATAAATTGGCAGTACACGTCTTATGGGAATGCTTTTTTCAAAATCAGTTGCGCGCAATATTCTTGCACCATACTAAATTAAAGAAACCCCTCATAAAAATGTTTACCCGCCAGAGAACTCCTATTGCATCAGACGTAAATCCACACGTCTTAGAGCCATTTCACACATACACGGCAGCCGTCTAACCTGTACCGGCTACCAGATCGTTCCTATGGTTAACCGGCGACGCGACGGTTTCGGTTTGCAGGTGTGAACGCGCCCATATGAATGTACAAGGTGGCGCAAAAGTAATCCTCCTATCAGAAAATACATCGGAAGGTTATTTTTGCGCCACCTTGTATAATATGGTGTTGAAACAATAGTGATTTTTAACAACTGAAAGCTGACTCAAATATATTAATGGCCCTTTCTGAGAAGTGTAAACAATTATGCAATGCTTAAAATGTATCTTAACCTTATTCATACATTTTTTTTTATTAAAATGCTTAATAAAAAATGTTAGGTACAAGGTGTCGCAAAAGTAATCCTCCTATCAGAAAATACATCGGAAGGTTATTTTTGCGCCACCTTGTATTCCCAACGACCGGCTAGCCGGTAGCGGTTAGACGGCTGCCGGGTATGTGTAAAATAGCTCTTACTCAGCAAATACAAATGCACATCTGACTTTTCACTGATTGTCTGTGGCTGCTGCTATACAACCCCCAAAAAAATGTGCATTCAGAGTTACCATCGCTGTTGTTTGGTTAGTCGCTTAGTTTTTTTTTCTTGGGTTTCTGTTGAGGAGCCCTTGTTTTGAGAGCTTTGAAAAAAGTGCTCAATAGTGAGTGTTATCGTGGGGATCTTGTTTTGATCATAGTTTTAGTTTGATATTAGTTTTAACAAAACAGCATAACCAGTTTTTTTTTCGATAAAATTCATAAAACGGATTTTTGCATTTAGGCCATATAACGGAAATTGTCAATTTCTTGCACATTTTTTTGTCAAATTGAATGAAATTTAATTTAAATACTTCTATAACTGTTTGCAACAATTCCACATAATTCCCATAAGCGGGATTTTCAGTTTTGGCCAATAACATTATTATTCAAATATGCACCGATTCCTTTGAATTCCGGAATAAAAGTTCACATTATTTATATGATTTTAACATATATAATCAAAATGATTATTATCGCATTCTTGACATCTATCTAACGCCCAACTAGTTGTGAAATAAAAAAGTTGCACTGATTACTTGTTTATAAATTAAACAAATTAAATGAAAACATCAATCTTAACAAATGGATGGTAACCCTACATAATATTTTTTCAGATTTTTGCTGATTTGAAATTCATACTACGGAAACCCTGTTTTGTTAGAATAGCACCTTACGGAAAACAAAAGAGTGCAAATGAGAGACATCCCTATCTTCGCTGTATATACGAATGTATGTTGAACAGACTATAACAGTTTTTAAGCCATACGTTATTGATCACTTACCGTTATTAAAGTGACTTATATAAAACTATGCTTAAGCCAGAGAATACATTACAAAAATTTATTTATTAATTTTCACTTTCAATAGAATTACATTCTTCATAATTTCCATGCTCACACTGAAGGATATGATGATGAGATTGTTGTCGTCGACCTCGTTCAACGAACTGTCGCATTTTTTTCTGGTAGTCCTGTTGAAGCTTAACAAAAGAACTCAACCGATTTAAAAGAAACTGTTTATCATGCCCTTCTAGAACAAGTTGGTTTCTTAAGACCTCTACCATGTGCTTATTGGCATTGGATACTGCATGATAATAATACAAAAACAACACCAACACAATAAAACATGGAATCGCAAAACCGGCTGTGCCCAAATAGAATATAAAATTTTGAACAACTGCCGGCATTTCAGTGAATGCAGTTGTAGCAGCATCCCATACCGAATGGAGACCTCTAAAGGGTCCACACGATCGTGAAGGTATTACTTCAGCGATCGCATAAACGACCGGTATTAATGCCACCACATACGATACCAGCAATATAAGCATGAACAATGAATTTGATCCGGACGCACGATACAATATTGCTGATGGCTTCGAGTTGACCAAACACTGGAATTTTTTAATGTAAAACATGAAAAACGTTAAAATGGTTGCGATAGCTGGAAGAAATGGCGAATAAAAGCTGCCTAACCAACAGATAGTTTGTGAATAGACGATATCCAGTACGTGCTTGGGAAGCTCAAACTCTTGTTCACCAATCAGGCGGACAAATCGGGTTTTCACATGACGAGCCATTATCGCTCGGGGAAAATTCACGAAAAACGTCACACCAATATGGGTGACAAAGTCTGTTATAAGAAGCTTATAAAACTGTTGTCCTATGTACGTTTCCCAGCATTGGGGTGTGTTGAATTTCTCGTCAAAGCACTGTTGCTGATTCTTCGGAATGATAAGGTGATAGAAGCGACTCAGAAGAACGGCCAACGACGCTAGGCGCAAGAAAACCGTCCGAAAGAGATTAATTTTAACAACAAACATTGGCGAGTAGTTTTCAAACTCACAAAGGTAACTGAATAAATTCGGCACCAGTAAATTTAGACACACTATTGCAATGTACGGCAAGAACTCGAAAAACAGTATTGGCAATTGATTCTTTGGGCTGCTGGGTTTCATGCGACCCTCACCATTGTAATTCGAGGATGTTGATGAAAAAAATTGCTCCTCGGCAGAAAAAGGATACTGGGTCTGCTCTAAGAGTGGGATAGAATGGCTTGTTTTGAAATTTGGTTCCAAATATGTAAGGCTAAAATTGAAGAGAAAATAAATAAACAATGCAGAGATCAGTAAAATTAGAGCAACCGCAAAGTTTACCACAAATCTAATTAGAACTAATTTGTACATGTGGTCCCGGGACCGATTACTTCGTTCGTAATCGATTCGCTTGGAATATAGCAAGCCCTTGATTTCATTGTACAAAGCTTTGTGCTTAATATCAGCTGATTTGCCATTGTGTATACAAAAATCCCACCCTCCAAATACTAAATTGCAATACTGATAAAATTGACCTTCGCCATCGACTAGCCTATCTTTGAATTCACGCGAAGCACCTTTTACAATTGCCGCTAATGAGATAAGAAAATATAGTGCTGTTATGCTTATATAAGCTAGAGGTAAATCGTAGTTATGCTCACTGTCGCTGTGATCATAATTATTATTTAAAATAGATAAATTATTGTTGGCTTGGCTTGTATCCTCAACCACTCGGTTTGAATTTTGAGATGAGTCGCCGCCAAATATTTTATTTGTATAGACCCCATAAAATAGAAGGGTGTTCTCCATGAAACCAGTGCCTTGGATTATGTCCAAAATGTAAAATTCACTCGATGTGTTATTCAAGTAGTTTTCTCTACAACACTGAGTGGAGTCATTTGCTGTTGTCTGATCACAAGGTTCCTCTCCTGGTTGAACTAGCAATACGTGCGGTATGATAATGAAACACAATATTAACAGAAATATAAATAAATTTAGAAACATAAGCCATCTGAGAAGAAGAAAATACGCCACAACGCCAGTTCCGAAACTGCCTTCGATTTTTTTAAGTGAATTACGCCATAATTCCATTTTTGTCAGGATTTCCGTCCATTTGGTATGAAGGGTTTGCCAAGCTTTGCGACGTTGCCATTTAAACTGATCAAATCCTTGGAGACGAAGTTTTGTTGCATTCTAAAGAAAATTAATAGTATTGATATAAATTGGTAGTAGAGATAATGCCTCTGATTTGTTTGTAATACTTGGAGTTTAGCTTTTAGATCTTTCTTCTGTGTCATTGACACTGGCATGGACTTAATCTCTTGGATTTCTTCCCATATTCGTTCTTCGTCAGTTAAGTCTTGTGATAAATCGGGCAACATTGCACCCTGAACATCTTGATATTGAACTTCTCGTCGTGCAATTGAATTTGGTCTTGTGTTGATTTGTGGATTGCGACGTTTAACTTGTGTATCATGTTGGCTATGTCGAATGCGTCTTGAAGTTGCTGAAAGAAATAATGAAAAAAAAAATTATATTATCAACATTGCATAAATATGATTATGTATACAAATAAGGTCTATGGAGGACAAGTCATTAGTTTTATTAGAATAACTACCAAATAAAGGGTCCGCCAAATAACTTTTTGAAAATGCTATAAAAAAAAACTACTGAATATTTTCTCAAATTTCTTTTTTTATTTGAAAGTACAATCCTTTCGGTTAATAATAGAAAATAATTTCATTCAAATGGCTGCCTCGGCTGGCCATGCGTAGCCTACACGATCGGTCCAATTTTTAAGCACATTATTGATTGTGTGCAGCTGTATTTCACCAATGGCTTAACGAATATTGTCCTTTAAAGTGTCAATTGTCTCTTGCTTGTCGGCGTAGGTTAGGTTAGATGGGCTGTTGACGCTCGGGTGAGTCGTCAAGCTCGCATAGGCCTACGTGGGCCCATAGCGATCGCTTGTCGGCGTAGCACGTATCTTTTACGGCACCCCACAAATAATAGTCCAACGGTGTCAAATCGCAGCTCCGAGGTGGCCAAACGACATCAGCTCTGCGGCTGATAATGCGATCTTTAAAAACAGGGCGCAAAACATCGAGTGTAGCTTTGGCTGTGTGGTACGTAGCGCTGTCCTGTTGTAACCAAATGTTGCCAATATCATCCTCTTCAATTTTTGTGACCAAAAATTCGTTCAACATGGCCCGATAACGATCGCCACTGACTGCCTCTGGACCAAAATCCGCACTATGAGCTAAGTGTTACCATTCACGAAATAAGCACTACTTAACTAGTTAGATGGCGGACCCGTTATTTTCACAAAAAATTTAACGAATGAATTGAATTATTGACGACTATGCAATACGATCAAAATTGGACGACAACACGTGTCATTTAAAAACCTTTCGAGAGAAGTCTGTAGATTTAAAAAAAAATCGGTAGTGATACCAGTTCTTAAAGTTCTGAACGCCAAAGAACCAGTGCAGTATAGACCGATAAACATGTTACCAACGCTTGAGAAAATTTTAGAAAAAGTAGTATGCAAACAACTAGTTAAATCTGGATTTAGGAGAGGACATTCCTGCGAAGCTTCATTAATTTGGATTCATTAGTAGAAAAAGAAAATGGACGATGGCAATAAATTGTTGCTGTTTTCTTAGATTTTAAAAGAGCATTTGGGGGTATTGATCATGAGATCCTCCTTCATAAATTATAATGCTATGGAATCCATGGTATGGAACAATATTGGTTCAAATCATACTTAACGGGAAGAACACAAAATATAAAATTATATTACAAATATTGGAGTACCCCAAGGATCAACATAAGGTGTTGATTTTTTTACTGTACATAAATGAGGCCAATACAGTGTTAAAATGGTGCAGTGTTGCTTTATTTGCAGATGATACACTAATATATATTCATTGCAAAAACATAAGTGAAATTGACAATAGAAATACATGAACATCTTAATAATCTGGAAATATGGCTGTGTATGAATAAATTGAAATTAAATGTAGTCAAAACCAAATTTTTAATCTTAAATTCAAATGAAATATTGGGTCACAAAACATTGAAGAAGTGAATGCTATTAAATACTTGGGCGTAATAATAGATAAACAACTAAAGAACACTCAAATTATATATGTGGCAAGATAAGTAAAAAATTGGGATTCTTTTATAGAATCCGAAAAAAAACTTGACTTTAACAACGCAGTGATGGTTTTCTATACAATAATCGCACTTTGACTACTGTGCAACAATTTAACAAATGTGCAATAATGAAGAAAACGAGTGGTGGGTGCACGACTGGGTCGTACGCAACTTTCTCTTTCACAGCGAGTTGGAGTTAGGCGTTAGATCAAATAGTACGCATTTTGATTATTAATGCTTAAGATGCCATAAATAATGTCGAAATGTGATTATACGAACGTTTACTCCGACACTTGAAGAAATCGGTGTCTTTGTGAATAATTGGGCTAAATTGTGATAGTTGGGTTAAAACTAATTATGTGGAATTGTTTAAAACTATAATAGTAGTATATATATTAAATTTCATTCAATTTGCCATAGTAGTTTGCGAGAAATTAACAATTTTCTTTATATGGCCAAAATGTTGAATGACAAAATCCGTTACATGGATTTTCTCGAAAAAAAAACTGGGTATGCAGTTTTGTTGGAACTAATATGCTTATAGTATATATAAAGTTTAATTAAAATCGTTAGAGCCGTTTTCGAGAAAATTGAGGTTATGTGTAATTTTTATATAGCAGGTACTGTTAATAGCATGGCTAAAAGCAAACAAAAAAATGGCCTAGAATTATGACCAAAAGAAACTTGGATACGAAATTTGAAGAAAACAAGTCAAGCCGTTTAGGCTGGGGAGACCATTACGGACAGACGGACCGACGAACCGACGGACGGAATTCCAAAAACCACTTTTTTGGGTTCCGCTATCATCGTAATGATAGAATCAATCAAAATCTCGAGGTCGAAAATTTTTACGAAAACAATATCTTTCTCTTTTTAAGAGAAAGTTAAAAATAGACTGCAAGTTTTACAAAATAAGCAATGCGTGCAATATTGAAGTGCAGTATATACACTGCCGCTCGCTTGAATAGGAACATGATTATTTTGTAGAATGTTTTGTTTTTGCTATTCTCTCTTTGCTGATATCAGTCATTGCGGTTTGCACTTTAAAAGTAACGTATATTAGGCTAATTTTAGAAGAAAGGAAGTGACAAATAAGAATACCTTTACTACTGAGAAGTGGCTTGCTGTCAATATCCACAAAAAAATGCATTTTTTTTGGCTCATTAGAATAAGAACACGTACTTATTATAAAGAAAAATAAACGAAATCATTGAAATTTAATTTATTAATACAACATTTTGAATATTTATAATATTTTAATAATGTGTACATCCACCTTTGATTGATATGACCTCGTACAAGCGATTGGGCATTGAGCCATAAAGAGTCTTCATGTACACCAGTGAAACTTCAGACCAGGCGGTTTTAATAGCATTTATAAGCGATGTTTTGCTATCGAATTGTCTTCCAGATTCGTAAACTCTCCTAGTTAACTATCCCCAAACATTCTCAATAATATTGAGGTCTGGTAAATATGGAGGCCATTGCAATAAATCGACGTTCTGGGTTTGAATCCCAGTCTTAACAGATCGAGCGGTATGGATGGGAGCATTATCATGCTGAAAACACCTCTTCAAAGGTCCAAACAGATTTCCCAATTCGGGGAATGCCTTTTCTAATAACTTTTTGTAAGCCACCGCATTCATTTTTGAAGTTAAAAACTCCAGTTCGCAGGTTCCATAGTACGTTATTGCTCCTCAAACCATAACACCACCTTCTCGTCTATGGTGGCGATTCAAAAAATGCTCTTCCTTACACAGATCGTGGAAATAAAAGTTTTATCCATCTGGCCCATCGAGATTGAACTTTTTTTCATCTCAAAATACAACGCATTTCCATTCTGAATTCCAGGTCATACAGTTTCGTGAAAAAAACAATCGGGCCTCTTTGCGGGCAGCATTCAGTGGTGTTTTTTTTTAGTTTCAATCTTTTTAGGTGATTTGGACTCTTAATAACACGTTTTACTGTTGATACACTTGCTGTTATTGCTAAATTTGATTTTATTTTTGCTTCAGACTGGTGAGAATTTGATGCTTCTCGAAATATTGCCCTTCTGTCAACAGCTGAACTTACTTTTTTAGTACGGCCCTTCATGTTTTACCCATACTCCGACTGATTCTGAAGAAAATTGTATACAACAGAAGAGCTCCTTCCATTTTTTTTTTTGCGATTTCTCTATAGGTCTGCTTCATTTCCCTGTATGCGGAAACTCTTGCCTTTTCTTCCGTCGTTGATGCACTGCTTCGACCCATAATACACAAAATTCGAAATAAAATATTAATTACTTACGGTTAACAACTTTAGCAGATCTAATCACTTTAAAAGCGTGCGATAAACTGATACAATATCATCTGTTCTTATTCTAGTGAGCCAAAAAAAAATGCATTTTTTTTGTGGATATTGACAGCAAGCCACTTCTCAGTAGTAACGGTATTCTTATTTTTCACTTCCTTTCTTCTAAAATTAGCCTAATATATACGTTACTTTTAAAGTGCAAACCGCAATGACTGATATCAGCAAAGAGAGAATAGCAAAAACAAAACATTCTACAAAATAATCATGTTCCTATTCAAGTGAGCGGCAGTGTATATACCCCTTCGTCCTATATTTTACAAATATAAATGTGGGTAAATGTCAGACAACGTCTTATATTGAGAGTTTGGTTGTTCATATTCAATCTTATACACAAACATTTTCCCAGATATTTGCAGGAAGACATAGTTTACGTAAGCGATTTTCAGCCCTATAATCATAGACGTGGAAATGAAAAGATTTAACAGATCCTGCACACACAATTCCATTATGTACCAGGAATTGAAAATGTTCAACTCGCTGCCAGATATAATTAAAACAAAAAGTAATGTTCATCGCTTTAAAACAAACTCATGATTGAATTTATAAAATTAAATTATATATTCAAAAATGTAAAATTGAAATAGATTTTATAAAAAACCAATGTTCACTTAACTACAACATTGTTAAATTATCAAACTATTTTTTTTATTAAATTAAACTTATTGTAAAATTATTCTAATAGATATAAATTGTAACAATTTTTCTATTAAACTAAAAAAACTCAATCAATCAATTAATGAATTGTGCGTCCAGCGGAGGACGTATTTTCGGCAGAATTTCATAAAACCTGATACTATGATTGTAGTTCGGCCCATAATAGTTGCATCAATAGGTCAAAAAAGCTGCATCAATCAACAAAAACTTCAGTACTAAGTTGATGGTCGCAATTAAAAAAGAGTGTTACTCCAATTTGCAGTCGATTTAATCATCCCACAGGTTACGCGTGCTATTGTGGATAACTTCGAATCAACATATTCACTACTAAAAGTTCCATTGAGACAACCTAACCGTTGAATTACCGAAAATATCCCATTCGTATTTCAGTTCAAAATGAGCCAAGTGCATCGATTTCATGGCGACCACATGAATTGGGAATCTTTCAGTCCATATTGTGGTGATTTTTCCCACACTTTTACTCACTTACTTACTTAAGTGGCGCTACAGTCCGGGATGAACTTGGGCCTCAACCAACATGCCTCTCCAATCAGCCCGGTCCTTAGCTAACTGCCTCTAGTTGTTGGTTGTGGTCGGTTTCTACTTGTGCGCACCACTTAAGGCGAGGTCTTCCTCTACTGCGTCCGACGTCGTGCTGGGAATCGAAGACTCTATGAGCCGGAGTATTGGTGTCCATTATTTCTACATGTCCTAGCCATCTTAAACGTCCAATGCGGAGTGTTTTGACCAGGGGTATGTAACTGTACAGCTCGTATAGTTCGTGGTTGAATCTTCGTCTCCATAGCCCGTCAACGCAGACAGGTCCGAAGATTTTTCGAACATTTTTTTTCTCGAATCGACCAAAGATTTCTTCATGTGCTTTTGATACCTGCGCCGTAGAGCAGGAATGGGGTGATCAGGGTATTATATAGGATCTCCTTAGTAGTTCGAGTGAGGGCTTTACTACTAAATAGCGGAGCCGAAGTAGACCGTCCCGTACTACCTCAAAGTTATATCCTAGATATGGTTATGGTGACGTTTTGTCAAATTCGTCGATGCTGTGTGTCCTTTTGTGTTGACAGCATATACTTAGTCTTACCCTCATTTACTGCTAAATCCATATTGGCCGCTTCCTTCTCTATACTAGCAAACGCGGCTATGACATCACGTTGAGTCCTACCAATGACGTCAATATTGTCGGCGTATGCTAGTAGATTTTTGGAAAATTGTCCCGAGCCAACACCAGCTCGGAGTTTTGCACAATCCTCTCAAGAATCAAATTGAAGAAGTCACATGACAGCGCATCGCCTTGCCTAAATCCTATTCCCACAATTTTACAAGTTCAAAATAACTCAGGAACTGTAACCGAAACTCCGTTTGGACTCTATTCGATGAAACTAAACTAAATATGTGTTACAAACCCACTTGTGCTTCAAGAATCTTCATATCTGCCGTTATAAATCTTTAATATAGAGGCATATCTTCTACAAGTAGTCTCTGTGCTTAAGGTTGCAGATTTGAAGTAAGGGAAGTTCAGTGTATGTTTCCAAACATGGTCTTACTTGGGCTTTATACAGAAGAAGACTCAATTGTGATGCCCAGAAGATACATGAATTCTTTTGATTGGACACCTTCGATTTGCTGAACTGTGGATTTGTTCTTTCTTGTGAATGTTTTCTTTAAATTGAATTGAACTAGATTTTCCGTTCTTCATTGTAAAAGCTTTTGTAGGTATTGGTTTATAGAGCAGATTTATTCTCATCTCTACTGGTGTCCATTAATAGCGGGGATAGGCGTGTCCTTCGAGTTAGTCGATACAGGAGTACTTTCAACGTAATATCTAAATATGCGATTACTAGTTGTCCTCAAAAAATCATTAATATGCTAACAGAAATAGAGTGGGTGATAGAATCGACCCTTGAGGTATACCCTCGTTTATTGAAAGTCTATCTCAGTAAATACCATCCCTTACTATTTGCAAAGATATGTCTTTAAGAAAGTTTTTCATCCAGCCGCACTGTATTGAGGAAGTCCGTATGTATCGAACGGCAACCTTGGAAATATTTAGGACAACAGCTGTCACCAGGCTCAGCAATGTTTAATTGTCTGATTTTCTTTTTGAGTTGCAGCTAGCGATCCAGGAGTTCTTGATTAAGGGAGGAAATGAAGAGTGGCTAAAAATTATTACTAATTACTCTTGCCATTAACTAAAATGTCAGTGAACCTTGGAGTTTGTAAGTTATTTGAGACTTTTATTGTTTGGTTTGCTATGTTTGACTGGTTGATGGAAACTAATATTTTCTTTTCAGTTGGATTTGGGTGCCACATGCCACACAGCTGGTCAAGCAATTGATTTGTTAAAAGGGAAGTTCGGTAAAAGTGTATTCTTTCGGAATTGTCCACTTGGAAGCGATTTACACACGTTGTATATTTTTGTATGTCAATAAGTCAAGGAGCGCGAAATTCCAAAAGTTCCGGCAGACATGTGTTGTAGGGGGGGAATTGCCTCCTTAGCATCGATCGCTGCAAATATGCTCCCGGTGGACATTTATGAACAAGAGCGAATTCCATAATTAAATGTACTAACTACACTCAAAATAATGTTCAACTCCATATCTCAATTCTGTGTTTTATTTATATAGAAAAGTTTCCAAAGTAGATCTCGAAGATATCTCCTAACGATTAACTAATTTTATTTTTTGCTTAATTTCTCCATATCAACTTTCCAGCTTTCCCAGATGTGGCCACTTTCTAATATCAGACTAAAGGAGAAATGCGAGTTGGAAGTAATGCTTGTGGGAGAGGATGACTTTCCGAAACCACATATTGTCAGAGCTTTCTTCCCGCAGAGTACCGGAGTCACAAATGAGAGAATACTGGCAATACTAGACGGTCAAAACAGAGACCTAAATACGAGAACGTGGAGAGTTCTGCAAAGATCGGACGAGAAAGACGTCGCCCACATGGTCTTTGCAATAAACGAGAGTGCGATGCGTAGGCTTGCGGAGCTAAAGGGGATGGTATCATACAGATTTGGCCAAATCAAGATCATCCTTAAAGGATCCGACAAGTCTGCAATTCAGACCCGAAAAAATAGTGTAAATGACACTGATAAAAAGAAAAAGTCGCCAGAAAAAACAAGCGCCAGCTCGTCGCAACCAGCAGCCAGTATTAGTACTGCCGCCGTAAGCGATATAAAGAAGACTGGTTCACTGCCTACGACTTTATCGCCAAACGCCCAACGAGCAACGTTAACATCAGCCAGCAACAGTTTAGACCAAAGCTAGCTGCGGAACGGCCGCGTGAACGGCAAAAACACGGACAGCGTAAAAACGGTCCGAGAGATAGACACGAAGGTCTTTCTCAACAGGGTATCGTACGCAGAAGAGGCGATAACAAGCCTTATAGGGTACGAAACCCTGAGCACGGTAGGAAGCGATGACCACCCTACTAAATGTGCTGCAGGCAAACCTGCACCGAGCTATAGGTGCCTCGGACACCTACAACCAAAGATGTGCCGAAGGGAACATCGCTCTAGGTTTAATCCAGGAGCCATGGGCAACAGAGGGTAAGATATTTGGTTTACAAAGTAAAACCAGAGAGCTCATCTTCGCCCGGGGAAATTTTAGACCAAGGGCAGCTCTTCTAGTTGCAAAAAATATAAAATTCTCTCCCATTCCAGGTTTCATTACCAAAGATCTGGTGGCTGTCCTTTTAGAAAGACGCAACGGCCGAGAGCTACAAAAAATTGTATGCGCATCGGCGTACTTTGCTGGAGATGACGAAATACCACCTCGCCCAGTACAGGAACTTGTCCAGTACTGCCAGACCCAGCAACTACATCTTATCTTCGGCTGCGACGCCAACGCGCATAACACAATATGGGGCAGTCGAGATACAAACAAAAGAGGTGAGTCCTTATTAGAATACCTATATAGCAACAATTTAGTTATACTAAATAAGGGTAATAAACCCACGTTTAGAAACGTTTTAAGAGAAGAAGTTTTAGACCTTACCATCTCTTCTCCGTTTGTCCAAAACACCGTCGAAAATTGGCACGTTTCTGGTGAGGCATCTTTATCGGATCACATGCACATAAGTTTCCAATTAAGATGCAACACCGAGGATGCGCCGATTAAATACGACAACAAACTCACAAATTGGAGAACGTATCGAGAAAATCTATCGATTAAATGTGACATACTTCAAGAAAAACCTTCATGTGTAAGTGAAGCGGAAGTCGCACAATGTCAACTAAATGACATTATCATCTCATCTTTTACAAATAGCTGTAAGGTTAAACGCACTGTGGCAAAGAGGTGCACACCATGGTAGAACGATTACCTAGAAAGTTTCCGTAAAAGAGTAAGAAAACTTTTCAATAAAGCCAAACGCACCGGAAAGTGGGACCAATATAAATCTCTACTTACCCAATACAACATAGAGTTGCGAAAATCAAAAAGAGCGTCCTGGCGCAAATACTGTGAGGAACTCGAAGAGCTTCCGGCGGTGGCGCGTCTCCAGAGGGCACTCTCGAAAGATAAAACAAACTGCATGGGATTACTAGTCAAAGCTGACGGTAAAATCACATGCGACCGGGAAGAAACGTTGACCACACTTCTTCAGGTACACTTTCCCGGCTCTACAATCACAAGTGAGTTTCATGAACACATGATAGATGACTCACCTCCTATTAACCTGAAAAGGACTAATAGTTTATCCGGCAAACTTTTCACTCCGGATAAGGTCAAATGGGCGATCAACTCATTTAAACCATACAAGGCACCAGGGACAGACCGAATCTTTCCTGCTCTTATACAAAAGGGCTTGGACTTTTTCCTACCCACTATGGTAGCCTTATTTAGGTTTAGTTTCAATTGGGGCTACATACCACAAACCTGGAGGGAGGTAAACGTGGTATTTATCCCCAAACCAGGCAAACCAATAGAACTACCTAAATCATACCGTCCAATAAGCTTAACATCGTTTTTCCTGAAAACAATGGAAAGAATACTTGACGTACACATTAGAGAGTGCTTAAATGAAAGCACTTTTTACGCAGGCAATGAAACTGTTTTAGAACGAGTTAATGAAATAACCGATCTCGGCATTCGATTTGATAAAAAATTTACATTTACTTCACATTACGATGTAACAATATCAAGGGCAAATTCATTATTAGGTTTTTTGAAAAGAAATTCCTTTGATTTCAAAGACCCTTATACATTAAAATCAATTTATTGTTCTCTAGTTAGATCAATTATGGAATATGCTTCGGTTGTTTGGTCTCCTTACCATCAAACGCATATAGATAGAATCGAGCGGGTACAGAAAAACTTTACCAGGTATGCTATCAAAAAATTAAACTGGTATGATGAATTACCTGATTATAAAGCTCGATGCTTATTACTGGACTTGCAAACTCTTTCTACTCGAAGGAAGCTAACAGGGGTTATGTTCATTAGGGATATTATATGTTCTCGGATAAATTCATCCGAATTGCTAGCTTGTCTTAATATTTATGCACCTGTGAGACACCTTCGCCCAAAAGATATGTTCATAGCAAATAGGCACAGAACAGCTTATTGCCAAAATGAACCAATATCAAGATGCATCACATATTTCAACGAAATGTGCAGTTCTGATGAATGCGAATTTTCAAAAAGTAGATTAGCATTTAAAAAAGATCTTTCCATATCTTTTCACTAACTTAACAATTTCACATCCCAAATACTAACAATCCTTCGCTAAGTCTATACTCTTAGAAAAGGTTTTTTTTTTTTTTTTATTTTTTCTCTATGATTATAGAGTTTTTATTATATATATATTTTTTTCTTCACTTTGAAGTTTTTTTTAAGTTTAATTAATCTTTTTTTCAGGATTAAACTATTTTTATTATTAAGTCAAAATAATCTGTTAATATATACGAATATGGTAGATCAAATAAATAAATAAATAAATAAATAAACACTCCTCTGCACCCATGTCAATTCGCCTACCAAAAAGGTAAATCCACGGAAGGAGCACTTCTAAGTTTAACATCACAAATAAAAAGTGCATACGAAAACAAAGAAGTAGCTTTATGTGCCTTCCTAGACATAGAGGGCGCTTTTGACAACACTGGATATGACTCCATATCAAATGCTTTGACTCATAGAAGAAAAGATCATCCCACCATCAAATGGATCAAAGCGATGCTTGAAAGTCGGAAAATAACTGCTTCATCAGCACAGACCTCAGTATCAGTAACAGCCGTTAAAGGCTGCCCTCAGGGAGGAGTACTCTCACCCCTACTATGGTCTCTGGTTATCGATAACCTACTTCAAGACCTAAGTAATGCAGGTTTCAATATAATTGGATACGCCGATGACCTAGTCATCATAATAAAGGGCAAAGAACCAAACGAAGTTACAACACGTTTGCAAAACGCCCTTAAGATAGTCATAGACTGGTGTAATAAAGAAAGTCTCTCTATAAACCCCAGCAAGGCTATCATCGTCCCTTTTACAAAAAGGAGGAAATTAAATCTTACCCAAATTTCAATAAATGGTACATACATTGAGTATTCCAACGAAGTAAAATATCTTGGAGTGATCCTCGATAAAAAAACTAAGCTGGAACTCCCACATCAACAACAAAATTCATAAAGCAACCAAAGCTTTCTGGGCTTGCGAAGCATGTATGGTAAAACCTGGGGAATCTCTCCAAAGACCACACACTGGATCTACACGATCATGGTCAGGCCCATTATAACATACGCTTCAATAGTATGGTGGAACAAAGTCACCCAAAAAACAACTATAAATAAATTAAACAAGGTACAACGGCTTGCCTGTCTGGGCATTACCGGAGCTATGCGTACCTGTCCCACGGCGGCTATGGAAGCCATAATAGGACTAACACCTCTCCACATTTATATAAAAAAAGTGGCAATTCGCAGCTCAGCAAGTTTGACACAAGCGGAAGAATTAAACATTAGTGAACATCTAAAACTAATTGAACTTCTATCCGAACTTCCAGAACTTGACATGATTTGTGCGGTTACAGACCGCTTACCAAAGACACTATGCTTCGACAAAAGATTCTCAACGGAGATCACAACCAGAGAAGCATGGTGTAGCAACAACCCTCCAAACTGCCTAAACGGCCTAAAGTGGTATACGGATGGTTCTAAAATGGACTCAGGGGTAGGAGCTGGCATACATGGACCAAATAAAAACATCTCAATACCTATGGGAAAAAACCCTAGTGTATTCCAAGCTGAGCTCCATGCCATAAAAGAATGCGCAAACCTAATACACAACTCAGGTATTAAAGGCGCAAACATCCATATATTCACGGACAGTCAAGCAGCTATAAAAGCCGTTAGCTCACACATCATTGACTCCAAATCAGTACTACACTGCTTCAACTCCCTCCAAACACTCAGTTCCAGGAACAAAACCAAACTATGGTGGGTCCCCGGACATAAGGGAGTTGAAGGTAACGAAAAAGCTGATGAACCAGCCAGAAAAGGTTCCGAAACCCCCTTCATTGGACCTGAACCCTTCTGTGCAATCCCCAAATCAGCCATAAATCTAGTCATAAAAAACTGGGAACAAAACAGATGTGTTTCATACTGGGGAAACATCCCAGGCCTAAGACAGGCCAAAAGAGCTATTCAGCCCTTCAAATCAGATGCCGACAAGATACTAAATCTTCGCAGGCACGATATCAAAAACTTAGTAGGCTACCTGACTGGTCATCACGGTCTGCGATATCACCTAAACAAAATGAGTCTAGTCGACTCACCGGAGTGCAGACTATGTCTAGAAGAAGACGAAACAGCCGAGCATATCATATGTGAATGCCCGGCTCTTTACGGTATGAGAAGAGAATCTTTCTTCAGGGAATTCTTAAGTCCGGAAGAATTGAGGAAATCTTCGGCTGAAAGTATTATCAGCTACATTAGGAAAGTAGAAGCGCTACTAACCTAAGAAAGCATCTGACGGCAAGCACAATAGATCTTTTAGGTCGATGTGTATATTACTGCTTAGGCAGGTCAGAATTTATAAAAAAAAAAAAAAAATTCTAATATCAAGTAGCTTTAGAGTGTAATTACAAGACACTTATGCGAATACATACCTTTATGACAAATTAGACAGTTCAATCGCATCAAAAACTTGAGTTATTCGAAACAGAAACATAACACAACATAGGTATGTATTATTTATCAATTTCTAGTAGCTTACTTTCTATAACCGGAAAGCAAGGATAGGACCCTTTGATGCTTATGGGCGTGTCAACAACTCACACCGCCTAAAATAAATAAAAGCTGTTTGCTCATCAATTTGACAAATAATCGGTGGATAGTTTTGACTCAAAGTAAATTCTGTAATCGATTTCATGATCGTATGCCGTGTGACTAGCTAAAACCTAGAGTTTTATAAGTTCAACCCAAAATTTCGCTGCAGATCATGTAGGTATCTAAGAAGAATCTCGACTACCGGGTGCGAAGTCGGCTATGAATAGACAGTCTATCGCAGATGATATTGAAAGATTTAAAGACGTACGAAGCGCAATGTAAAAAAAATGCATCTTTTGTCCAGGTTCTATATACTCAGGTCTTTAAAATTGCATGATTATACGAGCCAGCACTCTCCCGATTGGAAATGAAAGAGTTCCACTTTAAGCGACCACTTAATTATCTTTGATGTTAAATAGAGCTGTCTATCGCACAATATCAAATGGTATTTTATCGTACAATTGTAGCTTATAGTTATCTGCCATAAATCAATAAGTAATTAATTTCTAATTTGATTTCCATTGAAGTGGTAATTTATTGATATCACTCTATCATGTCAACTGGTAACTGATAACGAATTATATCTTGCTTTGCATTGAACTATTGTAATTGTAACTACAGACTAAAAATATATTCTATTAATGAAATGTAAGTGAATAAATTTTTATTTATCACTACACCAAGGATGTGTTGACAGATATTATTGTTGCCTACTTGCTTTATTAAACTTAGAAAAAAAAAAAGCAGCGATAACCAATTATTCAATTATGGATTGGTCGCATGCCTTGCATATGATGATTGTCAGTCACTTAAAAATATTAATCGAATAAAATCCTTTGCCGTGATGATTTGTTTTAGTCCGACAGCTTAAGGTCTGTAGATAGACCACACCTTGTATAGTTCCAAAAAGTAAATTTGATTTAATTTGCTGGAATCGATATGAAGATTGGTACATTTCATGGCAAAATACCAACTATTATATACACAAACAAACAAATAGATATAACACCTTTTGTTAAATAATTTAAATTTAAAAGAAAAACAAATCCTATATGTATGTGCATCAAATAGTGTCTTTGAGTGTATGCATCAAATGCACCACATACCTATACATTACATTCACCAAAATGTCCATCAAAATAAATAATTGCAAAAGCTGATATTATATCCTGGAAATCATCATTGATGGGGCTATTGCTTTGCTCTTGATAATTTTAAGTGGATACTCATGTTTCATCGTTTATCACATGATTGCCAAATTAAAACAAATTAACAATATTATTTCACAAAAATAAGCTTACCGACGCGGTTTTGTTTTGAGGGCAGAAGTGTTGCGATTGCTGCTGTGTCTCTTTGGAATCCTTCCCATTCGGCTGGGTAACTTTCTTGATAAAATTCTCCGCCAGCTTCTTCCCAGCCTTGCAAATTACTTTTCCGGTTTTTTGCATTAGACATAATGCTTTATGTGAAAATTTATTATTTTCCCGAACTACATATAGGAATATAATTGGCAACAGAAAAACATACTTCGCCTAACAAGCTTGCGCCACCGTATCACCGTATACAGCCCGAGATAACATCTGACTAGAATATTTCCAAAGATGAAGTTGTCAGAATGTTGCGGTATGATTATTAAATGACGTGAGGGTGTTGCCAGAAGCTCCAGGTGATTATGCGATATTCCAGAATACAAAGATTCCAGTGACCTTGTTTGGAGAATATATTCGCATGAACTTGATGAATTAAAACAGGAATTAAAATTTAGCTTTGAACATAGGGGTTTATTAGTTTTGACATTAAGTTTGAAACATAGAGAAATAATTCGATAGTTATACCTTAAAGTATATGGATCGTCTCAGAATCGCTAGTTGAGTCGATCTGGCGATGCCTGTCTCTCCACCCGCCTGTCCGACACTGATTTTTGGATAGATGATATTTCGTATATAACTGTCTGTTTGTCGAAGCCGAACAAATGTAAACATTTTCGCCACGCCCACTTTTCAATTAAATTATTGGTTTTGAAAAAGTGTCTAAGTAACATCAAGCCACGCCTTTTTTTGCGGGCGTTTTCCGTAAAACGGTTTTCAGTACAATAAAAAAATATTTCGAGAATATTACTATGAACATTTTCAGCCTTATTCATGAATTCATTATAAGGAGTGTATAAAGTTATGCACTCCTTAAAATACCTCTAAACGCAAAAACCTTATTCAAAAAACTTATAAAACGTTGAATAGAGGCTGCACATGTATAAGGGTATATCATTTTTTTTTATTTCTGTACACACAAATTTTTCTATAAATCATTTTAACCCACACCTAATTTTTGGGTGCTTTTTCCTAAAATTACCATTGGTAAAACCTATCTTACAGAAAAACGTCTATTTTTGTAGAACCATTTTTAAATCTTGAATGGTTCTACATAAAGATACGTTTTCTATAAGACAGGTTTTTAGGTTTTTTTTAAACTGTCTGAACTAAATGTGGTGAAAATGTCATTTTCTATATTTCATACCTATTCAGTTTTAGGCACTCACAATTTTTGGGGACATTTAATTTAAGGATGGGATTGGGTAGGTTTTTAAACGATTTACACAGCGGATTGTAGCCTTCTCATATGTTTTTTATTGCCTTGTACATATGCCTGCCGTCAAGTATACTCTGTTCCACAAGTATGGTAGTAGATGAAAAACATTAATATTAGAGAAGGGGGAGAAAGAGAGTGATAACAAAAATGTTGGATGTAGTGGAGATTTACTACATGGGTCTAACTTTTAGGAGATTCTTTTAGGCGAGTAACTACCGATTTTTTATAATTTTATTTCTTTGAATTCTGGTTGCATGGATTTTGGCTTGGATTGAACACGCAACCTTCCACTTGACTCAACAGGCGAATACATTATATTACACTGCGGCCATGTTAAAAAGATCAATAATCGTGGTTTTTATGTCATTGCAATATGACAATGAAGATAAATCCAGGAGCAGAAAGTAATTTGTCATGGAAACTGAAAACCATGATACTATGGACATTCATGGAAGTCGTGAAAGTCATCATAAACGTCGTAAGCTAGGTACAATTTATGACGGGTTAAAAGAAATTTCAATATTACTATGGAAAATCCTTTACAATAATATTGTATAGTTTAATGGGTGTTCAGATTCTTCACATAAAATAATTTGACCTCTTAGTTTGCCCTTAGCCTGGATAAAAATGTTTTTACAAACCAATTAATTGTAATTGTTTTTTTTTTTTTGTTCTGTATGTTATATCCAATATATTATATTGCAATTGTTTATTTCTGACTTTTGACAGTCAAACGAAACGTATAAATATTTTTGGCCTTATTTATAATGTTCTACTCGAGTTGTGTTTGAATAACACAACCCCAGTGCAGTAATGATATGGCTTATGTATGACCGTATAATGTATACATAAAAATAAAAAAAAATAGTTTTTAAAAAATGTTAGTTCGGCACTGGAAATATTGTTATTGAACCGCAATGTGTTCCATTTGGATGGAATGACAATCATAACTTCAGAAAAATAACTCTTGGACGTTGTAAAACAAAATGTTATTTTCTTCAAATGTTTTAATAAGATAAACATGTTTTAAAATCCATAAGTTTTGCTTTAAAAACATAATCCCCACTCACATTATAAATTCATTTTTATGTTATTTAATTATTAAATTCAAATCTATATAAGCTTATAAAATAGTTTATTTTTTTATGAAATAATTTGAAGTGTAATTACTTTTATATTTGCTTTGCTTTCACAGCGTTATAATTAGTGTAGTAGTAGATTAAATGAAAAAATAAAATGGAATTTATTTGCAAAACAAAAAATAAAACAGCGAAAATTGAAACCCACTTATGTCCCCTGTCGGCATTTAGGTGTTTTAGTTTTAGTGGTGCAATCACCGTTAAGCCTTAAACTGCACTACTAAATAATGCGGTAGCCCACTGAATTCAATCTCATTTCACTAATTTATTTATTGATAGAATTTTGTTCCTATTGTTCTCTTTCCGTTCTCGATAATTTTCTTCAGTTTAGCGAATACGCTTGATGTATGAAAGTAACTGATTAAATGTCAAAATAGCATTTCAAAAGTTTACAGCGTTTACCATCTCAGTTTACGCGCCCAATTCCTGTGAGAAAATTCCGATATTGTTGGAAAAGATTTCCCACACAAATTTTGACAGTTCATTTATCACGTAATAATTTGATCACGGTTACAAAGTTTACGACGACTTTCCGACGTTGCTTGAATACCACTATTATAAGAAAGTGTGATAAAAAGGATCAAGGAAATAAATAAAAATGGCATCATCAAAAAACAACATTTAACCCAATTTACACTACAAAAATCTTGAATTTTATTCAACCCTAGAGATATGTATCTCAAAAACTAACAAGTGGATAATTTAAATTTCTTTTCTAACGCAATTTTCACACAGCCATCTATACGCAATTGTGTTTCCGCCCTTACAAAGATGCATTTCAATATTTTATGATTTTATTGAACTCAACCACATAATTAGACATTAATTTTCCAGTAATGGAAAATAACAGTGGAAAATAAGTTGGAAAGCAGCATGCGACATTTCCAGAATACATGGAAAACCATTGAAGATTATTAGTGTCTGATGTTTCTCTAAATTCATTATTATGGCTGCCGGTCCGCATCAAAGTGTCAATAAATAATAAAATAAAAAGTGGATTTTCAAATATTTCCAAAAATTTAAATGTGTGAAACGTATCAAATATACAATTATCTAAACAATGGGAACACATGAATTAGATCCAATCGAAATGAATACCTTTCGGAGCTATGTAACGATGCTGGGCGATTCGTCTGCCAAAGAGGATCTCAAACTGAAAGCTGCCCAAGAATTAAGTGAACATTTTGAAGTGATTGTTCAAACGGCAGCGTTTCCATCGTTCCTGGAGTATTCATTGAAAATATTTGTAAAGATTTTACAAGATGGTGAACCTCAATTTATCTCGGAAAATACTGTTCAACATGTAAGTTCTCCTTTCGCATAAACAATATATAAACAGATCACGGTGGTGGTTGTGCAGTGCTTTGTGTTTATGCAAAAAAAAATAATACAAACAAACATGGTTGGCAAAAGCGGGGCGAATTGTAAACTATGATGGATTATTGAAATAATTATTGCTTACGTTGTTGAAGTTGAATTCTGCGAATTTCTATTTTGTTTGGAATATTATGGTCTCGAGAATGAATTGGTGTTTTGGTATCAAATGTCGCTCCCGCATTGCAAGATATGTGTGACTTGTTGTGAAATCAACAAAGAACGACTCACTTCACCGAATTTTGCCAGTAGGTCTCACTGAATAAATTTTGGTTTTCCAAATCGGTTCTCGACGATGGTAAGGACTTGGGAACATTTTGTACAATATATTTTAACAAGGCTGGTATAAGAACTTGTATATTTAGAATGTAAGTAACTGGTCAGGGGTTTCCAGGGTGACCAAGCCCAAGGCCCCCAACCATCGTGTCTATCTATTGTGTGGTAAAATCCACTTGATGGGAATCATTATATTCCAGTACCCAATGCCTACAACCTACGACACTTCTATGCTTTACACCTTCCTTTCTCCGTTAAAGGTAGACTATACTTGGAAAAACATATGTTAAGCCTTTTTATCCGGGTGGAAGTGGTTAACTACAAGAACATAAATGGTAAAGTACATTTACAACAGAAGCAAATAAATTAAATGTATAACTCTTGCAGGTGCTTCTATTTGTGTATTAGTTTGTGTTGTTCGTCACTAAAAACTTTTGTCGCCAATACTTGCAAAGGCTTTACTCCCATTACACCATTTTCTTCCAAATATCATTGTTCTCAGCACATGTACCACTTATTTAAAATCGAATATTCTTGGCTACTTATTATAATGCCATGTTAACTATGTAGTGCAGAGACTTGTCACAAAGCATATCTGGCACCATTTATTTTCCTGGTAGAATTAAATTTTGATCTAAAAAGTGGTTTGTATCTGTCAATACACTCATTAGATTCTTTAACATAGATCAATCTGTGTGTCGATTTGAAATCTTTAGCCTAAGATCTGTAGCTATGTGAATAAAATGTTTAAACTTCTCACCAAAAGTAGCGTGCTTTCGTGATCATTCTTCTTATTTCAGAAAATTTTGCTATGTTGATTGTTGATAACATGTTATCAACGATCAAGTGTAGTGCAATATATCTTCGTCATCAAACCAGAAATTAATTGTCGCCGTTTAAACCTCACCCTTTATAACAGCTTGCTGAAGGTGTGTTCTGTTCTTTTGATTTTTTGAAAAGATGTTAGTAAAACACAATTTGCTAATCTACTTAGAGGATTCGCTTTTGACTTCAGTTTATTGACGGCAATTGTCTCTTAAATCTCTGTATTTACGCTCTATGATTCAATCGATTCGTCGCCTTGATGAAATGTGATATATCTGGTTGAACATTAAAGATTTTCGATATTGTGTTGCGGGTGCTACAAATACTATTTCGCACTTCAGCAAAGTTGTTCAGCCCGAAATTACATCATCCACACTGTGGATTATTCCTATATTACAGAATGTCCAGGTAGCCCTTTATAAAGTGTTCACGATCTTATTCGAACAGACTAGGACAACTATAAACGCTTCTCTTGTTTCCTAATGGGAATTTAATGCAGCTTTGGTAGAAGCTTGTCAAAAGGTAGAGCAGTGGCCTGTGGAATGGACTACCACGTAGTAGGTCTGGGTCGTAGGTTTATCAAACTTCATCTGTCTCGCGATATACCTATAAATCATCGAAGAAGTATCAGTTGTCATTGAATGTTTTCTGCAGCTTAGTCTTTTGAATTCTCGTACAACATTTAAGAAAGGAAGCAATTATTTGTGTGAGAAAACAGTGAGCCCTATGTCCATACGGTTCAATTCCTCTAAGAATTTCTAATTTGGTATTATAATCAGAAAATAGGTACTCCTGGCTTGCTAGTGCAACGCACTAACCACTGAGCTATCGCCTCATTATTGTAACCGGATAAGCAACATTTTATCAAAAACTGTTATTTTTTACAGACACGTAAACTCATTTTGGAAATGATGCACCGACTGCCTATAAGTGAAATTCTGCGGCCACATGTTAAGCTGATAATATCGCTTATGCTAAAGCTATTACGAGTAGACAATGAAGAAAATGTCTTGGTGTGCCTAAGAGTAATCATCGAGTTACATAAAAATTTTAGACCATCTTTTAATTCCGAGGTAAGTATTAAATTCGTACTAAGCTAACAAATGATTAACCATTTCAAATTATGTTACAGATACAACAATTTCTTGCATTTGTTAAAGAGGTGTACACAGACCTACCGATGCACGTTACAAAAATCTTCGAGTCAACTCCACAAATCAGAGTTAAAGACCTAAAAGAGCTTGACTTTGAAAAGCTTTTATCAGAAACATATGCTGCAAAGACAATTTACGTTGAAAAATTGACTGAGGCTGGCACAGTCGCTCAAGCAGTAAGTAACTTTAGTCAACCAAAAAACGCACGTTCGTTTGTTTTGAATATAAATTTGTATTTTCAGTATAGCTTTTTACCAAAAGGGTACATGTCACTCAGGGTATTACAAGAATTGCCCATAATTGTCGTGCTAATTTATCAGATTTACAAAAACGCAGTTCATCAAGAAGTTGCAGAATTTGTACCATTGATCATGACAACCATAACATTGCAACCTTCACTAGTGCAGAGGTACGTCATGTCGGAGCACTTTCAAATATTTACCTAAGTTTATTTTCTTTACAGAACATCGCCGTTTTTTAATAAAGAAATTTTCGTTGACTTTATGGGCGCTCAAATAAAAACGCTTTCATTTTTGGCGTATATCGTTCGAATATTTCAAGTAAGATAAACATCTTTTGTTATTCATTTGTGAGAGACAAGACGTACAAAAATAATATTTATAGGATTCTGTGGTAGCACATTCATCGTCTGTGGTAAAGGGTATGCTGGGACTCATGGAGCTCTGTCCAAAGGAAGCTGCAAATCTTAGAAAAGAACTTCTAATTGCGGCGAGACATATATTTGCAACAGACTTGCGATTAAGTAAAGTATTCCGTTGTTGTTATTATTTTTATGTGTTAACAATCTTTTTTTTTTTAGAATTCATTCCATACATTGACCGAATGTTTGACGAAGATCTTCTAATTGGCAAAGGCGTGACATTGGATTCAATTAGACCACTTGCGTATTCAACATTGGCTGACCTAGCCCATCATGTTCGTGAAAATCTAAGCCTCAAGGCTTTGGCGAAAGCAGCAAATCTATTTTCCAAAAACGTCCACGATGAGTCATTGGCTACAGGAATCCAAACAATGTCGTGTAAATTACTGTTGAATCTTGTTGACTGCATCAGACAACACAGCGATTCTGATCCGGTAAAAGCACGAGAGCTACTTATCACGTTGCTTAAGGTGTTTACATCTAAATTCCAAAGTATTGCCAAGATCCAATTGCCTCAAATTATGCAGAAATGGTAATTTTTATCTAAAAAGAAAACAAAGAAAAAAAGTGTAGATGAAACGGTAAATATTCTCATTTTTATTTCTAAAAAAGGAAAACTATGAAAGATCAACAAACTCCAGCTGCTACAACTGCTACAGCTCCTGCTTCAAGTACACCTGCAGCCAGTAGCGGGGGAACAACAACGGGTGAGGCAGCAGCTGCTAATAGCGACACAAAAGAAGGAGTCACACTGGTAAGATTGTGTTTCTATATTAACTTGAAACTAAGAAACTTTAAGGCCTGCTCAGAATGCATATCTGTAGCTGGTATCTTGCATCGCTGTCAAAAGGGAGATACATTTCTTGCATGAAGTTGCCCTCTATTCAACTTCGAGCTACAGATTCTCGAAGATACACATTGTGTAAGCGCTTACGGGTTGCCTTGATTTTAACTTTTCACTCAGCTACAGATACCAGCTACAGATACCAGCTACAGATACGCATTCTGAGCAGACCTTTAGTTCTTCCGTAGTTTTCAATATTAGTAGTGTTGTTTAGTGCAAGTGTATTCGAACATTTCTTGTTACAACCCTAAATTTGTATACCGTAGTTCTACACTGGTTTTAGCACTTGCTTGTATAAAAGCAGTTTGTGTTCGGTACTGAGCTGTGAATGTTTCCCCGAGTGGCCAGTGCATTTCTCTATATTCAATGTCGAGTTCTTTATGTTTCATTTACACGTGCGAATTACATTTCAGCTTTGCGCCGAGTGTCATACCCAGGTATTTGCCTTAGATTGCAAAAGGCTTTCGGACCAAGTTTAAAAAACTGACAAGTCTCTAGTTTTCTCATAGGTCAAATTTACGTTAAAGGAGATTCGTCAGTCCCTCGCCCATTTACTAACTTTATTCAGTGAGTTTTCCAGTCGTTTCTGCGATCGTTACGTCACCATTGATAGACGTAACTTTAAGGTAGTACGGAACTTCGTCTATCGCGGTTTCGCTAATAACTCCACTGTTTCTTCGGGCCAAGAAGGCAATGTGAAGCCCTCACTCGAACTACTGAGAAGACCGTATACAAGATCCTGATCATCCCAGTCGTGCTCTACGGCCCTAAGTCATGGACCGTATCAAAAGCGGATGAATAAATCAATGGTCGTTTTGAATGGAAAAATCTACGGTTTCGTTTGCGTTAACGGGTTATGGAGACCAAGATTTAATTAAGAACCTTACGAGCTGTACAACGACATATACCTGGTTAAACCTCCTCATTGGACGTTTTAGATGGCTAGGAAATTTAGAGTGAAAGGACACCAATACTCCGGCTCGCAGAGTACTAGATTCCCAGCCAGACGTCGCACACAGTAAAGGAAGACCTGGCCTTAAGTGGCGCGCGGACTGTAGCGCCACTTAAGTAAATTAGAACCTGGTAGATTTTGCTGGACTTACCAATGACTGTGTAAGACTTCTCGTAATCGCCGTTCAAAAGTCTGAGAAGTGATTTTTCAATATTTTCAGTAAAGATTTAACTACGATTTTTCCATGTTCATCTCGACGGGCTTCTGTTAGGCCCTGTAACCCTGACTTTTGTTTGTTAATTGGTCCGGAGACCTCCATGTTATCGTATTGATCTTAAAATGAGGAAAACGGTTGTCAGATGTGTTTTTCAAAAATACTCCTCAAGGTGTTATAATTTTCTATTCTGACTTTAAAATCACTCAGCACGATTTGAAGATCATACTTTGCTAGAGGCCATAGAAACCGACCTTAGTAATGCAATCATTTTCCTCCATCCGAATATCCGGATAGCTGCTGAATTTACTCACATAACATGGACCGAAGTTCTCCTTTTTCCCGGACCTTTCCATCATATATCCCGAGTGGCAGTATGTGTCTGCTTTTAGCATCCTAGGGCTACCGCTGGTTTTTCCAATGACGTCTAAGAATTGAAGGTGATGTATCCAGTGAATGGACATATTCCCCTTCGCATGAGATCATGATGTCCCCCCTTTCCCGGTCTACTTTCAGTTGCGTTTAATTTTTGTATTTTTTTAAACATACATCTTTTTATTTTCAGGAAGTACCTCCCTTTGATCCAGCTTCAAAAACAAATAGTTTTGGAATCACCGGTCCAAACAATTTAAATATCGCAGAATATAGAAGTCTGGTAAAGACTCTAGTAGGTGGAGTGAAAACAATTACATGGGGATGTGTTAGTTGCAAGGTAGGACTATTATTATATCCATCCTTCATAATAATCAGACTAATACGCACTAATTTCTTCAGCCCGTCATCATTGAAAACAAACTTTTCCTACCCCACGAACTAAGCATTTACATCGACCTTATATATTGGGCGTTGGAAACACTTGACATTTACACGGTTGTACCAAATGTACCGCTCAATTCCAATCAGATGCAGAAACCCTCTGGGCATATCCCACGTACGAAGGAGGAAAAGGAAGTTCTTGAGCATTTCAGTGGAATCGTAAGTATTCGATCTACCAAATGTTTGATAAACCACGTATGCTAAACAATATTTTTCTTTAAGTTCCTTATGATGCATTCTCAAAACTTCCAAGAAGTATTTAGTACCACAATCGAATACATGGTAGAACGTATTTACAAAAATTCATCAATACAAGTTGTTGCAAATTCATTTCTCGCAAATCCGTCCACATCGCCATTGTTTGCAACTGTTCTTGTTGAATATCTGCTAGAGCGAATGGAGGAGATGGGATCGAATGTCGAACGTTCGAATTTATATCTTCGCCTATTTAAACTTGTGTTTGGCAGTGTTAGTCTCTTCCCAATTGAAAATGAACAAATGCTTCGACCACATTTGCATAACATTGTCAATCGTTCAATGGAATTGGCTATGACAGCAAAGGAGCCTTATAACTACTTCTTGCTACTGCGTGCATTATTTCGGTCGATTGGTGGCGGCAGCCATGACTTACTCTATCAAGAGTTTCTTCCACTGCTGCCAAATTTATTAGAGGGACTCAATCGACTACAAAGCGGCTTCCACAAGCAGCACATGAAAGATCTATTCGTTGAATTGTGTTTAACTGTGCCGGTTAGACTTTCGTCGTTGTTGCCATATTTGCCGATGTTAATGGATCCATTGGTATCGGCGCTAAATGGATCGCCAACACTCATAAGTCAGGTTTGTTGGGCCGAAATTTCTTAAATTGTAAACAATGCTAATACGTCTTTTTTCTTGTAGGGTCTTCGAACATTGGAATTGTGTGTTGATAATTTGCAGCCAGATTT
This sequence comes from Rhingia campestris, assembly GCA_932526625.1. Lineage (NCBI taxonomy): Eukaryota > Metazoa > Arthropoda > Insecta > Diptera > Syrphidae > Rhingia > Rhingia campestris. Next base: position 148,804,464 of record OW052182.1, on the reverse strand, counting down.
TCTCTATGACCACATTCAACCGGTACGAGCAGATTTAATGCAGGCCCTCTGGCGTACTCTGCGAAATCAAGATAGTGCAGCTCTTGTTGCTTTCCGTGTGCTTGGCAAATTTGGAGGAGGCAACAGGAAAATGATGATTGAAGCGCAAAAATTGGAATACAATGACAAGGACACACCAACGTCTGCTATTGTTGCATACTTCCAAGATCATAGAAACCCAATCGATTTTCCCGTTGATAAGGTCATCGAAATAGCATTTAATGCATTGAATCTGAATGCGACGGATTCATTCTATCGCCGACAGAGTTGGGTAGTAATACGTTGCTTTCTCGCCGCCTCAATATGCCTTGACGACGACAAGCATACACTGCAAAAGTTGTTTATGCATCCAAGTTTCATCGAAAGCAATATCAACGTCCTACCAACTTATTACAAGTCCGATGAAGTGCAGGCACGCCAAACTCATCAGACCGCCCTAACAGGAATGCTTGTTGCGGCAGCTACTAAAGAACTTCGAGAGTCAGTTCTACCATTTATGGTGTCGGTGGTTCGTCATTATACAATGGTGGCAATAGCACAGCAATCGGGACCGTTTCCATTTAAGCATCACTTTAACAACACTGGTCTAGATCCGTTGGTGTTAATTGATGCATTAGCCGTGTGTATGGGTCACGAAGAAAAGGAACTTTGTAAACCAGGCCAACTCTGTATTAGTCTGATATTGAAAACAACGACAAATATACTGGGAAACAAGGAAAGAGCCTGTCGCTTACCACTGATGCAATACTTGGCCGAACGTATGGTTGCTCTATGCTATGAACGACCGTGGTATGCCAAAATGGGTGGATGCATGGCTATTGAATGTCTCTATCAACATATGTCACTGTCTTGGCTATATCAGAACTTGTTTGCGTTTCTGCGGGCATTTATATTCGTAATTATGGACTTGGGCGGCGAAGTATCAAGCGGAACAATTGACATGGCCAAAACGTATTTGGAGAATATGCTTCGAATTAGTATGGTTCCACTTGACAAAGATATTAAAAACCAAGACTTGTTAGATATTCAAAAGAAAACAATGTCCGAAGTTATACATGAATTAGTTCGCCAAGTGACGAGTCCAAATACGCTTGTTCGCGAACAAGCCATGTCTTCGTTAAGACTGATTGCTGAGTTGCAAAAGAAGACAGTCACTGAAGTTATGCATCCTCATAGGGAGGTGCTACAGGATATTATACCGCCGCAGAAACATTTCTTACGTCACCAACCTGCTAGTGCACAAATCGGACTTATGGATGGTAATACTTTTTGCACGACACTGGAACCAAGGCTGTTTACCATTGGTGAGTTAATTAATGTCAGCTTTTCTACCCTTTGAAACCTTCAAACCAAATATTTATTTTCACATCCGACATCGAATGTTATCATTTCTTCTCATTTGTTGAATGTTGTTGTTGTTATTTTAGATCTTACAAACAATTACCACAAGGTTTTCTTTGATGAACTTTTAACCCTGAGTGAAGCTGAGGATGCAATGCTTACGAAGCTTGATTGCTATAAAAACGTAACGAATTTGACTCCACTGAGAAAGAGTGCACTGCGCGCATTAGCCGCATGTCATTACATCAATGAAAACACATACAGGGAGAAAATCATCACTATTCTCTTCAAAGTCATGGAAAACAACAATACGGAACTGCAAGAGGTAGCATTCGAATGCATGCAAAAGTTCTTAACCGTTTATCAAATAGAGAAAGAAAAGGTTTGTAGGGCGACATTGACTTCTTCTCTAAACTATCATTGCTAACATTTATAATTACAGGTTCACGCAGGAATGAGGCCGTTGCTCCTTACACTAGGCGATCATCGAAATTTAAGTCTTACAGCAACAAAACGACTGTCATACTTTACACAGCTATTCCCATCGAAATTCAAAGAGAAACTCAGTGAACAAATCCTGCAACATTGTCAAAAAATGATTGAAATATCAGTAACAGAGAACAAGACAACAAAACAGGGTGGTAATTTCATTGCAGCTGCCAAAGCTGAGGAATTAGAGCAAAAGATTGCAATCCTCATCGGAATGTTTCACCATATTTCGGCGGCAACTCCAAAATATATCGAAAGTCTATGTCAGTTGGTTCTAAAGACTGAAAACAATTTGATGATGGAATCGTGTCCGTATAGGAAACCTTTGTTAAAATTCCTTCTGAGATATCCCAACGATTCAGTGAACCTTTTCCTCACAGATGTTAATGTTGTAAACCACCAGTGGAATCGATTTCTCATCTACATGTTGAAGCATAAAGACGGTCTGCCGTTCCGCACTGCAATACAAAATTCGAAATCTGTTCGATTAATGCAAATGATCAACTGCAACTGTCCATCGTTTGCCCACCTCAATGATCAGCAAAAGTATGAGGTGTGCCATCAGGGTGTCCTGATTGTATACACGCTAATGGAACAAGACGACCAATGGCTACTTACTCAGTCAGACATTGTAGCTGTGTTGAAGAATCTGTGGCAAACTAGTTTGTATAAAACATGCGAAACAAATGTTGCATGTGACCTATGGCATCTTGTTGGTAAGATCCTATTGTTCTACTTCTCACACAATACCAACGACATTGATTTGCTCTTTCAACTACTACGTGCATTGTGCTTGCATTTTATTCCGGACTTTCACTTCTTACGTGATTTTCTGCAAAATACGGTAGCGCAAAGCTATACCGTTTCGTGGAAGAGAAACGCATTTTTCCATTTCGTGGAAAATTTCAACAGTCCACTATTGTCTGAGGATTTGAGAGCGAAGATTCTAACCGCTATTCTAATACCATGCTTTGCTGTGAGCTTCGAAAAGGGTGAAGGCAACAAGCTAATTGGTGCACCACCTACACCATACCAAGAAGACGATAACAATATCGTGTCTGTATTTATCAGTAAGGTATTTGATCCAGAGAAACCATTTGCGAATGATGATGCAGTGCGAATTGCGTTGCTGCAGTTTGCTTGCCTTCTTGTTGAGAAGGCATCTCCACATATACACGATGGCGATGCAAACAACAAACGCCAAGGTAATAAACTGCGTCGATTAATGACATTCGCGTGGCCCTGCCTATTGAGTAAAAATTGTGTTGATCCCACCGCGCGATACCATGGACATCTTCTACTGGCGCACATAATAGCTCGACTTGCTATTCATAAAAAAATCGTTCTGCAAGTTTTCCATTCGCTGTTGAAAGGTCATGCAATTGAAGCTCGTCCCGTTGTTCGGCAGGCGCTGGAGGTGTTAACGCCGGCTATGCCCTTGCGCATGGAAGATGGCAACACTATGCTAACGCATTGGACAAAGAAGATAATCGTCGAAGAAGGTCACGCTATGCAGCAACTCTTCCATATATTGCAGCTGATTGTTCGTCACTATAAGGTAGATACGAAATTTGATAAGAGAAATAATAATAAATAAAAAACTCTTTATGATTATTTAAACAGGTTTATTACCCAGTAAGGCATCATCTTGTGCAACACATGATCAACTATATGCAGCGACTTGGGTTCCCACCGAATTCATCACTTGAATATCGGAAACTTTCTGTTGAACTTGCTGAAACAATCATCAAATGGGAATTGCAGAGAATAAAGGAAGGATCCAGCAGTGAGAGTGACGCGAACATGGAAGATGCAGATGCTTCAAGTTCTGGCTTCAAGAGGTCTTCTACAGATGATCCGAATGATGTGCGAAAGAAATTCGCAACTGGTGATAATGTTCCCGTTCAACAACCACTTCCATGTAAGTAAACATTTTGCATCAGTAATTGATTGACTTCAACCTTAAAATGTTCTCCGTAATGATTAACGAATTGTAGCATATATATGTGCGAAATACAATTTATTTATTAATTTAATTTTTATTGTATTACAGCAACGTCTACAGCATCTCAACAGCAAAAAGTTGATGAAATAGAGCGTCCAATCGAAAAGGTGCAATGTGACAATGTATTGAATTTCCTAATACGTTTGGCGTGTCAGGTTAATGACCTAACACCTACTCCAGGCGTAGTTTCCCAAGGGGAAAATTTGTCGCGTCGGTGAGTAAACATATACTTTTCAGAATACAATATAAAAGCCCTACCATTGAAATCTTGCACACGAAGTCGAATGTCTCTTTTAACCACTTCGAACCCCTGGATGTTTTCGAAGCTGGATGCTTATTTTTGTTGTCATTGTCAGTCTTGAGGTTACCAACATTAAACCGTCTGAATCGTATATTTATAGCTAAAGTTTTTATTTTTATAAAACATCCAAACATCAATAATGGAATAGCCATTCTCTGAATTCTTTTCTTTGATCTGCAAATTTAGGGCGTTCTGTTCATATGAAGGTCATATTTAACTGGGAGCTCAGAACGGTTTCTTTAAGAATTTTAACTGGTCATTATGCGTCCTAGACCCGGATGCTACAGCTGATGCGATCCCGTACACCATTCTCCTGGGTATGAAACCTTTTATCCCTCACCGGGTAAAGAGTATCAAACCGAAGGTAAACGGGTGGTATGCCTCGAGGTTGTAAGGGTAACAGAGTTATGTTTTCGTTCATATAAGACCAAACCTACTGAGAAAAACCGATAAAAATTCAAACGAGTCAGACACGACTGCAATGCTCTCATTAAGCGTTCTTAATGAGGTCTTCCACGACCAAAATTGAGGAAAAAAATTCTACTTTGTCCCAAAGCTGGTAAAAACTTTTGGTCGTTAATAAAAAAAACATTAAGAATTCGACCTCTTCTTCAATCCAAACGCAAATTTACAATGAAATTCCAGCTGTCACCCCTCTAGACAAAGCCAGACCAATCCATTTTCGTACACGTGCAGTCGCAAGAGTATTAATCGATCTTGACGTATACCAATCGGCTGGCCCAGATGGTATCTCCCCAATAATTCTGAAGAGGCGTTTTTCAACGCTCGCAAAACCACAGTGTAAGCTTTTTCATCTGTCCTATACATCATGACTCTTTCGGGACCTATGGAAAACTGCACTTTTCCAGCGCGTACCAATTGAACTTTCTTTTTAAGGTCATGGAAACGGTGATAAACTGTCAGCTTATGAAATATCTTAAATCAAGAAAACCACTCAATGACCGACAACAGCAAAATGTCCACCAAAAAGTGGAATTAATCAATCCACCTTGGTTCGAAAACAAGACCGTTGCACTTGATATTTCAAAGGCATTTGACAGGGTTTGACATCAAGCCCTTTTGTCGAAAATGAGTGCTTTTGGTATTGATGAAACTCTTCTTCTATGGATTAGAAACTTTCTCTCGAAACGTTCAATTCAAGTTGTTTTGGACGGGTTAAAGTCAGCTACTCACCAAATAAATGCTTGTGTTGCCCAAGGCACCGTTCTTTCTCCGACACTCTTATTCATTTTTATTAATGAACTCTTGTCTGCAACTTCTAATCCAATCCAATCCTTTGCTGATAACATTACTCTCAGATTTTCATATTCGTTCCCAAATCCACGCCCTATACCTTCGGACGTTGAACAAAAACGGCAATATGTTGCAAAATATAATAATTAGTATTGAGCACTGTGCTCAAGGGTATTCATAATCCCTTTAGCGCGAGTTGAGGTTATGTTTTGTAATAATAATAAAAATTTTCTATATAGTTTAAACTAATTTAATTTTTCCATTTCAGCTGTGTAATGCTGCTTAAGACAGCAATACGCCCTGAGGTATGGCTACAACCGTTCGATCTTAAACTTACATGGCTTGATAAAGTCTTTGCGTCGGTCGAAACACCACAAGCTAACTTTGGAAATATTTGCACGGGGTTGGAGCTTTTAACATTCTTCATGACAGTATTACGGAAGGAGCATATCCTTGTCATTGTACGTCCAATACAACGTGGCCTATCAGCATGTGTTACCAGCCAAAACACTCGAATAATTCGCTTAATGCACGCTCTGATGTCTCGTTTGATGTCCATATTTCCCGCCGATTCTCAAAACAAGCACGACGATCTTGAAGTCCTCTACTCTACTGTCAGTAAAATGATCATCGACTCTTTTAACAACTACGAAAAGAGTCCACAACCCACATCTTCATCTCTCTTTGGTGCTCTTATGATATTAAAAGCTTGCTGCAACAATAACCCCAGTTACATTGATCGCATCATGTTGCAATTTATGAGAGTTCTAAATAGACTCACCAAAGACCACATGACCATTCCAAATGCGGGCACGAATGCTCCACCACCAGTTGAAACCGGATCGCTAGCAGTCGAGTTGTTGATTTTATCCCTTGATTTGATTAAGAATCGAACGGTAGTCATGGGTATCGAGATACGAAAACTTTTCATTGGCGGCATCTTGGTTGGTCTGATTGAGAAGAGTAATGACGCAAAAATATTGAAATGTATAATCAAAATGATAGAGGATTGGATGAAGACCAAGAGCCCGACATTACCAATGACGCAAACGCCATCAATTCGAGAGAAGTCAATTTTGCTGGTGAAGCTCATGCAGTATGTGGAGAAGAGATTCGCCGACGATCAGGAACTAAATGCACAATTTTTGGAACTTGTCAACTACATGTATCGCGATGACTTTCTTAAACAAACCGAGTTGACAAGTAAGCTCGAATCGGCTTTCTTATCCGGCCTGAGGTGTACGCAGCCCAGCATTCGGGCAAAGTTCTTCGAAATATTCGACGGATCCATGCGACGGCGATTGCATGACCGCCTACTGTACATTATTTGTTCGCAAGCATGGGACTCAATTGGACCGCATTACTGGATCAAACAGTGCATAGAGCTGTTGATTCTTACTGCTAATACACAGTCGCAAATTGAAAATTCAAATTCAACACATTTGATTCCCAGTATTTCTTCGGTAATCAACTTTGCGGACTCCGAGGAGAAGAAGCACTTTGTTATCTACACACCCCTGCAGATAGATCCGGTGGAGAAATCCGCATCATTTGACGAGAAAGAAGACTTTTTTGACATTGATATGAACTCAGAATCGAATATGTTTAAGAATGACGATTCTGACCGCTCAATACCTAATAGGCAAGCAGCTTTGGTAGAACTAATAAGCAAACAATCCGAATTTCTTGATGTTAATCGTAAAGTACGCACTGAACATCTATTGGCAGCTACATCACAGATGTGTCACATGGACGCACAGTTGGCCGAGAAAATGTGGCTGTCCGTGTTCCCGCGGCTGTGGTCTATGCTTGACGAGGATCAGCAACAGGCTATAATGCGAGAACTTATTCCATTTTTGTCTTCGGGTTCCCACGTTATCCAAAAAGACTGTCATCCCAGTGCATTGAATACATTTGTAGAAGCGGTAATACAGTGTAAGCCCCCCATATACATTCCTCCCAGTTTACTGGCTTACCTAGGCAAAGCGCACAATCTGTGGCATCGGATGTCTTTGATTTTGGAAGATATGGCCACTGATTGGCAATTAAAGAAGGACAAATATCAGGAGAACTCTGACATAGATCTGAGCGAATATGATCTTACAGAAAACAGCCAATCGAATATATGCGACTCATTGTCCCAAATGTACTCGGCGCTTCACGAGGAGGATTTGTGGGCTGGACTATGGCTAAAGTATGCCAAATATCCAGAAACGAATACCGCAATTGCATACGAACAGATGGGATTCTTTGAAGAAGCTCAAGGTGCATACGACTTGGCAATGTCCAAGTTTAAACAGGAAACCCCCAATGGACCGATTGCTCTCGAAATGAACAGCGAACTGGTACTTTGGGAAAACCACTGGATACGATGCGCCAAGGAGCTCAATCAGTGGGACATACTCCTCGACTACGCTCAGTCCAACAAGGATAAGAAGCCGCTTTTAATAATGGAAAGTGCATGGCGGGTGCCCAATTGGACGCTAATGAAGCAGGCTCTCATCAAAGTCGAACAAATCAATCCAAAGCAATATGGTTACAAAGTAAATTTGTATAAAGGCTTCTTGGCTATTCTAAATCAAGAGGAACAGCAACTGTCAAACGTTGAACGTTACGTCGAAATCGCATCTGGCATGTGTATGAGAGAATGGAGACGTCTTCCACAGATAGTGTCGCATATACACTTACAGTACCTGCAAACGGCTCAACAAATAATGGAATTACAGGAAGCCTGTCAAATCCATCAAGGCCTAATACAGGGTCGATTATCATCCCTGCACGATATGAAGGCAATCGTGAAGACGTGGCGCAACCGCCTGCCCGTCATTGCCGATGATCTGTCCCATTGGAGTGACATATTCACCTGGCGTCAGCATCATTATCAAATAATCACCCAGCACCTGGAACAACAAACCGACCAGGGAAACACAATGCTAGGTGTACATGCATCAGCGCAGGCAATTATATACTTTGGCAAAATAGCCCGTAAGCACAATCTCACTGGCGTCTGCCAGGAGTCACTCTCGAGGATTTACACCATACCTTCAGTTCCTATTGTAGATTGCTTCCAGGTAAATTTATTTAATGCGATCACACCTTCTTCTATTTTTAATCATATTTTTCCGTTTGTAGAAAATTCGTCAACAAGTTAAATGCTACCTGCAAATGTCCTCAGTAAGCGGACGTGCCGAGCTCAACGAAGCCCTAGAGGTCATCGAGTCGACCAATCTAAAATATTTTACTGGCGAAATGAATGCCGAATTCTACGCTCTGAAGGGTTTACTTCTCGCTCAAATTGGTCGCTCAGAAGAAGCAAATAAGGCGTTCAGTGCAGCTGCCAAGTTACATGATGGTCTGACAAAAGCTTGGGCTCTGTGGGGAGATTATTTGGAGCAAATTTTCACTTCGAAACCCAGACAGATGGCGATTGGTGTTAGTGCAATTACATGCTTCTTGCATGCGTGTCGTCATCAGAATGAAAACAAGACGAGGAAATATTTGGCCAAAGTCTTGTGGCTTTTATCGTACGATGATGCGAAGGCATCGCTGATGGAAGCTCTGGAAAAGTATGTTGTTGGTGTTCCTCCACTTCATTGGTTGCCTTGGATTCCGCAGTTGCTATGCTGTTTGGTTCAGTATGAGGGCAATGTTATCCTTAATCTATTGAGCCATGTAAGTTCGAGTGGATGATATTTGCATAGATAGTAGATTAATTGTTTTTTTTTTTTAGGTTGGCCGAATGTATCCACAGGCAGTGTACTTCCCCATAAGGACACTCTTCCTTACGCTTAAAATTGAACAGAGAGCAACTGAGCAAGCTAACTTAGCCAACAAGATGCAAAATTATGTAAGTAAATTTTGTCGATAATATTTGTTTTTTTAAATAACGGTTGTTTGAAGGTTATGTGAGGAAGGCTGCAACATATTATGATCCTTCATATTTTTGCTCTAGACTCATAATACATACGAATTGAGTTATCAGTTGCACTGCTTACAGTTTTAGCGTGAACACAAACAATTAACCAACGATAGAAAGTTAAGGGTATCCAAAAGAACATTACTTTTAGATAGGGGATAAATGGCTGAACGTTTTTTGACAACTGAATATACAGGATGATTACACCTCATGTAATAAATTAAGGTGAAAACATGTCCTGACACTAAGGGACGGATTCCTTTGACATGACGACAGCGAATGAATTCAATAGATAGAGTCAACGGTTGCGTCTTCAATCCCAGTAGAATAAATAAACAGTGTGAACAATCTACTTGAGATGCTTCGACAAATTCGTACAACAGCCATTTAGGTTATTTAGAAACCTTGAAGGCGGATGAGTCGACAGTCTTGAGTCTGTCTAATAAATTGGAACTGGGGTCCTAGATAGGGGGTTGTCAGGAAACCTTCCTTGCGATATAAAAAATAACGCATTATGAGCCTCGGATAACGGATCCCCCCAATACAAACCAGACGCGAAACGACTTACAAGTTTGCACCTGGGACGCAAGTACAGTGTGCTTCTCGGGTGTTACTCAAAAACTTGAATCTGTATTTGCATAGAATAGGGCAGACATCGCGATCCGGGAACGTTGAAAAAATCAGGAAAGTAAAAACAAAAAACATGCAGCCTTTATTGCAGCTTTCCCCCAAAGCTGCACATTTGAGCATGCGGATTCGTTGTAGGGAGCCGACTTAGCTCAAGAATTATTGACTTTGAGCCGGTTAGTGATCCGCATTAGAGCAACGTTTTAAAACATCAGCATTAGACTGAAGACCACATTACAGAGGAATTGTATCCCACAAAGGCTGTCCAGAGTACGATGTGAAAATTGTACTTGAGAACTTCAATGTGAAAATAGTAAGGGAAAACGACGAAATGACAACAGATAATAGCTTCCAATTTACAGACTTTTCAGCAATATGTAATATTTTGATCAACAGCACTAAGATTCACGACATCGAATCTTCAACTGGTGATCTCTAGATGGTCGAACTGCCAAACGTCGACTCTGTCCATTTCCTCGTCCCAGCCAAATGTCCAAAAGACCAACCACTACTAGCGTATCGTATCCATCGCCTAGAAAGGTTCTAGCATAAAAAACAAAAAGAACAAAGTACCTACTATCAACCCACAACCATGGACTAAATGTCATTGTTGATAGAACAATATTGACTTAAAGATTTCATTTACGTCAAACTTCAACCCCACGAAAGACAGCTTTGTGGAGCTGTGACGAAAACTGAACCTAGGAAACCGATGCTATTTTGGTTAAGCGAAACAAATAAGTTCAAAAATCCAAATGCTTGTCCCACTGAATCCTAATCCTACCTGTCCTACTTTATTGTCCCAAGTCCTACACAATAAGCAGCAGTTCGGAATCGGTATACAATTAAAAGTCTGCCATCGTGTAAACACACTCACATATGAATGGTTGTGCCCCAGTCCTAACAAACCTAATGAGCTGAAAATTGTTTTTTTTTTAAGGAATGTTTTGAAACTAATATTTGTCTACGTTGAAATTAATGGTTTTTATGTTGCCAGCGTGCTTTTCTTAGAGGTTAACTTGCGAAGCTAAAAATAAATAAATAAATACATATTTGCACTATACAGTGCCTCAAACCCAGCGTTCTCCTTTCATTTGTGTCCACTATTAGCCGTAGGAGCAGTAGGCCTACTGCGTGCGATTGACGACTCTAAATTTAAGTGGCCTTATCGTCATCGCATTTTATCTCCTGCTTTAATTAAGGATGAGCTTAGGCATTCTTGTATACATTTTTCTTAAATAGAAGGCCATCCCATCACCATAAATACCTGTTTGTTTCGTAACGCCTAGGATAGGACTACAAATAAACTTGTTCTTCAATAGACTCTGTACCTGGGCATTACCTCGTGTTCATACCTCTGATACCATCCCAATCATACAATGGGTGACAATCAAACATATTCCTTGAAACCAACATATATTATAGAATGTGCTTATATTTCATAATTTATTCTCTTTACAGCAACAACAGTCTGATGACCAATCGAGTGAAAAAACAACGACATCTCAAAACTCCTCTCAAAACTTCCAACAAGCTATAAAAGCTACCCCACAAATGTGGCGGTGTTCCAAAGTGATGCATGTACAAAGGGAAATTCACCCGACAATCTTAAGCTCCCTCGAGGGTATTGTTGATCAAATGGTTTGGTTCCGAGAAAGTTGGACGGAGGAAGTATTGCGGCAGCTCCGTCAAGGTCTAATAAAGTGCTACGCCATTGCATTCGAGAATAGAAGCACGGTCAACAAAGCGACAATTACCCCACATACGCTGCATTTTGTTAAAAAGTTGGTATCCACATTTGGCATTGGTATTGAAAATATTTCCGTGTCAGTTGCTTCTTCATCGACAAACTCAGCAGCTTCTGAATCGTTTGCGAGAAGAACGCAAATTACTTTCAGTGATCCTGTCTTCCAAATCATGAAGGAACAGTTTACAAACGACTTTGATTTCTCGAAGCCTGGCGCCATGAAGCTCCACTATCTTATAACAAAGTTGAGAAAGTGGATAAAAATCCTAGAAACAAAAGTCAAGAAGCTGCCGACGTCCTTCCTAATCGAGGACAAGTGCAGATTCCTTTCGAACTTCAGCCAGAAAACAGCTGAAGTAGAACTGCCGGGTGAACTGCTCTTACCTGGTCCATCTCACTATCACATACGAATAGCAAGATTCATGCCGCGGGTAGATATTGTACAGAAAAATAACACAGCTGCCAGGCGACTGTATATTCGAGGAACGAATGGAAAAATATACCCCTACTTAGTAGTGATAGATTCAGGATTGGGTGACGCTCGGAGAGAAGAGCGTGTTCTGCAATTACTGCGAATGCTTAATCAGTATTTAGATAAGCAAAAGGAAACGTCTAGGCGTTTCCTGCACATTACTGTTCCGCGAGTCGTACCCATTTCACCGCAAATGCGATTAGCCCAAGACAATCCTGCCAGTATCTCGTTGCGTGAGATTTACAAAAGCGGATGCAGTAAGTTAGGCATAGAACACGAAACACCAATTGTACGGTACTACGATAGGCTGGCTGAAGTTCAAGCTAGAGGTACTCAAACGACGCACACTGTGTTAAGGGACATTCTGCGAGAAGTACAAGCAACTATGGTTCCAAAGACGATGCTCATGAACTGGGCTGTACGCAACTTCCAATCAGCAACCCACTATTGGCAATTTAGAAAAATGGTAAGCGTTTTTATATACAAGCATAAATTTTTATAATAAACCGTTCCTTTTCCAGTTCACTCTACAACTATCACTCGCGTTCCTCTGTGAATATGCCTTCCATCTCACGCGATTAAATGCCGATATGATGTATTTGCACCAAGACTCTGGGCTGATGAATATTTCATATTATAAATTCGACGTAGACGACGAAACCGGTGATTTAGATGCGAATCGACCAGTTCCCTTCCGACTCACGCCAAACATCACAGAGTTTCTAACAAAAATTGGAATTTCCGGACCACTGTCAGCATCTATTGTAGCAACAGCACGTTGCTTTGTTCAACCTAATTTCAAACTAACATCGATACTACAAGCGATACTGCGGGACGAAATAATTGCTGTGCAAAAGAAACGCATCAAGAACGAAAGAACGATATTCGATGCGAATGGAGAAATTTCCCTAGACTCAGTGCAAAAAATCGATATGGAGAATATCGCAAGGGTAGTCAATAAAGCTGTGGCCGCAATCATGCTGCGATTGAACAATGTGGCGTACTTTGAAAAAGTTGATTCGAGTAAAATCAATTCACTTGTACAATCGGCTTCCAATCCGGATAACCTGTGTCGAATGGACCCAGCGTGGCACCCTTGGTTGTAAATTAAATTTTAAATAAAATAATTTTATGAATTAAGATTTTTCTATTCGTTAGTACCTATATGTAATTTATGATTTGTTCCATACAATACAATTCGAATTAATGCTATTCATGTAAAGTGGATTTATTTGTTTTTATTTTGTTTGTTTTGCGGTGAAAGTAAAAGTTTTGACCTAACAACCACGACCCTAAGCATCTACGCCCGACCGCTGTCATGAGTAGGGCAATATAACTTGCACTAAGATCACTCTTTACAACGTCGTCAGGATAACATTCTTACTACGAAACAAAAAATCTGTTTTGAAAAAGAAAAGATTCTTGAAATACCCCTCAAAACAGTCACAAACCCTCTACGAGTTAGGAGCATCCAAATGTTACTCAAAACTTAAATCTGTCCTGGTACACATTACTGCGGTCCTTGTATCAATATCGAACCATACTCCTGCCAGCCTAGCTATACGGCTTCCGACGATCAGCAGAAAAACAGATACAAAATTGTACAACAATTCTTTGTCCAATATTTAGTTCTGTATGCGAACTTTATAGAGTTGATTTCAGATGAGGATTCCTTCCAAAAGGTAACAAACCGTTCCCTTGTCCTTATGTAGAATATCAAATAGGATTAACAAAGCGAACTAGTCGATTCTCAATGCATGTTCCATACAGAAATCGACTTGCTTTATTATAAATAAATAAATAAGCGACGAGAGCAGCGTATAGTATTCTTTTGAAATCCAAGATACGCATGTAGCCTAATTAAAGCCAATTCATTGATGTCTGCACAATTTTAAACGGCGGCTGAATTAGTTTGCAGTCTATTTACAAATGATGAATACTCAGAGCAATTGAACCCTATATTTTAAAGAGTTATGTTTAAGACCTCGTCCGATATTCAGACAGCACCATGAAGATAGAACCGTATCCATAACAAACTCAGGGCTATAATGTCATTAAACATAAGGATATCATGCGACTTAATAAATAAGAAGAGAAATGTATTTGATAACCAGTATAATGTTTACACATTCAGGTAAAACTTTTATTGTACATATTAATTTGGCATTCACATAAAATCATCCGAATCATTTCCATCGTCATAGTTCGTTGTCATATTGCCCTCCTTCATATAGCTCTTGTAGTTTCTCAGTTCAGCTTCTTCATTTTTCCTCTTTTCATCCTCCTTTTCCCTTTCCTTTTGCTTTCTAAGCGAAATCTTCTTGTCTTCTCGTTCTGCGGCATCACGTGCTTCTTTAAGGCCACGGAAGTCAGGATTTTCTTCAGTTTTTGTCTTGTTGAGTCGATTTACCACTTCATTTACTCGCTTTTCTACGCGAATTTTTCGAACCAAATTATCTTTATGGTATGCCACTTGTCCGACATCCATGCCTTGGGTTTTCTTTAAGTTTTCCCACATTGTGTACACTACATCGATATTGTTAATTTTGTTGCCCTGGATGCTGTTGGCCTTAACTAGTTGTGCGGCATCATCAATAACAGCCGATGGTATGTCATCTATTGTTTGGCCCTAACAACATTTAATAATTTCTTATTTTTTCTACGATTATATGATTGATGTGTTCAACTTACCGGTTTTAAACGGAGATAAACATGAGCTGATGAATAGTTGTGTACATGGAACCAAACGTCTTCGGGCCATCCCCATTTTATAAGCTCCTCGTCTAGAATTTTAACAAAATTAAACCAAGCATATACGATGGTATTGTTTTGTGCACTTACTTTCGTATTTGTCAATTCCCATGAAGAGAACGAAACCGGGTGAAACGACATTGCTATTGAAGTAATATACCATCTTACTATAGCTCTTTAACAAATGCAGATTCAATTTAGTCCTAATAAATAAAGTCGAGCGAGATAATTATGAATTTTTAAGTGTGAGAATTGTCAATCTGTCGGAAGTGATATCAAGAAGTATTCAAGAATGAACTTGAAAATGAACATTTTGTTTGCTGGAAATCTGGGATGACAGTGGTTGCATTCAGAACTTCAATTGCGTTTCGATATAGCTAACAGATTTTTTTGTCAGAGTTTTGTGATCACTTGTTTTTATTTACATTAATTTATGTTTTCGATTGGAGTTTAAAATTCGGTAAAGAATTTTATTTAATAATAATATACATAGTGAAAATCGCTAGTAAAAATAGAAAAGCAAGCTATAAAATGATGCGCTTATAAAGACAAAATATAAGAACTGCGTCTTCTGCTAGATTGAGTACGTAAAAATCTAAAATATAATTTTCAGATATAATTTATAATTATTGTACTTTTTGCGTTCCTGCACCGGGTTTAGATTAGCCAGTATCAAATCAAATCAAATTTGTTTTATTGAGTCTCGTTTTCTTACATCTATGGTACAAAAGTTCTTACGTACTAGCGTTAAAATATAATTGTCGACTTGGACTTGGTCTGACTATGACAGATACATTCTGGATTGCCACTTACTTGGACAAAAGAGTGAGATGAAAAATTCTATCTTATAGGGATACCCAGATATAAAAGTGTTTGCTCAATCTAACACTAACATACAGTATATAATAATTAGCCAATATGAAAATGATGATTTCTATTATTTATATGTGTACAGATCCTACTCATGAGCTGAATGCTAAAAGTATTTTGCCAACGAGTAGGTCGAGAACTACAATGAAAGTGAATTTGATTTTGGGTATGTCCTCTAGTGCATTCTGTTATGCACGTATATCTATCACTTTTCAATGAATTATGGCAGGGCCTATCACCTTTGAATTGTTATGAAAGGTAATTTCAGTTAGATAAAACCCACCACCACATAAAAGTTGCACATGCACTCACAAAACTAACACCATGTAATAATATGTTCCTATTAATAATATATTCCGGGATTAATCTGAATGCAAGCTTTTCCTTAGTAGTTGTTGCCCATCGATACTTTCTACTTATAAAAAGGTTGTTTTGATTAGCTACACCACACTTAATTTACCTTGTAACTCCAGGTTTTGTTAGTCCACTATGACTCCATGTCAAAAAGTGATAAGTGAAAATTTCGTAATACCTATATGGCCATTTTATTAAATTTTTAGAAAATAACTTTGTGTAAGATATATTCAAATCTAAGGGACTAGAATTTTTTTTGAAATTGAATGAAACTATTTTAAGAAGAAAATGACTTTTGAGATCGAGAAATGATAATGCGGTAATCTAATGAATTCAATTAATATATGTCTGAACGCTACCTTTACTGGAATATGTTGATCTGGAAAACATATCAACTGATTACTGACAACAAGTTGTATTTCCATTTACAAGTATTCTTTGGCCAGGTTTATCTACAGTATCTAGAGATATTAATTTGACGTGCGTAACATACGAAAATATTGTATATAATTTGTTGTGATTAATAACGACGTGTAGTGTATCTTAAAATTCAATAAAAGTTCAAACCCAGTTGTCTAAAATGACTGGAAGAATGCGAAATACAATAAAAGTTGAGACACTAATCGAAAATTGCCGCAGTGAAGGCAAATGGCAAAAAGTAATTGAATTAACAGATGAACTGAAAGCAGGATCTCCCGTCAATGGTACACTAAATAATATTGATTGCAATTAATCCTTATCCGATTTTAGAACATAACAAAACTAATTTATTTTATTACACGTTTAACTTGTAGCAGTTGAAAATTTCTGTTAGTGATAGAAGAGAAAATATCTGAGTGTGCATTGTTTATGAAGGTGTCCAAGGGTGACCCATAAAATATTTATCTTGCTAGATTATTAGCTTCAATATCCTAAAACTGAACTCGTTTTTAATGAATATATGTATATAGACTATTTTGGTTTTATAAAACTAGATAATAAACAAATACTAATCATAAACTACTGACCCATGACTCAGTTTTTAATTTTTCATTATCCCCCATTCCGGATCATACACCCCATCACCATACTGCGCCCCAACTAATGTCACTTATATTACCTATTACAGAGTACCTAACAAACTTTTTGTTAGGCGAGGCTCATCTTGAAATCTATCTTGAAGAGACCAGTCCTACTGAGAGCAATTTTGCGAAATCAAGAGCTGGTTTACAAGACGCTAAAAAATACTTGAACCTTGTCACTGGTGAGAATGGACAAAAGGCTGGAATTGCCCTCGACGCATATCTACTCTTGGCAAAATTATGCTACGCTTGTGGCGAATACGAAAAAAGTCTGCAAAATTTCGTAAAAGCTGAATTGAATACACTCGCAGAAAAGGAGCTAACACTGTGAGTTTAGGATTCATGGTATGTTACAACTTGTTAATTGTTTTTTTGTTGTAGCCGAAGCCTTAAAATTCTCGCTGAGTCATACGCTATTAAGGGGCTATGTTTGGAAAATCAAATAAGTAAGCCGTCGTCAAAATTTAAAAAGTCCGAGCGGGAATCTGAAATGGTACGTTAACTCTCGAGTTATCTTTCTAATATGTATTAAATTTAAATTTGTTTTCTCATTCTATAGATTAACTGTTTTGAACGCGCGACAGACTTGGGCTTGCTCTATCTCCAGGAACAAGAATTTGCAAATGCATCGATTGTAAATGCAAATGTAGCATCGACAGGGGAAACTGTTCGTCGAATGGGGGCTATTCTTGAGATGGCACTGCAACGTGCACCTATTGTACTCATCAAGTCGGGTAAATTACTGGAGGCGATTGAACGATACCGAGTGATGCTTAATGCTATCGAAACAAAAACTACACAATCCCTACGATTGACACTGTCGCGCCAGTTAGCTGAGGTTCTTCTACGTGGGGTCTCGGGAACAATCTATACACCTCCGTTTCACACCAGAAAACCCCGATCCGCTAATGCAACGAAAAACATGTGGAAGCCCAGAGTGTATTCGGGTCATATTAAGTTCTCGCCACGCAACCAGCATGAGGAAACTTTATTGTTGCTTTTAGTCGCAGAAGCATTGGCAGTACGTGACACCGTACTATCACAAAGTCCGGAATTTCGCGCAGCTCGGGCGCATGCCATGGGAAATGCAACAGCTGTTTACGATCTCTTAACTCTAGCTGCAGTACGTTGGGGTCTAGTTTATTTACTTAACGATTCATTTGAGAAGGCTCTGAAGTTTTCATTCGGCGAGCCGCATGTATGGCGACAATATGGCATGAGTCTGACATCAGCAGGAAAGCATTTACATGCATTGAGGGTTTTACAGGAATCATCCAAGTTATCACCAACCGATCCGTTGTCCTGCTTAATGACTGCACGATTATGTTATGAATCGCTTGGCTTAATTCACGAAGGACTGGAATTTTCAAAGCAAGCCCTGAAAAAAGAACAAAAGGGCTTTCGATCCTCACGGGCTCAGTTATATATCGGTATAGGCTATCAACAAATTGCAGTTTCATCAAATATGAAATCCGATCGTGATAAATACGAAAAACTCGCTTTAGAGGCTCTTGAAAAGGCCGTTCATATGGACTACAATGATCATTTATCGGAGTACTACTTGGCGCTACAATACGCACTAGTCAATAATATTTCAGAAGCCTTAATACATGTACGAAGTGCTCTGACTTTGCGTACTGAGCACGCACCTAGTCTTCATTTATTCGCTCTGTTATTGACAGCCAGTAGACGTCCAAAAGAAGCTTTAGATGTTGTAGAAAATGCACTCAACGAATTCCCCGATAACCTCAACCTTTTGCATGTAAAAGCTCATCTACAGCTATACCTGCATGATGCTGAAATTTCTCTGGTAACTGTACAGAAGATGTTGAATATATGGCGTGAGGTATATGAGATTCAAGTGGCTGCGAGTGAAAACAATGATATAGAAAGACAGTCCGATACACGAAGCGTTGTGCACGTTCATGTTTCCCAAATGTCTGACAAGGATTCAAGTAAGTTATTTCATAACCTTTGTTCTCTTCTATAATTTTGTTTACTTAGATTCAGTTTATGCAACATCATTGATTCCAGTTTCTCGAGTAGAGCAGGCGTTGAGTGAAGCTGCCAGTTCACTAAGTTCATTTAGTCCACGAATGGGACCACAGCGGTCTTGGGTGATTCAACTTAAAGTGAGTTTTTCGTTTTATGTATTGGATTTTTCTTTACTGGTTCCGATAGATAAAAGAGCATCGTAGCATTGGTATCATTGGTTTTAAGGGGGATACATTTTTTTTGCTTCACTGTGGTAAAGCAGCAAAACGATATCTTGCAACTGTTTGCTTACTCTGATCTAAAATTGCTGTAGATTGCGTGTTGATGGAAATACGTATCCTGGGAAGTCGTTCTCTTGTTTTATAAACGAGTTTTTGTATTGGGTTAGATAGATTGTGCTTCTGTAAACTGTTATATATATCAAGTCTACGGATGATTTCACTAAGCTCTTCTGAACATCTACGGTTATAAAGGGTGTTTTTTTTAGAGGTACCTATAGACCTTCGAATTGAAATAAAACACAAGAAAATCGTTTTAATGTCCATCAATTTGGCTTTATTAGAAGGATAATTTTATGCCACTAATGTTTAAGTATGATTTCATGTCATCCATGTCTAGAGGTCCAATTTTCAACCACTTTTTCAAGCATTTGGGGCCGTATGTCGGCAATAATGCCACCAATGTTGGCTTCCAAGTCACCTAACGTTTCTGGTTTGTTGGCCGAGACTGTCGCTCGTCTAGGCCACATATCCGAAGAGAAAATAATCAACTGGTGTCAAATTACACGATCTTGGTGGCCAATTGACAGGTCCATTCCGCGAAATTATGCGCTCATCAAATGTTTCCTTCAATAAATCGATTGTGACTTGCGCTGTGTGGCATGTAGCGCCGTCTTGTTTGAACCTCATCTCATCCACATTCATGCCATCCAATTCGGGGACAAAATAGTCGGTTATCATGGCTCGATACCGGTCTCCATTAACGGTAACTGACTCTCCAGCATAATTTCGGAAGAAGTATGGCCCAATGACTCCACCAGCCCATAGATCACACCAAACAGTCAGTTTTTGTGGATGTAATGGCGTCTCAAGGGTCTCATGTGGATTCTCTTCACTCCAAATGCGGCAATGTTGCTTGTTGACGTAGCCATTCAACCAAAAATGAGCCTCATCACTGAATAAAATGAATGCGATGAAAATCAGCATCGAGGTCAATCTCATTTTCGGCCCATACACCAAAATCACGACGCATTATATGGTCTCGCGGCTTTAATTCTTTCACAAGCTGGATCTTGTAAGGTCGTGAGCCAAGATCTTAGCGCAAAATCTTCCAAAAAGTTGATGGACAAAGCTCCAATTGCTGTGCACGGTGGCCAATCGATTCTACAGCGGCAATTGTTTCTTCGGTGCGCACTGTTCGACGTCTCTGCGGATGCGTATTATGTATCACATAGAGTAAACGTAGTGCGAAAACGATCGCACCATAAAATTGATGGAGCTTGCGGTAAACTTCGCGAACTGAACCATTATTTTCGAAATAAATTCGCACGATTTGCAAGCGTTGTTGATTTGTGAACATGTTCATGATGAAATGGCAAATCAAACTGAACACAAATGACATTAGAGTTGCCCGATTTGACCACAAAATGTCAGTTTTATCTCTATTCGAAAAACCAACCTCTAAAAAAAACACCTTTTGTACCTGTTATAAAGAGAGAGATCTCCTACAAGTCTTCGCTGAGCTAAAGGTTGAGATTTGAAGTAAGGGAAGAAGTTTATAAAGTGGGTAGCTCGTCTTCGAATAGAGCCCATTACGTATGTTTTAGGCCGAACTAATATCCAGACATAAGAAATGATTGGGTGTTGTTGTTGAACGGGTTCGTCGATCATGTTACGGAAAACGTCTCTTTAATTAACGCAGTTTAGAGTGCCCCCTTTTGTGTGGATCGTGCAACGATGCTGAGTTTCCCTTCTGCAGGCGTACTTCCACCCTACAAAATTTTGCTAATGAGTTGGTGTATGTTAATTACCAAATCATCTTCACCGGGTTGATATAGCTCGCCTCATTTCCGGTAGTCATTAATGAATTTTTTACTTAATGAAAGAGTGAATCTGGGCCTCAACCAACATGCCTCTCGCATTAGCCCGGTCCTTAGCTAACTGCATTCAGTTGCGAACTTCAAGTTGGTTGAGGTCGGTTTCTACTTGTGCGCGCCACTTATACTAGGTCTTCCTCTACTGGTCCGACGTCCAGCTTTAAAAGGAAGACACCGCGAGCCGGAGTATTGATGTTTTTTTTTGAAAAGGTCTATGTCGTTGTGCAGCTCGCTTAGTTCGTGGTTGAATCATCATCTCCGAAACCCGTCAACAGAAACGGGACCAGAGATTTTTCGACCAAGGATTTCTTAATACGCTTACGGTCCATTCTTTAGCCCCGTAAGACAGGGCTGGGATGATCATTACTTGTATTTATAAGATCTCCTTAGTAGTTCGAATGAGGGCTTTAATACTAAATGTCACAGTTTTTCATTGTCCTGTTGCCCGGCCCAAAAATAAAATCCTTTCGATGCTCTTGGTTGTTTCGTAACAATAGTTTTTTCCGTGAGTGAGTATTTTAACAAAAGCACAACCTGGAGGACGACCTCATGTGTTAACTTGGCCACAATTCCGCACCAGTCATTCTGGCAAGGTTTTCTTTTCAATAGAATTGCTATTTTTCATTCTAGTTCAACACACTTGCATTATTAGTTTAGCAAGTCAAATCCAGTTGGATGAGGCTATTATCCGATGGTTGCCACTGGAAGGTAAAATAAGCAATTGAGGTGTAGGCAAATTTAAAACGGCTAAAGAATTTCTCGAACTTACTATCTCGATTAGAGTAATGCTAGCTTTGAATAGCTTGGGGCTGTTATAAATTAAGAATTCGTTGGTCCTCATTCGTGGTCGTCAATAATATAATCCGTCTTTTCCGAGTCTATAAGAAACTTCGAAGTATGAAGAGTTTTCGTCCCTAATTGGTTCATGATTCGACGTTGTAATAGCAATAGGCCACATACTTAAAAGAACTCTCGTTTATGTTTAAAGATGTGGCTTCTTCTTGCTGATGTATATTTGTCGATTGATCAGCCGGCCGAGGCATTGAACTGTATTCAAGAGGCGGCCCAACTGAATCCACAATACCATCAAATAATGTTTATGGTAATTATACAACTATTCTTTTTGTTATATATATTAAAAAAAAAGTCTTTTAACATTTTCAGCGTGGTCAAGTCTGTATTTATCTACACCAATGGTTAGAGGCAAAGCAATGTCTTATTAACGCTGTCGTAGCAAACCCAAACCACCCAGAAGCTTTACGTGTTCTTGGGGAGATTCATCACGTCTTAGGCGAGCCCCGACTAGCAGAGAAAGTGCTAAAAGATGCCACAAAACTTGATCCCAATTGTCCGAAGTTATGGTAAATCGAAATAAGTATTTTTATCAAGTCTGAAGGTATTTATCGCCTTCTTTTCACAGGTATAGCTTGGGTAAAGTAATGGAGACGCTTGGTGATTACACTGTGTCAGCGGACTGTATGGCTGCTGCCCTACAATTGGAGCCATCGTGTCCTGTACTTCCATTTAACTCGATTACTTTGACATTCGAATGAGGTCATACTTTTGTTTAAATGTATTATATTATTGCAATCTGTTTATTTATTAATCGAAAAAAGTTGTTTCTTGTTATTTAATATTACTAAAATATATTAAAACTGATCTGTTCATTCCTAGATTCGGATGGTGTATTATTTTTTCAAATGGACAATATCAACAAAAGTTGGTGTATCCTGAATGTTATTTTAGACTGATTAAGAGCAGTGGATTTTCTATATATGGGATCCGTGGTAGACAAATTCCCATGGTCGTAATACCTCAAAGTTACATCTGTCAATGGTGAAGTGATGGGCGCATTCTTACGACTGTAATTGCGGAGAGCATCATACATAATTTTCGTATTTCATTTTTTTACTCACATCTCTCACTTAGAACATCTAAAGTTATTTTCTTTATGCCCTTTCAGTTTCTTGTATGTTTCATTCGTCATTCATATCTCATATGCATAGCTCAAATGATTTAAATCGAATGAATTCCGAATGGATTTGAAAACTCGATATTAATAATTGTATATCAGCTAATATCGCGATTCTCCTGTACCTGTCCTGTTGGAGGGCTTGAATTTAAATCAAGAACTTTGTTATGTACGGTCTTAAGCCAACCCTGTGCTAATAAACCCTTAAAGTGTTATAAAATGGCTTCTTTCCTTTTTCCTCTTATTGCTTATATGGAGGCCTGTGTCAGCTGGTAAAAAGGCATGATCTTCCTCTTTATCACAAGTCAGCCAAGCCGGTCACACGTCTCCACCTAAGCACTTATAGAACTACAATATTTGTGAACTAACCTACATATCCATCTTATATACTAATAAAGAATTATATCCTACATTGAGTCATAATGAGCTGTCAAAGTCAACAAACTTTAGGAGTATATTGGTGTGTCTGGTAACTACTGGACAACGGGGCATGTGTTTACTTTTGAATTTACCGTGCATTGTAATTTTAATTGTGTGTTGAAGTTTTTCAGTGTTGAATTGTTCGTTGATCCCTTTTTTGCGGCAATTTTAGTAATGGCATATTTTGTTTTTCTAGAGTTTTGGATTATACAGATTATATTCTCAGGAATGGATTGACTTGAATTGACCTGGAGTTTAGCCATGTATCCCTCGTTCTTGACTGCGAGCATCTGTCGACACTCTTCATCAAACCGTGTGTTTCTTGCTGGTGGACGCGAGAAACCTTGCACAGTTGCGACTAGTATAATGAATTTTTGACATCGTATTCTTCGACGTTAGATGCTGGCGGTATGGTGTTAATGGTGAGGTTAAGAGATTGGCGGTCTCTTGCGATTGCAGTCCTTCGAAATTAATTGTTTTCAAAGTATTTCTTATTTGTTGTGGCGTGGTGGATATATGTGGATATATGTCCAAGTCGATGTTAGACCCTCGGAATGTTCGGACATGCAAAATTCTAGATGCATGCTTCTTGTCTACCGCAATGTGCTCAATTTGATTGACTTTTTGTTGATGTTTGTAGATCTGAAGACCATGGAAATGGACTTCTGAAAATCGAGGCGAAGTAACGAAGTAAAGTTAATTAGTCCGTTGCCAGGCGTGTTTTCGTGTAGGCTGCTAAAAATATTCTCTTTCCTACCTTTGCGTTAAAATCTCCCAGCACGATTTTAACATTGTATTTTGATGCCTGCTCATAAGTTTTGTCCAGGAGCTCGTAGAAAAAGTCTTCCGCAATATCATAGTTTTTTCTACGGCAGAGCGAGGGCGCATGTAAGGCTAATGTTGGCGAATTTGTCCTTGATGAGGAAAAATCCACATCCGAATAGTCGCTCTTTCCGACCACTCACCTTCCGTAGTAGATGTCACAGTTTGTCATACTCTTTTTGCACGGCCAATCCTATTGAATTTCCTGGATGGCAGTAATGTCTGCTTTGTAGGGGGTGCACCTCTACTGTTTAATTTTCTCATATTTCAATGTTTAACATTTTTTTTTTTTTTTACATAAGTGGGCAGTTAACCCAAAGCACATTTTCAAGCTGGAGGGCCAGCCCATGTGTTCCCCTGAGGACAGCAGGCCGGATAATTCATACCAGTCACTCTGACCAGTCTTTTTATAGTGTTATTGTTTTTCGTTTGTTATGAACACTCTCATTTATAAGTTTAGCAAGTCAAATCCGGTTAGATGAGACCAGTATCCGATGCTTACAGCTTGAAGGTAAAATAAGCACGATTGGTGTGTAGTCAAATTTACAAGGACTGAGCATTCTCAAATCCCAAGTTAACGACGATTAGAGCAGCTCCTCGTACTCCCTCGTTCTTCAACATCCAAACATCATTTATAGGCACCTACTTAAAATGGGTCATAGAAATGTCACAACTCATAAGCTTTCTAGGATTTAACAGAATTAAATTTGGTAAAAAAAATACCTTGTCATTGTCACGATTCAGTGTTCTAGAGCTGTACTTTTCTGTTCTGACAGTTTTTACTAATAGCGTTTTCGATTGCGGTAAAAAAACACTTTTATCTATATCACTTGAAAAATATCTATATCTATTTTTATTTGCTTTTATCTAATCAAAATATTTATTTTTTTATCAAAAAAGTAAAAACTAAGGGTTTTCGATTGGAATAAAAAAACACTCTTTTTTGATCTAGATCACTTTTGGAAAATCCCGACTTAAAGTGAAATGTACACCTACATTTAAAGTTTGAATTTCGTAGTTTGGTTTGTGTGTTTTATTTAGATCCGATAAGCAATCGCCAGATAATCAATCAGATAACACAGAAATACATTTTTTTAATAGCCGTTTACACTTATTCTAGGTATATAACAGTTATCTGGCGGATGAAATTATCTGCTCCTCAGTGAGCTGGGTAAACTTTAACTGACTGTCACACATACACAAAAACAAATCAATCTCTTTAATTTTTGATTGAGACTAGTAAAAATCTGAAATATGAGAGCAAATCTGAAAATCCCAATAGATAACGCTATAAGTTCATCTTTATTAAGCGCTGCCTAGAATGCGTAGACCATGGTGTCCCTTGAAAACAAGGCAACCCGTAAGCACTTACACAATGTGTATCTTCGTGAATCTGTAGCTTGAAGTTGAATAGAGGGCAACTTCATGCAAGAAATGTATCTATATTTTGACAGCGATGCAAGATACAAGTTACAGATATGCATTTTGGACAGGCCTTTAAACAAAGCAAACTGTCGGTTGGTATATCAGAAAGTGGGTAGCCATTTATTTTATGTTATTTGTTCTTGAAAAAGCCACCACATTTGAATGTTCTTACTTCTTAGTAAATTTGTATCTTTTCACCGAAATCATGCAATTTAACAGGTCTAATCTTCCTATATGAATAAATCACACGAACGACCTCAAGCGAATTCTGTCATATTTATGTGATAAAGTTTTGGGAGTACTTGCCACCAAGTACCTAATGCCGATGTTGACCGTTGACATATTTGCACTGCATTATATTCCGAACTTAATGATATAAAATGTCCTTTCAAATAAAAATAACCTCACACTTAAATAATTTTATAATTTTAGATGTAAAAATCGAGCACCCTTTACAAACAAACAAGAATAAATTGACACATTTATATGATGAAGAAGTAGTAGTAAATATTCCCCAATAAAATGAAGTTCATGACTCCGTATATCCTCTGACTATCCCAACAAAAAGTTAACAAAGTTGTTTGGTCGTATGCCATAAGCATGTTGATGGGTACTGTTTCCAAAATTTGTTTATGCCTTATTTTGCCTGTATCTATAGCATTTGGCTTTCAGCGGTAACAATTCACTGCAGAGACAAACGACATTTTAAATTGTCTTAATGCTATGTCAACGATTCATGATTTCGTGACTAAAATAATTTATGAATCCAAATTAGAAGTTTTTTTCCCCCTATACTGTACTGACAATCTTTTATTAGCGTGCACAAGGTCCTGATACAACTTAGTGCATTGTCTGCAAAAATTAATGTTTTTTTTATATAACAAAATGAATCAGGACTAAACAAAGTTAAAAATTGGGGATATGGGTTATTACACGAATCCCACAGACGATACCAGTATATCTTAATACAAAGTATGATTAGTCATGCAATGATAATTCAACACACTGAAATAATTAATGTCGTTATGGTTAACAAAACGTCGTTTTTTATAGGCCACTAAATGATGGAAATTATTCTTTGATTGCGTGTTGTGGTTAATTTTTTGATTATCAAAACAATGATTTCCTTGTGTAGCATATTTATATGAGTAGCTTATACTATCTTATGGCCTGTGGAACATAAAGAACCAATTAAAAATTCAGTTTTGTGATATATTACGATTCGTAAAATTTATAAAATAATTTATGATTAAAAGGTGCAATTGGCACAGCTTATTTGTTTAAAACTGCCATGAAAAGCTTCTAATTTGCCATTTGAAGGAAATAGAATACGGCAGAAATGTTGTGTGAAGTAAGACTTACGCATTACGCAATGGGTGGTGTCCTTACCAACTTTTCGGGGAGACGTCGGTTCTCTTCTATTAAATACGCAGAATAATTTTCAAAAGTTAGTCTTACTATAAAAATAATAAAAAACTAATAAAAGTGTGAAGGAGAGTAAACTTTTGTTATTTTTACTTCTTCGAATTATGGTTTCATGGATTTTGGCTGGGATTGAACGCACTTACTTCTACTCAACAACCAAACACATTACCAATCGACGGTAAATTGAAGGCTTCATTAGTTGTACCAAAAATATAATATCGAACACTCATATTAATGTGGAATTGTTATAAGTGCCAGACTTAGTCAAGAAATCTTATTCTTTAAAGACTTAGCATGCCGCTAAAGCCAGCACACAGTTTCCCCAACTCGCTATCCATAATCCAGATCAAAGAACCGTCAATCCATGAAAATTCTATGACTCGGAGCACTACGTTTTCAATATTCAACACGTCACAATGAATGCGAAATACTGTGAAAATGTTTAATATTAAATTCTATCAAACCTCTATCCAACCAATTCTTTTTGAGAATGCATATTCCTTAACCGCTCGAGGAACTGATGTGATAGGTTGCTCGCACCAACCAGCAAGAAACCCCTAGTTTTAAGAAAAATACCGACAGATGCTCGCAGTCAAAAAAAACTGCCGTTGAAGACGAGAGCGGCCATTGACAAAGAAGAATAGTAGAACACCGGCTTTTCAGAAAGAGGAAAAAAAGACGAGAGAAGCACTCGATCTAGGATATATAGAGGTGTCTCTCAAGGATAGATGCCAGGGATACAAGAAGAGAACAGAATCCTATCGAAATGAACAAGAAAAGATTGCAGTTGAGACATGGGAGATCAACTTCTGCAGACTGTTAAACGGCAATCACGAACAATCATCCGCTGTTGGGTAGAACGAACCATACAATACTGGCGACGACAGCGAAAACTACCAACCACCTGACTTAAGTGAAGTGAGGATAGCAATATCTAAACTTAAGCCTAACAAGACTGTCAGAAATAACGGCATTCCGAGCTTTATAAAGCTGGTGAAGAATTTTTTTTAGGTAACATTCATGAAGCACAATTTGGTCGGATAAATGCTTGACGTATGTAACTTCAGCATCGCTTGACGATCCACAAAGAAGACGTCTAAATCCAAATCGATGCCAACCACCTATATATCGATTTTAAAGCCGCTTACGAAAATATTTATAGAGGCGAACTATACTTAGCCATGCCTAGTTTTGGTACACATGACGACATAATTTCGTCAGAAATTAAACGAAAAATTTTCCTTGCAAACCACTGGCTTTACAACCTGCAGAACCGGATACTTTGTTCTAAATTCTTAAAAACGTTTCATTGAACCTTAAGCATTAAAATATTCAATGGTTTGAACTTCTTTCATAGTTCAAAGAGTAAGATAGTACCAGCAAGATTATTTATTTAGCATTCATCACATTGTTGACGAATACCGAAAACGCGACAGGTTTGCATTATAATAATGGGTTTGTCTTATAGTGGGGATTTCCTATATAACCCGTAAAGTTTTTTTTTTTAAATACGATTTCCAGTTCAAAAGAGTCCCGAACAATTCCAACAGCAGTTATTCCAACAAATTTGTTTTTAGTAACCGTAATGCTCAATGCGCATGCCATTAACAAAGAGCAAAGGAATGAAATGTAACATGCAGTTACTGAAAACTGTTTTTAAATTAGTCCTATTGGTATTATGTTCACGGAGAGTCGAGTTTAAGGATATACTATTTTAACTTCAAAATAAAGTGCAAATATCGATAAGATTAAAAATTAACAATGTTAAAATATAAATATGTACGAATGGTGTAAATAACCTTGGCATTTCTAAACGATATTAAAATGAAATCATTAAATAAATTAACTCTAATAATAAAGTGTTTTAAATTGAAATAAAGAGTTTAAAAAAATCAAAAATATTCCCATTAAAACAATAAAAAGCAAACATTAAAACATTATCCATTTTTGAATTAACCAATAAAAGTAAGTTATATATATTTTAACTTTTAAATAAATATAATAATGAAATAAAAATTATATCTCCAAATAATACAAATTGACAAAGCCTTAAATAAATATTATGATCATACAACAGAATATACCAGCAGTTCGCACAAATCAGTCCTAATTTGGTCCATTGATTTGATACTCTACGTGAATCATGCCATAAAGAATTTGCTAAGTTACAGATTTAGCATCTCATAAGGCAAGGCGAATCTCGGAATCGGAAGCGTTAGCTAATTTATTGCATGAATCTTGAACATGGTGGGTTATGGTACCATCCAAACAGCTGAGTAAACCAACAGTCCAAAAAAGTAGTTTTATAAAAAATGTATGTCTGCTGTCCATAGTAGTCTGTGATCTGGAGTATGTTATTGAAACTGGAGCCCAAACTATTCTGCCGATTTAAAAGAGGGGTTTTTGAAATTGGACTCCTGCACTAAAATTTACACGATTATCTTGATTACGGCTCTAACGGTACTGACACGAATTAATAACTAAGCTTCTACAGGTATAAAGAAAGATGGCAAGATGGCAAAGATGGAAAGATGGCAAAAGCGGTTTTGCAGCAAATGCACATACTTTTGAAGATGACTGGTTTCTCCAGAATGATCGTCTTCATTTAAATTAAAATTAGTATGCAGTATAATATAGATGTTCTGAATATGACATATGAATATGATTTTTCAAAAACAGGGCTCGAATCGTGACCTCCGTAAACGAGTAACTCGTTTTCGTAAAGTATAGTCGTTAACGTAATATGGCATCACTATTTGAGTAAACAGATGCACGAACGTACAAGTTCAATCTTAATGCCATACGATCGGTTTGCAGTGTTCGTAATTTGTGTCGTGCAAAGAATAATGAAGAAAAATGTAAGTTTAATAATTTTAATTGGTTTACTTACTTACTTAAATGGCTAACTGGCTCCAGTTGCGCACTCCAAGTTGGTTGAGGTCGGTTTCTACTTGTGCGCGCCACTTAAGGCGAGGTCTTCCTCTACTGCGTCCGACGTCTGACTGGGAATCGAAGACTCTGCGAGTCGGCGTATTGGTGTCCATTCGTTCTATATGTCCTAGCCATCTTAAACGTCCAATGCGAAGTTTTTTGACCAGGGGTATGTCGCTGTACAGCTCGTATAGTTCGTGGTTGAATCTTCGTTTCCGGGACCGAAGATTTTTCGAAGAATTTTTCTCTCGAACCGACCAAGGATTTCTACATCCGCTTTTGATACGGTCAGGACTGGGATGATCAGGGTCTTATATAGGATCTCCTTAGTAGTTCGAGTGAGGGTTTTGCTAATAAATTGCCTTCTTAGCCCGAAGAAACAGCGTTTGGCAAGAGTAATTCTTTGCACAATCCTATAAAGAATCAAATTGAAGACATCACATGATAGCGCATCGCCTTGCCTAAATCCTTTTTTTGGTATCGAATGTGTCGGTGAGGTCGTTTCCGACCCTGATGGAGCAGCGAGAATTCTCCATCGTCATCCTACACAAACGGACGAGTTTGGGCGGTATACCAAAACTAGACATGGCTCTGTATAGTTCGTCTCTATAAATGCTGTGGTATGTGGCTTTGAAATCGATAATAGGTGGTGGGTATCGATTTGCACTTCTTGGGTTTTTTCCAGGATCTGCCCAAGCATAAAAATTTGATCGGTTGTGGACTTTCCTGGCTTAAACCACACTGATAAGGGCCGATCAGGTTGTTGGTAAACGGTTTCAGGCGTTCACATATTACGGCAGATAGGATCTTGTAGGCGATGTTTATGAGACTTATGCCTCTGTAGTTGGCGCAGTTCAGATGGTCTCCTTTATTGTGGATCGGGCAAACCATGCTGAGGCTCCATTCTTCAGGCATACTTTCATTCGACCAGATTTGGCTTACGCTTTGGTGGATGTTACTTACCAAGTCATCTCCGCCAGCTTTTTAAAGCTCAGCGGGAAGGCCGTCCTTTCCGACGGCCTTATTAATCTTGAGATAGGTACTGCTATCCTCACTTAGGTCGGGTGGTTGGCAGTTTTCGTTGCCGCTGACAATATTAAATGGTTCGTTCTGCCTGACAGCGTAATGTTGTTCGTCATCGCCGTTTAACAGTCTGCAGAAGTGGATCTTTCATATCCTCAGCATCGACTCAACTACGATATTTCCTTGTTCATCCCGACAGGATTCTGTTCGAACCTTGTATCCTTGGCTTTGACATTTTACACTTTGGTAAAATTTGCGAACATCGTTCCTGGAGTGGCACCTCTCTATATCCTCGATCGCGCGCTTTTCTTGCTCTTTTTTCTTCATTCTCAAAAGCCGGCGTTCTTCCCTTCTTCTTTGTCTATAGAGCTCAATGGCAGCTCTCGTCTTCACCTGCAGCTTAGCCTTGTAGGCCTCGTTCTTGGCTGCGAGCATCTGTCGGCATTCCTCATCAAACCAGGGGTTTCTTGCTGGTGGCCGCGAGAAACCTAGAACATCTGTTGCGGCTGATCTAATGGCTTGTTGGCATCGTTGCCATTATTCTTCGGCATTTGATGCTGGTGGTATGGTGTGAATCGAGAGGTTAAGGGATTGGCATTGGCGGTCTCTTGCAATCTCAGTCTTTCGACATTAAAATTCAAAGTATTTCTGGTTTCTTGTGGCGTGGTGGATATCCGCATCCTTACCTTGACTGCAACAAGGGAGTGGTCCGAGTCGATGTTAGCCCCTCGGAATGTTCGGACATCCAAAATACTGGATGTGTGTCTCTTGTCTATCGCAATGTGATCAATTTGGTTAACTGTTCGTTGATCTGGAAACCGCCATGTCCCCTTATGGATATCGAGTTAAGGAAACCGTGTTCTGGCTATAGTGGCATTTCGTTTCGTAGCGAAGTCAATAAGCCTAAGTCCGTTACCAGACGTTATGTCGTGTAGGCTATATTTTCCGACAATACTGCTAAAGATGTCTTTTCTTCCTACCTTTGCGTTAAAATCTCCCAGCACGATATTAACATCGTACTTTGGAAGTCGCTCATTGTCAAGGAGCTCGTAGAAGCAATCCTTGGTTGTATCATCTTCTTCCTTCGTCGGAGCATGTGCGCATATAAGGCCAACAGAATTTGGCCTTGATGCGGATTGTTACAATGCGTTCGCTAATGTCTTGGAAACATACGACTTTTTGCCTAATTCTGGCACTCACAACAAATCCGCATCCAAATAGTCGCTGTTTCTGCACACTATAACACGGTCCATAGTAGATGTCACAGTTTTTCATCCTCTTTTTGCCCGGCTCATTCCATCGTATTTCCTGGATGGCAGTAATATCTGCTTTGTAGCAGTTTAGGGCTTCCGCTGGTTGTTCGCCTGCACCTCCGCTGTTTAATGTTCTCACATTCCAGGTGCAGAACGTCGTTGTCCTTTTTTCGTTTTGCAGGGTCGACAACAGTAATATCAGTCCTTTCCGAGGCTATTAGTTGCTTTGCGACATATGGTTTTTTCCATGGGTGCGTAGTTAACCCAAAGCACAACCCCCAACCTGGAGGGCCACTTCCAATTTATTAGATATGCCTAGGATACGGGGCCATCAGTATCCACTACGGGATTGAGCACTGCCGTTACACAAAAACTCAATTTTCTCCAAAAAGGCTCTAACGATTTTTATAGTAGTTACAATAAAATTGCATATCAAGTTATGTAGGTACATATTTTGAAAAAAATCCATTTAGTGTTTGGATTTAGCGAAAGATAAAGTTAAGAGATAAGGCACGTGGACTTAGAAACTAATGTTAAGAAATGAGAGTACTGGTGTCCACAAAGGAATGAGTCTAATTAGAAGTTGTAGACAAGGTTTAATTTATAAAAATGAGACGAAAAAAAAGCCTTGGGAAGACTTATGTCCCAATGCGTTGAGATCCACAATTCGTTTTTGGCCCACCGTTTGTTTGGCTCTCATTTTTTACTAAATGAAAAACTTCGATTCTGGTTTTTGATAACGTTTATTTGAACCTATAGAATTTTATTGGTCAAGTCGAGAAGATGATATCGGCCAAATGGGCGCCGTCACAATTGATAGCCATACGGGCTCGTTTTATGACATTTTTCATCACTCCGCCGGCGAGAATTCGGGCGAAAGATTCTCGCACTCCTGTCGAATGTTGTCCTTGAGGGCTTCTAGGGTATCGGGCTTGTTCACGTAAACACGGAACTTCAAAAACCCCACAAAAAAAAGTCTGGAACGATCTTGCGGGTCAGTGCAAATCGCCAAAACGAGATATGAGGCGGGAACGCCGCCTTCAGAATATCGGTTGTGGCTCGCGCAGTGTGTGCCGTTGCTCCGTCCTTTTGGAACCACATGTCCTCCAGTCCTTATTCGTCCAATTGCGGCAGAAAAAACTGGGTTAACATGGCGTTATAGCGCGCACCGTCCACAGTTGTCGTTTGAACAGCGGCGTTCTCGAAAAAAATGGCCCGATGACTCCTCCAGCGTGAACAGCGCACCATGCAGTAACTTTGAGCGGGTGTAATGGCTCCTCGTGCATTACTCGTTGATTTTCGGTGCCCCAGAAGCGATAGTTTTGCTTGTTCACGTACCCGCTGAGGTGGAAATGAGCCTCATCGCTCATTATGATTTTGGAAAACGACTTCGTCCTCAAGATTGAGGATGGCTTGGGCGTAGGTTACACGCGTTTGGTGGTCGACAGACAGCAGCTGATGCACGGGAACATGCGCAAATCTTTGACCAAAATTCTCCTTACGGACAACCGGCTGATAATTGCGAGGCACGGCGTCTGGTCAACAGGTAATAGCGGCGATATTCTCGGCACAACGGGCCCTCCGGCCCGGCCACTCTTGGCAACGTCTCGTTTGGTCCCAGACCTTAAAGGTTGGTGGCCAAACGGCGGAGTGTTTGCGCAGTCGGTGACGGACGTCCGGGGAATTGGCGACGGAATTCGCGCTGCGCCAACACTACAGACTAATGGTTACGCAAAAATAAATGGACACGATTATTCCGTATTCTTGAGGAGTGTATCGCTCCATGGCTTGTTCACTTTTACCTATTCTACATCTGTCTAGTCCATAAATGTCAAAACAGATTTGACATTGGTGGCCATTTGCAAAAATAGGAGCATCATCCAATAGGGTGATCTATTTTGGCCCATCTTGTACCAATCATGTTAGGCAGACGTCCGTTCAATCCGGTAATAAAGAATTTTAAATATGTTTTCTTTATTTTTTTTTATTTTAACTGGGTAAGCTTTCATTAAGCTAAAGTTACTTTAGTTTGGATTTGTGAAACTCACCGGAATGTTTTTCACACAATTACTGGATAAGGTGTCATTAGGAAATTCAATTTATTTTTTGGGGATTCAATCTCTTACTAAAACAAACAAAAGTCTATCTTTTTAACATTTTATGTTACTCTCTTTTTTCAGGTTCATCTTCATATTGTTTTACAAATTTGTAACCTATTTTTTTAATTTGCAACAATGCCGAGAAAAAATAAAAAAATGTCTTACCTTGAGGAAGTTGAAAATAACATGAAATTATTTTGTGACCAATCTAACAACCACATGAAAGTACGAAAATATGAAAAGGCGTTAAAAGGCTACACATGGGTATGTACCTACATTTTAATAAAAATATGATCTTGTGTTGTTGTGTGGAATTGATTGAAGAAAAACCTTGAGTAGCATCACTAATTATATTCACAAAAAGCATTTCAAATCAAAAATAAACTCTCTGACAGGACTCGGCATTACTGAACATAGATATTGAATGTTCGCATTTCATATTTCATAAATAATTCGTTATAACAACTATTAAGGGAAAAACTGAGGAATATTCACTTTTAGTATTGAATCTTAACCAAAATCGTTAAAAGGTTTTTCGAGAAAATTAAAAGTTTTTTTTAAGGCCTTTAGCTATCTGCCTCCAGTCGCGCACTTTAAATGAGTTGAGGTCGATTTCTGCTTGTGGGCGTCACTTAAGGCTATGTCTTTCTCTGCTAAGACTACCATCTAACTGGGCTGGATAATTGATACCCATTGGCTTTACTTATCTTAGTCATCTTAAGCACCCAATACGGATTTTTTTAGCCTAGTATTTCATTATTTTCGTGATTAAATGTTCATCTCCATAGTCCATCAAAGCAAACGAGACGAATATTTTTGGATTGATTTTTCGCTCGAAACAAAGAAGAATTTACGATCCAGGACTGATATAATCATGATATAGTGTAGATAAACTACATAATATTTGCATACTAAGCGATGCGCGGTTCTTCCGTTAAGGGTATAAACATGGAACTAGCCAGCATTCCATCTATTTTAATTCTGGATACGATACTTCCACTTATTCAGTGCACGATATGACATCCATTTCATTTTTCTATTATTTTCATGTCCAACCAATTAGATTCTGGAATACGATGATTTCCATTGCTGGAGAATTGCTGTTAATTTTCGAGCCAATCTAGTCGACATGAACACGTCGTACTATATCCACATATAGCCACAGATTATAAAGCTCACGATTCTATATTCTTCTCTATTCGCCTTCCTCACACAAAGTACCAAGCACTTCACAAAAAAAATCCTCATCCGAAAGCTGCTAATATTTACTAGCATTTCTCCTGTTTATTAGACTGACATAAACATTTATACAAAGTCATTATGGGAGCGATCAACAGTGTCGAATTCAGCTTTGTCCATCGGAATTTGACAGTGTGAACCAATTTTCGGGTCATTTCGATGAAAAACGGGTCATTTTTTAGCGCAAATAGCGAGAGCAGGAGGCGGGAGTGTTGATTGGATAAAAGTCGGATCAAATAAAAATAAGCTATTACTATTACTATTACAACTATTACAACTATATCAAGGAGTTAATTCGATAGTCAAGTGGCACTTTACTAAAGGGTGTTCCAAAAAAAATGGCGGATCGATGTTGAAGTGGAATAAAATAAGTTGTGTGAGTGGTATAAATCAAATTCTTTTTATTTTTCAAAATCCTTTTAATATCCGTAACGGCTTTGCATAGTGCCACGGATCCGTGAGCTCCAATTTTCAACGACTTTACCACATAGATCCGGCCGATTTTGAGCAATCGCCTAAGCTTTGTTAATTTGGTTAATTACGGCTAATTGGTATAGACTAACGACTTCAGGACACCACATAAGAAGAAGTCTAATGCAGTCAAATCGCACCATCTTAGTGTATGTACAATACATATCACTTCTGCGAGTGATAAACCTAACAAAAAATCGTTAATGCATTCGTTCGCTATGTGCCACATAGCGCAGTTTTGCTCGAACCACATGTCGTCCATATCTATATCGTTTAATTTGGACCAAAATCAATCGGGTTCTCCTGCACAATATCATTGACAGCGTTGTTATTCCTGGACGACCTGACGTTCTTTTGACGCAAACTTTAAAGGGCCACCGCCTCTGTCATAAAATTTGGGGAAACATGCGACCTAACGATCACTCATGATGATATTAATGTTTTATCATTTGGCCGTGTTTTATCATTTGAACAGTGACTCGATAATAAACAACAGATATGGCATTCACTTCTTCCAATAGTTTGAAAAGTTTTTGAACGGATACCTATTACTCGGTCGCTTACACCACATAATTGAAGAGAAACGTCTTTAACCTAACCATCAATTTGGGTTTAGAAGTCAACATTCAACGGTGGACCAAGTACATCGAATTACAGATGTAATTGAGAAAGCTTTCGAAGAAAAGAAAATTTGTTCAGCCGTATTTCTTGACATGTCGCAAGCTTTTGACAAGGTATGGCACGGCCTTACGAATAAACTAAGTCAAGTTCTGCCAGAACAATTATATAAAATCCTCGTGTCGTATCTTGAGCATAGACTCTTCCGTGTGAAACTTGGAAGCGAATATTCCGAGTTCAAAGAAATAATGGTAGGTGTACCGCAAGGAAGCGTCCTTGGACCAATCCTGTACCTCCTATTCACTCGTGATATCCCACAAACAAACGATACAATAGTTGCAACGTTTGCTGACGATACTGCTATACTAGCAGTTGGCACAACAATAGAGGAAACAAATATCAAATTACAAAACGCTCTTAACGAGGTTAATGAATGGACTAAATCCTGGCAGATTGCACTTAATGAGAGCAAATCGATCCATGTAGATTTTTCGTATAAACGGACAAACAATTTGCCTGTATTTCTAAATACGGTTCGAGTCCCGTTTGCAAATGAAGCGAAATATCTCGGTATGACACTCGATGCAAAATTAAAATGGAAGTCGCATGTAAAAAAGAAATGCGAAGAACTTAAGAATAAATACAGAGAACTGTACTGGTTGCTCGGGAAATATTCGAAGCTTAACCTTGATAACAAGCTGCTATTATACAAGCAAGTGCTAAAACCGGTTTGGACATATGGTATACAACTATGGGGTTGTACCAGTGAAACGAATCTAAACATTTTACAAACTTTTGAAAACAAAATGTTAAGATCATTCGTCAATGCGCCGTGGTACGTAAGAAACGAAGATCTACGCAGAGATCTGGGTATTCCCGCGGTTAAGATGAAACAAAAAATTTTGCACGAAAACATAAAAAACGTTTATTAGGACACGTTAACACATCAGTCCTCCAAATTCTTGACGAAACAAATATATATTGCGGCGTCTTCAAAGAACTAAACCCTTAGATTTGGCCCGATAATAACAAACCGCGCTATACTTTGCGGAAAAAACAGGAACTCTCAAAGGAAAGTTACTTGCCAAACATATTATATATTCGTGATAAAAAAAATTGCTGGATAAGTCGAATACTTAGTTGCAATAGAAATACAAAATGGGTGGTGGTTTTAGTGAGTAAAAATCTCACACTACTTTGGGCACGTGCTCATCGTGTCTATGAAGATTTCCACCAGCCCACGGAAAAAAAAATATGACATGTGCCACCATAAAAATATGGCTGCTCCAGACTGACAACATCGGCCCGTATTCAAGATATATTCGAACTTCATGCCATTCTGTACATTCGGTCTGTCTTGCAGCCAGAAGGGTCTTTATAGTTCGCATGAGGAATAATGAGGTGAATAACAAATTAGAATGTTCAGTCCTTAAGTATTTTTAATTCAAGACAAAATCAATTAAACAATTGTTGTTTAGGGAAATGCAATTATTAAGCCTTATTACTTTTCAACTAACTAAAATTTTGAGCTGAAACAAGTGTAGAAAATTTCAAAATTCGCCCACTTACGAAAAAATGTCAACTTTGGTATATAAGGAAATTTGTAAAGAAGTATTAACTAAATAATTAAACAATATCGTTGTGTACATACAATGTACAAATTAATAATATTGAGCAACAGCCAATTATTTTAAGCGGTTGAGACCAAACGATTTTTGAAAAAAAAAATATTTTCAATATTTTATATAGAAAATATATATTATTAAATTTCGCCATATGTATACTTTCGAACCATGAAATTCTTTGAAATATCTGAATAACTGTTTTTAGCCTCTAAATATTGTTAGACAAATTTCGCCTATATACACTTTCAAACCATTCCCGTTTTTGGGTGGCATTTTCTAAAAGAAATTATTTGTATAATAGGTTTAAGAAATGCTATAAAACGTCTAAAAGGCATACATATTTATTTAATCTATCTCTACTTTTTGGTAACATTTTCCTATGATTAAAGTTTCATTTGAGAACTTTTAAAAAATAACACCATTTTGTGAAGAGGAAGAATAAAAGGTGATCCGCAGACATCTTATTTATAAGTAGGTGTTACTTTCTGCCGAATATCCAGCGAACTTCTCTCTGCACCCATCCAGTATTTAGGGTGCACCATCTTTTGTGAATATTGAATAATTTAAAAAAGAAAAAACGATTTCCATATATGAAGTATTTTTTTGTACTTTACAAGTTATTTGCCCCATTATTTTCCCAATAATCAAATAGCTGCCTCTAATGACTAAAGCTAAATGCGCCCTCTGTGCTACGTTTTCTGTTACTTTTTCGAGCATCTCGGGCCGTATAGCAATGATCTTGGCACGAAAATTTGCCGTGAGCTCCTCAATGGTCTAAGGCTTGCTGTGCACACCTTGTTCGTCGCCATGTATCGCTTCAATTTTTTTTCGATTTTGAATATAGAATCAATGCATAGTCCTTTCATTCATGTCCTTTCGATATAAAATGATTCTCTGTTTTGCCTTACAAGAGCTACCAACAAAATGGTGTCAAAACATTGCGCATTTGGCAAACACCCTTTAGACATTCTAAACATCATCACATTGAATAGATACACAACAGTATTGTAGAAATAAATGTATCTAAGCAACGGTGATATGTTTTATCGACACCAACCTATTCTGCACGTGAATAGTTTCAAATTAATTTAAAGTACAAACAAGGGATATTTTAATTAACAAAATGCCTTTTTCTTTAACCAATTTTCTTGCACCTGATAAAGATCAAGAGTTACTGCAAAGTTTCGTTAGAATTGAGATTAATACAGAAAATCCCGAAATAGAACTAAGTTCAAGAACAAAGCAAAAGAACGCTGATCCCAAGCCACAAGGAAGAAAGAAATCAATTTTAGTAAAAGAACCTGAGAAAGTTGAAAAGAAGGATATCCGGAAGAAAAAGTCAAAAGAAGTGTTTAATGATTACTATACGGATAAGGACAGAGCTGCAGCAGTTAGTGCTGGATACTATGATATCAAGCAGAGTCTTCAGTTGAAAAAACAACAGGATAGAAATGAAATTCTACTTATAGCCGATGAGGCTGATATTAGTTCGTTAATATCCCTTGGGTTGAAGGAGATGAAAAATGCTAACACTGAGAATGCAATCATCTGCTTTACCAAGGTTATACCCTTTTTTTTAAATAAGTTTCTTTAGTTTTAACTATAAATGTAATACATTCTTGTAAATTTTTAGGCATTGGAACTCAACAAGACGGATGTCAATGCTTTGGTCGCACGGAGCAAATGCTATCTTTTATTAGGTGAAGCATCAAAAGCTCTTGAAGATGCAGAAATGGCATTGAGCGAAGATTCTAACAATATGAGAGCAATCTATCAAAAGGCGGAATCTCTGTACTATTTGGGCCAGTTCGAGCAAAGTTTGATGTTCTTTCATCGGGGTCTGCGGGCTCGACCAGAACTAGCTTCGATTCGTTTGGGCGTTCAAAAGACGCAAGAGGCTATACAAAATACAATTGGAACTTCGAGACAACCGAAGGCAGTAAAAAAAACTATAAGCAACACACCACGTCCAAAGACCAGCAGCAGCCATCAACTAACTAAACCCAGCACAATTGATATGGAGAAGCGAATCGGACGAAAGTTACTGGGGGAGCTACGTGTAGATAAAGAGTATTTACAAAATCTTCTAAATCATCCGGATTTGCAGAAAGGGAACAAATTAACTGAAAATGTGTCGAATTTCGCAACAGAAGCTGTTGACTTTCTAAACAAACGGGAAGAATTTTGGCGCCAGCAAAGACCTTGTACAGTTTTACTTAGTCACAAAAACATGCCGCAGGATGAATTGCCATTTTGGTTTTAAAAAAATTAGCACTATAGTTTCTCATTATAATTATGTTGATGAATTGTAGAACTTGTTTCATATATCAAAAAGTTAATAATAAATAATAACGTTTAAAATGTTTAAATATATTCATGAACTTGTTTTTGGGCTTAATTGGAATTTTCGAACAAGTTTGGTTGGATTTATTAGTCACACCTAAGATATGAGTTTGATGTAATTTATTAGATATACCCTATCCAATATGGTGTATAAGTTTTGACCTTAAGTTTGTAACAGAGAAATAATTTCGATAGTTATACCGTGGAAGTCGCCTATAACGACCAGTCGCTTATAACGTCCGCTTTCCTTTCATTTGGTTGGTTTCATTATATTTAAAGCTTTGCTACAGTCGGATATAACGTCGTCGACCAAAAAATAAATCGTTGTCGTCAGTTATATATTCACAAGTATACATTATGCAGGTGTATACTTATGAATATTGAATATTATGGCAGTTTATTTGACGTGTCGCAGCAATGAGTTCTGGAAAACGTAATAATTTTTCTGATGAGGAAAAGGAAACTATTATCTTCCGGTTAGAGTCAGGTGAAATAATTGTGTAATCGCACAGGAGTTTGGTGTTTCACATTCAAACGTATCAATATGGAAAAAATCGCGAAAAAAAACTGATGAATGCTGCATTAAAAATAAAAAAAATACGACAGTCAACCAACCCTGAAATGGATGAAGCGTTAATGAAGTTGTTTAAAGTTAAGAGAAAGCAAAACATCCCAATAAATGGACCAATTCTTATAGGACAAGCTGACAAGTTTGGAAAGAAGGAAACGTCACAACATTGTGTTTAAGAAAGTTTCAGGCAAAGCAGCTAAGGTCGACACAGCTGTGATGATTGGATTAAAAAAAGTTTGGCCTAATCTACGCCAGGGTTATTCAGATGAGCACATCTTTATCGCTGATGAAACTGAATTATTTTAAAAGCTTGCTCCATATAAGTCCTTCAGGTATAGGGGCGAACGCTGCATGGGTGGCAAATTGTCCAAAGATAGAGTATTAGTAACAGTGATAGGAAAATCAAAATCTCCTTGTTGTTTTAAAAATGTTAAGTCCTTACCTGTAATATATGAAGCAAATAAAACTGCATGGGTGACGTCAAGCATTTTCGCTGATTACCTTCATAAATGGAACAAGGAGTTAAAGCGACAGAATAAAAAAAATAATTTGACTGTAGACAATTGTGCTGATATTCCTACCTGCAAACACAACATAGTTTTTGGCCAAGAATTTTGAAAAAAATGTCTCAATAATATATTTAGATAATCTCAATATCTACATTTCGTTCATTTAAAGTTTTTAGCCAGGCCCCTATTTGCAGTAAAAAAAACTGTTTTCGGTACTATTTTAAAACAAATTCGAAAAAAAAAATCGACGTATATATTTTTGGAAGAGTACTATCTATAATGAACAAGATGTGTTTCTATATTTCATCCCGATTCAGTTCTAGGAGCGTCCACTTTTTGGGGATATTTAATTTAAGGATGGAATAGGATAGGGAATTAAACGATTCCCCTTTTTTTGATATACAAATTTGAAGAAAATATTAAAAATAGTTTAAAAAAAATGTTTCTGATTTTTCAAATATATTTTATTGGTGTTTTAGGAACAATTTTATGAAATGTTTGATTTTAGCGATTCATGTCATCATATTGACACAAATGCGTGAACCCCTTATATTGAAGCTGAAGATATCTAGTTATATTATAAAATATAAAATTGCCAGACATTTGTGGAAATTTTATGACATGACTGCTAAAATCAAATATTTTCCTGTATTTCTTCCTAAAACACACAAAATATGTTCTAAAAATTCAGGAAATTTTTTTTTTTTTTTTCACTAGCTAATAATAATATTATATATAATATTCTGCATATAAAAAAATTAAATTAAATTAATTAAAAAAATAGAATTTTTGAATCAAAAAATATTAAAAAAAAATCAAATTTTTGAGTAAAAAAAGAATTTGGACACATTATCTTGTATATTGAATTCCGGAGTGTGTCCCTGTTGGAAAATATATATTGATTGGCATGGTTGAAGAAAACACGTTCTTATTTAGAGTAAGATGAAGAAAATAAATGTAATATTACATGAATTTAGAAAAAAGTTAATAGAAACAAAGTAGTGACGTATATTTTATCTGTATGACACATTTCAACTTCATAAGCAAATCTCAAATAAACATTAAGCAACACTGGCAAGCTGAATATAAAAAAATTACATCAACATTTGTATGCCAATAAACAAATAAAAACAACAACGCGCGATATAAAAGCTTGATTTGAGATAATTTTAACAATATTCAATGCATATTCTGAATTGCTTCGAACAGTGGGAGATCCTGTCGCTTTCGTTTGCGTTCACATTTGGGACAAGGCTTAAATTCTGTGAGACATCCAGCATGAAATACAGCTCCGCAAGGTTCACACTGAAACAAAAATAATCTTTAGAAACAAATAACATACGACTTAGAACAATGTAACTCACTCGATGCGTAGTGTCAATATGAAAAGGGTACAGGACCTTGGAACTGTTGCAAATCTCACAAATAAAACCTTTAACGCTGCACAAAGCGCAGTTCAGGACATGCTGTTCACCTGAATTGACTGCTTTTTGGAGCTGTTGTGCCAGTGTCCCGCGTTGAATCATATTCAGATCAGCGATCGAATACTGGTGAATATGCTCGAAAAGGTATTCCTTCATAAACACTAAGCGTTGTAGTTCCTCTATGCTCGAGGGGCAGCATGTGTAAAGGTAAGCTCGAATAAAGTTCAGACGAATACGAAGTGATTGTAGATCGGCCATTTGCTCCGATGCATTATATATATCCGGATTGAGAAGCTTAGTAAAATTAAAGTTTTATTTGGGAATAAATTAGGCTGTATGTTAATTAAAATTACCTTCAAATCGATAAATGGTTGGTATTGAAACTCAGCAAGGAAAGCAGCAGCTCTCTTTGATACGGGATATCGTCGAAAGTCCCAATTGTATATAATTTTTGCTGGTATCGATACTTGTTCAAGGTCCATGCAAGTTTCGCAGAAGTAATTGCCGCTAAACGAACACACTCTAAACGAAGAACATGCAAGAATTTTGTTAAAATAATAAAGATAATCATAAACATTCAAATAGCTAACTGTGCTGTTGAAAAGCCGATTCCCAAAGGATGGGCACAGGATTTACACAAAAATCCCTGTGCGTCCAAGCCAGGTTCTCGTGCTAATTTGCACAGTGTCTCAACCATTTCTTGCAGCTCGTCAATACCAAATTTCTCAGAAACTGAATGCGGAATCACTTCAAAGTCAAGATTGCTCTTAAAGAAATTAATAAAAATAATTATTAACACAGCCCCACATGTTCACACAAAGGCTTACATTTGACGTTCCATCCAAATTGCTATCCTCTTCTGCGATACTACTTCCTCCTGTTGCATTACCCACTCCTCCGTGCAATCCAACAAATTTTTCCCAAACATCTGTCCAATCCGATGGTCTATTATCTTCATGTTTTTTTAACAATGCGTTATAGCTACATCGATCAACAGGCGATCGCATTGAACTCACTGAACTTGCGTTGCTAATCGAACGTACAAAAGATACCCTCTCCGAGCTATTGTTATTGTTTGTTAAATTTTCATCGGCAAGCTCAGACGACCAAGAGGTGTGCATAAGATTTGTCAAT
Source organism: Rhingia campestris (assembly GCA_932526625.1). Classification (NCBI taxonomy): domain Eukaryota; kingdom Metazoa; phylum Arthropoda; class Insecta; order Diptera; family Syrphidae; genus Rhingia; species Rhingia campestris. The sequence continues at coordinate 148,759,843 of OW052182.1, read as the reverse complement.
GAATTTCCATGTGATGGTCTTTCTCCGAGATCTGTACGGCCCTCTTTACTCGCATCTACTTGATTTTCTTTGGTGGTGGTTCGGGAGTTTTTTCTTTGTTTGGACTTAGTTAGACTTTCTCCAGCAGTATCGCCTTCAGGAGTTTCTCCCTCCTCGACAATTTTTTCCATTTCATCCACTTTCTGTAGGAAAATTTCCAAATTTTCCCGATGAGTGAGATCTTCACAAGCGAAGTTCGATGTTCGACTAAATGGTGAGTTTGAAATGGACTCCGAAAATAGTTCATTGGTTTGTAGCGGGCGTGGCATAGGAATGGGTACGACTTCAGTGATAGAACTGGCCACATCAACACCACTGCTAATCTGTGCGAAGAAATATTATTTAATTATAAAAATAATAATCAGAATTGAATGCTTACCGGACATGATTTCAAAGGAGGTGTCCATACACCGGCTAATTGTAATGAATAATTCGGCCATTGATTGAGTAAACTCGAATTAACGGGCAAATTAATTTGAACACATGATTCAATGCCTTCTAAGATTTTAGATGCCACCTCCATACTGTCAGCATCTTTAAGAAACGCAAACTTCTTGTAATACGGATTAAGAGCGGACCCATTTTTACGAATGTTATTCATATACGATGAGAACAGGGACTCGTTAAGGCTTAAACGCACCCAAGAACGACAGTATCCAATCTCTGAAGTAACTTGGGTATGTGTGTGAATCTAAACAAAAATCAATAAAAATATTTTTAGCAAGATGAGCAACCTTAACAATAAAAGCAGAATCAACAGGCAAGTTATCTATTTAGTTCAAAAAGTAATACCTTACCTCAGAGTAATTTAAAAGCTGATAACTAATAAAGATAGACAAGAGTATACGATATACGCTTTTGTCGGTCAAATTCGGATCAAGTGTATTGGTTTCTTTATTCGTTTTCATCATTAGCTCCGAAAAGATAACCATATTAGCTCGTCCACTTACCGACAAACACACAAACACCGGTACGTCACGTGCCGGTAGCCTTAAATAAGGATCAAGGCATCGCTGCATAACAAAAAGTTGCTAGCAAGATCAATTTACAAAAGGGAACCGAAAGAAACAGAACAAAGTCGAAAAAATCTTTTAGAGTCATAGTCGGTGCTAAGAATATAGATGTACCACTTCAGAAGACTGTTTTAAGGCCAATGACCCGCTCACTGTTAGGAAGAACGAATGGAAAATGCCACCAGCCCGTATGCTCGGATATGGAAAGATGCAGCATGGTTTAGATATTAACGAATGCAAAATCAGCGTTTGACATGGGTTGTCTATTAAATGAGAGAATTCAAACGAACCGCTGCTGCTTCAATGGACTAACAGTTAAATTCTTTTCAGATCCTGTAAAAGATCGACTCGACTATGGATCGACTCACAATCGCAGCATAAAAAGTGTAAACATTTTCAAAATCCGCACACTGCCACGCCACGCCCACTTTTTATATAAACGTCTCTTCTGATCAAATCATAAGAAATTTGAAAAAAGTGTCTGAGCAAGATATTTAGACTATGTCCTTGTCTATATTTTATCCACATAATGTTTTTAGACATGCCCAATTATTGTTGGCGTTTTATTGAAAAAAAAACAAAAACAATTTTCGGCAAAACTTTAGTAAAATTCGAAAAAGTGATGTGAATATTACGTAAATAATTGAAGATGCATTTCGTCCATATATCATTTTGACTCACGTCCACTTTTTGGCGACGTTGTTTTGAAGAACCATACAGATTTTGGTAAACTGTCTGAGCAGAATTTTGTGAAAATCCCACTCCCACGTTTTGAGGATGTTTAATTCAAGGATGGAATGGATATTCAACGATTCGCTTAGCGGATTGTAGCCTTTTCATATGTTTTTTGTTTATACTTTACACACGCTGAAGCGTTTATATTGTTTGAGAACATCCCACATCGGCCATTAGGGAAATTGAGGAGAAGAAAAGGGGAGATACCGATGTGCGTTGGTTTACAAACTTCTGCAAATTCCACATTCGTGTTGTTCGGTTTAGGAAGAATATCTATATTTCATAGTACGTCTGAAGATAGGCTTGAGGGTGAACTGATTAGCATGTATGGATCGGCGAGCATTACGGTTGAATTGTTGAATTGGTGGAATGTAACTGGCTATTCATAGCGGTAAAAGAGTGTTAGGACAGAGCCATTCCTACTATGTTCAAGCGAGACTATAGAGTTCACTACAGATGAGTCGCCTATCAGTTTTATCGAATGCTTTTGTATCCTATCCAGTAGGAAAAGTTGCACCTAACCATGTTGGCGTTGAACTCAAGTCCAGGGCGTTTTATATATTTTAGCGACTTCGAATATGTGGTCGTTCTTACACACATACCGAGCATGGACAGTTTTCGGTTTCGACGATGCAAGTGTCATTCATGGATAATGGCTTTTAATTTTGGCAGAAGACAGCATTATATTTTGGAAGCATCAAATTCCACTTTACTAGTCGAGATCGGAATTTAATGAGCTTAACATATTTTGCCGTTTTTGTTTCGAAAGGTTTATGGCGTGGATTTGAGAACGAATACGAAAATCGGAGAGTACTGTCATCAGCAAAGGAATGGATTGGATTAGAAGTTGAAGACAAGAGTTCATTAATAAAAATGAGTAAGAGTGTCGGAGACAGAACGGAGCCTTTGGATACACCAGCATTTATTTGGTGAGTAGCTGACTTGAACCCGTCCAAAACAACTTGAATTGAACGTTCCGAGTAAAAGTTTCTAATCCATAGAAGAAGAGTTTCATCGATTCCAAAAGCATGCATCATCGAATAAAAATGTCAAATGACTTTGAAATATAAAATGCAACTAACTTGTTTTTGCCACGAAGGTAGATAGATTGGTTTCACTTGTCGATTGCTACGAAACCGTATTATACTTCATTGAGTAGTTTTCGTGATTCAAGATATTTCATAAGCTGAAGGTTTATCAGCGTTTTCATGAGAGAACGGGCTGAACAAATGCTATTTTCCATCTACTCGGAAAGAGTCCTGATGAATAGAACAAATAGAAAATCATACGCAGTGGTTTTGCCAGCATGAAAGAATACCTCTTAAGAATAAATTATGGTTGGCATACCATCTGGACCAGACGATTTGTGAATGTTAAGATCTAATAACACTCTTCTGACTGTACGAGTACGGAAGTGGATTGGTCCTATAGAATGTTCTACGTTCTCAAATACAGGAGGCTACTGGGCCTCCTCATGAGAGGTGAAAGCTGGAGTGTCATTGTAAATGAGCGTTAGGATGGATAATGAGGTCGAATTCTTAATGTTTTTGACAAACGACTAAACGTTTTTACTACCTTTGGGACATAATAGAATTGTTTACATCAGCTTTTGGTCATTCATCGTGATTTTGGTTTAAAAGTGTATAAAATACAGCTCGTTCAAGAATTGAAGCCGACTGACTTTGGTTTACGTTCTAATTTCGGTTTGTGGGCCTTGGAACAGCCTTAAATTGAAAAGCAAAATTAAATAAGCAAAATTGCGGTATTTGTCAAAGGCATTCAAACAGCTACCTATGCAAACCCAAATGCATTGTTTGGTGCGGTTTATGAGAAGACGGCTTCATCAGACCGTATTTCGGAAGGAGCGCGTGTACGTGTCAATAGAGATAATAGAAATTCTACAGAGCAATTATCAATGATTTTTTGTTGCCGAAAATTTAAGATATTGGTGTAGCTGACTCGTAGTTTCAAGAGGATATCGCTACATGCCATACAGCTAACGAGTCAATCGAAACGTTCGATGACAACATCATCTGAAGAAGTGACACTCTTAATTGGCCAACAAGATCCTGTGATTTGACACCATTTGACTACTGTCTATGGGGATATGTGTGTTATTTATGGAATAACAGGCCGATATGCTTAAAAAATTGGTCGAAAATTGGACCCACAGAATGGACTATTTGAAAGTTAGTCGTAGGCAACTTTAAAAGGAAATTATCTTTAAACATTAATTAGCATGACTTACTTACTTAAGTGGCGCTGCAATCCGGGATGAACCTGGGCCTCAACCAACATGACTCTCCAATTAGCCCGGTCCTTAGCTAACTGCCTCCAGTTGCGCACTCCAAGTTGGTTGAGATCGGTTTCTACTTGTGCGCGCCACTTAATGCGAGGTCTTCCTCTACCGCGTCCGGCGTCTGGCTGGGAATCGAAGACTCTGCGAGTCGGAGTATTGGTTTCCATTTGTTCTACATGTCCTAGCCATATTAAACGTCCAATGCGGAGTTTTTTTTGACCAGGGGTATGTCGCTGTACAGCTCGTATAGTTCGTGGTTGAATCTTCGTCTCCATAGCCCGTCAACGCAAACGGGAATCGGCCAAGGATTTCTTCATCCGCTTCTGATACGGTCCATGCTTCAGCGCCGTAGAGCAGGACTGGGATGATCATGGTCTTATATAGGATCTCCTTAGGAGTTTTGCACAATCCTCACAAGAATCAAATTGAAGAAGTCACATGACAGAGCATCGCCTTCCCTTAACCCTTGTTTTGGTATCGAATGTGTTGGTGAGATCGTTTCCGACCCTGATGGAGCAGCGAGAATTCTCCATCGTCATCCTACACAAACGGACGAGTTTGGGAGGCATACCAAAACTAGACATGGCTCTGTATAGTTCGTCTCTATAAATGCTTTCGTTTGCGGCTTTGAAATCGATAAATAGGGGGTGGGTATCGATTTGGACTTATTGGGTTTTTTTCCAGGATCTGCCGAAGTGTGAAAATTTGATCGCTTGTGGACTTTCCTGGACTAAAACCACACTGATAAGGGCCGATCAGGTTATTGGTAAACGGTTTCATTAGTATGAACCTCAAATAAAGATTTTCCTAATCACATTATTTTTGGGTGTTTCATTAAAAAAAGGTCAGGAAGCTCTTATTGGATAACCTTTTTGATGGTCTCCAAACCAGTTGGGTTAATGATAATGGTTTTGTTTGGTCGAAATATAATTTAATGAGTCTACACCCCAAGATGCCTACTATGAAGGTTCAACATATTATTTAAAATATAAATATTTGGACCACTGTTCAGTAGTAGGTTTTCATAATCTAGGCGTATAAATTTAATAACTTCATTTAAATAATGAATGAAGATTGGATCCCCAGTTGCAACAAAAATTAAAAAGCAGTGATAAACCAGTAAAGCCACTTCTTAATAATGTTGTTGAAAGTTTAACGTTTCAATGCGGTTCAAGGACTTTTCAAGACTTATCCATGATATAGTCACAACACCATAATATCCAATATTTTACATATTGCTTTTTGTTTGGATGATATTGAATTATCATTTAATATTACCCAAGAGTGTATAAATAAAAACTGCAATACCAAGCAAGTGATATCACCGAGATGGGATGTGTATATATATTTTTTTAGTTACTCTTAACATGATAAGGTCGCCATTAGTTAACATTTAAATAGATAACGAAACTAACAAATTCGAATTAAGCTACAATATTGCATGTATTTGAATCAACTTTAATGCTGATTGCAGCAATTAATTAAAATCTTAACATTTGTCTTACCTGTTCAATCACTTGCTTATGCATGAAAACCAATATTGGTGACCAAAAGCTTGGTTCAGGGCGACGATCTACATCGCCAGATATCACATTTATTGTTTGCCAGAGAAATGAATCCTTAAGACCATGTAGAAAGATTGCCTCCAGAGTTGTACACAACGAATTGGTAGCATCGTTCAACTCCAAGTAATCTATTCGGGAAAACATGCATTAGTTCACAGTTTAAATGTTTTATGAACTGTGTTACCTTTTCCATTTTCCTTGAACTCGAATTGAATTTCCCTTGCGTTTTCACTGAGAGTATTGATTAGTGTCTCCTTCACTAAGTTCTCACGTTTCGTGGAAAAACTTGATCGAAATAGAGAGCTCATTGCAGTTGCAATTCCTACTCAAGACCTTCTGAAGAATAAAATAACACTAACTGCACTTTATCAATGTTGTATGTGAAATAAAATAACGTCGGAAAAATAATTGTGATACGGATTCGTATTGTTTTTTTTTTTTTTGAAAAAGGGTGAGACTTGAAGAAATCAACAAAAACAAAGCAGACAAACGTCAAGTGAACATCAGCTGTTTGAGTTTGTAAAGATTTTAATGGCGTCTCCTCCTAACGTCGCTGGTGCCATCTGTTGGAATATTATTAACTGTAGAAATGTATTGGCAGTTGGATTTCAAATTGAGTTGGATTAATAAATTAGATCGAAATTAAATCAAAATTCTGTTATAAGTGGGAATATCCAATCATTTCAATATTGAAAATGTTTTTGAATATAGTAAAATTTCCCGGAAATGGCCAAAAATATCAAAACTGAATAAGTCTGTTGGGATTGGTGGACAATATAGATAGATAGATGACTTTTTAACTCATAAGTTAATTCTGGTCAGATGAATTTATGCCCTATGAATAAGCCTAACTGTTATTTCTCGATCAGATCCATTAGTTTCCCACTTAATTTCTAGTTACCATCGGAGACCGCAAATTCAAATGTTTATTAAACGAACAGCTCTTAGTTCATCTAGCAACAACTTACGTACATATTTGTAGTTGGTCAGTTTTGACTTGTGCGTGTCACTAAGACAAGCTCTTCTCCTGCTGCGTTCGACGTCTGGGTGAAAATCGAAGACTCTGGGAGTCGAAGTCCTAGCCATCTTAAATGTCCAGCTCGTAAAGTTCTAGTTTGAATTTTCGTCTCCATAGTCCGTCAACACAAACGGGAACGTATATCTTTCGAAGAAATTTGGTATTGTCAATGCTTCGGCATCGTAGAGCAGGACTGGGATGATCAGGGTTTTACATGGGATCTCTTAGTTTGAGTGAGGCATTTACCCTTTTAGCCCAAATAAATAGCGGTTGGCAAGAATAGTTCTTCGTTTTATTTCTGAAAAGAGAGTGGAGCCGAAGTGGCTCTTCATAGTTCATCTCTATATATGCTGTCGTATGTGGCTTTAAAATCGATGAGTAGGTGGTGGGTATCGATTTTGACTTCTTGGATTTTTCCCAGTATTTGGTGAAGTGTGAATTTGTGGACTTTCCCGGCCTAGCAAAGAATAGTTTGGTGTTGAGGAGACTTATCCATTTTTGGGACACGATGCTGTGGTGCTATTTTTTGGGAATCCGACAATGAGTTGGGTGTATGTTTCTCACCAAATCATATCCACCGGATTTATATAGCTCGGAAAAAAGGCCGTCCTTTTCAGCAGCCTTGTTAAGCTTAAGTTTAGATATTGTTATTCTCACTTCCTGGCTGGGTGGCTCGTAGTTTTCGCTGTCGTCGCCAATATTGTATGGTTCATTCTGCCTTACAGCGGTTGGTTGTTCATCGATTGTTCATACATATTCTCAGCATCGACTGAGTTTCAACTACGATCTTTTGCGTCTGTATCCGGGGCTTTGACGTTTTATACTTTGAAAAAAATTACGAACATCATTACTGGAGTGGCACCAATAAATTATGTTTTCGCGGATTTTCTTGCTATTTTTTTTCTTTCTGAAAAGCCGGTGTTCTTTTCTCCTTCTCTGCTTATAAAGCTCAATGGTAGCTTTGCCTTTTAGACCATATTTTTAGCTGCGAGCATCTATCGGTATTCTTGGTCAAACCAGGGGGGTCATTACGTAACTTTGAAAACGATTATCACTTAGACGGTAGTCGATATCTTATGAGCAATCACTTAATAATCCTCTGTGATTTGACTATTATTGTTTTAAGTGAAGCAAATAATAATGCAAGATGTACCGTCGAAATGTTATCGTCAAACGGTAATCACTTTATGGAATGAGGGTCCAGGGTTTTCTTCTTGTTGGGTGAGATAAACCTATCACATCAGTTGTGGCTGATGTAATGCCATATTGATTTCGTCGCCATTGTTCTTCGACATAAAATGTTAGTGGTATGTTGTTAATCCACAGGTTAATGGGTACTCGTTCTGCAAAGGAATTGGAGCTTTCTGGCACACACTTTAATACGTTTTATAATTACATACTACAGTGGCCTTCGGGGCGAACCTGAGCCAAAACCGATATGATTCCCCAATTAGCTGGGTCTTTAGCTAGATGCCTCTAGTTGTGCACTAGCGATCAGTTTCTGCTGTACTAATTTGTGTCTACCATATGTCTGGGTATCGAATACTTTTCTGACTGGAGTATTGGTATCCATGCTAGCCGAAGTAGTTTTAAAGAATTTATTGCTTGAAAGAAGAAAAAGTTTCCTCATACCCTATATGATTCATGATTCAGTTCCCTAAAGTATGACTGGGATGATCAGGGTTTTATACAGCATTTTCTTAGTATTTCGAGTAAAGACTATACTATTTATTATTTGTATACCTAACCGTTGAAACATTGCTTTTAATTTCTTACGAGGTGTCGGCATTAGAATGATTATCAGGCCCGAGGTATAGATGTCTTTTACAACCATTAAAGTTATAGCTGTCGATTGTGACGTTCTGTCTGAATCTTTGTGAATCTTTTTTGATTGAATGCTGCTCTCAGTCTTGTCCTCATTTACGGTTTAACCCATTTTTGTACCTTTTCTATATTACCAACTGCCTCGTTGATATGGTCCATGCGTCGGAGTACTATTGGTTGAACACATTTATGGAAAATTGCTTCCCTGGTATAGCTGAGGTGTCTTGCACGATCCTCTCCTTTGATGTTGGGAAATTAATGTCACCAACAGTTTGCTAGTTGTAAATGGACTTATACAAAAGTGGGTTGTATCAACTTTTAATCTGCCAGAAATGTTTCTTAAGCTTTTGAACAAATTGCCTTATAGAATTTAATATGTTACCTGAAAGAAGGAAACATTTAAGTTTCAAATAAATACGTTAGAAAAGTACTCAACTTTTGTGAAGCGAGAAATGATTTTCGTGCAATACCGGGTAGTTCTAATCTGCGAAGATAATGAATCAAATAATTCATTTAGTCCGTCATAAAAATAAAACACAAAACATTTTAAACATATTTTAAATATATATGATGTATATATATTTGTTTTTAATTTCTTCATTCGTTTTAAATATACAACTTACAAATAAACTTATGATCGAAATATTATATTAATATACGTTCATAATTTATAATTAACCAATATTTTAAATACCTTTGTCTTTTTTTCGTCTTATCTCTTGGTTTTCATCATATTCATGTTTGTTTTCAATTATTTTTTTTAATCTGCTTGAATTGTTGTTGTTTTAGTATAAAAATGAAGGGGGATCTATTTGGTAATTTTATTATTTAAAATACTTTTTTTTATATTTTATTATCATATATTTATTTTGTTGTTTTAATAATGTATGCATTTAATCATCTCTACGTAAATATTCACACTTCGATTTGCACCCTTCGTAGTACCAGTTACTTACTAACAATCTCGTAATTTCTCTCTCATTTCTTTTTTTTTACTTTATTAATTTGTTTTCTTTAACTATGTAATATGTTATATATAAATAAATAAATAATTATATATCTGTTTATATGCTTGCATTTTTTTAAATAATCTTATTTCACTATGCATTCTTTTAATGTTAATCATACAATTTAATTTAAATATTCTGTTTTTTTTTTTTATGAAAATGTTTACATTACCCCATAATATAAATGTATGCTCTTCATACCTGCGCTTTATATTTAATATTGATAGATTTTCATGTAAGAAATCGCACTATTTTGTTAACCGAAATATAATGAATATATGCAATCTAAGTTTCATTTTGTATTTTTTTTTTCGAATATAGATTTTTGTTGTTGCTTGTTTTATTATACATGTATGAAATGTTTTTGAAATAAGAAAAGCAATAAAGTTTACATTTCTCGTGACACTATTTATTAATTAATTACATATAATGTAAGAAATATATATATATATATATATATATAAATAATTCTCAAAATGAAAATAACATTTGTATACGATTATTTATTACCAAAAGTGTTAATTTTTTATAATAATTTACGTACATTAATTTATTTTTTAAATGCAAATTTTAAACGATTTCTGATATAACCTTTTTACATTTTTTTTTTAAATAATCAACAAAAAGTGAAAAAAAAACATCCGATATGGCAGTGTAGCTTTTTGGAAATTAATATTTCTATTAAGACTTATCAGTTACCGCCTATTATATAGAAGAAATTAATATTGTGACTGAGGTTTTCATGTGTTAAATTACCTTTAACATTTGAAGAGATTATGAAAATTGTGTTCGAAAATAAATAAATGAAATTAAATACCTTTTAGGAAATAGCAGCGCTTATTTAGCACGAAATTAACAGCATTAAAATTCTGATATAAAAATATCTTAAGTTAGGAGCAAACCAATTTGACTTCAATCTATATTAGTGATAGTGATACCGGCGAAATAAGACTTGTAAATGGCCACAACTTTTCGACATACATTTTAAAGCCCCCTATACAGCTAGCATCCAACTAAATATATTTCCTTATGGCCTTATTATTCAGAGTTGTTTTTATTAAAAATAATCTCACTAACATTGTGTGGTTGTTCAAATTTTACTCAGACAACTGCCGTACAACTAATTTTATAAATTAAATGCAATAAATAAAAAGTTTATACTAAAACAGACATCCTAAATATAAAGAAACATTTTTTTAGTATTTAGTAGTTGCCTAGAATTGAGATGGACTCTGTGAGATTGTTTGTTTCAATATTCGTAAATTTGTTAAAATGTTTCGATATAATCTTGTAGAGTTTGACAAGTAACTAGAGATTTTATTAGTATGCAATATATATGCTCCACTACCAATTGTTTTATGATACCAGTTTTGAGATGTTGCTAGGTTTCTTAGACTTACGGATCCCTTTAAGGCTCCACTCTCTCCTTAGTTCCACTCTACTGAACATGTTGTTCCTCTGCATTCAAAAAAAGCTACGCTTAGGCAGCGGAGAAAAATGTCAGAGGGATCCATAAGTGGAACCCGCCTATTATTGCTAATGATTTCTATTGAACTTTCACTTCCATACATTGCTAAAAAGTAAGCTAGTAAGTTGGTTATGTTTCATTTTTGTTCATATAAAAATTCTACATATAGGTACTACCATACGTATTAAAGTAGTAAAGTTCTTGATAAAACATTTGAGCCACGCTCACTTTTCTTCCAGAATAATCCTCGTTTGGAGAGGCATGTTGCGCCACTTAAGTAAGTCTGTAAGTAATTCTCGTTTTATGACTATATAATTTGTTATATCATACAAATTGATACAAATAAGATACAAATTTATTTTTTAAATTCGCTTAGATTATTCAATAAGTCAGATAAGTATGTTTAACGTCAAAACCTAGCTTTTACGGTACTTATTTTACGATGGGCTTACCCATAATGTCAGAACCATAGAAAAGTGTTGTTTAACACCCCAAAGCAGACAGGAGACTACATGTCTCAGGGGCTCCTGATTTCCGTGGTACTAGACTATATCCTTTAGTCTTTGTTCCATTACGGTTTGTATATGGTTGTCAGACCGAGGACTCCATGTCTTAGGGGCCCCTGATTTCCGTGGTACTAGACTATATCCTCTAGTCATTAGTATTTTCTCTACACCATTTTTTGTCGGAAAAGCTCATGGTTTTATAGAAAAAATTAATAATAATACAACCGACGTTTTACACTGTTAGTTCAGTATATTAAAATATTTTTAAAATCCCATAAATATATCAGCAGAAAATAGATACAGAAATGCAACAGGACATTTCTGAACTTTGTTTTGGTAACTTTTTAAATTTTTTATCGCCAACCATGAAACAAGCACAGAAAAATTATAATTTGATCCTTAAAAGTTAAAACTCTCTTCTATAGGGAATATTCAACCTTAAAACATTTAATTTATGCAGTCCCTATTCAACTTTATGCACTCCTTAATGAGTATGCCTGCCATTTATAATATGAAGAAAAATATGAGTTATTGTTGATAGGTTTATGATGGGCCACAGCGACGTTATGTGTTTCGGCCATTATGCGCATCGATTTGGTCGGGTTAATTAAATGAGGGTTATAATTAAACTGCAATTAATTAAGTGCTTATCGCCAAAGATATTGAAAAAAGAAATTATAATTGTTTTTTTAATTCCAATTAAAATAATTTTAAATTAACAAAACCGGAGGTATTTCATGAAAGAGGTACATTATGTTTTCGTTTCGTTATACGTTATGTTATTTCCAATGTTAATATTAAAAACTTTTTTATTCCTATTATTTGTTGTTTGTAACGTGGTATGCTTTTCTTATTTTTTGTTTGTTTTGTAAGTATATATATAATTGTTTAATTAATTTTATTTTCTGAGTGTTGCATATTACTTTGTTGTTGTTTTGTTTCCTTATTGCAGCAAAACAGGTACCCTTAAGGCATGATGGCATTTTTCAACGACAAAATTTTACAAATATACGTTTTTGTTTTGTTTTATTTGTATGGGGAAGATGTAAATGGGTTTACTTTGGAATTTTTTTTTATTAATTTTATTATAAAAGCTGATTTTATATTTATACACATTTAATGTTATTTACGTATTTGGAAAGTGATAGTATTTTTTTTAAGTTTTGTAACTGAAAGGTGTTATATACATTATTTTATTTTGTTTGTATTTAATTGGTTTTGTATGTGTATGTTTTTTTTTAGAAACCAAAATGCAAACTATATAACATTAGTTTCGTCTTTCTATATTGACTAAAAGTAGGCAAATAAATCATTTTTGAACAAGGTACTCAATCGGAATGAATATAATTTTTTTTATTAATCAATAAATCAATCTAAGCGCCATTTTTATTTGTTTTAATTAGAAGGTCAAACGAATATATACACTTAAAGCAATTTTATAAAACGATATTTGTATAAATATATACATATATATCAATATATATATATATATATATTTCTTTGTTAAAATTATTAAAAGCTAATAAACAGTTCATAATTTCAAACGAAATATTTATTTAATTCATTTTTTTAAAAAATAAATCAGTCGTTTTCTTATTTAATTATGTTTTTTAATTTATTTTGGGTTTTGAAAATCTATAAAATTTAAAAAAATACTAAGATTATATTCTTCCTACCGGAGTAGATTTGTATGAATGTGGTATTTTTTCTTTTTAATTTATTTTCTTGTTTTTTTATTTAAAAAGGCACCATGTTTTGTAAAGAAAATGAGAGAAATTATGAAGTGATACTTTTGTCAATAATATATTAAATAAAATAGCGCTTTAAAAAAAGATTTTTTCTTATGAATTCAAATAATAGTAAATTGATTGTTATAATTAAAAAACTTTTTTGCAATTTTCTTAATTGTATGCAATCAATATTTTCCTATTTCACAGAAAAATGTTTTCCTATTTAAATTGCATCAATTTTTCAATAACCATAGTTTCACATTTAGGTTGTTAATGTGCAAATTTTGATTTTTTATATCATTCTAGACGCCCTGAATGCAGCCACAGAGTCGCTTAAGCGTCTAATTTCACCCAGGAATTGAAGTTTATTAATTTAAAATACCTTGGGCATAAAATTTTTAAGAATTAACCCAAATATAAATGGTAATCATACTGTACCTAATATATCTACCTAACGATAACAAACCATACTTAATGCCGTTTTGGGATGTGTCCTGCACGTCTTAAAACTCTTCATTAGAAGTGCACCTTATGAAATAGTTAGATGGAGTAGATTTGATAGATCTCTCAATATGTTGAATTTTATGTTGCCAGAGGAGTATGCATTTTTTCATTAAATTTTATTTAAAATGTAACTTAACAGTTTTTTTTAATATACATCTCTTTGGTTTTTTTAGAAATTTATTTAAATTATATCTTAACTTTGCAACGAATGACTGCAGTAGGTACCCTTTACAGGAAATTCGGATGAACTTAATGTATGTGTGTATTAGAATAATACTTCTTTAAAACGAAATACGACGAGCTTATACAATATAAACAATCGATACTACATTTAAACTATTCAAGATCCGAAGAATAATTAATTTTAAATAATTATAAAATTTTAGTGTCTAATGAATTTTAAAAACGTTTTTTTTTAATTTTCTCTTTTGTTGAAGTTTAAAAATTTAATTTGTACATTGCGTTTGAGTATGTGAATATTTTTTTTCTGGGATATTTTTAATATAAAATTCATTTTATCGTAACATTTTTATTGTTTGTTAATTTGTTTAATAACTATTGTTTTTCTAGTTAATTTCATATATAATTTAAATCTTTTATGTTATTTGCTTGTTTTGTTGTTTCAATGAGGTAGTATCATTTGGACTATTTACATAAAAAGGTAATGAAACAGGTATTTTTAGAAAACGTTTTTTTTTGTTTTATTTATTTGTATTCAATATTATTTAAAAAAAAACTGTAATGCTGCCTTTAATGGTGATCGACAACTAAAACGATTAATGGAGAAATGGTTTGGGCTTCATTATTTATTACATTGTGCATAGTTTTCATTTCTCTGTCCAATATACAAATTTATAAATTTTTCGTCCGTATTTACAATAATTAATTTGTTTATCAACTACTAGATATAATTTTAGTAATAATTTTGAAATAAAAGTATCTTAATATGTGTGTTAAGTTTATTAAAATAATTTATTTTCTTAGAGTATTGAATCCAAGCAATATATTTAATGTTTATATATTTAATATTATTAGAATATAAAAAAGTTTTTTTTTTAATTTAATAAGTTTTGACGTTTTTGTTATACAGTTCTGTTTTTAAATGCATATTTGCTTTATTATCTTTACATAGAAGAATTATGTATTGCAAAACGATATTGAAAAGTCGAAAGTCTTATAATTTTACTTTGCACAATCAAATTTATATAAACAAATTTCGAAGTGTATTTATCTACAAAAAATAAGTCAATTGAATTGCGGGAGGGTTTTCATACTAAGTTTTATTTAATTCTTTACATTGCCACTTAAGCAATTCACAGCCAAATCATCTATCTAGTCTGTCAGTCAAACACGGATAGCACTAATACTCATGCACAATCTCATCCATTTAATTTAATTCAATTTATATTGATAATAATAAAATTAATAAAATAAATAGCTAACAAAATGTTTTTGTGGAAAATTTCCCTCTATCACAATCGAATAGAAACCAATTAGGAAACAATTTAATATTACTTAAATTCTACAAGGAATTAACTACATAAATTTCTAATAATTAACAAGAGCTCAAGTTGAAAACATTATAAAATAAATAATTTCCATAGCAAAGGGTTTCATTTATTTTAATTTTACAAATTATATTTTTTATTCAATTACGGTGTTTTAAAATGTTTTAACTGATTCAAAATCAGTGAACCAAACAATTGTTAAGCTAACGATTCAATTACCCATTAGTATGATTAGTAGTGAATGATACAAATTATAAATAAATTCAATAATATAATATATTCTTATCACTCTCTTTTTCTCAACTTCAAATGCACGAGCTGTGACGCTTTGAGCGCGGGTAAATTATAAAAAAAAACATATGGGAAGAATACAATCCGCTGTGCGGATCGTTGAATATCCTATCCCATCCCATCCTTAAAATTAATATCCCCCAAATGTTTGATTTATGGCGATTAAATATAGAAAATGACATTGTCACAACATATTGTTCAGACAGTTTATCAAAACTTTGTGGTTCGACCAAAAGCAACGTTTTCTAATGCATATACTATGGGGTTGGGTATACAAATGGTTTTGTAAGAAAACGCCCCAAAAAGTGGGCGTGGGTTGAAATGATGTATAGACAGAATGTTCATTTTATCATATATGTCCAATGAAACGTGTACCAAAAAAAGGTTTTTTAATGAAAACACCCCCAAAAAGTGGGTGTGGCAAAAAACTTTATAAAGACGAAATATAGATATTGCGATTCTCTAGATATATTGTACAAACTTATTTCAAAATTCCTTACTGTTTGGCCAAAAACTACGTTTCAAAAAAAAAAAAACATTATTCTAGCTCAACATTTAAGGCTCAAATACTGGTGACGTACGGACGGACGGACAGATATGGCTAAATCGAATCTGCTATCGAATCTAAATAGATCCATATACTTTAAGGTATAGCTAAATTATTTCTCTATTTTACAAAAATGTTGCATCAAAAGTTTTTTCGAAGTTTTTAAAATTTGTTATGTAGGAAATAAAAAAATATGTATTCCCGCAAGTCTTAATAGCTTCACAGATTTTATTTATATGTCCCTTAACGTATACCAAACTGTGAATCGTATGTTAAGTGTTGATGAGTCATATCTCTTAAACGCAAAGAGCTTTTCTATTATGTAACCCATTTATGGACTTCAGATATAAAACAACATGGCGTTGTTTGGCAAACTTACAGCATTACCCTAATAATATGTCACAGTCACACAAACTCTCATTCTGACAGCACCCTCATAGCTACCAACCCAAACGGCATATCTGTTACTGTTGCCAAATTGAAAAAAATGCGGGACAGAAAACCTAATTCTATACAATTTGAAAAAAAAACACCCTTCTTAAGAGAGTCTTCAGCTCCGCACAGTCGAGTTGGAGAACTCATCCAAAAATCAAACCAACATTTGGTTCAAACGTATCATGCCAACAACATGCAACCTCAAGTTCAATTCTGCGGCTAAGTTAAGTTAAGTTAATATTTTAAGAGTTAAGAAGTATTTTACACCAACGTAATAACTTGGGCCTTGAATACGTTTCTTATGTTTGGAATTCGTTTTTAATAAATTTTACTCATTCTAATTTACCCAGGGGGGTCATTCCGTAACATTGAAAACGATTATCACTCAGACGGTTGTCGAGACCTCATGTGCAATCTTTCAATAATCGTCTGTGATTTGACGATTATTATTTTAAGTGAAGCAAATAAAGTGATATCGCCGACAGCAAAAACGACTATTGATCTTACCTGATGCAAGATGTACCATCGAAATGTTATCGTCAAACGATAATCACTTTACGGAATGAGGGCCCAGCATATGTCGTACATGTGTTATGTTATTAGTATCGGAGCCAAAACGGTCCGTCTAGCATTCTTGTAAAAAAAAGACGAATAACGAAAAACAATTCATGTCTCTATAGATTTTGTTAAGCCTGTCTGCCGATATGACATCTATATTGTCATATGAAAAACCTGTGTATAACTGCATTTTTTTTTAAATGCCTTAGGAACAGCTGATCGGATTATATTTATTATTTGTACATACGTTTTTTTGGGCTTGTTCTTCGAGGTTTTTCGAACCATGATTCTAGCTTAAACGGTACTTGTTATATTAAGTTTTTAAAGTGCACATTTACTTTTGAAAAACGTCTGTAAAAAATTGTACTTAAATGTGCAACTGTAACAATGCAAATATATAGAACAAAATTGCTTATGCAGTTATTGACTAAAAATGGGTATAACGGTACTGTAGAAGAAGATGAATTTCTAAAGAACATCTACAACTATTTCTGTGGTGCGGAAGTGGTTCTAAATAAGATCGCGTACTCATCTTAAATAAAATCAAAGAATATAGATATACAGATGACGCACTCCATATAAGAAAAATTGTTCTTTGGCGGGTCGTGCTGGCACAGCCCGCCATATGTTTTTGTTCTTGTTTTTCATGTGTTTTCATGCACACCGCCCGCCCGTACCATGAAGCTACTGAGCAAAAGTTTCTGTTTTTTGTTCTCAATGCGTCATCTGTATAGAATTCATGATCTTTGATAAAATATACCGATTACCTACAGGTAAATTTTATTAAAATAATTTTTTTCCCGAGAAGTGCTCTATTGGTTAGGTACGATATTATTACGTATGTACCTAATAAAATTCGTTGCTACACAGATTCATTTTAACATGTTTAAAGACAAATCGACTATTTAAAGAAATATTATTTGTCAAATTCTTATCATCATATACAATATCTGGGGAAGTTTGTTCACGTCGTTTCGTATCATTTATGCTAATTTTCCAAATATATAACTTGCTCTTTAAAAGGCCATCCCTGATAATGTACAGTAAAGTGTATTATCGGAAGTTAAAAAATGCACAATCTCCAATTTCTCATTTAAACGAAGCGGTTTCGCAAAGAAAAATGAAAAACGTCATTGACGTACATGTAATGAAGTATGTTGAAAGATACCACAAGCGAAAACATACCCCCACTTAAGTGTTTTGCATATAAAACATTCGAAGATTGTTTTTAGGAACTCTAATATTACAATAAATTTACAAAATATAAACATTTCCGCGTATATTTGGAATAAAAGTCAGTTGCTTAGTATGCTCTTTCCATATATCCAACTATTCGTTTTGCACATGGAGGATCTTTTTCTTAAGCATAGAAACGTGCAGATGGGAAAATATTGATAAAGTGTCAAGCAACAAATTGCCGGAAGCTCGTGATATTTATAGCAAACATGGTTTGGAAATTAAATACTGCACGGGTTGTTTTGCCCTTTATAACAGTAATCTTACGTTGGTAACTCTCATCCAAATATACATCGCTATCTAAATATGGACGACTCATTATTTTCTGTACCTCACTGGAAATCGGTATTAAAAGCATCCTTAGCTGGAAACGATCTAGCCAATGTCTCTCTGTCTATTTTTCAATAATTATGTACTAAATATTGAGCATGGCTAATGGAATAGAATTTGTGAACTTTTTGTTGAACGAAGAAATATTAGTGTTTCAGAAAAACATTAGTTCCGTTCGGGTACTTTTGTGTAAAGAAAAATGAAAAACGTCAAATCTCCAATATCAAAAATCGGTTTTTGGTAAAACTTTGAAGAATTTTGAACAAAATTCTAAACGCAATGTTTAAACGATATTATTATAACCACTTCACATATAGAAAAATGTAAAGAATGTCAACATTTAAGTGGCTTTTTTTAAAATTATTTTGTTTAAAAAAGTTTAAAGATACGATGAAATATTCGAACATATTGAATTTTGTCTTAAAAAAATGTAAGCCTGTCTAACTTAACTTTTTGTGAAGGTTCATAGATGAGATAGGTAGGGTTTTTAACTGACCACTGAGATGGTTCGATTTAACGCCTTTTCTTTCTTCCTTTTGACTTGCGATTTAAGAAAACATCTTAAATCGTAGGTCAATCCAATTGATGCTATCTAAGTTAGCATAATAAACGCCTATAGCAAATTAAGCCAGATAATAGAAAATTTGAAATTTGTGCCAAATTAATGTGATTCCGGAAGCTTTCTACAGATATGCTCAATAATATCAGTTACTGCAATAAACCCTGATTTATAATGACATAGACAAGCGTTAAGAGAGGATTTTTCGAAATTACATACCTGGGCAAATGTCTAAGGAAACATATAGATTTTATGAGAACCAATAAGAGAAAATCAATTTCAAAAAGAATTCTCAGTTTGGGCATAAGCGTTTCCTTTCGAAACCATTTCATGTTGGCAATAATCTTGATTTGTTATACCGGTTTGGGTATCAGCGATTAAAGGAAAAAAATAGATGCCGGAGACATTAAAATATAAGCGGTTTTATCCTTCAGCATGTACCATCTTTCTTTTTTTCAATAATGAAAATGAAGTTCATGGCGTGTAGGTTAGCCTGCCACTAATAATGGGGTTGAATAAAAATAGTCCAATATGTTTGCATGGAAAATCGTATACAGTTGGTACGTCCGTGTAATGCATGATCACAGCCAAACCACTTGAATATGTTAAATGATTACAAGAAACGAATGCTCAATAGCATTAAATCTTAAACTTACTTATAATATATATAAGAGGAAATCACCGTATTGCAGTGGTTAATGCATTGCATTATCTGTTGACTAAAGACAAACACACAAGGTATGCCAAAATGGAAGTTCCCTATGACAAACGGTTATACGTATTCAATCTAGACGTTGAATGTAAAGCCGGTTTTCTAGTAATCAAAAAAAAAAAACGAATGACATCAAGAATTGTTAAAAATCATTAACGTGATGGCGAATCAATGTATACATGCTTAAATTAACAATAAACATATCTGTACAACTATAAAGCATAAGATCTGTGTCCTGGTCTGCTTATTACAAGCAGCATTTATGAACAGAGATTTGCATAAGCATATCATTACATTCCCAGGTTCATCAAATAATGTCAAAATTAGTTGTTAAGGCAGGACAGTCCACAAAAATAACGTTTAACAACGCAAACAAAACTAATACATAATCAAACTATGCTACAAATTTACAACTTCACAGTGTACTTTTTAGACAACATGTGCTATACACCATGTTAACGTAGGTCATAACTCCTTTTTAAAACATTTTTTGAATCAGTTAGATATATCATACATATTTGTTAATATCCATCTGGGGTCGAATTACGACATCAGTTATCGAGTCATACGTCACTTAAAAATGATGATTTGGTATGACCGCATTCGAGATTCGAGTGTCGAGTATCGAATGTTGGTATTTTGACATCAGTGATCGAGGTTATTTTCATACGGTATAGTTTTTGGTGTCGAGTGGATGCATTTTCGGAAGGAAAAATGTAAGATATTTTCATTTTTTTATTTTCACATACTTTTTTAACTTTTTATTTTTATTTTATTGTAGGTCGAGCATAAATAAAATTAATCCAACGCAAAAAGAAATTTTAGCACATTTTATGAGCCGCCCCCAAAACCTTGCGAAAAATGTTTTAACGTGCGCACAGGGGAAAGCCACTTCGACTAAGTTATGGAATGAGTTAGCGCAAAAATTAAACTCTAAGGGGCCACCGGTTAAGGATTCCAAGTCTTGGAGAAAGGTGAGATAGTTTTCGTAAAATGTGTTAATGTTCACCTTCATTTGTTTCCGCAGACATTCTCTGATCAGAAATATCAGATTAAGAATAAAATGTCTTTCAACAAGGCATCGAAGAAGAAAACTGGGGGTGGGCCCTATGAAGAGAAGCATTTAAGCCAGATGGACGTCGACATTTCGTCTGCATGTGAACTGGAAGTTGCAGTGGAGGGACTCGCTGTGAAAACTTTTGGGATGACAACAAAATCAAACCATTCACAGGACTTTTTATCCACAACAATGTGGATAAAAAGTTGTTGATATCCTCCACTTCCTAGTAAGGACAAAGTTGCAGCTGATTGTAGTGTAGCTGGGACGGCGGTTGCGGTGCTTCCTCTAAAATTAAGTTTCTCCATAATAAATATGAATGCACTCTTATTCACTCTGAACCTTTTTATAAAACTGTAATTGAAAGTTGAAATTATGAAATACATTTCAAGAAAATTAAAATTTCAATATACGTACGCGGAGTTTTGTAAAGACAAAGGATTGCTTTTATCTCTTAAACGTTTTCGTTCAATGGACTCACAATGTCTATCTTCATGTCCGTCTTCTGATTCGGAAGATGAAAAATACAGCCAATACTCCATTTCAATTTAAAGAAATAATAATAACACCAATTTATTTTCAACGCAGAAAAACAGAAAACCGAAAAACAACACATTTGACAGCCATCAAATATGAATGTAGCAGAATTGTGCTGGTACGATCGGTACAATCTTAAATGTGCATTCGATACGTGACCAATCGTATGTGATCATCCCAAAGTGGTTACTCGATCATTCGATAACGTATGAATTTCATTCACTCGATAACTGATGCCGTAATTCGACCCCTGATTTATATATATATCAATAAGTGTCTCTGTTCAAAAATTATACCGAAAACAGTTTTACAAAAAAAACTCCCAAAAAGTGGCCGTGGAGGAAATATAAATATTGAGATTGTCTAAATATGTTATTTAGAAACTTTTTCAAAATTCTTAACCGTTTGGCCAAAAACAACGTTTTACTGAAAAGTGGGCGTGCAGTGGGTAGATGTTAAAAATGTTTACACTTGTTCTGTTACGTCAGTAGGTATTAGATTCTATATAACAAATGCCATCACTAAACCTACTCAGCTAGCAATTCTGAGTCCAACCATACACTAAACCGAAATTATTTATCTATGCTACAAAATGAATGCCAAAACTAATATACCCCTATGGGATAGGGTAGTTTTAATTTTAGAAATATCCCTAAAGGCTAAAATCACCTCCAACACAAAATAAGAAGATGGCTTGTCTGCAGAAACTACTCCCTAATTGCTCGAAATATAAGAAAACAAAAAAGAACAAATAACTTACCATACCTCTGCTAACAAAGGAAATCATGCAACAGATTATACAATAAAACAGGAAACAATATAAAGCCCCGAAAACGCAACACAAATGGAAATTCAACAGAAACCTAGATGTCCGAATTAAATTTGAAACCAATAAAAACAAAAACACAAAAGTATTATAATATTTTTTTGTAATATTTATTTTTTTTAAGAAAAAAATAATCTTTATTTACTAAATAAAATTCTCTTTAATACAAGAACAAATAATTCTTAACTAATAGAAGTTCTTTCTATTTTTTTTTGCTTTTCACCTTAACTTATTATATATTTTATATATATTTTTTTTTTATAAAAAAAATTAAAGTAAAGAAAAACAATAATAAAAAACTAGTTTTCGCAAAAAAAATGTTCTGGTTTTTAGTGTTTTCTTTTTAAATACATACAAAATATAATTATAATGAAAATAAAAAAAAATAATTTATTTTGATTGCACAGATCAAAAATATCATTTCTTCGGAAACGAAATGATGTTTTTTTTTAAACTAATGTTTATTACGTTTTTTTTTGCAAAATATATATGTATAATGTATATATTTGTTTTAAAGAATTTATTAAAATTTTCTTTTTTTCATGTAATTTATCTTTTTTTCTACGAATTATCTAACTTTTACATGTTTTGTATATTACTAAAAAAGTTAAATGAAATACATAAGGCCCATTTTGTGTTCGTAAATATTTAAATGGTATTAAATTCTATACAATAAAAAAGGAGTAAAAAAATTAAAACAAAAATAATTGCATGAGTGTTTTTTTTTTATTTTATACAAAGAGATTTGTTTTAAAAAAAAGTAAAGTCTTTAGAATAAGGTGTGTGTTTTAAAAACGAAACGAAATATAATTTATGCAATATTCTTTGAGCTGGAAAGTTTTTTTTTCTTCTATAATAAATAATACAAAAAATAAATGAATAGTAAAATAATGTTAAAAATGTACATCTAAAGTGTGGGGAGTAGGATGAAAAAATTTCACTAAAAAAGGTACACATATTACCACTTAAGAAATACTTCAGACTAAGTAAAATTTAAACTATTCATTTTTTTAAACAACAAAATCAATATTCACATGTAAATTTTCATTATCATACATCCAAAAAGGGGAAATTTTCCAAAAAAAAAATTAATAATATTATAACAAAAATATTCGCAATTTAGTTTAATTTTTTTAAATCATTAAAATGCCTAAAAGTGATAATAAATCAAAAATAAATTTAGCTTGCACACAACCCAAATGAAATTATTATTTCTTTTAATTATAACAGTGGTGTCAACAGTAGATTTTATATTCTCAAAAATAAAACTCCCATGAAAGTAAAAAAAATGTTTTAAAAGAATGGAGGGATTTTCTGTAAAATTTCGTTTTCAAATTTGAATCAGTCGGTAGTGTCTTAAAACAAAAATTGAATCTTTATATATTTTGTAAAGTATAAGCGCAGCAGCTGCTTCTCTCTCTTTAGACAGGATGTAGGGAAACATTATGAGGTAATATAATTTATAGATGCAATATTGAGAGAAAAGTTCTTAGCTACTCCGCTTTTTTTCATTTCATTTGTTTTGAAAACAAATTGAGATTTTCAGGAAGGAGATGTCGGCGAAACCCTTTCTGACCTTGTTTTTATTTTTTTTTTTAAATTTTTTTAAAGTTTTCCAATTTGGCAAATTTTCCGAAAACATGTAATGACATTCTAGATAATGATGCTGCCAACACATTTATTTTCCACAATAATCCTACTTCTTCAAATTAACATGGATGCTCTAAGACTATGTGTGTGTTTTTTGAAATCCACATTTATTGCTAGCATCCCCTGTCCTAAATATGGAAATGCGATACATCTGCAAATATTTTTTTCCCAAAATTCGCTTTTTCACTGTCCAAAAGTACGATATTGCTTCAGTTTTTTGGTCTTTATTCAAAATTGTTTTTAGGCTAGTACTGATATAGTTGAGTTGTTGAGAATTTTGGCGATTGAATGTTTTCTGATGTTATTTACGGCCTGCGTTTTATAGTAGCGAAACGAAAATCTTATGCAAGCCTAACCCGAAGATACCGCAGTACACAGTTTATCTAAAACTAGTCAAGATAAACATCAGGGCTCATACGTGCATTATATGTATGTTAAGTGGAATATCATGAAGCCGGTATTGTATTCTTAGTGATCTTTTCAATCAAGATATTTTGATCTTCACCCACTGTGTACACCTTCTCAAGTTTAAAATCCCGATTGAGATTCGTTTCCAAAATATGCTCTTAGTCTAGGAATCTAATTAATAACGAGCGATTCATCGTATAAACGATTCTGCTATTAAACCAAAATTCCAACTATACAAGACTAACCCAGTCCAACTAACAACGACACAAACAACTAAATACCAAAACTTCTTTCTTCCAAGACAATATAACAAGGAAATTATCTATCACAGGAGATAGAACCATAAATTTATAAACAGAGATATTTAGTGGTTTTGTCGGCATACTTAATCGACCAAAATGAATTCTTGAGATCAGAAAATCCGTAAAATAACTGAATATGAACTGGCGAACATATGACCTAAATCGTATTTACAAAGGTTATAAAAGAGTCATTCCAATGATGCCAATGCCTTGGCCAGTTCAAAATCTTAGATATTTAGATATTTGTCAGCCAGTCACACAACTAACATTTTTTTATATATAACTGACCTAGCCAGCTTTGCTTACGATATTCGACAAAAACGATTTAGACTAGAGTCCTCACATTCATATCTTTAAAGATGAAATTTCAAAAAACCGTAACTTTAATGAAGATTGCAAAAATGCACAAATTGGATTTCAATTGGATGTGTTGTTGTATATAAAATACGCGTTTTCGAATGCAAAGTTGTGCCAAATTTCAAAGCAACCGACGGAAGACAACAGCTGAAAACATTCTATTTGGGTAAAATTTTATTCAATTCGGTTTTCAATGTATTCTTGCTGCCGAAACGGTAACTATTTTCTGCATTTGAGTGGTATTTTGAGATTGTTCTATTGTGTAGTTAGCACAGGATATGCATTCGAACACTAATAGTTTTTATGTGTGAGCACCACTTAAAACGGTTCGTTGCCCAATTAGTGGAAAATAAATAAATTCTGTGTACAATATCCAGGTTAGATACAAAGCTGTGTGGTTGTTGTATCCAGGGTTGATTGGTTTTGTCAGTATCCATTCTCATATCAAAGAAATATCGCTAAGATGCCCAACGGTGGAGAGGTAGATGTGTTTACTTTAAAGTAGCGATAAAAATATGTATGCACTCACTTTGGTAAATAGAACAATGATTCCTTTTTTTAATTTGGAATCTAATTGTAATATTTGAAAATGATTTAAATAAATAATTGAGCATTTGTATCACGAAAAATGTTGCTGTGGTGTATTCACTTAATTTGCATTGGAAACTGGGGCTCTATTACATAAAACGAAACGAACGGCAAGTAAACGATAGTCACGACAAAGCGCGATTGTTTAAAACGAGAAATTTATGACAGCTCAACGAAAACAAAATCTATACGACTGCCCAATGCCAGTCGTAGGAAATTACGAGTATCGTAAAATCAAGAACGATACTCGTTTTATGTAATCGAATTTCAACGAGAACGAAGTGATTTCAGACGATATTCGTTTTATAAAATATGGCCCCTGGCATTTCATATAACTATCGTATTCAATTTTATAACAATTAAAATCCCACTGGCATCGATGATAACTGCCATATCCCTGGGGGGCAAAGACTGACACAATGAAGTGGATGAAGTGGAAGAACCAGCTCAATCTCACAAGCCAAATCCTTTTCTCATAATCACAATCACAAATCAAAGAGATACGGTATCTTATAACGTACCAACACGATTTGTTTTTGTGTACATATATACATTTTGATGTTTTATTATAATGCATATAAAAAAAACACCCATTAGATTTTGTGTAGGTTTTAGGGAAACGTTATACCACGGACGGAAGTTTATTATCGTGGTTTCTCTCTTGCAGCTTATGCAAAAAACCTTGCAACGATGAATTTGGTTTGGTTGAATCGATCGCTAGTTTTCCAAAAATTCCTTAACGAGAATGTGTCGATTACATATTTTATTTCGCAAAACAAATGTGTTTTGCGGCTTCGACTTACGACACGTTTCTGCCTCATCAGTTGGTGACAAAAGTCGATGCTTTCGTCTTTGGTAGATTATTCTACGAAACAAATTTGGAGATCCAAAATAAAAGTATAATCAATTCTCTCCAAGTATATGGATTCGACTGAGGAAAAAGGTTTCTAAAACCTCTGATTCCATTTCATGATTAGACGATATCCAGCATGAGGTAAGTTGGAAAAAAAACCCAACCTAATTTTATATTGCACAATCTGGAAGTAACAAGGTCTGAAAAGTGTGTCTCTTTCTGCCAATAACCATCGCCGTTTTCTCTCTACCCTTTCTCAATTGTTCTTTT
The DNA here is from genome assembly GCA_932526625.1 of Rhingia campestris. NCBI lineage: Eukaryota > Metazoa > Arthropoda > Insecta > Diptera > Syrphidae > Rhingia > Rhingia campestris. Next base: position 148,733,111 of record OW052182.1, on the reverse strand, counting down.
GTAAATTCAATTTAAAATTCCCCAAATACTGGGCCTTTGTTTCCATCGTTCTCTCTTTGTTTTAGTCACAAAACAGAAAAAAAGAAAATATTAGATTTAACAACAAATCCCTTCCTTCTAATGTCCTCTGTTTTTTATCAGATTTTGGATTATAGTAATTAATTGTGTTTTTTTTTTAAATATAGAATATAGTTCATTAATTATTATTGTTTTTGCTTACGACTTAATCATATCATTTCTCTTTCTATATAGGTTTTGTTATTTTGTTTCTTTTTCATGCTTTTTTACAAACTTATTTTATTTAAATTTTTAATATAATATTTTTTTGTTTAATAATCATTGTATAACGTAGGTAATAATGCAGTTTTTTTTTAAATATATAATTTTAAATTTTATTTATAAAAAAAACAATCTTTTCTCTCATTCTCTTAAAATTTATTGAATATATATAATTCTTTCTTTCTTTCTTTTCTTTCACACGATCTCACTCACTTTTCTGTTTTTTTTTTATCTTACAATTGTTAATAATTTTACAAATATAATCCATGCTCACTATCTAACGCCCTCTCTCGTGTCTCTTTCTCACCTGTTCTCTACAATTTTACTCATACTTTTCGTCAAAATTGTGAATCTTTTTTTTTAAATTTTGTTTTATATAAATTTTCAATGCCATTCTCTTATGATTTATATTTACATTTTAAAGTTTTTTTTTTTGTTGTTGTATGAGCATATAAAACAAAAATAGGAAATGAAATGTAGATATATGTTTATCATAATCTTCTGTCGGTCACTGTGTCTACAAATATTTAAAAAAAATTGTTCTTGTATATGGTATGTGTCAGTATAAAGTGTGAATCAAATTGAAAACTTAACAAAAAAAATCAACATAATCAAACTGTGTGTGTGTGTGTAATTGGTTACTTTCTAAAGCTAATGTTATTGAAAAAAATATTAAATTTTAATGTTAATTATTAACTAAATTATTTCATACACAAACATATCGCTACGTTCGTATACAAAGCCCTGCACAACTAATCGAAACAATTATTATGTTGTTTTTATATAGGTATTTGCCCTACGCATCTATTTATGTATGAGTTTATGTATTTGTGTGTGTGTGTATGTGGATTACTGCTGTATGAGTGCATCAATAATATGTTGTATGTTGTCCGAGGGGAGAAGGAGTTGGAGATGACGTGATGGAGATGGACGACGTTAAGGACGACTTGAACTAATCCTGCTATGCTACAGTACTATGTTCGCCCATGCCACCGATTACTCCCCCTCCACCGCCAACGATTCCGCTGGGATTAAGTCCACCACCGGTGAGTCCGCTCGGAAGACCGGTAACGCCAATCATCAAATCATCTGTACTCGTACTACTACTGCCGCTGCCATTTTCATGCGACCCCGTCGCACCGGGTACGGCGACACCATGCGCCGTTTGTGTAGCTTGTATATGCGATTGCACCGATGGCGGTATCGCATGCACATCCCAGATTTCTTCGAGGAATTTCGGTAGTTTGCGATTCTTTAGCTTCAGCGAGAAACACATTTCAGCATTCTGATTGCCGAGCGTTCGCAGTTCTGTGAGAATGGAGAGAAGTTTCGCGAAAAATACCAAACACTTGGGATCGCCTCTATGCCGATTGAGGATGTAGATTCGTAACGTATCGATGTAGTAACTTTGTATCTGTTCGACTAGTTCGGCTTCTTCGAGACCGGGACGATCCGAAAAGATCACAATGGCAGTGAGCAGGGCATACTCGACATTATCGACTGTCATCGAGTACATTTGCCGACAGAAATGCAATAAATCTTCGATATTATCGGCCATGCCGGCCATTTTATATGAATCACGGGTGTATGAACGATTGTTGGCAAAGAAAATTGAATCGGATACAGCATCGTAGCGTCGTGCCATACGCAACATCATCACCTCACTGGAACATGCCTGAAAAGAGAAAGGAATGAACATTAGAAATGGGATTTTGTGAGAAGAAATTTCAATTTTAAAATTTGACTATGCTGTATGGTGAAATGGGAAAAGGGGTTTGTGCAACCAGCCTGCCAATGCAGAACTATCGCACAATTAATGCCAAAACTTGACCAACCGGACGCAGAGAACAATGGGTGTTCTGTTTATGATTGGTTAAATCGGTAAATTGAACACATTTGGTATTTGCGTTCATGCATTTACCATGCCGTAACTGATAAGATACGGATACGGACTTAGCTGGACCCCGTGAATGATGGTGTAGGTAAATTACCATATCACTAAGGGTTTCGACTAGAGGAAGTCAAGGTTGTTGCTAACAATGGCAGTCAAATCGTTAGCGTTTTTCTTCAATCGCATTAGACAGAAAGATCCCAAAAATACATCAACACCAGCACTTGATTGGTTTCAGTGATACCATGTTCCATAGAAAGACAGGACATTAGGATGCGCGTTATTTGACTTGTTCACTCATTAAGGAAACGCGAATCCCGGAAACCTTAAACTAAAACATAAACTTCCAATATAGAGTAACTTCGGGTATTGTGGAATATGCGGGTAATGTGGAATAGTGCTTTATTTGCTTAAACAGAGATGGTCTGTCTGCTCTCTCAATTTTCTCAGAATGTAAACAGAAAAAAAAAGTACTACGCTTTTCTCTTTGTTGATTTTATCAACCGGTGTGTCCGCAGTCAGTCAAAGTGCTAACTCGGGTATGCATGACTTTCTTAGTGCGTTTTTGTTTGAATTATTTTCGAAAGAAAAAATTGAGGTTTCTTTAACCTTGCAAGTGTAGTTTACATCGACCACGTGTCTAATTTGATTATATTACTATAAATCGGTAAGTATTTAGATATATTTTTTGTTGTATGTCGAATTTCGCTATAACTCCAAATCGGCTAATGTGGAATACCATGAGAAGGGTATAGTGGACTACTATTCCACATTACCCGCTAATTATTTTTTCTGTTTTTTTAGTTCCAGACTGCTTTGGAAGATGCCTAAGACAGGTGAAATAAGGCGATGGGATGCAGATATGATGCGGAATGCTGTAAGGAATGGCGAAATGGGCATTCAAATGGCATCAAAAACATACAGAGTGTAATGTGGAATACTATTCCAAATTACCCTCCAATTCTTAGAATCATGATTTTCGAGGTGGTATCAATAAAAAATAAAAACTATATCTTAAAAATTACCCTACCTATCTGAAATTTTTGCAAACGTTAGCTAATAGATTTATATGCAATATGTATAAAAATCGCCAAATTTATGCATGGTCTCTAGTTGTAGTATGTAAAAAGAAAATGGGTATTCCACAATACCCGAAGTTACTCTAATGATTGAAATAACTTCGAGCGGTTGGTTGGTTCGGTTCACTTTTCAAAACTGAAACTAGATGTCCGAAGTATTTAGAGGTTTCCAAATTTACATTTCAATCATCTTGTACAGTTGATCCTTTTCCATTATGCGAAACCAAATGAATTACAATGAACATACATTCAAGGCTATACTCACCTTCAACAGTGTTATTTGGTCCTCTTGTGGAATTTTGGTAAAAGCCGGCAGTCCCTTGGCGAATTCGACTATTAATTGTACTGTTAGGATTGTAATTTCGGTGATGTGCCTAAAGCTGACATCATGTTGGCTCTCGTTCTCATCGGGTGAACTCTAAACCAAACAAAAATACACCACCTTTAGTTGAAGCACCCTGTCAAGAACCCTCGAAAGACTTACAATCATTATCCGTTTGAGATCTTCTTCGGATGGTTGCTCATAACCGTCCTGGTACCAAATTAATTTGTAAATGACTGCTAATTGATTAAATGTTAATGGAGGTATATTTTTTGCTTGATTCTCAGCCAATAAGCTTTCAGGCAGTAGCTGCAAACGAAAAGTAGTAAGTTGGTAGATTTTAAATGCAATAATTTGTTATCCATTTGATTAACTTACTGGACATGTCGCATGCGATGGCGCCTCACACTTCATCAGCTCGAGCACTTCCTTCTTGATAAAATCTGTCGTACTCACTGCAGGCGATATCTGTTGCTTGTCCTTTTCCTTTTGTGCTTTCTTTTCTCGTCGCTTTAAAGCACACTGATTTTCGGGTACAACACACTCGGGTCGCATGCCAACCGCTAGGCATTTTTTCAGTCTACACTCTTGACATTTGCGTCGCATATACATATCCATTTCGCAGGCATGACCAAACTTACAACAATAGACGGCATTTTTGGTAACACTGCGCCGAAAGAAACCCTTACAGCCCTCGCAGGTGAGTGCATTGTAATGATAGCCGGACGCTCGATCGCCGCACACCAGACACAGTTCCTCTTGGAGACGGGGCGCGGGTCCTTTTTTCCCTTTTTTCGCATCGCAACCGTCGTTTGTGGAGTAACCGTTGAGACTACTCGAAGGTGATAGATCATCTCGACCTGTAAAATGGAAAAGAAACAAAATTTAACATTGGAATAGCATTGATTGAGAAATCCTGCGCTAAATGCCGCTTTATTTAAATTGCAGAATATATTGGAAAATTTAATTTAGGGCGAGTATACGCCAAAGTTTAACAACGCTTACGACGCAATCATTCATCTTGAAGGGATTACATAAAGACTCTCTCAAATGGAGGCGTGCGCTTAATTCAATGGACTGACAAACAACATTTCCAAAGGACACGTTAAATTGCCACGAAAGAGATTATCGTTTTATTGCTAAATTCACAGATAGCGAATGAGTGGATTAAAGGATAAATCCGCAATTAAAAGTCATTGGCCTAGTTTCTAGTTGATGGTATAACATCGAACTGATGCTGGGTGGCCGTGACCTCCCAAGACCTATATATTTGTATATGCCATTGGATCGAAGAATACATTCTAGGTCATTTGACCAACATTGTCCCAGATGCCTGTGCAAGTTTAATCTAGGGCATCAGGTCCTATGTATAGTCGTATGTGCACTTGCTGCAGGTCACGGCTAGCATTTGGAATTGCTGCCAAGTACTACCCAATGAAATGATTTTGAATGCGTATTTCTTAAGGTTGCATCAAAGTTGTAGATGGAATAAAGACATGACACATAGAACAGTTGTGAGTGCTCAGAAAGCTTAGCAAAAACTCAAGTGCACGTCCATTGCATCTTGAAACAGATTTTCTCATGTGAGCCTTATAACTACTTAATGGCTTGTATTATAGGAGGGTGCAGATCATTTTACTAAATGAGGAGTTTAGGGACTAAATCTGAATCAGAAATCAAATGGGTGACATAGTAATAAAATCATGACCAAAGACCATCAATTGGAGTATGTACTGGGAGTACTAGAAACAAAATTTAGATCAATACAGATTGAAATACTGTAGTGCCAAACTGAAATCTGTCCAGACGAACAAGAATGAAGCACAAAGCGATGGTGTGTGTGATCCCGCTTCCAACGATAAGACCCATTTAACTTAAGGCACCGAAAATCAGCAACCTTCCGTCCAACACGCAGTTATCATAGAAGCGCATTATTACATTAATTAGCTCTGCATTAATGTAATAATTCAAAGCTCTGGTTGATGAGAAAATATATAAATTGGTGATGAGTGATGAGAGAAGTACGCCTTATGAATGGAAACTTAGCATCATTTGCTTGTTAAAACATATGAGAAGGCTACAATCCGCTGTGCGGATCGTTTAATACCCTATTCCATCCCATCCTTAAAATTGATATCCCCAAAATATGGTCTTTATGGTCATAAAGTATTGAAAATGACGTTGTTACAACATATTGTTCCTAAGGATTATCAAATTCTTTTATGGTTCGACAAAAAACCACGTTTTTGTATTGCATATGCCTTGGGGTAGGGCATACAAATGGTTTTTGTAGGAAAACGCCCCCAAAAAGTGGGCGTGGGTTCAAATGGTCTACTGATGAAATTTTCATATTAATACTACCAATGATTTTGCATCAAAATTTTTTTCGAAAATTTTCAAATTTGGCCAAAAAAAGTTTTTTTATAGAAAACGCCCCCAAAAAGTGGGCGTGGCAAAAAACTTTGTATTGACGAAATATAGATATTACGATTCTCTAAATATGCTTCTCAGACACTTTTTTAAAATTCCTTTTGGTTTGGCCAAAAACTGAGTTTATCTTAAAAGGGGGCGTGGCAGTGGGCGGATTTCAAAAATGTTCAGACTTGTTCTGTAGGCACGGGCGAAGATCCCATATACCAAATTTCATTATACTAGCCCAAAATTTAAGGCCTAAAAATCGGTGACGTACAGACGGACGGGCGGACGGACGGACAGACAGACATGGCTTAATCGACTCAGCTAGCGATTCTGAGTCGATCCATATACTTTGAGGTATATGTAGCTTAATTATTTCTCCATGTTACAAACTAAGTATCAAAACTAATATACCCCTATGGGATAGGGTATAAAAAGAGACCCTTTGCAAGAATCCCCTATCACAATTTGTTTCCAATTTAACCTCACCTATAACAACATTCTTGGTGTCGAGGAGCTATACAAAATCGGGAAACATGTCTGTTTGGGTAATGATCAGTACACGATGGTGTTATATTAAGAACAGTAGCGACATCACCGGATGGCAGTATGACACGCAGTTGAGTGGAAAAGATTGTCCAAATCTCAAAATGATAACAAAAGAGGTCCAATATTCTATAGACGTGTGCTTGAACTTCAATAAAAAAAAAAACAAATACAAATTTTTGGCGCAACAGGCTCGTTAGTACCCAGGGCCTAGCTTTCTCACAACCATTCATGTGTGCGTGTGTACTTCTTGCACGATGGCGGGACCTCCTGTTTTATGCCGACTCCGAACGGCTAAGTTGAGATAAGCTATTCTTGACAATTAATACTACTCGGATGATTTGTCAGATCATCACGAGAGGAGGGCCAGTGAAAAATCATTTAGGTGTTGCTACGGCTGGGAATCGAACCCAGACCTCCTGCGCGGCAGTTCATCGCACTAACCATCGCGCCACTGAGCCCCTCAATGAACTTCAATGCACTTATAATATTGGAATCATTGGACGCGATTAGCTGGATGAAAGCGCAGAGCCTAAAGTATATAGAAGGCAAAACCAAAGTCAGGTTTTCAAATGAACAACGGTCACGTCATCGCTATCAATTCATAAAAACAAATTTCTCACAAATCAAACGATAAAATCCTGTTGCGTATTACTACTTCTTTGGACAAGAAGGCAAGCGACAAAATTATCTTAGTTTTCATTCACACGTTGAAATATAAACAGTATGCCAAAGGTTTCATGAGCCACTTTTTTTCTTCCAATTTATATTCACAAACTTTGTAGAACAAATATACATGAATGAACTATCTATTCGCCCTAAGATAGTAGATGCAGTAAACAGAAAGATCTGGCGATACCAGTAGAAAATGGTCTTAACCAATATGACATATGGTAAGGACTGGGAGGAAAGGAAGACATCTATTTGCCATCTATATAGATGTTTTCTATATAGAAGAAGCCGCTCTGCATTTCACCAACGTCCAGCAAACTACTTCAGTAATGAATCTGATATATCATTGCTTTTCAGAGCTAGAATCCCTATTCTGGTTCGTACTTTTAGTAAAAGTTTCGCAATTATAGGTTCGGAGAAATGTTTTTGATATCATTAACAGTGGATTCAGATTGGCTCTGAATCAACCTTTATGTTACTTTTTCCTGCTGTTGGGCTATGGATTAGATCCTGATATCTACTGGTTGGTTAGATATTTAATTTACGACACAGATTATCTCCAGTTGTCTCATCAACGTATATGTAACAAATTAGTCCATAGCTATTCAAATGGATGAAATCAGTCGTCGAATTACTTTACACCATTAGACCTTTACGATACATTGTTATCAATTCAACACACAATCCTGACCTTCACATCATCACGTGCATCCAAACATATTCTAAAGTCAATTATCAATTAACATATAACTACATCCAATCGTATATATACATATTATTACTCGTTAAAGTAAACGTACTGCAACAGATATTATTGACATGAGTATTTGTTTGCCTGCCGGTATACAAAGTATCTGGGGCGCAGACTATTTACTTGTAATTAAAATTGCCTCACACTTTACACTCAGAAAAAATAAATAACTATAAGACTATAGAATTTGCAACTTTGCATTATCACCAAGTTTATTTAAGGTTGTTCAAGCATTTCAAGATAACAAAAAGAAAACAAATCATAACAGCAATAAATTAGTCAATAAAGGTACATTTGCCATAACCAACAAATAAAGTTCACTATACAACTCAGCTATTGGAACGAGCGACAAAACCGCTTTTAGTAGTTTTATGATCAAAGAAATTTATTTTTCATCCATGCAAACTCGACTTTATTTAGTTCATATACCTTAATGTACGAAAATCGTCAAACTTTAAATGGGAAACAATCTGTCGAACAATTTAATATGAAGGAGCTCACAAAAACATAGAACGATTCTCTGAGTTTTTGTAATAAAACCCACAAACTGAAGAAATGTTTATAAATTCCACAACTATGGAACCCATTCTACATTTGCACGACCAAAAGAATTCACCCCTAGAATGTTTGGTTTCCTTTTTCTATGAATACAATAGGGAATAAATGTCGAAAATAATCCCGAAACAAAAATCAGTTTGCTTTCGATGTGTATATTGCAGAACAAAATAAATAAATCGCGTTCGATAAATGCGCAACAATTGGTGACTAAAAAAAGACTGTCTGCGCTCCCTGGTGGTAATCTTTGAACTGAACCACTCACAAAAACATCTGTCAAGTGCGCACTTGTTTCGCTTTTTTTAAAACAAGCTACGAAATTCCATTCCAAGACATACATTGTGATCGCACTTACTTTATGTTCACTATATGGTGTTAAATTTAAAATTCACCAATTTGTCAGCTATAAAAAGCATATAAGTGGTAGGCTTCTAAGTTTCGCCGGAAATAAAGTCTCCTTCAGTCGTCAATTCTTCGTCTGACAACTGCGAATTGACATATAACCGATAAATTTCTTCGAAGCATGTTATCAATTTATTTAATGCAATTGTCATCGAAAACTATCATACGACATTCGAAAAACTATTGCAAATCATTTTTTTCTGAATTATGTCTGATTTGATAATGTAACTATATACATTTGTGGTTTTAATAAAATCACAACATAACTATTAGTGTATGTACAAAAAAAAAAATTTTCGGCGCAACAGGCTCGTTAGTACCCAGGGCCTAGCTTTCTCACAACCATTCATGTGTGCGTGTGTACTTCTTGCACGATGGCGGGACCTCCTGTTTTATGCCGACTCCGAACGGCTAAGTTGAGATAAGCTATTCTTGACAATTGATACTACTCGGACGATTTTGCCGGTCATCACGAGAGGAGGGCCAGTGAAAAATCATTTAGGTGTTGCTACGGCTGGGAATCAAACCCAGACCTTCTGCGCGGCAGTTCATCGCACTAACCATCGCGCCACTGAGCCCTCATTAGTGTATGTAGTTGAAAATAAAATGAACAATTTCAACACAAAAACAGCAATAATTTAGTTATTATATTAAATCAAATTCCATCTAGAAAAGAACTGGCAAATCACTGTTGATTTAAGGTGTGTTCACACCTCGATAATTGCTAGGAGTATTTATGCATCGTGGGCAGTTTACAACGTGCGTAAATGATTTCGGAAACCAAAAAATTCAATCTCCGTTTTTTATTAAAGTTTTTGACATTCTCCTTAATATGCAAGCATATATTTGTGAATGTGAAGGATTAAATATCACAATACTACACCCAATTCGTGTGTTAAATTTCCGAATTTCCATACAAATGTTGACAATTACCATGTCGTAAATTTACCGCGTTTACAAAGTTTACGATGACTTTGCGACATTGCATGAATACCCTTTATCAACGCAATCTGCCACTTTGTGAAGCCATTTATTTTTGTAACTTGCAAGGAAATTGTATTAGGTGTGTGATTGATAAGTGATTCAGTACAAATAAATAGATAGATTTGTTTATTTTTTTGCTCATAATCAAGAAGTTAAGTGTATATTTAAAGCATTCGCGGTTGCCGGTCGTGTATGTTTGATTTAAAGTCTTTAGTACTTTCAAACTTAATATATAAAAAAGCCTTTCAAAATATACCGGCGGGTACTCGTGACGAATTATCTTTTATTCACATCCCAGAACATAAGATGGAATTCTGGTCGGTGATCCACAGAATCGTGGCACGAAGATGACATATTTAAATATGTATGGCAACATTTTGCAAGCGTCAGTGACCTTCATGCAAATAATGTCCCAAATGTCACTTGTTCGCAGGTTACTAGCATATGAATGGTACTTCAGGTCATAGTTGGAATACGTTGTATTCACCGTAGATACTATTAGTATGGTGTGAAAATTTAAATATATGAGTGACAATTTTGACCTAAAACCTATCGATTGAGTTTCGTCAATATAGCGCCAAAAAATAAATGTATTTATCAAAGACATTCGGCAGCTACATTAAACTAATAACACTCACACTATGTCTGCATTCTACTGAAAATTGGTGGCGTCAAATTAAGGGGTAGAATAAGAAAAGTTAAATAAATGACATGGGAATACAAGCGGTCATTGCTTTAGCCAAATCTCATGTGTATTTGCAATTTTTCAAACATCCTGCAAATTAATCTATTTTTGATGTAGGTCCTTCATTAAGCTTCCGGTTATCGGCTATATTGTGTCCTTTTATACACCATAGCACTACTTGACAATACAAGTCAAGTACCCTTAATTACAATCCTACAATTAAGCCCAGAAAAAAGTTATACATATTACCACCAATTTAAGGGGCGACTTTTAAGTATTTTCTACTTAATAATAATTGTATTATATTTCGCTGCAACCCCCTAATAGAAAAGCTCCCAACAAGTCATAATCAATTCAGTTGGGTTATTATAATCAGGAGAACCCCTGCGATATCCAATTCATTTTCTGATAGATTTCCTCCATATCCCTCAAGTAATTAATGTACAAATCCGTTGGTAGTGACAAATTACAGCCAGTCAATCCAATTATTTCTAGAGCTTGATTAAAACAGGAATACGAGCCAACTATCGGATCAATAACTTGCACGTCGACAAGTAGTAGACGGAATGTGACAAAATGCAATTCATGTACGTACAGATATGCGGTAGGATATTATTTGACCAGAATTTTAACGAGAATTATGTACAACCTTTCTCATTCTATTTGGTAAGGAAAAAGTGTTTTGTGAGTGTGTTGCTATTTTTTATTGGCTGCTTAGTCTCAAACCAAAACGAATCGGTATTTTTAGCATTGTCTTGTGACTGATTGAAATTCTAAAAGAATTAAATTTGCATTTTGAACGACTTTATCTATAGACTGGCTGTTGGTTGGAAATATTATCACAGTCGAGTTCATATGTACCGATATGGTTTTAGTTTGTACCAAATAAAAACCTTTTAATGTCTTTGATTAGGTAATTTAACACTATCCAGACTAATTTCAAGCAGATCCAAAAATATCAGCTGGGAGCTGCTAAGAGGAGAGCAGCTCCTGTGGATTTTAGTTGTTCTCTCATTGGGCTCGTCCCCAGGCGACGAATAAGGGGACACTGAATTCATGCTCCCAAAACTGTTGGAAACATAAAGGACCAAAAATAACTAAAAGAATGGATTAAGGTGTTAAACGGCCGGTGTCGATAATCGACCAGGCTAAAGGCCCTAATAAATGCTCAGATGCTAACGGATTATCCGGATACCAGGCAAGTTCCCGATTATCTCTGTTTGCCTGAACAATGCGGATCTCTGTGTAGATGTACCGACGTTCTCCTCCAAAAATCCAAACAAAAAACGCAAAGCAAAAAATGCGGGAACGGTCCTCTAAAAACCTCAGTAGTAAAACCTGGAATAATTGAAAAAAAAAAAAAAAAAACTGTTCTGAGCCAAGCAGGCAACTGCGGAAAGGTATGCACTCCGAAGGTTGCTGAATGCACATCTGTTGCAGTGTATACATTTTATATTGGTAACTTTGCTTTCATATTAAATTATAAAATAAAATAGTGATCGCGATATTTTAAGTTTAATCCCTTAAGGGGCTCAAGCATATTATTTTAGAAAAATTATTGTAATTATCAATTAAAAAGAATTGTTAAAATGCAAAAGTGAATTAAAGTTCTGGTCATTTATCCAATATAAATAAATATATATTTATAATATAAAGTAAACATATACGTGTCCTAGATCACAATAAATCACACGATTGTTTAAAAATGTTCATCTTTTTTTTTAAATTCAGAATACGTAGTTTTTGTTAACACATAATATACGTTTTCTTCTAAAATGACTTTTGAGCCCCACTGTCTAGCATGTGATCTATATGAGGGTATTTAATTCACTTTTAGTTTTTATTTCACTTTTATTTATTCAATACAATTGGTATATGTTAAAAGAAGGGCTGATGGTTTTTAGCATACATATGTGCCGAAGGAGTCCTTGAGAATAGACAATTGATTTAATACTGAATACAAAAATACAAAAAAAAAAACAGAACACAAGCTCGAGCTGTATGTCTGTATTTTCCATTGAAAAGAAATGTAAATTAAGCTCGAATAAATTTTGAACAATATATGGTGGTATTTTTGAAAACAATTTTCGACCTAATTGCATTTTTGAGAACTTGCTGACAGAAAGCAATTGAAATGGGTTACTTTTTAAAATGTGTTTACCGGTTACCAATGGGTTGGTATCTTTTATAAGTCTTGCTCACTTTTATTTTTAATTTGTTGAACATTTTTAAGGATTCATTTTCAAGTTTCCCGCAAAATTACTTTGCGAACATCATTTTGATCTCGTGATTAAAAATTCGTTTCGGTTTTTTCCGGTAAGTGATTCTGTTGAGCCTTTGGAAGCATACGAATATTACTCAGAAAAGCCCACGACCATATGAGACCATAGGGATACAATCATAATCCAATCGATAAAAAAAGAGGTGCAGGAATAACATGTGAACTAATGAGTAAAGTTAGGTTTGATTCGTTACAAGTTATTTTTGGTTTTAATAGAAACTTCTTAAAAGTGGGGAATAGCAAGTGCAAGTATCACAGCCTAATTGGCGCGCTACTGTACAAATATTTGTTTCAAAACTTCGACGACATGATCCTGAAGAGGTTTGGTTTTGACAGGATTCAGCTACATTTAAATATTTCAAAACATTACCCAGACACTAAAAAACATTTCTATTTGCAAATGCCCTTTCATAGCCGCCCACATATGCAAGTTAAACGACTTTAAAGTGATTTTCACATGAAATACCACCTACAATTTTCATTTATAAGGTTATTGGTAGTGTTCCGGATTTCAGATTACTGAAAAATAAGGTAATGTGATGTGAAACGCAAAATCTAACTGAATGGTAAAAGAAATGTTAAACTATGCCAACCCTTATTTTGCAATTTCATTTTTCCATATTTATCTATTGAGAATAATTATTCTTTATCAGAAAAGTAAAAAAATAGCTTAAATATACCTTTACTATCTGAAAATTTTACTGCAATTAAAAACACTTTCATGACAGGTCGAGCAAAATCAGCTGTTCCACTCTTATCCTTATGCGCACACTTTTAACTTATGTCGTCAGTCATTTCTCCTCCAATGTCAAGTGACTAAAATGATCGATTGACCAATATGAACAGAGCTTCAACAAAGTAACTTACTTACTAAAACATGACCAATGGCTATGGCATAGCGACAAAAATAAAAGTAAATTAACAAACAAAAAACAATCGTATGAAAACGCGCCCCTATAATCTCCTCAAACAAAAAAGTATGTATACAGTATACGCGTAATGATTTTCCACCTGCATTTAATTGCATATCTCAATAGACACATGTATATTGTATATGTCCCGAGTCTGAACTCTTCGTCCACAACCTACATCAACAATATCCAATAGCCTAGCCAAGACTTGGACAAATCCATTCGCCACAATTACTAGAGCTCATCACTCACTTCTCATGCTATACGAACAAAAATTAGCCGGAAGCAAAATAAAAAAAATCAGTGGAGAAAAAGGATTGACAACAACAAAATCACTTATATCCATCTATTCACAATTCACATACATCCACCACTTAAATAGAAAGCAAGTGCATTGTCGCACTTACACAGATCCCCAGTTTATGCCATCGCAATTTGCTGTCTATCCCTTCTTTTTTAGAATTCATTTTATTTTAATCTTGTACTTGTTTCTCTCATTCGTTGGTTTTCCTTTTAACTGGCACCTATAGAGCATAATATTGGATTCGTGAAAAAAAATTTATCTCGATATTTAAATAAATAGTCTGGACAAAATTGGTAGGTCAATTTCTTATGTTTCTGTTTGTCATTCTATGGCCAAAAAGTATCGGTACTTCCCAAATAATAGGTTTCCCAAAAAAAATAAATAAACTGCTACCTGTAAACAATTTGATTACAAGTAACATGGCTATTTACATATCAAATTAATACTCATCAAATTTTTAACAATTTTTTTCTTAGAAGATTATGATAAAAAAAATGCAAATCAGAGAAAATTTACGTTTCTGATAACTATTTTAGTAAAACAATTAATTGACTCGAAAACTGTTAAAACGATTTAAATAAAAATAGATACTATTTTAAGTATACGAACGAAGTATAAGGTAGACAAATCCTATAAAATATTCATTCTAAATATTTCGGTTAATTACTTCTACACTATTACATGGTAATAAATTAGTTTTTAGGATGCGTGAAATAAAAACAAAATAATTAAAAAAGTTTAGGTGTTGCTACGGCTGGGAATCGAGCCCAGACCTTCAGCGCGGCAGTTCATCGCACTAACCATCGGGCCACTTATTAAAAATAATTAATACATTTCGGAATTTTAATCAGACAAGGAGCAAGTTCGCACAACCCCAGCGTGCACCCATCGTTTGTTGGTTTAGATGTTGATGATTACCCTGGTTAGTGGTTCTGGTTAATGGTGTTTACAGTGCAGAAAGTCAGGTTCGTGACTGATCCACCTTGGACTCTGCTGATTGTTTTTGTACTTGTAACATAGGGTATATTCATTTAGATTCATGATTTCAAACATAGAGAAATAATTAAGGTAGGTAAGCATTATTTTTATGATTAGCATTAAAAGTTAATTCGATCTATCAATGTCTTTTCGTCAGATAAAATTTTGTACGGTACATCACAAAAGCATGTCTGTAACATAAACGACACAAGGCGATGTCCCTGAGGCAATTGTGACCGACCGAAGAAAATGGTCGATGTGTCTTAAAGCAGCTGTCATACTGTCAAATCGGATAACAGCGGTCGTAGGAGACAAAGACACGTGTCCCAAACACCAGAGACACTTCGCGGACATTTGGTTTTTTGACATGTCATCTTCTCCTTCGTCCTCAAAGGTCACTGCTTCTCAGAAAGTGCGGCCCTTCCTCGCTACTGACATTTAGTGTTCTCCATGTTAGTTCGGGGCATACATCGTTGTAATAAAGAAATTCCACTTCTTGGATATCGAGTTTTTGGTTTATTAAGGAAAATCAGTTTGTGCCAAAAATAGGAATAGCAGAGGAGGAAAAAACAGGGATATAAAGAAGGAACTAGCAATAAAGAGCTACACGAAAACAGACGAGCGGAGGAAAAAGTAGAAGAGAAACAAAATGATATTGGAATTTTGTTAAGTGCGTAAAGTGAAAGTTTGTGCAATCCGTTGGTTGTTCCGCGGCCGAAAAAGACGGGACACGCGACCCCAGTTAAATTCTTTTTCATTAATTTCGTGAGAAAATTCGTTCGTGGCCATCATCGTGGTCAACCATTTTGTTTATACATTTGATGCATGTTTTTTTTAAAAAAATAAATTCAACTGGGCACACCACCCCCATTATGGCGTCCAAAATTTGTCGTTCGCGTAAAAGCAAAACCGCTTGAGGTTCGAACCCAGCCCACACGGTGAGCTAGCCCTGCCTCTCGTAGTCCATCTACGAGAAGTTGAAAATCTTCCTGTGAGTGATCTTCGTTTGACAGTTCGCTCAGAAAGAAATTTGTAGCAAGATTGATTTAATTGAAGGAGTTAATCTTATCTTAAACGAATCACAGCTAGATTAGACCTTATGTCCGTTACGAAATGGTATCTTAAAAGAGCAGCCTAAAAAACCAAACACATTTTTCATTGTGTCACTTGCCAAAGAAAAATCGTTCAAAATAAAAAAATAAACGTCAGACAAAAAAAAATTAACTCAAAGCCGCATTTTACATGTCTTCTCCCATGACACAATGATTATTATTTAAAAAAAAGATATAATCAAAAAAACAAAGTCCTTCTTCAGCATTTATGCACATAACACAGAATACGTGCAGAAATTAGCGATGTACATTTTTTCAAACAAAAATCCCATTCTATTCGTTCTGTCAAGTGAAGGCTTAGTCATATACAATTCGTAGCTATATTTACATTTTTTTGTAGAGAAAAATGCATATGAAAAAAAAATGAAAACTCCCAATGATTTCATTTCATATCCATGGCACAAAGCCATCCTCATTATGATGTTCCTGATGATGATGATGGCGAAAATACTCCTCCAAACATGATATACAATAACACATTGTACATAATCTTGTGCAGGGTAAATAGAAAAAAAAAGTTAATCGCGCTTTGTAAGTATCTAGGTACACATACTTTAGCAGTAGGTGCAGTAGAAACAACAGAACCAAACAGTGGGCAGAAAAAAAAAACACTACTACAAGGAACAAGGAGAGACAACTATATTTTCTAGATATACAAGTATTTATATCACAGTGGCTACATACTACATAGATGAGACTTTCCCTCCGCGCCTGCATACAGGGCTACCGTCTTTTGTTATCGTCGTCGCTGTACTTACCTATCCTACTGACATACGTGTTACCATATATATTAGGCAGAAAGAATGTTGCACGAGAAACATATTTAAAAAAAATGAGCTAAGAATAATAAACCTTTTGCCATGCAAAACTGAAGTGGTGTTGTATCCCTTGAGAGTGGCTTTTGGATTTTCCATCATATTTTAGTTATTCTGCTATCCTTATAAACCATGTATGTAAATTACTAGATCATATAATCTAGGGGATAGTCGTAGATACTAGATACATAATCAGAATCACCCATGCGTAGCAGATGTTTTTCAATACATACAATTCTACATCACGAGCGATGAGATCTCAACTATGTTGACAGCAGATTCTCTGGTTGAATGTGTCAGATGAAGCGATTGAAACTAGCCATCCTTCTCGTCAGTGGTTTGCAATCATAAAAAAATAAATAATAGTTGGTGAATAATTTTTTATTCATAAAGAAAAATGGGAGTGTGACAGTTGGTTGCCAATAATTGACATTTATTGAATCCATCATGGCAGATCTTTATGACACATGCCAAGTACCAACTACGATATTTTTGTTATTCAAAGTTAATTAGAACAATTTTTGTGATTTTTTTGCATCCCTTTTTGAGTCATTTTTGTGATTTTTTTGCATCCCTTTTTGAGTCGTAGATTAGCAAAATGGGTAAAAAGTTTCGATGAAAACGATTCAATCGTGGGTCATGCAATGTATCAAAATACAAGGCAAAATATCACCACTTAATAATGTCCCCTCGTTCAAGCATCCATCGAATTAATTGGCAAAGTCGCGTATAGTCCAATGGCAAATTCTTGAAATTGACGACGAAGACGAATTGAGGTGCGTGACACATTTCGAACACGTTGGCTCATAGTAGTAATGTTATGGATTGTACGTGGTATATTTTTAAGAATCACCTCTTTGAGAGGGAAGGGTATGTAAAATAAAGCAAAATTATTCTATCCGGGCAGAAAATCCTTATTTGATCCTTGAAAAATCAAATAAATAAAAGTAGACGCGTGGAAAACCTATATGGGTTGAAGGCATTGGACAATCAATTTTTCAAGCTGATAATAAAGTGACCATTACATTATGATAAACGTTATCAGCAGATACTGATCGACATTTCTTAACTAAAATTAGATGAATTAAATGTTGAACTTGTGTCAAACGAATTTACAGATTGTATTACTTCCCCTTAGGACAAGACGAAAAGCAATTGAGAGCATACGATTTGACTCCAATACAATTCTTTTGAGAAGTCAGGTAGATACACGCAAATGATCTAAGAACAATGCAAAAGCTCAAACTAAGAGCATTTTCGATTGGGGTTGTAAGGGAATCAGGTAAATTTAATATTTTTTTATATGAAGGCCGAAAGTTTACGATATCTTTAGGAAAAATTGTCTTTGACTTAAATTATTTGCGGTAAACAGCTGAGCCGCTTTTGTGAAACGATTTTGGCCTTACCACTCAAAAGATTTCATTGGTGCTATAACTTAGACAATGAATGGGTTGAAGCCTTGTTTTTTTAATCATAGCTTAGTAAGGGTAGGGCTCAGTGGCGCGATGGTTAGTGCGATGAACTGCCGCGCAGAAGGTCTGGGTTCGATTCCCAGCCGACGCAACACCTAAATGATTTTTCACTGGCCCTCCTCTCGTGATGATTTGACAAATCATCCGAGTAGTATCAATTGTCAAGAATAGCTTATCTCAACTTAGCCGTTTGGAGTCGGCATAAAACAGAAGGTCCCGCCATCGTGCAAGAAGTATACACGCACACATGAATGGTTGTGAGAAAGTTGCGCAACTAGCCTGTTGCGCCAAAAATTTGTATTTGTTTTTTTTTTAGCTTAGTAAGGGGAGTGATTTTGATAATGGTACAGTCAATTGACCACTGCGATATTAAGATCTTACGGCACTGGAATATTTTCTGTCGGGACACGTTATATCGCTTATTTATGAGTATAAACTTGTAAGGATTAATGACATGGAAGTCAACATTATTTTAGGTTATTGAGTGGTCAACAATTGGACTCATTAGATGAGCTTTGTAAGTGATAGTCACTGTGCTCAAACGTCCAAATAATATGTTTATTAAATTAAAGTTATGGGATATAATTTGTTTAATACATTTTCCAGACGCTCTCCATAAACACACCTCAATAGACAACAGTAGCACCTAAAAGTATTCATTCAAATTCTGAAACCAGTATAATCAAATACATACATCCTTATATTCTTCTATTTGCCATGTTCAGTTTTGTCAAATAAAAACATTAATAATTTACAACAGTATCTAAGATTTGGAAATTGGTGGTTAAGATAAAACAACCACTACAATAAAGTTAGTTGTTCATTAATTCCGCCTTGTATATGGCATATAACCCTCAACTTTAATAAGGTGCGTTCCACTTACGAATCCCTCTGTTACGCTGCCCCAGTTGAGATTTTTTGACTAAGTGGAACAGCACTCACACCAGAGGGGGAGTTTTTCTGCGAAAACAACAGTTTCCTTAATTTTCCTTAGTTTCCTTAATTTAAAATAATGTTGTAATAATGTTGAATAAGTAGCTGTATTCTTTTAGCAGAAAGGATTTGGAGACAAATCCAAAAATAAATAGTCTCAGCATATTGCAGAAAATCCCCACTTTGACCAAAGAGTGTTGTTGAGAGTAAGTGTTGCACTTACGGAGGAATTAGTAAGTGAAACACGCTAATGGACTATGACCGGACGTTAACTTTGCTTAATTTTTTGATAATTTGACAATAAAAATTTTTTTCCGTGGGCTGGTGGAAATCTTCATAGACACGATGTGCACGTGCCCAAAGTAGTGTGTAAAGCCACCACCCATTTTGTATTTCTATTGCAACTAAGTATTCGACTTATCCAGCAATTTTTTTATCACGAGTATATAATATGTTTAGCAGGTAACTTTCCTTTGAGAGTTCCTGCTTTTCCGCAATTTTTAGAGCGGAATCGAATTATTCGCTCAGGAAAGCAATTAGAGTCATAAAACGGCCAAAAATCGCTGTGCCGCCAATAAGGGTAACTTAAGACGTTTGGGCAAAAAGCGATAAGGAAAAGGCTGACGTTTTTGCCTCACATCTTGAGGAAACATTTACATCGAATTACAGATGTAATTGAGAAAGCTTTCAAAGAAAAGAAAATTTGTTCAGTCGTATTTCTTGACGTGTCGCAAGCTTTTGATAAGGTGTGGCACAAAGGCCTTACTTATAAACTAAGTCAAGTTCTGCCAGAACAATTATATAAAATCCTCGTGTCGTATCTTGAGCATAGACTCTTCCGTGTGAAACTTGGAAGCGAATATTCCGAGTTCAAAGAAATAATGGCAGGTGTACCGCAAGCAAGCGTCCTTGGACCAATCCTGTACCTCCTATTCACTCGTGATATCCCACAAACAAACGATACAATAGTTGCAACGTTTGCTGACGATACTGCTATACTAGCAGTTGGCACAACAATAGAGGAAACAAATATCAAATTACAAAACGCTCTTAACGAGGTTAATGAATGGACTAAATCCTGGCGGATTGCACTTAATGAGAGCAAATCGATCCAGGTAGATTTTTCGTATTTAAACGGACAAACAATTTGCCTGTATTTCTAAATACGGTTCGAGTCCCGTTTGCAAATGAAGCGAAATATCTCGGTATGACACTCGATGCAAAATTAAAATGGAAGTCGCATGTAAAAGAGAAATGCGAAGAACTTAAGAATAAATACAGAGAACTGTACTGGTTGCTCGGGAAATATTCGAAGCTTAACCTTGATAACAAGCTGCTATTATACAAGCAAGTGCTAAAACCGGTTTGGACATATGGTATACAACTATGGGGTTGTACCAGTGAAACGAATCTAAACATTTTACAAACTTTTGAAAACAAAATGTTAAGATCATTCGTCAATGCGCCGTGGTACGTAAGAAACGAAGATCTACGCAGAGATCTGGGTATTCCCGTGGTTAAAGATGAAACAAAACATATTGCACGAAAACATAAAAAAACGTTTATTAGGACACGTTAACACAACAGTCCTCCAAATTCTTGACGAAACAAATATATTGCGGCGTCTTCAAAGAACTAAACCCTTAGATTTGGCCCGATAATGACAATAAAATGAGGATCCAAATTTGCTATGATAATTTGTACAGTTTTTTAAGCTGCGCTTGTACTTAAGGGGGAAAAAAAGCCTTCCCAGAGCTAAATAACAAAAAAAAAATAGGTATAGCCATGCCAATTTTCAGGTGCACCCATAAGAAAGAGGATGTTACGATACCATATAGGTAAGACCGATACATTACTAGCCAACAGAAATTATAAAAAAAAAACATGCATAAATAATGTATATAACGACATGGAGAAGAAAATCAGGGAAAGTCAAGTTTTCCCAACTTCAACTTGAAAACACTATGCACGTTCGTTTGTGAAGATATCTATTCTCTATTCGTGTGCGCCAAGTTATGTGTGTGGTTCAATCGCCTTTTGTCCTCATGCACATTGTACATCTCTATAGATGTGTAAAGCTAGCCTGGTTCTCATCATAGACATCACAGAATCGCACGGATGTGTGTAAAAAAAAATGCATTCACACGGGATTTTTAATTTTTTTGGTGTGTGTGCCGTTTACCTTCTCTGAAACACATTGAATAGTACTTTATATGAAAAGCAGAAAAAAAAGAAAAATCAACCACAAGAACAGGAATAAAAAAACCTGTGAATGTAAATGGTTCTCATGACGGTTTGTATATCAAGAGCTCAGATATGCGCATTCAAGGAAGATCATTAGTATTTTGCTCTAGAGTAGCTTAAATGTCCAACTGGAATTTCAGATGAGTATCTTAAAAAATGAACAACAGAAAGTGGAGACTTTTAAGTTGCTCATGAAGATGAAAAGTGACGCACCCTATGGTTTCAAATAGACATCCTAACATAACAGTCATTTGCTTGCTTAAAAACCAGAGTTTATTAAATACCGCTGTACTGAATACAGGTGCAAAGTCGATAACAATATTTATCTTACTTTTTATACACCTTTCTTTATTTTCTAAAAACCTTAAAAATAGTGGTGGGTGCACGACTGAGTCGTATGAAACTTTCTCGTTCAAAGCAAGTTATGCCTTAGATCAAGAACGGAATTCAAAGGAATCGATGTCTATATGAAGAATAATGATTTTTCGTTCTTGGTCAAAACTAAAAAAATCCGTTAAGAACAATTTTGGCCAGAAATAATTCTTTGGAATTGTACAAACGTTAATGTTCACATAGATATTAAAATTAATTTAATTTGTCCATAGTTTGTGATAAATTAAAAATTTTCGTTATGTGGCCTAAATCCAAAAATCTGTTATCTGGATTTTCTTGAAAAAAAACTGGGTACGCAGTTACATACCTACCAGAGAGAGACCATTACGGACAGACGGAACGACGGGCAGATGGATGGAATTCCAAAAACCACTATTTCGGGTTCCTCTATCATCGTGATGTTAGAATCAATCAAAATCTCGAGGTCGAAAATTTTCACGAAACAATATCTTCCTCTTTGTAAGAGAAAGTTAAAAACGGAATGAAAAGCCAGATATATTTTACCTAAATATTTTAAGCATCGATATATTTATAAAAACAGAAATATTCGAACGTTCCTGTCAACTTTTGCACGGTTAGAAGGCCTAGAATTTAATACAGAATTCGAGTGAGCTGGTGATGATAGCTATTACTACTATACTACTTGATCATCTCACATATCAGATCAAATCATTCCAGTGTTTCAAATGTTGTTTGCGTTGTTTTCAATTCAAATAGCCGCTGTAAATATGTATATATATATTCCGCGGTACGAAATAATCGATATCCGTGAAGAACTTTAACAAATATTGAAAAAAATGTTTTTAAATGGAGAAACAGGGTATTTGGTATCTTGTACTTAATTTTGTGAAACATAAATAAATATTTGTCCAAACGTTTGCTCAAAAGAATATTGCTGATGTTGCCGAAACTTGATAACCTTAACCGATCACAACAATTAAACATTAGCCGTATTAGCCGGCTTACTCCCTTACAAGGTTCTCAAGACCCAGGAATTAATGATAATCACCACTTTCTTTTTTGATCGTGCTGGCTAAGTAGAGCAAGCATTATAAAGTCGGAATTCATTATCATTATCTTGTGTATTGGTTAGGTTCGATGGTCTTTTCTACGAAAACTACATATCAACAACATACAGAGGCATAAATCAGATTTGGGGTTTCCATTTCCTTGCAAAATTGCTCCACTATTTTCAGGTTGTTAGTTAGTGCAATGGTATGCTTTCGACTACTAACTTGGAGTTCAGATCCCCTTAATCGTCCTTTTTTTATTTTGATTGATTGATTTGTTTATTGGGCTTATTCAAGCCATTTAAGGTTATTTACATTTGATTGTACATTTTATAATTTATTATACTCTAAACATCAAGTTATATTTTGTTGGACATTCTTTAAGGACAATACCCATAGATTTAGAATCACATTTGTTGAACAGTTTTCCAATCTTAAACTGTGGTTTGATAAAGCTGGATTTTAAATTTCACTGGATGTAGTTTTTTGGTATATAAATAACGTCATTCCTTCCTGATCGATTTTATTTCCTCTTATGACACCGGCCTCCCCAGTCTTATTAAGCCACAGATTTGCAAGAACATTTGTTTGATTTGAGAGGATTTATATTCTAAGGGCGTTCCTGATCTAGACTTGACATTGATTTCATTTTTGGGAAGCTTCGCAGATTGCCCCTGTCAAAAAGCGTAAAAATGATTAAAATAGTAAGGTTTAAAACTGTAAATGCCTCATATTTTGTTTCGTACACAACTGACCGAATTTACCTACGTAATTAGAATTTATTTGGATGAACCGTACTGAAAAATGTTTGTGAGCATTACATAAACAAGGATCCCATATGACATTTTATAGAGACTACTAATTTAAGACTAACCTTTAACTAACACACCCTATATTTAAAATAGTTTCCTCTCACACCAACAATCTCATCCTGGCTTTATTTTTGTTTAATATCTCATCAGACTTAAGCATAATTTTTCTGGCATCAATGAAAGATAAAAAAAAAAGTTGACTACGTTCCACAGTATCCTTTCCCATATAACTGCATATTTTGATTCATTGTGTCAGAGAAAAACTGAAGCGCTCGCAGCAACATACAAAACATTGAGCTTCAGCAGAGAACAGGGATTCCATGCAACTACTCGTATTTCGTTCTTCTTTTACCAGAATGACACACCAAACAAATGGTGAATGTATCCATACCCTCGCTATGGCAGTGTATGTGTCTTTAATGGATTTGAATCCTTCCTTTTGCCGCCTAGCCTAGAGCTCAGAAAAACGGCATAAAGGCATATATTTATATAGATAAAAAAGAAATAGAAAAAAAAATCAGGTTTGTGGAAGAATTGAAGGGCGAGGCGACGGCGATGTCGGTGGTGGTGGTGCACTTGGGATATTGTATGCGGGTTGAAGGAGCTTTTTTTGCAATCTTTCAAGTGGATTCTTCTCGTTTTATTATGTTATATATGCTGCCTTTGGTTCTTTATTTTCGTTCTTTTATAACATCCTTTTTTGCATGTTCTTCTTCTGTATAGGACAGCAAACTTTCGTTAAATGCTGAATGGGTGCTTCATTCATTTTAAGTCAGATACATATATATCTACATAAGTATGTTGTTTGAAGCATCAAAAACAAATAGATGAAATAAAATTGTCAAAGAAAACAATAGCATCTACTTATGTATTCATATAGTCATGTTCGTCATATCTTGGTGGTTATTAAAACTGCGAGTCAAGAAAAAAATGCAAGTTTAAAATTAAAGATACATTTAATATAAGAATTGTGCAGCAGAGTTCAGGGGGTTGCTTGGGGTCAACATGCGTACAATGTTGAACTACATTAGGAGGCACGTTTTTATGTATTGAAAAGGTTCATATTCTTTGAATGAGAACCTTATTAAAATATTATCATATTTATAAAGGGTTTTCAAAAAGTCGTAAAATGTCATGCGCCTAACTACAGAATTTCGAGAAGGAATTCATTGTCATAGTTTAAGAGCGAGAAGCTCAGTTTGCTGGGTCAAATCGATTGACCGTTAACGCTAAACTTAAACGATTTTTTTGCGGCCCTTACACAGTCAATCCATTGGCATCAATCACTAAAATGTGTTTGTGAAAATGTAGATATATGTATCAGTCACATACATTTAGTTAAGTCTGATTGACGAAAATCAAAGCAAGTTTGATGTTGCATGATGAACGTCATGCTGATTGCTGTGTGTAAGAATTGGATTGACGTAATTACTTCTTTGTGTTTTGTCTCGCGGAAGAGAAAACATGACTGGCGTTGGCGGAAATTGAAGGACGATGAAGCACATCCATACACCACAAAAACTCACAAAAACTAAACATTTCACGTCAATCGATTAAACTGTGTAAAGGGTATCATCAATCCACGCCTACACGATGCATGCTGTCAATTGATTGACCATGTAAGGGCCGCTTAAAACTAAATATAAGAAAATTGGTAAATTTCAAATTCTAAATTCTAGTATGTACTTTGAAAATACAAAACTGCAAAAATCGCTAAGAATAGTTATAGTTGACCCTGTGTCGGCCTGTATTCAACATAGAGACCATGCTTACAGGGACAGGGTCAAACAAATGTACGTAGAAGGTATGCGTTCGATATCTATGCGTTGTGACACCTAAAATGTCTTTTCACTGGATCTATTTTTATGATCTGATAATTCATGTGAGTAACATCAAGTTTCATCAATAGCTTTTCTTAACTCAGCCTTTCGGATTCGTCATAAAGTGGAAGGCACTTGAGTGGTAGTGAAAAAGCTAGGCTCTAAGTTGGCCCAATAATTTAATTGGGCGGTACGGTAGGTACAGCACGAACATGTGAAAGTCTGTGAACAAATCAAAGAACTCGGAGTCAGATCCAAATACTGGTCAATTTTTCTTACAGAAATATAATTGTTAACTGTAAGATGCGCTCACAGAGAAGCTTCCAAGGAAAATGGCAAATTGAATTAAATTCCGACTCAAAATAATTCTGTAATTGGAAAAATTATTCCACTCGGGCACTAAATAAATTGGACATCGTAAGGGAACATTCAGAAAAAATACTTTCAAGCGTACTTACTTACTTAAGGGGCGCTACAGTCCGGAATGAACCAACATGCCTCTCCAATAAGACCGGTCCTTAGCTAACTGCCTCAAGTTGCGGACTCCAAGTTTCTTGAGGTCGAATTTTACTTGTGCACGCCACTTAAGGCGAGGTCTTCCTCTACTACGTCCGACGTCTGGCTAGGAATCGAAGACTCTACGAACCGGAGTATGGGTGCCCATTCGTTTTACACGTCCTAGCCATCTTAAACGTCCAATGCGGAGTTTTTTTTTGTTCAGGGGTATGTCGTTGTACAGCTCGTATAGTTCTTTGCTGAATCTTCGTCTCCATAGCCCGTCAACGCAAACGTGACCGAAGATTTTTCGAGTAATTTTCCTCTTGAATCGACCAAGGATTTCTTTATCCGCTTTTGATCCGGTACATGCTTCAGCGCCGTAGGGCGGGACTGGGATGTTCAGCAGGGTCTTATATAGGATCTCCTTAGTAGTTCGAGTTAGGGCTTTACTACTAAATTGCCTTCTTAGCCCGAAAAACAGCGGTTGTCAAGAGTCTCTTCCCTTTGAGGACGCGTCAGAGCGCAGACTTTACGTCGAAATATCAAGGTCACTTAACATATTCCTTAAATACGTAACAGTTGGGGCTGTGATTCTCAATTAGCCCCTAAGGGGCTTATTTCCTTTTCGAAATGGAAATAAACCCTGCGGGCCTTTTGCTTGCGTGGCTTGTTTCCTTTACATACAATCAACCTCGCACGCAACCCAAATCCAACAGTGAGCCCAAGTAGGAGGGTTGCAGTGGGGCGGCATGCCCCTCCAGCATACATGCGAATGCGACTTTGGGTGTATGCAAAGTGTGAATATTGCATACACCCAAAGTCGCATTCGCATGTATGCAAAGCGTGAACCCATCTTGGTAGGCTCACTATTGTATTTATTATTGGTGCGAAATTGGATGCATGCAGAGTCTGAGTACGGATAGGAACCACCCTGCAAACCCTCTTCTTGGGCTAACTATTGGATTTAGCTTGTGTGTTAGGTTGGATGTATGCTAAATTCCTTTGCATTTCTGTTCATTTTTTCTCAAAAATTTAGAGCTTATAATTATCTAGTTTTCTTCGAGACTTTTGAATAGAGTGCCAATTTTAAATGGCAATAACACCCGCGACCCCTTCGGGATATTTCCTTTTTTTTTGGAATTCAGCCCCATGGGACTTTTTTCCGCAGGGGTTATTACACTGAACCTCTTGATAAACCGCACACGGTAAGATTATCATACCTGTATTTCTCCGTTTTATTAAAATGTTTTTTTTTTATATTATTTTCAAATTCCCTTAACGGAATAAAAATAGTAATCTAATTGAACCGGACACTGAAGGGCCCAGTCTGGCTAGGCCATCAGCTTGCTTGACCTGGAACCAAAATGTCACGAAAATGGTAATGTAAACAACGTTTTTCAAACCTATCGTTCACGTTTGTGTTCATTTTTACATGATGGCGGAACGAACAATTTTATACTGAATATGAATGGCTGAGTTGCGATATGATTTTCAAAACACTTGATCAGGCAATGAATCTTAGTAGTCATAGTAGTCTTGCATGCATATCGGTCGAAACCTTTGTCCCAAAGGAGAATGTTCGGTATTCTCAGTATCAGCTCATATTGCCTCATATCTAACTGAAGAATCACAAGTTCAAAGACGTCTCCGGTAAGGAATGATAAACGAGGTGCCTACTTACATACAAATGGAAGGCCAGTTTACTTGAAAGCACAATTATTTTCAACTAAACTCAAAATATCAGCTTCCATTTAGCAAACACTTGCTGCCTAGTAACTTGACCGTTTATTCAAAGTGAGAGTGGGGTGCAGAGGTGTCTGTTTATGAGGGCACTCAGACAGCAGTACCAGTTAGACTAGACGAAGAAAACAACCAGGATAAGCTGCTCTGCCAGCCGATATCACCGATATTTTCAAAGATATATCCTGCAAATGAAGAAAATTCTCTTCTTCGACTTAACTTTTGGCATACAGTCTGGTAGTCAACGTCATTTACATTGGTACAAAAAATGTATGCTTATATCGTATACTCTGTTTTGAACACTCTCAGATTCATTTGGATCCATTGCCTACCTAGTGAAAGGTCTGCACGGTGAACCCATTTATTTGCGATACATATATGTCCAAACGTCATTAGTCGCGGGATTTCAAGCTATAAAGCTTACAATCCTTTAAATTGTAGCTTCCACTCTTAATTGTGACATAAACTGTACATTTTAAACATAATTTCCTAGAAACTACCAAATTTGTGTGTCCTTCATTCTAGAAAACCATTTTGACAACACTGTTGCTATAGAAGGCTTTGCTTTAAATTAAGAGCAATGTTCTTCTTATTAGTTTTAGCACTATATACCATTTCAACTAAATCTCCTCTTTTGACAGCCGAGGAACTAATTTTGCTCGGAAAACTGGCAACGCCACATTTACTCGTTCACTCTTCAAACATTGTACTGCAAACAACAATTTTGTCTCCCCCTATGCACTTTGCCGGGAGAATCTATTCTATGCACGAAGCATCTATTCGTCGCACACATTTAACAGATGTGTTGGTGTATGCCATATGATATGCTATGGTGTGTGACATGCTAGTGCTAATGCTATTGTATCGCCCCGACTTTGACCGAAGTTGTTATTTTTTTTTTTTCGTTTTTGGTCGTGGGGAATGCAAGCGAGTATACCGCCACGCCGGGCCCCATGATCTATCAGTGCAGTCATCTCCTCGACGAGCGGTGTATATGTGCAACGAGTATGTATCTAAATACATAACCATACCCACAGATAATATATTTATGTTCATCGCTTCGGCGGCGTGAGACTTTGGCACACATCGCATTGTACGTCCATGGCGGATCTCCTCGCCCATTTTGTGCGAGCGATGTGTGGCATTAGATGTTGATGTTGGTTATGTGTGGCAAGGCTGTATGTCTAGATACTTTATGAGCCTAGGTTAGGGCTACCATGCATTTGATGGTGGTTTCTGTGCAACGACACCATGCGATAGCAACGACGACGACGTCGTTTTTGTTGTCGCCTAGTTCTTATTATTTTTTTCGTGTTTCTCATTTTCTTGTTGTACTTGTTTTCATGTGAATAGTGCAGTATACTCTTATATGGGGTGGCAGTGGGCCTGGGCATACTGGTGAATGAGAAGCATTGGAGAGGACGGAGGTTGGATATGCTTTCAGATATAGAAGGCAACAGAACAAGAACTGACTTTCATAATAAGAAGACAGAGGAGATAAAGAAGTGTATACACGAGAGCTGCGAGCTGCGAGCTGAAAAACAAGTTGTGAAGTGGTATAGCGTGTAGAGTCAAGAGCGCAGCAAATCGAGATGACAGTCCATGGCAGTGTCAGAATGGGGTAAAAAGAGGGTACACCACACCAGTAGGTTCTCTAGGTGTATTCACATATCTATATCTCATTTGTGTGCACGGGATGAATATGTTGAAAGCGTGTTTGATCATGGGGTGTGGTAAACAACGTTTGCTTTCTGTCTTATGTTGTGTTGTTTTCTATCGCTTGCTCTGTTCGTGCTGTATTCCGATTGATATGGTCGAGTTCAAGGAGAGTAATAGAAAATACGCCACAAAACGAAAATGGTGTAGGTATACCCACCATGTCAGGGCTGAGATGACTTTGGTTTAATTAAGTAGTTGAATAGTATGTGCATATTGGCAGTATAGCCAGCACCCTACCCCCTTTGCACATGTTACTTAATAGTTGAGTAAGTAGATAAGTCACAGTGACAGGCTTAGTTCGAGAGGGGATGCAGTTGTGGACACTTTCTTTGCAAATGTGAAGATATAAGAGAGTGAAAGAAAGTGGCAGCTTATGGACACCTGTATTTATTTTTAAGAGGGGGTTTTGGATTTGAGATAATGGGAGAATCTTATTTAATACTCTGTATGGTTTTGGTACTGCTTGCTGCAGTTCTTTAAATTTTATTCAATTGAATATTTTGTGCATAAAAATATATGTGCAGCACACGTTTTATACCCTACCTATCCCATGTGGATATATAAGTTTTGATACATAGTTTGGAACATAGATAGATAGATTGATAGAAATATCGTAAAGTGTATAGCTCGAATCAGCCTGTCTGTCTATCTGTCACCGATTTTAAGCCTTACATTGAGCTGGGATAGTAAAATTTGGTAAATTTGCCCGTTTTCCATGCCCAAAGTGTAAGTGTAAACATTTTCAAAATTCAACCAAGAGCCCCACGACCACTATTCAGATAAATGATGTTTTTTGGGCA
Source organism: Rhingia campestris (assembly GCA_932526625.1). Lineage (NCBI taxonomy): Eukaryota > Metazoa > Arthropoda > Insecta > Diptera > Syrphidae > Rhingia > Rhingia campestris. The sequence goes on along the minus strand of OW052182.1, from coordinate 148,702,688 downwards.
AACCGTACTAAATGTTGATAAAGTTTCTGAACAAGGATGGGATGGGATTCACATAGCGGATTGGATCCTTCTTACATATATGTTTATCAAGCGATTTGATTTGATTTCCCTTTTGAAAAAATTGGTGAAAAATAATAAGATAAATAATTTGATAATGAAGGATAACTTTGTTCCTTCGTAAATAATTTAATTGCGTCACAAAAAGGTTGAGGTAATCCCATTAAACGAATCGCTTTTATCCTGGCAGACATAATGGCCAAGATCTTCAGAATATCATTTTTCGTACTTAAAACAGTTGCTAGACTTATATATTTATAGCAACCTCAAACCGGCCGATATGTGTAAATCAACACACCTTCGTAGGTACGGTAGAAACGGCCCTACCTAAGATGTTACTCCAATCACTGCAGGTTTCGAAGAAATCTTAAAACTCACACCAATCGATCTTTTTAGCAGCAAAAAGCGAAGCTCGAGGTAAAGGCCCTGGATTCTTATAGCTATAATAAACCATGTGGCCACAGGACAATACTGAAATTAGTAGCATTTGAGGACTGAATGTCTGAGTACCTTATCACGACTTCGAAACCAATTAGATACTCAATCAGAATATCAGTCAGGTACGAATGGTCGTCAAACAATTTAATCATTGAAACAGCAATATACACCAATGGATCAAAAATGGAAATCGGAGTAAAATCTGGATTCACTCTACAAAGATAGATCTAGGCACATCTTTAACATTAGCACTCATAAAGTGTATTCCAAGCAATGATCCTAGACAAACTCGAAGCTGTGGTATGACATGACTTCTCCTTGCAGGAAATGTTCAGACAATACTTAAACTTCTTTGTAACCAACTTAAAAGGTAGCTGGTAGTCATTATTTACTAACTTATTAGCTGCAGTTTGACAGCAAATTCTTGATTACAGCAAAAATCCCCTAAGATACAACCACTGGCACTGTAATGATCATATCATTTGTAAATTAAACAAATACAAGCGGTGCTAATTTCGAACCTTGAGGCACTCCAAAAGAAGTCAGTTTATCAGTATAATACTAGGTGGATTGTGAAATCTAAAAAGTGTCCATTCAATTTGTCAAGTATTCCCGGATATCGATCTGACTCAATGCTTCATGCATTTAAAGTAGGCTAAGCCCCCGATCCGGACCACCATTAAATTGACTATCCATATGACGGTAAATAACCTTTTAACAACTTGCGAAAATAAAAGTGACTTTCAGAAAAAAAATCAACCAACGAAACCAGCACTTCAAACATCAGGCACCAGCAAAAAGTCAATACCGTAGTAATTATTCGTAAAACTTTGGCATTATTGCTATGCCCTTAGAAGCGTGCATTTATTGCATAATTTCGTTGCATTCGCACACCCGCTTAGGTGTTCATATCAATGACATAACTTCGCATATGCATAAGTATGCATTTGCTTGGACGAACACCAATACAGCAACAAAAAATGAGTGCACTGCTCTGCTGCACCATGAATGCAAATAAATGAACACACGTACATAGTGCGCATCTGCACTAGTCATTTCGCATGACCTTCGTGTCCTACCCCACTAAAGGGAATGTTGTAATACTAAAATAAAAAAGAACTTCAGGCACAAGTAAAAAAAAACACAAGTACCTACATACATTGAACTTTTGAAAAGGAATTTGCACGAATGCAAGTACATTCAAGATGAACGAACAAAAAATGTAAAAAAAAACATTCGCTCGGCTGACGATATGATTATTTATAACCGTCGAGACCGCTCACGAGTCAAGGACGCACACTGCCCCCACTGAGCCAACGACAAAAATAATAAACACAATTTATTATTTAAAAGCATACATACATGCTTACGAGCCGCGCTCCATGCATTTCGAATCCAAAGGCACAGTAAATGAAACTGAGATACTTTTGCACCTCGTTCACACGATACTGTCAAGTATGCAATTATTGCATGAAAATTGATCCAATTTGCAATGTAAATCGGTGTTTCACCCTACCCCTCTAGTGAGCGCAAGGGATTTCTTAGAAGAGCGCAAAAAAGGAGCGAAATGGAAAACGTGAAAAACGCTTATCGGATGGGAATAAATCCAAAAAAAAAAAGTATACAAAATAAGGCGCGCTCGACACAATGCAGAATGCGGAGGAGGTGTACTGAAAGCAGGAGGGTTTCTCATTTCCGCTTGCAAATGTGTTTGCACTAGGGACTGGGAGTGTGTTGTGCTCGACATTGTATGCTTATACTACAGTTTTGGGCGTTGCATTTATGTTTGCCAAATACCACACACAAATACACACATATAACGACTATGGAAACAATCCAGCAATGTGATAATAGAAGCCGCCAAAAAGTCTGAATGGATAAAATGTTGGCAAACAAAAAAAAAAACAGCTTTTGCAAGGAATAATAAATCAAACATACCCACACGTGTTTGTCGAATATATAACATCCACTTAAAGTGGGAGAAACCCCATCCTCATGAACTAGGATTGTATGACACCATCATGTCTTCAGGATGGCATATCATCATGATCGGGAGCTATATTAGTCAAGTATGACTCCTACATTTGTTGGGAGGCTTTTTCAGCTTTTATATCCTTCGAATATATCTATCATTAGCATCCACAGATGAGGCAGTGGGCTTTAAGGGTGGGGTAGACAAATATTTTCTATGAAGAAGAACTTGCAATCCTTTGCAAGGATAATGAATGACATGGGAATCGACAACTGGAATGTCTGTATGCTTTTGTTTTGATTTTAAATCTTTTAAGAAATCCCAACAATTCTTAGAAATCCTTTTCATAGACATGCGTTTCATGTATATTATACATGCTTACATAAATAATAATATTATGATCATAGTAAGCAGTGAGACAAGCAGATGAAGCTACACGTAGAGGTGACAGCAAAACTGATTGCAGATCGAGCTTTATTAAGTAAAAGCCTTTGCCGGTACATATTATATTCTGGATGAAGATCAGCATAAACGATGGAAAGAGCATTTTGAATAACCTCCACACAGACAATTCTTTAATACTTAAATTGTCTGCACTTTTTCAAAAGTCCGACTATATTCTGGGTTAATTGCGATCACTCCAAAACCAAAACTTCCCGATCAAAATTCTGCATTACCGAATTAGGATTTAAGGCACCACGGTTAACTCCATCTTGGAAGTTCTTCCGCTGCAATTGTTCAATTGTTCAAAATTGTTCAATTCTACACGGGTTTTTCTACAAGGTGGGAGGCCTTAATTCATGTAAAATCGATCACAACTCCACCTGTTACTCATAGATTTCGAAAAGGGATTCGGGTTAGTTGGCTTGCGCTGTAAGAAAGAGGGCATAAATGCCAACAAATCCACGAACAACACAACACTAAAACTATTTTTGTTATAGAACAAGCAAACAATAGGATTAACCAGTAGACGACATATATGTATTGCATATCTTCCAATGTAACGGGTCCGCCATCTAACGTTTTTTTTTTCAACTAGTGCTTATTTCGTGAATGGTAACACTTAGCTCATGTCTGATTTGACAGATAATTAGTTTTATCCTCCCGCTGAACGAATATGGTTGTGTATATGCTTGAACAATGCTGGGAAATATTGCGACATTACTTTGAAAATCATGGTAATGTTGCAGAATGTGTGCGAAAATTGCGTACGGATTTTGGAAGAAGAGAAGCACCGTCAGCTCCGTATGTTCGTTATCTTGTGAAAAAAGTGAAAGAAACTGGCATGGGCATCCTCATCGATAAACCAAAGCGTGAAAAGCCAAAAACAGTGCGTACACCCGAGAATATTGCTGCTGTGGCAGAAAGTGTGCTTGAAGCGCCATCAACATCAATTCACCATCGTTCTCAACAATTGAACATTTCGGAGACATCATTGAGACGAATTTTGCATGAAGACCTTGGTATGACGCCATACAAAGTCCAATTGGTTCAGGAGTTTTCGCTTCGCTAAGTGGGCCTGCGATCGACTTAGAGAAGATGCCGATTTTGCCAAAAAAAAATCAACTTTTCAGATGAAGCTCATTTTGATCTTGGCGGGTATGTAAACAAGCAAAATTGTCGCATTTGGGGCACAGAAAACCCACACGCTTACATTGAAAAGCCGATACACCCAAAACGAATCACTGTTTGGTGCGGATTTTGGTCCAGTGTCATAATTGGGCCATTTTTCTTCGAAAATGAGCAAGGAGTGGCCGTTACAGTCAATGGCGATCGTTATCGGGCCATGTTTAACGAATTTTTGTTCACAAAAATTGAAGAGGAGGATATTGGCAACATTTGGTTTCAACAGGGCGGCGCTACGTGCCACACAGCCGAAGCTACACTCGATGTTCTGTGCCCTGTTTTTGAAGATCGCATTATCAGCCGCAGAGCTGATGTCGTTTGGCCACCTCGGAGCTGCGATTTGACACCGTTGGACTTTTATTTGTGGGGTGCCGTAAAAGATAAGTGTTACGCCGACAAGCCAGAGACAATTGACGCTTTAAAGGACAATATTCGTGAAGCCATTGGTGAAATACAGCTGCACACAATCGATAATGTGCTTAAAAATTGGACCGATCGTGTAGGCATGGCCAGCCGAGGCAGCCATTTGAATTAAATTATTTTCCATTATTAACAGGAAGGATTGTACTTTCAAATAAAAAAAGAAATTTGAGAAAATATTCAGTAGTTTTTTTTATAGAATTTTCAAGTTTCAAAAGTTATTTGGCGGACCCTTTAGTATCCCCATAAGTTTAGGAACAGAGTTACCAACAGCTGCAAGAATCTCGGGACGCTGTTGCAGTGTTATGTCGCCATTTGAGATGAGTGTATTAAGATAATCTCATAGCAACTAATGATGGGCTAATTTGCCATGTACTGTATTATTGGAACGTTGTCAGAACAATTCGTCATTCAAAGTGGAGTTCAACAACGCTGTAACCTGTCCCCGATATTATTTTTATTTCTCATTGCCCATTGGAAATGCTATGCCTTGTCAGATAGCTGTTAATTATGACGAATTATCCTTCCTTTTTACATGGAACGTTGTGTGACTGCACATAGGCAAAACGAAAATAATTATAAGCCCAGAGAATAAGTTCACACGTACAGGACTGGTTTACGTCAATACTAGCACCTTGAAATTATTGTCTCCACCGAAGATAGGTTACATTGTTAGCTGAATTGGCAACGGCAAGGCAATCTTTGGAATGTTTGATCTTGGGGCACAGCTTGTTAACTAAAGAAATCATGAAGACATTCATCCATTTGTAATTAATTTAAGAGCCTTTTATTAGATGAGACAAACCTTTTTTGTTTTTTTTTAAACGGCAGTGTATTATGTTTATACGATTTTCTTATTTTAATATTTTTGTCTTTTGACTACTAAAACCTTTTTTTTTAAGTTAATCATTTGGCATTACTTTTTATTTTGATTCATTATATATATTTTGATATATCTACTTCACTATAGGGTCAGGTGCTAAATCATCCTAGTTTCTCCGAGCTAGTTAAACAACTGCATATTAAATGATCTGGTTTTACTTAGAGTTAGCTTAACACCGAAAAATTAGTCCTAACCCGAACAACGTGAATGTGGAATTTTATACCAAATTCGGTTTTTAATTCTTATTATACATCAAAGTCATTAAAACCAATATGCATCGGTAAATGCAATTTCCTTGACGCCCTCAAAACATTTAAAGGGTGTGCGCATATTATAAAAAAAAAAATTGCGACAGGATGTTGGTATCATCCATAAACAATTCAATTGGTGTATTAACTAAAGCCGTTGGATTACCTACGGCTTGATGGGCTCAAGATCACCTCGAATTTTGTGTCAAAATTTTGGACACCAATAAGGCTTTAATTACCTTAACAAGAAAAATTTCAGTATTTGGAGTGCGATCATCTATTTGATTCGATCCGGACAAAAGCATGTACATATGTATCTATGTTCTATATGCAGTCGCATCATCCGTACTTAATTCCAAGAAAATGAAGCAGGAGTTTGTTTGATACTCCATTATTTGTTTACAAAAATTAAGTGACATCACTGTTGACCAATAATACCATCGATTTATTAAAATCAAAGTTTGGTGAGATTTTAAGATTGGCCCACAAGATCTTACGATCTAACGAAACTCGATTATTTTTTTGTGATGTTACTTGAAGTTACGTGGATAAACTTGAACGGAACGTAATTACAGATATATAGACTCATTTTTTCGAAAAAGTGGTGAAATTATCCATTTGCGAGACAATTGTATACATGAAACAATTGTCCACAATTCGATCGAAAGAATCAAAATAATTGCATATACCTACTAGTATATACAAATTACCAAGTCAGATAAATGATCACTACTTGCTGCTACGTCAATCATGTTGCAAGCATATTGCTATTCCCTATACAATAAACAAATGCGATGAATAAACACTCGCCTACTTTATCTAGGACACTTTCAAAAATATACAATTTTTTGTAGGTTACTGAATTCATATAAATCCAACACTACATTAACATCAAATCTCATCCATCTCATGTGTAGTGACTGCTTAAAATAATCACTTTAGTTGAGTGATTCTCCTCCTTCAATGCGTACCAACATTAATTTAATGTATCTAAACTGCTCAAGATTTGTGAAATTTACTCGCATAATGTTATAATGTAAATATAATGTTGAGTATGCGAAACTAATATGATTGAGATACATATAATAATGTGTATCTTCAATAGAGTGCCTAAACATTACATGTTGGTGCGGTTGACTTTCACATTCAAGTGGTGTGTGCATAGCACTCATTTTTTTTAACATGAATATAAGATGTGAAGCGAAGTAGCAAATATGTATGAATGAGATACTTTTGCTAATTGTGTTTTCAGTTTGTAGGGGGTGGGGTTTCTACTTTTTATTTTATTTTCAATTACTTGGCAGACAATATTTTGCGTTGGCATTATTAATAGTTATTTATGATGTATAGGCATAAATAATGATTGACAGCTGGTTAAAAAAAACACAAAAAATAGAAACAAATTGATTTAACAATATTGGGGTGAATAATGTCGCTGTTTTTAGCGGAGATATTCATTACATATCACACAGTCATTTTAGATGTAGGTTTACTTAGGTTGAAGTGTATTTTCCTTTTTATTTTAAGAAACAACTTTCTATGCTATATGTCAGCATCTTAACAAAAAGAAACTGAGCTTTTTACGTTTCGCACGAAACTTGTCGAAAATAAGGCGTTACATATTTGAACTGGAAGTCGTGTTACATACCTGGAAAGAAAAAAAGAAAAACGTGATCTTAGTATTGGAAATTATTTTATTTAGTGTTTTAATTATGTTTAATTGTTAAAAAATATAATAAAATAACATTAAATGAATAATTTTCGATTTCGGTTTTTTTTAGTTAGTACAAGGTGTCTCTAAGAAACGTTTTTATTTGTTAGATTACTGCCAACAGTTGTCTAGTTCTAGAGAATTCAGTTGCTAAGGAGGGTTGTGCGTGCGAGCTTTTTATAAAAACGATGATTCGGCGACAGTAGCACATACATATAATGTTCTCTAGTATTTATGGTTTTTGTCACTTAAATACTGCGCCAAGCATATCTTTCATTTGATAATGAGTCAACAAATTTGAAAAGATCAGTGTAACACTGGAAAAAGCAAAATCCGGGCGACCAAGATAAACATGAATGGTAGAACACGTTAAGAGTGTTTATCGAACATTTCAATCCTTAAGCGCATAAGTGATTTAAATGTGCATAGATTATTATTACACCGTATTTCGCACAAAGTCCTAAAGCTGCACCCCTATAAAATACAATTGACGCAAGCCATTCAGTGGCTTAACATCGAAAACAAAGCAATTGGGCGCTTTTCATGGATTACCAACATCTTATTTTCGAATGAAACTCATTTTAATCTTAATCGATATGTGAATAAGCAGAACAACCACTACTGCATTGCAACGAAGCAAGTATCAGAAACCACCTTCATTCACCTAAGGTGGGAGTGTTGGCTACGCCGCGAGGATTTATCCGCACTTACTTTTTGAAAATGAAAGGGGACGTTAAGTTCCAGTGAATTCAAAGTGTGATGTGAAGATGTTGGACGACTTCTTGATGCCTGAATCGCAAAACTTAAAAATGTATAACCAAAGAACTTGCTTATAGCTGGACAGAGCAACGTCACACACGTCCAATACAACTCTTCCACGAGTTCAAAAAACCTTTCCTCGAAAATTGATCTCCTGTATCTCCAGATGGACTATATCATGTGGGTTTATAAATAAATAAATTTTACGCCAATAAACCTACTTCCCTGGCACATTTGTAAGAAAATATTCAACACAAAATGTCATCCATCACGAAGGCCAAATTCTCATTCCCTTGTGTTTGCTCTAAGTCAAATATTTATTGAACTCAAATCAATTTGCAGTATTTCACCTAAATCGATCGGAGTGCCTACCGTAACGATCGCGTCGTGTCCAAATCCAGTACAATTGATAAGGGCAATGAATTCACCGACTTATCTAAAATAAAGTGTTCCATTGCGGAGTTGCTGGAGAAGGTAGATCGCAGCATTGTCATCAGACTCCAGGACAGGAAGTTAGTTAAGGCTGCTCTTCATTTCGTTTTCATTCCCACATATTGTATGAAGATTATCCATTTTGAAACCCAAAAGAGTAATGAGAAAGACACACACAGACATCAGCATTACTTGGATATATGATTATAACCGATGGGGATTATTTGTTTTTTTTAGTAAATTCTGACTTATGACTGTTGGGCTTTCTGATTCCCAACTCAATTTGTAGATGTTATCAATTAACAAGAGATCTGTAGTACCTCTGATTTCTTAACAAACATCAGGACATTTCCGAAAATAAAATGGTATGTATAAAGTGCATTGAAACCGAACCCTTTCAAAAGCCGCTCAAATTCCAACATGGATGTCCATGGAAACGCAAAGACCTAGATTATTTGTGAACCTATATTAACGTCATCAGAAAATCATAAGGTGGATGATGATTTTCTTGCAGAATCGCATCTCGAACAGGTATCTACAATCTACATATATTTGAGAACAGGTCAGAAACAAAATGGTAACTGTCAGACGCTTTAACTGTAGATGTTGGTCAGATCACTTATGTACATCTAATAGACCTCTGTTTAATGTGTTGATCGGTGAAGGAGAGCATTTGCAATGTCTGAACTGACAGAAAAGTCTCGGAGAAGGAGTACTCGAGCCTTTTTTAACAAAACAAATTGTCCTGCCAATGGACGTTCATAATATTATGTATTTAATATTATTTTAAGTGTGAATTGTCTCCATTTAGATCTTAAGGAACGTATACCAAGGTTTTTTTTAAAATGTTTTTTAAAAAGTGGTTGTAAGTTAAAATGATCTAAGAACGAAATGTTTATATTATAATATCCAATGATCTTGCATCAAACAATTTTTTTCGAATATTTTTAAAAAGGTACCGAAAAATGTTTTTTTTACTGAAAACGCCCCCAAAAAGTGGGGGTGGCAAAAAAGTTTATATCGACGATATATAGATATTCAAGTTCTCCAAATATGTTGCTCAGATACTTTTTTAAAATTCCTTACGGTGTGGCCAAAAACTATGTTTTTCTAAAAAGGGGGCGTTGCAGTGGGCGGATTTCATAATTATTTATACTTGTTCTGCTGGGAGCAACAAAATGTAAGGCACAAAAACTGGTGACGTACGGACAGACATGACTTAATCGACTCAGCTAGAGATTCTGAGTCGATCCATATACTTTGAGCAGGTGAATGAAGCCAAAGTATTTTTCTGTTTCAAACTATGTATCAAAACTAATATATCCCTATGGGATAAGGTATACAAATCTTAAGGAACTTTGGATTTTTTCAGAAGATGCACAATTGTTTTTTTTTTTATAAACGTAAAACAATTCTTAATTTCATATTTTCAACCAGTTCATACAAATACAATTTTTTGGGGCAACAGGCTCGTTTCTCACAACCATTCATGTGTGCATGTGTACTTCTTGCACGAGGGTGGGACCTCCTGTTTTATGGCGACTCCAAATCGGATGATCAGATCATCACGATATAGGAGGGTAAGTGAAAAAATCATTTAGGTATTGCTACGGTTGGGAATCGAACCCAGACTTTCTGCGCAGCAGTTCATTCCACTAACCATAGCGCCACTGAGCCCGTCATAATAACCATAATTCATTAAATAAATATTCTTTGTTGCAATGGTATGAGACACAGTTTTGCATATGAAGGGCGGGTTTTAACTTTTAGAAAATATAGTTTAAACAGATGTGTGTGTTCTAACCTTTATTTCTGGATCTAGTAAAATTAAATAAATTTGTCACGTGATACGAATAACAACACGCACCGTGAACATTATACTTATGTAAAACCAATCTACCCACTCGCAATAGACACTGTTTTCCATACCACACCTTACATCACGCATATCAGCTATCATCATCGTATATTCGCCTAGACATCCAGATATCAATACCACCAATTGACCATCAATTACATGCCAAACCAGCCGATCAATCTCGACGCCAGTCTACACACTGTCGGCGTTATCTACAAACCTTGAAACCTTAAAACAGCACAAGCATTAGCCAAAGGCAAGAGACTGCAACAAGCTCAGTGATATCTTCTTATATGAAATTACAAACAGACAGACAGTCGTATTATTCTTCCCTTCCTGCTTTTGCGAACATTTCTCGATGTCACCCCTTCTCCTCCCCTTCTACGCCACAACCAGTGCAATCATTTTGCATTCTTATGACGAAGTCGAGAAGAGAACATAATATAATCCAACAAAACTTGTTATTGTAATTCCGCGATGACCAGGAAAAACAAAGACGACAAAGAGAACAGGCAGCAAACAACAAACAAGAAGTAAATGTCGTTTGAGATACAACAAGCAGCAAAGAAACCAACCGAAAAGCATCTAAGCATCCATCCTGAAACCAATTAGATATTTACCATCAGATACCAGAACAAGAACAACCACAAGCTGAAAACCAACCGAACTATGACGCCGGAGTGGGCAAATGTATATATCGTGTGCGGTTGTTATTATAGAAGTTGGTAAGATGAGATATGAAACTCGATTTAATATTCAAGGCCAAGAGAACGATAGTATTCCTTTTTTTCCATCTTTTAGTCTGCTTAATGTTTTCTTGGGTTTTAATGTGCCTTCTGTCAGTCTCCACTGCGTCCCTCCTTAAGACTATAGTTATAGTTGTAGGTCTATACCAGTGCTTTGCAGAATCTGTCATGACGAAGATGAACGCAAGAAAGGAGAACAAAAGAGCAACCAACCAACTAACCAGTCTGCCATCCAGCCAATCAAACCATTTTTAGAGCATGTATCTATATAGAAAAAAACGAAAAAACCTAGCCGACAAGTACACTGAAGGCTGTCTTCTCTGTGGATCCGTCAGTGCTGCACATGTTAAACTGGACCAAAGAACCCCTACCGACGGACCAGTTTTGTTTTCATTCTCCGCATATTCGTGGTCTATTTTGGAAGCCAGAACAAAGTTCTGGCCAGCAAATTGCAAGAATTACCTCTTGGCTGTTGTTGTTGATGTGCCTTTTTTGTCGATCTTATAAGTTAGCCTTACACAAAGAAAAGAATTCCTATTGCAAGATGTTACTTTTTTTTCATTTTTTGCAACGCGCAGAAGTAATTTGTGAGGTCCAACTTTCAAATTGGTTTGTAGAACAACAAAGTCAAGATAGACCGATCCTTTGCATTAAAAAAAATATATATATAATGGTCAAGGATTTTCAAGACCATCAGCAGACATAGATGAGAACTAGATATAGAGATACATTTAGAAGTTCTTCCAAGCTGTATGTTAGGAGAACAAGGCAATTACGCAGATACCAACAAACGTGAGGGACTCTTTTTATTTTTTTTTGTTGTGAAATGTGCTATCTGATCGAGCTACATGTGGTTGTTGCTGTGCCGTGTCTTGACGAGGCTATAATTTCGCATTTTGATGGGTTCTTGTTGTCTATGTTATTAAAAGTAATTTTTTTTTTGAATTAATGCAAAATAATGTGCGGACTAGGGTTTGTTTTTGTAGGTTTCTGCAGATGTTAATATCAAAAATAAAAAATGGAAATGGGTTTCTTGAGAAAAATGATTTTCAATGGGTTTTTGGCTCGCATGTTCTATTGTTTAGGGGAAACCATAAAAAGTGTTGCGTACTACTTTATATAGACATAATTGGATGGGGAATTCTTAGAATGTTTTCATGACTTGTTTGGTTGTGTTGACCAGGCAGACAGAATAGGGAAACATAACGAAATCATTACACGGCTAAAATAAGTTAAGGGTGGCAGTGTGTTATAAGTAAAAAATAATTTTTATTACGAAGCAGAAACTAACTATATAGGAAGAAATGATCTTATAATCATTCTGTCAGAAAAGGCTTTATTCAAATATAACTAGATAGGATTTTGTTCAACTTGCACATTTTTGGAAGTTTGCAACTGTTAAGGTAATTAAAATTTAAAAAAAAATGAGTGAAATACGGATAAAGATATTTTAATTTATCTTTGTGAAATTAGCATAAGGTACATTTTAGAGTTTGGCATTACGCCACTTTTATTAAGCAACACAATAGCGCAACAATAAGCAACACACCGAATCGAAAACTGAGAACTCAATTAAGCGATGTTTTTAAAAATAAAATACTAAACAAACTATGTAAGCACCCTTTTTATTTATTTTATTAAAAAAAGTAGGTAACAAAAAATAACGAATAGAGAACACTTCATTTAAAAATAATTTACAAAGAATATATATATGTATATATTGTATAGAGACCCATTGAATCGTGGAAAAATGAATGTATTTTTAAATAAATGTAATAGAATATCAATGCAATTAACCGGGGAACGCAATTAAGAGGCCAAGTTCCATATATTTTCTATGAAATTCTATGTTTGCATGATTTCGAATTTCGACACAGTCGATGCTGAGGATATGGAAGAACCACTTCTGCAGACTGTTAAACGGCGCTGTCAGGCAGAACGAACCATTTATTATTGGCAACGACAGCGAAAACTGCCAACCACCCTACCTAAGTGAAGTGAGGATAGCAATATCTAAACTCAAGCTTTATAAGGCCGCCGGAAATGACGGCATTCCCGCTGAGCTTTATAAAGCTGGCGGAGATAACTTGGTAAGTAACATCCACCAACTCATAAGCCAAATCTGGTCGGATGAAAGCATGCCTGAAGAATGTAACCTCAACATCGTTTGCCCGATCCACAAAAAAGGAGACCCTCTGAACTGCGCCAACTACAGAGGCATAAGTCTCCTCAACATCGCCTATAAGATCCTATCTGCCGTAATATGTGAACGCATGAAACCGTTTACCAACAACCTGATCGGCCCATATCAGTGTGGTTTTAGGCCAGGAAAGTCCACAATCGACCAAATTTTCACACTTCGGCAGATCCTGGAAAAAACCCAAGAAGTCCAACTCGATACCCACCACCTATTTTTCGATTCAAAGATGGAGAATTCTCGCTGCACCATCAGGGTCGGAAACGACCTCACCGACACATCCGATACCAAAAAAGGATTTAGGCAAGGCGATGCGCTGTCATGTGACTTCTTCAATTTGATTCTTGAGAGGATTGTGCAAAACTCCCGAGCCAACACCAGAGGCACAATTTTCCAAAAATTGGACAGAACGTCACCATTGACAGATATAACTTTGAGGTAGTACGGGACTTTGTCTACCTCGGCTCCGCTATTAACTCTGACAACAACATCTCGTCAGAAATCAAACGAAGAATTACTCTTGCCAATCGCTGTTTCTTCGGGCTAAGCAGTCAATTTAGTAGTAAAGCCCTCACTCGAACTACTAAGGAGATCCTATATAAAAACCTGATTATCCCAGTACTGCTCTACGGCGATGAAGCATGGACCGTATCAAAAGCGGATGAAGAAATCATTGGTCGATTCGAGAGAAAAATTCTTCGAAAAATCTTCGGTTTGCGTTGACGGGCTATGGAGACGAAGATTCAACCACGAACTATACTCCGCATTGGACGTTTAAGAAGGCTAGGAAATGAAGAACACCAATACTCCGGCTCGCAGTCTTCGATTCCCAGCCCGACGTCGGACGCAGTAGAGGAAGACCTCGCCTTAAGTGGCGCGCACAAGTAGAAACCGACCTCAACCAACTTGGAGTGCGGGGACTACTGTATTATATTTGCGAATAGGAACTGAATTAACACCGAAACAGCCCATCACATTTCATCTTGCCACGTAACTCAACATTTTCGACATTTTCATTTTCATTGTATTCAAAGGCTTCGCCTTTATATTGCAGAGATTTGTAAAGAATAACAATAACTGAAGTGATATGGTGTCCATTGTTGAAATTTTCACCTAACCGATAAAGAGGATGACGAATAAACTGAACACCAAATATGTTTACAAAATCATTTCAAAAATACAAAATGTGTTCCAATGTTCCACATGCTGATGGTTTTCTTTAGATTCCATTAAAAAGAAATCTCCTTCCAGTTGTTATAAATCAAACAAATTACTAATTAATGAATTTCACATGTCTCCCACAAATCACTTATTGCTTGGTAAATTAAAATACAAAATGTGAAATAAAATCATTGAATAGGATTTTGACTCACACCCTCAATGGTGGGTGCCTATGTGCGTGTGTTATAAATGAGTATAAAAATATCACCTGGAACAAAAAGCCACAAAAGTCCTTGAAATGTTGCGCGAACTTTTCTACACCGCAAAATTAAATAAAAGAAAATTGTGTTGTCAGCGAGCCATACATTAGCGGATATTACTCATATTGGGGAATTGAAATTGGAAAATACTTCAAAAATAAAATTCGAGAATTTATTGTATTTTAAGAGTATTATTTGATTAACACGTTTATTGAAAAACAATCACCATGAAAATTATCATTTTTGAAGGTATAAAATATTTTTATATGTGTTTTGGCTTCTTGAGTTGGGTGCTTGGTTATGGTGTTTAGAGACAGCAGGGTAATTCAGGAAAGTATTTTCAAAAGCGTTTTGATGCATTCTACTCCAATGGTATTCGTTTACAGAAACATAACGTTTTGAATGGTTAGAGAATTGGATATGTTTGTTTCACGAAAAAATGTAATATTAATAGAATACAGATTTTTAATTAGAATGCTTAACTTTTTTATTGATTTATAGTGAATACAGATTGGAGTTATGTATGGAATAGAACATCGGATATATGACCGCCAAGGCTTTGCTGGCAATTACGAACTCTTTGAATGAAATTTTTTAAAAACGTTTCGTATAAATGTTACTTAATTTCATTAATACAGCGCCAAATTTCCTCTTACAAGGCTTTGGTGGTCGTGGGCTTGTTTGCATCGACCTTTGACTTAAAAAAAAAAACCCCACAGGAAAAAGTCAAATGGCGTTAAATTGCAAGATCTGGGTGGCCAATTCCATTCGCAAAAACGGCCGATTACACATTTAGGAAATGACTCATGTAGGAAATGAATTGTTTCTCTGGCTGTATGTGACACCATCTTGTTCAAATCACATGTTGGTCACATCCATATCATGTAATTAAGACACTAAAAACCGAACACCCAGAGTGTCTAAGATTACTAATTTATCTAGTCTCTCTGCATTTTTCAATTATTTTCTTCACAGTTGATGAATTTAAATCACCATATTTTGTACGAAAATTGCTGACTGTAGCTGGCAAATCTTCGTTATCATTCAAAGTCAAAGATATTTCGTATTGGAGAGTTCTTCTTGGTTGTTTACACTTTGAAAGGTTTAAATAAGACATTACATTTCGAAAAAAAGATAAACAAACTTTTTTGCTTTGCAGAGACTAAAATGTCGCCCAAAAACAACTTTTTCATCCTCACCAAATTTGGTGATGTTATTTTTTTCCCAAAAGCAAAAAATCCGATTTAAAGGTGATGTCATGCGCTGAATTTACCCCGTCTTCATTCTATCTTTTACCTCTTTTACGTTGTTACTGCCGACTTTAGTACCATGACCATCCCAGAACGAAAACAATATAATGCTATAAGCAAGTATTAAAAATTATTCGTGTTCTTCACTTAATTTTTCTTTTTTCTTGGCTTTTCGATTTTTTTTTGAAGAATATTTTTAAAAAATCATCATTAATTATGACATGTGCTAGACACATAATCTGGGTATATACACATAATAGTTTTGAAAGACTTTTATGTAAAGTTGTATTCAACGATTTGCTACAAAAAGGACATTATTTATTGTAATAAGAACTTTTTTACTCATCCCCTCAACATTAACTAATCTTTTGACTAGGGAAAGGCAGCTTGAAGTTTGTTTTTAATTTTTAGCAGAAGAAGGAGGAGATGAACCATTTGCCTGCGGGAATTGGTCTATAAAGCAATTAACTTGGCGTGATTTGTCTCCTTGTGTTTGGTTCTACCATCCAATATACAGACATTTACTACGATTTAATTACAGCCGTTAATTATAATTAGTTTTCGGCACTGTGCGGATACGGTCCGTATAGATTCTCCACAGATTTACTGTTTTTACCTGGCCTAGGTTAGGTTTTATAGGCTTGGGATTTAATTCGACGGACCACCTAGGTGTAGGATTTTGGTCGCAAGTTGCCACGTACCCCTTTATGTTTATCGCCTTTTGTAGGTTGTACATAGCAGCCCTCTAAATGGAGCGAAAGGATACAAATAACCATTATCAGCGGCTTAATTGTCTAAAATATTAATAGTGTGAAATATTTTTCAACACCGTTGCAAGCAACAACCTACCGTCTTTCTTACCCTTTAAGAAAAAAGGATATCTACAATGACAAACGCAGACTATTCGTCCTAGATGAATTAAGGCAGATTCTAAAAAAATGTTTCTTTCTTCCGGCAAGAAAAAAATTGACAAAAAAATTGTTGTTACTTGCTCCTAATAGAGCAATTATTGGTTTCGTGAAAAAAATAAAACGCGAGGTTTTAATCGAAGCTTACGTTACGATGATGGAGAACTCCGACAAAGTGGATCCGGCTATTCTGTCCGCATGTCAGTCTGTGCACCCATCTAGAGGCTAAGCGGCTGGACAATTTAACTTCGAATTGGGCATACATACTTCTAGAAGTTCTTTTGGATTTGGCATTAAAGTGCCAAAACTAATGGTATCTACCTAATAACGGTTTTGGTAAATCAGAAATTTTTCGAAACGGGATCGAACGATTGTGATTAAACATAACACGATTATTAACGTTAATATTTAAATACAAAATTAAGTATCAGTTTTTCCATAAAAAACTCGAACAAGTGATTAAATTAAAAAAAATTATTATTATAAAAAATTTAACAATTTATTATAATAATAATTATCCAAAAAGTCTCTTAGCGAAATTTTCAGATTAGGTAAATGACGAAAAAAATAAACTATTTTCTGACGCATGAATACCTTTACTGACTTTCTTCAAATTGAATATTAGAAGTTCGCTGTGGAAAAAAAAACTTTAAGTGCAAAATTCCGATAAATAAGAAGTGGTTCTCCTAATAGATAGGTACTATCTAATCGCAAAATGCGTGATTAACAAAAGAACAATTCATTTAAATAGTAGCGCAACTGTAGCTGCGATTCGCGATTCCTAAAAAAGTGTTTATAACATAACATATATAACCATTCATACTACTTTTCTATTTAGATCACAGATCAGGAATGTTGATCGGAGTTAGTACCAGGGGGGTAGACAAAAAAATGCAGGTTGCTGACTATTTAGTGCACTACGGAACTGTTCTAAACGACAAGGACGGCTACCATTTTTTTTGGGAAATTTATGGCTGATCGATGAGGGTCATTTTTTTTTGAGCAGCATATTTCTAAACAAATAAATCTGGTCAATTCGGGACAAATGTATTGACTAAAATCTGCAAAAGTGTGCATTACGTAGTAACGCCCATTTCGAGTAGCTGTTTGATATGGCTTAACACCGCTTTTTTCTTTAAGATACAGAAAATACAGGTTGCGCCATCTTTTATGACTGTATGTAAACTTTGAATAACTTTGACATTTATCAAGTATACACGTATTTGAAATGTCAATTCAGTTAATTAATTCAATTTTGACCATGAAAACGCAAAATAACGCGTCGAAACAGTGATGCCTTACATGGAAAATAGTCTTTCAGTAGTGTTTACTCAACGTAGCAATACATTTCCCGTGTGATGTCAACAAATGGCCCGATCTCTTGATTTGAGATCGTATGGAGTTGTTTGAAAAGCACAACCTCTGATCATTGACGAATTCAAGTCAAACATTCGTGGCGAAATAATTGCTGTACCACCCGATATTCTTGAAAAAAAATGATGAAAAACGCAGCAAGGGCACATTTTGCTTTGGTCAATAGAGGACGCCACTTGGCGGTTGTTGTATTCAAAAACTATTCCAAATAAATTGTATAGGACCAAATTAAATAAAAATACTTCATATATGAAAATCGGTTTTTTTTCAATTAAAGTTATTCAATATCCACATAAAAACATAAGAGATGGCGCACCCTATATATATTTATTTATTAATACTCGCGATGAAATGCCTCAACGAAGAAGAACATTTTAAACCAAATCACGGCATCTAATAACGACAAGCTAATGGATTTACTGATTTATGAGTTTACTTTCCTTTGTCCTACATGACTTCGATGAATATTAGAGAAAAATATAAAAAAATCCACGGCTTTCCAAGAATGATTGATGAAAAGGTGTTACATTTGTAAGGAGCCATATAAAAATATTTTTTTTCTCAAAAGAATATTATAAACGATTTTTTATCACATCGACTCAAAGGTGGTTAAATAAATTTAAAATCATTAAAAAAAAAATTCAAAACATTTTCTGAAACCTTATTCAAGGCATAAGACAGGTCTTTAAAGGTGCATGTCTATAAAACTGTCATTCTAACGCAATCGAACTGTCGAATGGAATAACAAATTACTTGTTTACTAACTCGCTTCCTAAGACCGTATAGCTTCCCCTTGTTATACTTCACTTTATCCAAAATCTAAAAGGAAACACCATGAAGCAAAAACCAGTCGCAGCTGCACATTTTAGCCGCTACTGGGCAATTCCATGAGAACCTGCAAATCGAAGTTGAAAAAAATTCGCTATTATTTCAGCAGGACTTTAGACGTACATATGTCCGGGGTTTTGTAAAAAAAAAACATAACTAATCTATTGCCATATTCGAATGTGATGCGAAGAAAACACCACCTGCTTTGTTTTAACAGGTGATGTCCTTTCTGCTTTGTTCTTTATTTGGCGGATATCCTTTTGATATTAGATTTGAACAGAGTATTTATTCTGTTTGCAAAGGCAATATTCTCTGCTGCTCATGTATCTAGGAGCGATTCCGATTAAGGAAATGTAAGAAATTGGGTACCAAGCCGCAGGATAAATGAACATTCTCTGAGGTGGGTGAAATAAATTAGAATGTGTATGGTAAACGAATGAGATGAAGTTATGTGGAATTTATTATGTGCTGGGGTTGAAGACTAATTTGAGAGTGGAACCAGGCCTTAGATGGTGCAACGATGAAGGGTAGATTTGTATAAGACGGCGGGCGTTTGTGTGGTGTCGACAGCTGATTATTTTGTTGATATATTTAGCTGATGCTTACAGAGATATTGATCAATTTTTTAATTGGAATTCCAAAAACACATTAATTGGAAAAAAAAAATTATGAGAGTCTTAATCAAAATAATTGGCTTGAAACTTTTGTATCAAGCTTAGTATTTTACAGTTAGTTTATAATTGCATTTTTAAATGGAGAGTTACATTTTAATACCCAATTAAAAAATTAATGTGTTTTTCTATGTATTGAAAATGATATCGCTTAAAAAAAACGCTAACATCGATGGCATTTGTTAATCAAACATTTTGACGACATGGTTAGTCTTGGGTATGATTTAAGTTTTACTTTCTCGATGATTTCTGTTATTGCAGATTTCGGAATACCGACAATTTGTGTTTTATTTAAAACTAAAATTACAAATAAGAAAGATTATTTCTATGTCTTCGAAGACGTAGTTTTTATTGACAAGAACACAACCATGATTATGATAACAAATTTTTAAATTATTTTCATACTTTATAATGCTTTTCCTTAAGTTATCCTGTAGGAATGGTCTTACTGGTTCAGTTTTGAGAGTATTGATGGAGTGATCGCAGAGATAGACCAAAAAATATGCTTCCATGTTTTGATCATGTAGTTTGCATATCCCCAGATCCAGTCCCATGAAGATGCAGTAATATGGAACAAATGTCTCTGAGGCAGTACAAGATATAAAGGTGTGGACCAAATGCATCGTTTAATTCAGTACTACTACATCCCCTGTAGTTTATGGCAGAGGATCGAAACTCATGAAGGGCACCCCTGCCACCATCATACCGCTATCCTTATAGTAGATGGGCGGTTTACATTTGCAGGTTTGTATCTCAGCTAAGATGCAAGTTATTTGTTTTTATTGTCTCTCATAGTCTTATGAATATGTCTCTAGGTAATATTATTTTAATTGCAATTGGAGTGCTTTAAACGTGTCATCATTTTTTTTAATATTTAATATTAAATATCATTCCAGTACTTTTTTCAAACATTGGTTTGGTATGCTTAAGTTACAGTCTACGGTATGCTTAAGTTACAGCCTACGTTTGCTTTAATTTCTTTAAATACTTCAGGCATTGGTTGTATTACCATTTCAACTTAACTCCGTTCATTATTTCCAGTATCGGTCTGGAGTCTGGATCAACGTTTGAGGATTTGCCTTTACAAAATCTAAGTTTTTGAGTTTGACGTAAAAATTCGGAAAAAATAGCAACAATAATGTTTACATGGCTATGGAACTTCAAAGAGACTCAATTCAATAATTTTACGTATTCACGTCTTAATTCTACTAAATAAGACTATTTCAAAAGCTGATGACAGGTCACATTTTGTTAGTAGGCAATTTAGTAAAATGATACTGACTGGCACACATCAAGTTTATGACACATTCTTATAGTACATCGAAGACCTATAGAACATGACAACTATCACTATAGCACAGATCACCTGCTTCTGTAGTAGGATGGAACACTACACTATACCTTCTATGTTAAGGTGCATTCACAAATGGTATCGCTTTGGTCCTACGTAGATAAGCCTGTGCTAGCTTTGTGGACTACCAAACCTAACCTAGTCCGTATGCATGTGTTTTAGTTACATTTATTATGTTGCTTCACCTTACATTACATAAAATGTCTCATATAACATTACATTATGTGATCCAAGAATCTTGAAATTAGTGCATGCTCTGGTTTAGAAAGGATAAGACAAATTCCTTTTTAGGCGAAAATTTAATTTATTAAACAAAAAACGGAATATAAATAGCTGCAGAACTATAATTCTCAGCTCAACCGCGGGCAGGCCTGACATCGAGGTGGTAAATAGTTCTCCTTAATATGTACACGAATGGTTGTGAGAAAAAACTTGCGCTTGTGCAAATTGCAAGGCATTTCCAATATCTATAAGTTATGTAATTTTAAACACGTTTAGATGTTATCACATATAGAGAGGCAGAGAGAATTGACAGACCCACTTTTGAGGGGTTGTATGTCATCTTACTATCAACAAATTATTCCAAAATCTAGTTCTGCTTTCCCTTACCTGACCAAATACAAAAGTCGTATGTTTTCTAAATAACAAAAAATAAAAATAATAACTAAACACCATTTCGAAAACTAAGCTTAAATGATTTATTAACACCACACATTGTTATCCGCCTTCTATTGTTGTCAAAAAAGCAATATCAGGTGCACGTGTGTACCTCCCCTGGACACGAATAATTAATCTCTTACGTTTCTTAATTTCCCTTTTTGTCCAAGCCTACATATTTCCCAACCTAACCATAACATTTAATCCACCCAAGTTGATAGTTCTTACCCAGGAAACTATCTGCTGCTATGCAAGTAGGGGCAAATGTGAAAAACAAATCGAAAAGGATGAAGAATCTATTTACTATATCGAACCGGACGTATACTCTTATTAATCTATAATATCACAATATTGTCACGTCTTATTATCACTGTCATTAAATCACGTTCATTAGAAGTACACCTCAGGCTTGTTAGGGTTAGATAAATACATTTTGGACTTGTGTCTTATAAAGTTGTTTGAAAAACTTGAGCATGGACGCCTCCGTTTCATATGGTGCAAATATAGAGTCCACTTCAAAAACCTTGACATAATTGACCATCAAAAATCAAATTCGTTAATAATTATTTTAGAAAAAAATTAAACTGCTAATCCTTTCATATTTCCGCGTCGCATAATGAATCAGCCTTCAGGTGAAATTTACAACCCACGCTGGAGAAGGGGAACAAAATTAACAACAAAAACTCAAGTCACACCCACTCACCGACTGTAAGACGAACCTTTCTAATTGCCAAGCCGACTATATATGGTTAACATGGTGATTTGTCTATTGATAATTTCGTCTCCTAACGGTAGTTATATTATTTTTTCAATAATCAATAAGTGCCATCAATCAAAATCAAAAAATAAAAAAAAAATCACGCACACAAATTTATAAAAAAAAATATGCAAATTAATTACAAAGAATTGTTGTTAGTCGAAAGTTGATATTTAACTTCTAACCCATGTCTGAAGCCTGAGGCTAAGGAATCCGCTTTAACCGAAAAAGGAATAGGTGTAAACCATATAAGACATACACATGTCTTTAAGTATGTATGTGTAGATACATATGGAAGTACATTTGTAGTTATTACTAAATTCCCAGTGAAAGGAAGCATAAAATTAAAACTTTGTTTTGATGGCGTTCTTCATTTTTTATACAGAGGACAGGTACTTATTTTTTTTTTTTTGTTCTTATGCACCTATTAATAAGACGACCTACACGGTCTTGTTAATCTCTACAGGTTTTTTTTTTAGTCTTTTTTGTAAACTGATTTCGGATAAATAAAAGAGGAAAAAAAACAGATTTTTTGAATAATTTTTGCTTTTATTTTCCTTCTTACACTTCTTTCTGCATTCATCCTAATCAGAAGAAGAATACAACTTTGATTTGTTTATAACCAACACACAAAATCGTTTGTTAAATGCGATTACCAAAGGAGTTGAAGAAGGGAATTAAAATCAAGCGATTTATTTTCCTTCTGTTTGTCATTTGAGTTGTTTTTTTTTGTCAAAAAAAAGTGCGATTTGTGTTTGTTGAATTTGAAATTTATTTAATTCTTGACTTAATTATTAGGATCGATTATATTACAGCAATAAATGTTTTTTTTTATTATTTAAATGTGTTTGCACAAGCTGTAGACGTGTTGAAGTCAGTAACATAAATTGCATTGACATCCACTTTAAAAACATCAATTGTGAGTTCAAACACGGTAGGAGTGAAACAGGGGCCATATTTTATAAAACGAATATCGTTGAAATCACTTCGTTCTCGTTGAAATTCGATTACATAAAACGAGTATCGTTTTGATTTTACGATAATTTCTTACGACTGGCATTGGGCAGTCGTATAGCTTTCGTTTTCGTTGAGCTGTCATAAATTTCTCCTTTTACACAATCGCGCTTTGTCGTGACTATCGTTTGCTTTTGTTTCGTTTACTTGCCGTTCGCTTCGTTTTATGTAATAGAGCCCCTGTATTCTGGTTTATATATATAAACACGTTTTATCTCAGCCTAAACCCTATAAATACATTTATAGTTCTTTTTCATTGCACTTTTTCGTTTCATAAATTCCAATTCACAGCGTCCCAAAAGACGTTTCACTTAAAAAAAAAATTAAAATGTCAAAATAGGAACCAACATTGAAGTATCCTTATAACTTTTCATATCGCTGGACCATACTTTTTATTTCGTTCACAAGGCATTTCAATTCAATTAAAACGATTGTCGTTTCGTTTTTATTTATTTTACTATGTGTTGCCATCCGTTTCAGGATTCATATTCTAACGTAGTAAATTCTACTCCTCTCCTAAAATACAAAATATTAGTTTTGAAAATGTTCATATTCGAACGAATGGTATTGCTGAATATTGTGTCTATTTGAAACAAATCATCAAAGAATCAAACTGTACGTTGCAGTTCAACTGCACTCTTGCTTTTTATCATCGCTATTATTAAGGCTTTATTATGAAAATGCAAAGTACTGTCACATATCGATTCCTAATCTAATCAGGTTTTCAGGGGAATACCTCGTTTTAAAATGGAATACGCAATTGAACGCAGTTAGCTACGGTCGGGAGCTTAATTTGCTGATTCAGCCCGAGGTTTATCTACCCCGGACTATTGCACTTACCATAAAAAAAAAGGAAATTTAGGCAGCCTTATCAAAACGTAGCAACCTCATGGAGAACCATCGTCACATGGGTGAATTTATTTGTAAGAACAAACTAATGATTACTTTACGAGAGAGTCGAATGTTGGGGAGTACCACTTTTATCAATGTTTAGTCTGATTCTATTAAATATCATGCGTTTCGAAGTTTTGCGATTAGAGTTGGCGCAGGGTCATGTCCACAGGTAAACAATTAACTTTTCAGGTTTTCTTGTTTAATAGTACCAGTAATATAGGGAGTTTTTTTTAGAGCTATAGAAATTCTGATAGGAATAACTGTCAAACTAAAGAAGTGTGTTTGATTTTTTTAGTATACTTTGGCAAACCACAATGGAAAGATTTACACTAGAACAACGTTTACAAATCGTGAAAATTTATTTCCGAAATTCGCTCTCTGTTCGTCAAACTAATAGAGCACTTGGTTAAGTTTACTGTGCACGTAATCGACCATCTGAGCAGCTAATACGTAATACTATGGATCGATTCATGGCCACAATTACCTTTTTTTGATAATATTCATCCAATTCGAAGCTATCGCCGCTGTAGACGCAAGTGTGACAGAGGACACGAATTTATCGATCCGACACAACACAGCAACACGGTCGCTGCCCGTCCACAACATGGAAATTTTTGAGGAAAGATCTTGGCCTACATACATATAAGATTCAAATGTTGTAAGAATTAAAGCCAGCGGAGCATCAATTGCGTCGTGTGATCGGTGAATGGGCTGAGATCGGATATAATGTTAATTCGTTATTTTTTAGGTGCGCGCATTCCTTTAAGAGACTTTTTCATGCAAATTCGAAATGCCTGCACTTTTATATCGGGTAAATTTATTTTTATTATGTGCAGAATGGCGATATTATGATTGGATCAACGAAAAAGGCAGGGAGACAAATATTACAAAAAAAAAACTATGTTTGCTAAAAAATCGACAGCAATTGAATCTTTAATCCCGTTGGGGTTGACGGGCTTTGGAAACAAAGATTGAATATTGAACTTAACGAGTTTGAAATTGACCTGGTCCAAAAAAAAAACTCCGAAATGGACCTATAAGATGGTTAAGACATGTAAATCGATGTAGAAACTGGCCTCAACCAACTTGAAGTGTGCAATCGAATTAATTGGCATTGTGATTGAGGACCAGTTTCACCTTGAAAGTAAGTAAGCAATACCGTATTAACATATTAAGGACCTACAACTTTATGTTGACTTAGCAGATTCCTTCAGGAAGATGAAAATAGCATATGGAGTCTTCAATAAGTCAATAAGACTTTTAGTTAATATTTTCTACTCGCTCATTATTTTCTAAGCTAAGGATTGCATCTACTGATTTATATTTTTTTTAAATAAAAACTCGGTTTTCCACCAGGACTATATTGCACTATCTAAGTAAATAAGTAACCAATAAGGTGGATTTACGTTTTAGGTCCAGGGTCGATATAAAAAATCTAAATCAGGGAAAAAGACTTATTCTAACAGCTTTACCATAAATCTTTTACGATTCAAAATAGAAAATGCAAACCTACTGATTTTTAATTTTTTACAGATACTTTCTGCCGATTTTCAAATTACTAACAGCCTAATCTCATTGATATGTTTTCAAATAGTTTTGACGTTCGAATTACAAAAAAGTTTGATCCAAACCAGATTTAAACCGTAGCCAGTAACCTTCGTTTTACGCATTATAGCAAATAAAAAAGTGGTTAAAACCCATTACCAATTCGAGCAACCAATTACCGTCAATCGAATTGTGATTTCAAATGATCATACACACACACACACTATAAAAAAAAAAACATCAAAGCTTGCGACCATAACTTTCGAAAGAAAGTATTTTTTTTGTTTGTCTAACC
This sequence comes from Rhingia campestris, assembly GCA_932526625.1. Classification (NCBI taxonomy): domain Eukaryota; kingdom Metazoa; phylum Arthropoda; class Insecta; order Diptera; family Syrphidae; genus Rhingia; species Rhingia campestris. The sequence continues at coordinate 148,676,376 of OW052182.1, read as the reverse complement.
ACTTGGAACAATTGATCGCGAATTTTTTAAATCACAAATCCACCGCACAAGATACATTTTTGTATAATTGAAGACCTGTTAGATACACTCTACTGCAATAACATACCCTTTTTCACTGTAAGTGAGTGTGAGTTTTTTTTTTGGTTGTTGTTGTTTGTAATGAAGTTGTCGCGTTTGTTTGGTTAGCTATCTCAGCTAACAATGTAAGCCAACTTAACAAGTGCTTAGTGTGAGTTTTTCTACCATTTTATTATTATACTTCGGCCATTTTTTTCTTTTACGTGCCTTGAATCATTAAGCGAAATTGTACTTGAAGCGATAATAATAATAATAACAGACGTAAGTACGAAGGAGATGGCAACCAGAAAAAAAAACGCGATTCATAGATACAGATGTATGTATGTATCTTTTTTTTTGTATAAAAACGTGTGCAAAATCAAAGTAATTATGCTCATTGTGCTGATTTTGTTGATGGCTTTCGAGCAAGTCCGTAGGTATATGAAGTTGAATATATACACGCGTTTGACTTTGTGGCTTCAACAACCGGCCACAGCTTGAAAAGAGGTGTACTTGACGTCGCCTTGATTGGTTGAAGTGAATTGAAGCGTTTCTTGGCGAGGATTTGATAAATACTAGATAGATAGGTAAGTTGGTAGGTAGACAAGTATGTACATACTTATAATGGGCAGTGTGAATATAAATTCAAAGCAACACTAGTGGTCATTAGCTTGAAGACGACGGTTGGTTAGCAGCACAGTTGGACCAGACAATTTATGTTCTATTTATTCAGTTACTATGGACCACGCTCTGGGACACAAGTGAATAAAGACTAAACAACTCGTCATCAGATACAAAAAAGAGATATTCAAGAGACCGCTTGAAGGCGCACAAGATACCACAATTATAATCATCTATTAACCGACCAACAACATTGTGGCGTAAAAAGGGAAACGTATTACCCACAGATCTGGTTCTTTTCGCACTTGTTTGTCGGTCTTGGGTAAGGTACGCCTTGACTTTCCTTCCTCGAAGTAAAGCTCATTTGTATGTTCTTAATCACTTTTCGCTTGTGATTCTTTTGCTTTTACACGCAACAAATAAAATCGTATTCATTCGAGTCATGCGTCTGCGCATATACCGAAGACCGTTCTTGTCTTGAAAAAAGCTTGGCTTTAGATTGTTGGATAGCGTTGTGTGACTCTGAAGACACGAAAAGCGAAAAGGAAACTCGTGTTGCGAAAACAAAGTAGTGGTAGAATGTTATTCAGTATTCATCGAGTGGAAAGGAATACCTTAACGGGATGCGGGGATGAAAGACAAACAGCAACAACAACGACAGACAACAACTTGAGTAGAAATAATTCTTGTCATGCACGAAAGAACAGCGAGAGTTAGTCTTTGGTATTTTTTTCGTACATGACGATCTTGGTTAGATATAAGTAAAAGTTTTTTTTTAAAGCATAATGGTTGGACGAGAAAGATAATATTCTAAAGAACAAAAAGTATCTTATGGATGGTTACCGTATTTAATGGCATGGTAATAGGAAATGGGTTTTTCTTTGTTTTTCATTACTGATTGTTGTTCTTACGCATAGCACCTTATTCTAAATATACTCGTATATTGCGGGTTATGGTGCTGTTGAGGTGGCAGTGCTTGGGTGGTTGCTAATGGGGTCCTGCACTTAAGAAATCAGTTGCAGTTTAACAACTACTCACGATACGCATGCAAATTAGAGAGTGGTAATTGGTCATTTGATAATAGAATTCATTATATTAAAAATTTATGGGAAGGTTGATGAACGGATAAATTGTTGTAATAATCATTACATATTGTCATAAACCTCCAAAAAGCTGACTGGAACATTTGTATGAATATATAGGGAAATAGTTGACCAGAAGTGTTTGTTGGAATTCCACCAGAAGCTGTTCGCATAACGTTTCATAGCAAAGCAAGCATTATAGTGCCAACACATCTCTATATCAGATTTCGGATTTATACAACATGTCTCCCAAAAATTAAATCCCATTCAGTGTAAACTAAGGGTTCGGATCTGCGTAGTAAGAACACATCTTTTATTTTATTGACCATACTTAGCCGTCCGAATTTAGCATACGACTGGAAGTCCCGCTATTCTGCAAATTCATGTTTTTTTTTTTTGCAATTAAAACATGGTTCCTATACATATATTGTCAGTTCTCATCATTCCTGCATGAAATTATGCGGGCCTTCTTCCACTACCGTCTAATGATGGTCATCCGGATGTACCAAGTGAAAAATTAACATTAGAGAAACCTGGTCTGAACCAAGTAAGCAGTAGCAGTAGTGTAGGGATCCTTCTTTCAAATTAACCAAACGAATTTGAACCCTAGACTAAAAATAATACCCTTACCTAAATCTGACCAAATGGCTAGATGTATAACTGCAGCGTTTCCTAACAAAATGTAGGTTGGCATCAGAGGCGACTAAGGACATTTTGTACGCCTCTCAGACTAGCAAACTTTTTAACATTACCAAATGGTCTGGTAGTGTATTGCCTTGTTTGTCATTTTTAGTTTAGTTGTTAGGAATGTGTTTATGTGCTGCAACTGACAGTCTTGTAGGTCGATCAAATGTCGCAAGTCATGGGATAATTATGTGCTGTATCTGTCTTGGAATGATTTTTCTAAAGTCTTCTGAATTTTAGCCATAAATGTTATAAAAAGAAAGAGCTCCTACTGAGATAAAAAGCAATACAGGTTAAATCGGCACCAAGTGTGACACCTAAAAGCCGTATGAATTTCTCTGATTTAATGTCTCTCTATATCTCTACTTTATTTGCTATGCTATGAATGAATTTAAGCAATCAACCACAACAGGAGTGTTCCTGTGTGAATGAGTAGAATTTAAGAGTAAGACTAATTAATTCTTCTTATCGAGATCATACCATCTCCGAATAAAAAAAAATAATGGAATATTGTTTTATCTGTCTTGCGCGACTATAAATTCCTCAATTCAAAACGAAATGCATTTCAATAAAGACCTTGTCGTCAATTCCGTCAATGAACCTTCAAGGTTATAAAATTGAAGGCCCTCTATGGAAATGCAATTTACCAAAAATCGTCGTACCGGGTTTTGAACTCATTAAAATAAAATTTGAATAGTGTTTAATATCTGTTGTTCCTAAAAAGATTGTCATTAAGCTTTTTTGTTTGTTTAAACTAATCGCTAACAATCCGGAACAAACTATTCAAAGACATATGCGTGTGCGAAAATAAAACGAGTTTCTACGCATAGTGCTGCTTGTTATGAATTTCCTATTTCAAGTTAAAACGCAAATGGCCATGAACCTAAATTTCCAGAGTTTGAATCCGAAACAAGTTGCTTCAAAGTTCATGAACTGTGAAAGGTTAATTTTAACGATATTCTGATTTTTTGCTGTTGTTAAGCAAAACAACAAAATCATTTATATTACCAACGACAATTGAAAAGATTTTTTTTTTCGACTCAGAAAAAAAAGCTATAAATTTTGCGAAACAAAAGAAATTCATTTTAAATTATCGCCGTAGCTGAATGTGAATTTCGTGCGCCCGATGACATGAGTACACGATCCCTCTCTCTCTCTCTCTCTCTCTCTCTCTCTCTCTCTCTTTATTTAGGAGGATAAACGCTCAGAGCACAACATGTCATTTCAAAAGAACGAAACAAAAATCTTCTCCAGCTCGCTTTGGGGGGTTTCAAGTTGTTTAAGCCAACCTGTTGGCCTTGAAAATGACTGACCAATACCAAATCAAACACAGACACCACACGACCGAGTACAATGACTTGCGACTTGATTGTGATATAAACTTAAGCTTTTTTATGTTTCATTTGTTATTACCTCGTATTTCAATTTCTCAAAAAAAAAAAAATACTTTGCTGTATTTAGTCGCGTGGTATTCCCGGTATTTTGTAAGTGTCGAATCTACTTAGACAAGTGGAAATGTAATATCTCATAGAAGGTAGCATGCTCGTGTTTGATTCGGTTTAGATGTCCACCGTTGGTGGTGGGGTGGCGCATATGACGAATGCTATCCATTTAGATGTTTATCAAACCAACAGCTCATATTATTCTGACGACCAGCATCAGTGACAAGAATATAAACAAATTAATTTTGTAGGTTTTATTGAACCCACATGCGGTGCGCGGCCAAATGTATTTGACTATTTTTTAGATACACATAAAGGTGAATATGAATGACTCAGAATATACGGGTTAATGAAAGTCATCATCTACCCTGCAGAGTTATTTTTTTATGTGTGTGCTATTATTTTTTTTTTGCAGGGAAAGCCGATTGGTTATTTATTTTTTTGTAGGCTTATACGTTTTTTTCTGATATAAAGGATAATTTATTGCTTACAACAGGTGTTAGTGGTAGATAAAATAATTTTTCTAGGAATTCATTTATTTCCCTGAATTTAAACTAACTCACATAAATTTGAAGGTTTGTGTTAAGCTTACCTGAAAAAAGAAGACAAATAAAAAACAATTAGAACATAGAATAGATGGTAGGATTTACAAACAAAATGGTAGACAATTGTAGACGATTATATGAAATCTTGAGTTTTCACCTAGCTGATGCCTGAAAACCCCGACTGCCAGCCTTCACGTGGCGACCGTAGATAGGGTCACACCTATGTTAAGTCCTGGCTGCAACAGATCACAGCGGTAAGAAGACGAAGAACTCCCAAGATGGAGTGAACGGTGGCGTCTATAGTACCAGTTAGGATGGACAAAGTGAGTAACCCAGATGAGCTTCTTGGACATATCCGGACAACAGGTCATTTAGGAATCTCAAGGGTAAGTCAGCGTCCTTGATGATGGCGGATGAGCCGAAAGGCCAAAGGCAGCGCTAAATACCGTAGTAGATACTGATGGCCCGGTGTCCTAGAGGTATCGAAAATTGGAACTGCCCCTCCAGATTGGGGTTATTTACCCACTCACGGCAAAAAACATTATTTTGATCGGAAAGGACTGATCTTATTGTTTACTACCATGCAAACGGAAAAAAGGACAACGACGTGTGTAAACATTAAACAGGAGAGGTGCATGCGAACAACTAGCGAAAGCCCTAAGCTGCTACAAAGCTGCCATTGAGGAAATTCGATGCGATGGACCCGGTAAAAAGAACATGAAAAACTTTCACGGACCGTGATATAGTAAGCATATAAAGAATAAAATATAATTTGTTAGGACCAAGCACGTAGCGCTACCGGGACATGTTGAAAAACTTTTATGTGCCCGAATTGGATTAATAAGGCTTACAGACCATGCAGTTCACACATGGGGACCAGCCTCTCCATTTCTTCTAATGAGGGTACTTCAAGGAAAAGGTTTTTTATCCACAAACCAACCATAACCTCGATGCACAACATTAGAAACGGAAATGCTGAAATTATACCAGAAGTCTGCGAAATTGTTAAGCAAAATCTGCTTCAAATAGCTCGCCATTAAAGCATGGCCAGAGGGCCATATATGCTGTAACAGTTACTGGCGACCGCTATCGGGACATTTTAGAAAACTTTCATGTGCCCGAATTCGATTAATTAGGCCTACAGAACATGTGGTTTCAACAAGATGGCATATCACACACAGCTCGTGCCTCTAACAAATTTTACGAGACATTTTTGCCGGCCTAATAATGACAAAAATTGGTGATATCGACTGGCCCCATATCGTCAAATCAGGATATTCATTTAAAAGTGATTGATCTAACTGCGCAACTGAAGGAAGTAAGCTAAGGACCGGGCCATCTTGCATGGTGGTTGAGACCAAGTTCACCCTGCATTAAGTAATTTATTTATACGTACATTTTTATACCCTATCACATAGGGGTATATTAGTTTTGACATTACATATACCTACATATACCTCAAAGTATATGGATCGATTCAGAATCGCTAGCTGAGTCGATTAAGCCATGTCTGTCTGTCCGTCCGTCCGTCCGTCTGTGTGTCACCGATTTTTGGGCTTTAAATTTTGAGCTAGAGTGTTGAAATTTGGTATATAGACTCTCTGGCCGACGAAGCAGAACAAGTGTAAACATTTTTGAAATCCGCCCACTGCCAAGCCCCCTTTTAGAAAATCGTAGTTTTAAGCCAAACCGTAAGGAATTTCAAAATAGTGTCTGAGCAACATAGACAATCCTAATATCTGTATTTCGTCCATACAAAGTTTTTTGACACGCCCACTTTTTTGGGGCGTTTTTAGTAAAAAAAAAAAAACGCTTTTTGTCCAAATTTTAAAAAGTTCGAAAAAACTTTTGATGCAAATACTTCCGTAATGATAAAATAAACATTTTGTCTATATATCATTTTCACCTACACCCACTTTTTGGGGGCGTTTTCTTACAAAAACATTTGTATGCCTTACCCCAAGGCATATGCAATAGAAAAACGTTGTTTTTTGTCGAACCACAAAAGGTTTTGATAAACTGTCTGAACAATATGTTGTGACAATGTCATTTTCTGTATTTCATCGCCATATAGCCTACATTTTGAGGATATTAATTTTAAGGATGGGATGGGATAGGGTACTCAACGATCCGCACAGCGGATTTTAGCCTTCTCATATGTTTTTGTTTTAATTTCGAACGAAATCCAGATTCCACTGCAATTACTTTTCCAAGTCAAGTGTTTATCGCGAATATCCACCTAATTTAAAAACACAAATTTCGCGTGCCTGGAATTGTTGTTTAGCACTCCCGTCGCCGTTGACTATAAATGAAAATGAATACATCACCCACTCAGAGAAACCATCCCAATAATGAAATTGGTTTATTATTCCGTTCCAGCAAATAATATTTTGATTTCAAAAGCTCTTAGAAGGCATCGAATTGGAAACCCATAAGCGGCGTCATGGCATCCATCACAACACAAAAAAAGAATGAACTAATTCAAGTTCAAGGCTATTACGTCTGGAGTTAGAAAATAGAATAAATACATTCTTATTGAGAGCGAATATTGGTTTTTGTAGCATGAGCTTTTTTTACCTACTCATGGCGTTCTTCAACTTGATTGTTGTGCCAACAAATAGGATCCATATATGTACTTCTAATGTAATTACTTTCATGCGCAGTTTCGAATCGTGTATGGTTTTCTATTATTGTTGCTAATTCACATTTATCCCTTCGTCAGCTCCCATAACACGGATTCGTCATGACCATCACTTTACTATTATAAAGTTTATTTTTTTTTGTTAATTCTTCCGGGCGTTCAAAGAACCTTAGCTACGCGACCGAACATTAAATTCGTTCCGCGTTTTCGGTTTTAGTTTCAAATTTTTGTATAGCACGCATATCTTTTCCTTCCTACATTGGTTTTATTTTCTTGTTGTTGTTGATTATCTTTGCTTTGTGTTCACCTGTTGTGTGTGAAGTAAATTGTTGAAGCTAGAACTGGTTTGGAATTTGAAGTATTCATTATGAGATACGAACCACGAAGAAACAAAAAAAAAGTGAATAGCTTGTGAGAGAACTCGTTTTGAAATTGAGCTTAGATTTGGATTGATAGATGGATACCTACAACACACATACATAGCAAAAGAGTCTTACTTATGTTGTGTTTACTTTTGTACATTGTACTTATACGCTTATCCCTGAAGATGATTTGAATTTGTTGGGGTACGAGTTTTGGTAATAACAGAAATGTCATTGACTAAGCCCGGCCATGACAATCTATAGGGATCTGTTACGACTAATAAAGCGCACAAGGTGTGTCTGTATTTTTAACGGTTAAAACGTGTTTTTTTATTTCACTATTTCTATTTTACCAAATGTAGATATATGTAAATCATGTCGCGGAATTTTTCTGGATTGGAGTTTTATTTGGCAAATCAAATAGATAAGAAATTGAAATCACTTACAACATACATGGTTGACAACATTTTATGGCGTTTTAATTAATTAAAGGGTGATCCATTTCGAGGTTCCCTACTTTTTTAAAGAAAAAAACACAGAAAATTCAAATTTAATGGAGAATGTTTATCATCATTTGAAATAACATTCTTTGGCATTTATTTTTTGAAGATTATGTCTATCATATGTTGGCCGTTGCTACGTCGCAGATGGTCCATCCGTTGAGTCCAATTTTCGATCACTCGTTCGAGCATTTCGACTGGTAACTGGCGAATGACACGCGTGATGTTTTCCTCCAAGGCCTGAATCGAAGCGGGTTTGTCGGCATAAGCTTTTGACTTTACATATCCCCACAGGAAAAAGTCTAACGGTGTGATATCACACGATCTTGGTGGCCAATCGACCGGCCCAAAACGTGAAATTATGGGCTCACCGAAATGTTCTCTCAATAAGTCCATTGATTGATGCGATGTGTGGGAAGTGACGCCGTCTTGCTGAAACCAAATGTCGCCGAGATCACGAGCTTCAATTTCAGGCATCAAATAGTCGGTTATCATGGCACGATAACGGTCGCCATTGACGGTTACGTTCGCACTGGCATAATTTTTAAAGAAATATGGACCGATGATTCCACCGGCCCACAAACCACACCAAACCGTTGTTTTTTCTGGATGAAGTGGTAGTTCTTCAATCTCTTCAGGTTGCTCTTCGCCCCAAATGCGGCAATTTTGTTTGTTTACATACCCATTGAGCCAGAAATGGGCCTCATCGCTAAACAAAATTTGCCTCGAAAACGTCGGATCTTCTTGGAACTTTTCAAGAGCCCATAGAGCGAAGCGATGTCGCTTGGGAAGGTCGAGCGGCTTCAGTTGTTGCACAAGCTGTATTTTGTACGCTTTCAATTTAAGATCTTGACGTAAAATGCGCCAAGTCGTTCCATACGTCAGCCCGAGTTGCTGCGAACGGCGCCGAATCGACTCTCTACGGTCTTCTCAGAGCTTCGGCCGCTATATTTTCTTCACAGCGTGCTGGACGTGGTCTATTCGGTCGAATATTATCCAATAATGAATGCTGGGTCTGAAAATGGGTGATGGTGTTGCGAATAGTACGTTCAGTAGGCCGATTATGTTGACCATAAGTTGAGCGAAGTGCACGAAACACATTCCTCACAGAACGTGAATTTTCATAATAAAGTTGAACAATTTGTAAACGTTGTTCACGCGTAAGTCTTTCCATTATGAAATGCCAAACAATACTAAACAAAAATAACATGACAGCATGACACGACTCACACGTGATCTGTCAAAAAAGGCTATTGAAAAAAGTATCTCTACTTGAATCACCCGTTACTTATATGGTTTAAAAAAATCATTAAAATTTGCTTTTTTAATTATAAAAAGCATATAAATTGGAAAAGGAGGGCTTAGAACGCAAACTATTTCGTTGTTTTTGTTCTGTCCGCCTGTTTTCGTTAACCGAAATAAAATCCAGTTGCATAGCTAAATCTAACTATGTATATTCTACATAGGAAGGACATTACTTTAGCTTAGTTGATGAAGGAGATGATTTGCTTTCTATTATATGGCTGGCTATTTTATTTGTTTTCTTAATTCCCATCTTGTCCCCTTTTAGTTACCTGGATGATATTGCAAGCCTAAGTAGATAAAATACAGGGATATCTGATAGATCCGTAAGGTTATGTAAGAAGTATTTTCGTTTTTTTTTTTTAAATTCATTGAGGACTTGCCAGTGGCACAGAGAATGAAGGGGGAGCTCGTATGATTATTGATCACATGAACCTCAACAAAGCTCATATCTGTAGGGTGGGAATTTTCTTCCATTTAAAAACGTTTGTGTAAGTTTTTTTCTGTTTAAGAAGTTTGTCTAGCCGCATCTTCTTCGATAAACCTAGTTGGAATTCCACATATTTTTTTTTTTTGCAATATCCAGTATTTACTAGCGCCACATAATGATTTTTAGCAGACTACTCTGCCTGTTCAATGCTTGTGGTGGGTCCATTTTATATGCCTCTAAGGCCAAGAACCCAGCAAAGCTTAAACTTTAACTCTTTTCGACACAAACATATATTTTATTTCGAGAGTATATATTGCTTGAGGTATCGCCATTGAGGTCATATTGGCTACCTCTTCTTCTGCCAATAGTAGTAACTTGTAACTTCTATTCGGGATGACACATGTAATATTTAATGTAAACCAAATTTTATTTTAATTCAGCCATCCGGGTTCGGCATAAAACTGGAGGTCACACATGAAAGAGTGTGAGAAAAAGCTGGAGGCAGGAGAATAACATCTACACTCTTTAAAAATAAGGGTGTATTATGATTGAGAATAATTTTCAGTACCACTGTTGGGGATATTTTTTCAGTACCACTGTTGGGTTGGTTTCTATGTATTGCGTTGTAATGCCACGAGCATTTAAGATATTTCCCACATGTAGGTACTTATTGGAATCACCCTGAGATGTTTTTTTAATTTTCGGTCGTATCAAACGTCTCTCAAGACAGGCTGACGTAAAGCCCTCACTCGAACTACTCCTATATAAGACCCTGTTTATCCCAGTCCTGCTCTACGGCGCTGAAGCATGGACCGTATCAAAAGCGGATGAAGAGATCCTTGGTCGATTCGAGAGAACAATTCTTCAAAAAATCTTGGGTCCCGTTTGCGTTGACGGGCTTTCGAAGATTCAATGACGAAATATACGAGCTGTACAGCGACATACCCCTAGTCAAACTCCCTAGTCAAACTCCGCATTGGACGTTTAAGATGGCTAGGACATATAGAACGAATGGCACCAATACTCCGGCTCGCAGAGTCTTCGATTCCCAGCCAGACGTCGGACGCAGTAGAGAATGACCTCGCCTTAAATGGCGCGCACAAGTAGAAACCGACCTCAACCAACTTGGAGTGCACAACTGGAAGCAGTTAGCTTAGGACCGGGCTAATTGGAGAAGCATGTTGGTTGAGGCCCAGGTTCATCCCGGACTGTAGCGCCACTTAAGTAAGACAGGCTGTGTGAGTGCTGTAATAAATTATTTCAAGTCAACATATTAATTTTTTTTTGAATGTTTTTGCGTCAGTCACGCAATAGCTGATTTTCCTAAAAATTTAGCAGCCATAAGTGCTTCAGTTCAAAATCAGTCGAATCCAAACCGTTCACAACAATTTGTCGAAATTTCTCAGATTATATTGTGGTGAGTTTTGCGTGAAGGGTTTGGCCTTACTTAAATATAAAAAACTGGAGCCTCTTGATTATTTTAAGCGGAAACATTTCTCCGATTAAATCTCAAATCGAAAAATCATCTTAAGAGGAGAATCTCATTTTTTGATTGATGGTTTTGTCTTTAAGCAAAATCACTCCTTTCCTTGCCGTTCACATACATTTTTGGGGAATCTCTCAAAGCATTTTGTGTAAAAAGTTCGTACTCAACTTTTACAAAATCAAAAACTGAACGCTCTTGATCACTTGAAGCTCCAAAACTTCTCTGATCAAATTTCGAATTTAATCGAACATTCATATTCAGAAATGAATTTCATCTTTGGCTTAATGGCTTAATAAGCAAAATATGCGTTATGGGACAGCCACAAGAGACTCTACTGCATACACAAGTGACAAGTAAGATGTGAATCTAATCTTGGTGGTGTGATTGTACTGTATTTATTTGTCAATTTTTTTTGCCAAGAATTGGATAGATTTGACATCAGTTATAATGGGTTTTACCAAGATCGTGCTACATTCCACACAACTAATGAAACAATTGATACATAAAAGGACCAACGCCGTTTATTTTTATGGAATAGGTTAAGTAGTTAATTTATGTCAAAATGATTATAACATCAATTTTATTTGGGCTACAAAATTTATCAAAACGTAATTGAGCTAAAAAGTGAAATGTCATTGGCAAAACTATAATTCCAATAAAAGTGGAAGTTCATTATATAAAAAAAAATTGTGTGCTAATTTTTGTCTGCACTAAATAAACGACAATAAAAAAATCGAAATCATAATAGCAACTTGAAAGCACTACTGAATTTGCAAAATTAGGCACACCTCGCGAAATAGGGTCGCGTCGTGTCGCCTCACCTAACACCTACCATGAGTAACACCAATTGCGTGGGATAATACTCGTAATATTAAAAACAGTAAGCCGGTAGGTATACCCATAGCAATGCTATAACAATATTTTTCAAGTGACAATAATACCAATCAACGACAATCAAAAACTCAATCTAATTACTGACCTACTTACGCCAATAAATGACAGTAGGTGGTGTGTACACTGAATACGAGTCCACGCACTATTTTTGTGACTCTACGCGTACGCTTTCATAATTTCGACAGTAAATCAACAAAATGGAACATGAAAGAAGAGAAATTTCATTAATCTCGATATCTATCGATGTATTAAAGTAGGTTTACGGTCTGGGTTTTTGAACAATTCCACAAACTAATCCGTTTAGGAACTCGATTTGTAATTTGTTGCAAATGGTAACACTGAAACCTTTTAGGAGAACTAGAATAATTTGTGTTGATAGTCTAATAGTATTCCTAAAGGTCGGGCATTGAACCCTCATTTAAATAGGCATAGTTTGGTTTCTGACCGGCTATAAAATATCCACATGCCAGTTTTAAGTCGACTCTATTGATGTTTTTCTTTTCCTTTTGTAAAGACCTCCTCGTGTTGCGTGTAATTAGGTAGTAAATACATTCAACCTCTGTAACTGTAGGGTGCAATTGTTCGAAATTAACGATGGGGAAAAAACGAACGGCAAATTATTACAACAACAAAAACCCTAGAAAATATATGACCACTTGACATTGTGTCAAAATCAAGCGCCAAACGTTAGACCCCACGAACGCCATTCTCGTAGTCATCCCTAATGCGACTACTATGTAATTTCCTCAACATTTTCGTGACCAAACCAATTTTGATACTGCGAAGTTCTTTTATAGGAACTGTATTGGAATGGCTTGATGGTTCTCTGTATTCGCCTGGTGGGGGTAAGGGGATTCAGTGTATTTCGTGGCTGGGCCGTCATTTAGTCTGGTGATTTTGGTTTTAGATTGTCATAATTTAAGCGAAATACGAGGGATTAACTTTCACTTTTGTTTAGACTATCCGGGAATATTATTGATCATTCTTAAACTTTACCTACAGTTAGAAAATACAGAAAAATCTGGTACAAAGGATAAATGTTTTTAAAAGGTTTATATTGCTCTTACATATCTATTGATTTAAAAAAAAACTCTCATTTAATTCCCTTGCGATCTGGAAAGAAATACCATATTCCTTTTACTTTATTGTGAGGACCCTCTAAAATGTGCTAACTACAGAAAATGAATCCTCCAAAAAGAAAATGGACTCTCAGAACTGCGCTTGCTAACCTTTCACAGCCAACTATGTTGTATGTAAAAAGGACTATTATGGACAGCTGAAGTAATTGAGAACACTGCAGGAAACTCGACCCAGAAATTCGTGATTATTATCCGATTGTTTTAGGATTTTCTCCGATTTGTTCGAAATCGTAGAGTTTTCTACATAGGTATCCGTTCCTATTAGCATTTCAAACAGATCTTCTGACGAACGCACATGATTGCTCATCAGCAATATGCGCCAAGCCGAAAATTTTTTATGCGTTGAATTTCTTCCGAAGTGGTCCGAAGAAGAATTGTTGCGGAATCAACCGAACTCGATTGTATGTTTTTTTTTTTATTTTGTTCCGCAACAAATACCTCAAAAGCAAAGTGAGTCCCGATTGAAAATGACTTTCGTTTCGGAAATTTTTTCGTACGGATACCCCGATATGGGTGATTATAATTTAGTCGTAAGTCTAAAAAAAAAAATGTTGAAGCAACAGCCACGTTAGGAGCCATTGTCTATACAACCACTCATGTGTGCTGTGTATTTTTTGCACGATGGCAAGACCTTCAGTTTCAGTGAGAGGCGAGTCAGTGAAAAAAAAGTATTTGTGTTGCTACGACTAGGAAATTAACCTTATAAACCATCGAGCCAAAAAGCCCGTCAGTCGCCAAAACATGACAATGTGTTGTGTTATATGTTCAAATAAATCATTTTTTATGAGCAAATCGAAAAAATAAATATCTGGTATTTACGGCTCATACAGCTCCTCAAAGATTCTCCTTCATTAATGTGTTATTAGTTATTATTTTTGCTAGAATAGGACCTCCAGTTTAGCGCCAATCCTAACGGCTAATTTGAGAATTTTCTCATAACATTATTGCTCTAGAATGTTTTTCAGACATTCGTCGGTTCAAAGGTAAAATTCATTAACTAACAAATTAGACGAAAGGAGTTAATTTGATTTAATGACATTTTTGGGATTTTAAATTCCAATAATGCAGATAAAAAATGTATTTTTGTTTTTTGCTTTTACGCTCTTAATGCCATAATTTCTATTAGCAAGAAACAAGTTATTTCCATAATTTTAAGAAAAATGTAGTTAATGATTTGTACCTGTATGGTATTGAATGTATATTTAATACAAAATTAGTTTTTTAGGGTATTTATTTAAAATAAAAATAAGAAAAGCAACATTTTTTTTAACAAAACACTTGAGTTTTCGAATTCTGAACCACTCTCATTTTGATCAGATTCTGACAAGCGCTTTACATCTTTAAGACAATGGAAGACAATTGGAAGGCCTTTATACCACGGCACCAGCTCTTCAGCAAGTTTGACCAAATCCATTTGTTTTTATTTTGAAATGGGTAACTTACACTGTTAGATAGTGTAAGTACCACAAGAGATCAGCTTTTCCGACCTTTCCCCCAAGATCGGAACAGGTATAACAAAAGAACGATATCTCGGTGAATGTTGTTGGAAACAATTAATCAATCTTGATCCTTGCAATCCATTACACTCAAAATAAAAATATTACAAGCAATATCGCAAAAATTATAAAGTTTTTTTCAGATAGATGATTTTATGACATTTAGCTGACAAAAGAGTGAGCGAGAAAAGGAACACAAATTATCGTAAGTAGTGACCTTTACACCTATGCCACAAAACTAAGCGATATAGTGATTTTTTTCCTTAAATTAAACACCTGCACTTAATGATTTTTATAATTTGCTGTGAAAATTACAACTATGGCTCGGTAATTATTTCCATCTATATAAAACGTGAAAAATTATTGTTATTTTCAAAAAAATATATATATATATTTTTACCAATTTTATGACTTTTAGCTTTGAACCGACGAAATTGACCTATTTTTTGACATTATTGTGGTAGACTTAATGTGGAAAACAATATCTATAGATACTGGACAATGTTCCCTCAAAACCGGGAATAGCTGACTTTGATTCCAGAAAAGTGATTCATCTTTAAAAAAAATAAGCAGGACTCAAAGTCGAGCACATTTTCCCTGAAGTAAAAGGTATAAGAGGAGCTGCTCAACCTTCATATGATGGACAAAAAAGGCTAAATAACATAACTTAAACCGAAAAATCAAAACAATATTCTGGTAATCTACATTACCATTCTCCTAAGTTTTTCCTAACAGAGATGTAGTGTTCTGCAGGCATCTATATCGCTATAGATAGTATTATTCGAAACGCTAAGGCTTTTAAACACATTGCGATTCGATGGCATAATGATATTGATGAGCATTTGTTGTAGTTACAATAACAACCATGCCATCCGTTTCCATTTTTTTTTTTGGAAAATATACGGTATGGCTAAATGAAAAAAAGGAAACCACCTACACACATATTCCCATTATGTCTATTACAATTACATACTCATGAACCTTTATAAAAAATACTCTGCGCAATTGTACAATAGTAATAAGTGTATGTAAAATTGCTTTTTTGTTATATATTTTAAAATATATTACATCAAAAACATATTTCATCGTTTTTTGGTTTTGATTTTTGGCTGTGGCGAATCTCTACCCGTAGACGCCGCTTATATTAAGCTCGCTACAGCGCAGATCTGATAGTGTTACAAAACCCCAACCTAATCTAATATATATGTTATTACGTTAAAAAGGCTCTTCAATCGAATTTCGCCCCCATACGTTTCCGCAATGAGTTATGATTGATTCTAGACTTGATGCCTCTCAGTACATTAAACAATGTAAAGAGCTATCAGAAAAGAAGCAGACTTGGTTTTTGTTACACAACTTTGCACAATAACCTTAACACCTTTTGTCGGGTCTCCCTTTCAGCAGTTTTGTGTAACCCCATCATAAAGTTCCAAATAAAGTTCCATAAAGTTCCAAAAATTAAGTGCTCATCGGAATTTTCACAATTATTGACTTTGAAGTAATAAAAAAAAGAAACGCACACCCTCGCTCACTCCTTTGCTACGTATTACCTTCTTCTATATCGTTGAGTTTATAATCTTAATAAGAAGATTCAGAATTTACAACCCTCTCACTTAACTATAAGCCAGTGGTCTACGCCGACTAGACATAATAAAGTATCCCGATATGGGATCACGAAAGCCTATCATTTGTGATGCAGGAGTTTGTTCTTCAGCCCTATTCCCAATCTTATTTTTTTTTTAAATATTTTTCAGCTTCAACTCAGCTTTATGTCACATGCGTTGAATAAATTTATTTAAATTAAAAATTTAAAATAAATTTGTGAAACCGATCAGGCATTACTAGTTTCAACAATACTACAACTTATGTAAACAATTATTTTGCAACATTGTTGTGTAGGGATTATTTTTGAGAAGGGAAGTTTTGGAGGTTGGAAATTTCTTCCATACCGCTTAGTGGATCAATTTTAATCTCTTTATTTTATTATTAAAGTTTTAACGGCTGACTTTGAGAAATTCCTATAATTTAGAAGAAAATAGAAAACAGAGAAGAGGGCAGTCCAAGGAGGAGGAAGTATGTTCTTTTTGTCACTTTGATCCATGCAGCACCAACTGATGTTACTTGTGTAACGTTTTGTGAGACCGATCATAATAATAGCGACATCCAATTCATTAACCAAATCTATTTAGTGATAAGGAACCTCTTGTTATAATATCATGTGAACGGTTGATAACATGTTTGCGCGAAAAGTCGATATACCACTTCCGAGTTCCGGCAGTTCAGAGCTAATACTGATTTAGAGATTTCTGAGAAAATACATATATATTGTGCCATAAAATATCTCTTCTCTTCGTCATAACATACTACAATGATCAGACGAAAAAATATATGTTTAACCATGCCATTGAAACCATATTCTTCTTCGTTTTATTTTGAAACTATTTTCAGAGAAGAGGACACTTTCCATTCAAAAAGGTTTTGTTTTTTAATTAGTCTAAGTTAAAACGATTTTCAAGTCGAGGCACATCATCTTTTCATTGACTTTAAAAGGCCGGGTTTGTTGTCGGACGAGAAGACACAACCGCGAACTTTATGACCTGTACCAAGATGTGAATGTAGTACACATCGATTTCATTTTCTAAGCCACATTCAAATGTTGAACTTTAATGGCAATGGCACAAATTTTAAAATTATTTAATCGCGTACTAACGCGTTTTGATTATTATAACCGTCAAAAAGTGTACTTCAGCGTTGTCACTCTGCATTAAAGCTTAAGCGACCGAAACATCACTTTAAATATTTAAGAGTTATCGTTATGTCATCTGTAATTTTCGGTCAAAAAAATTCGTTAAAATTTTTTCGGAAGAAAAGGTTTTGATATTTTTGAGGATTATGAGTTAATGAGAAAACTTAAAGTTAATGAAAGTCGTGCGAATCCTTTCCGTGTCACCAGAACAAGTGTAAACATTTTTAAAATCCGCCCACTGTCACGCCCCCCTAGGAAAACGTTTTTTTTTTTTTTTTTTTGTCCAACCGTAAGGAATTTTAAAAGTGTCCGAGCAGCATATTTAAAGTTTTTTGCCACGCCCACTTTTTGGGGCGTTTAAAAAAAAAACGTTTTTAAGTAAAATTTTTAAATTTTCGAAAAAAAATTTGATATGCACAATCATTGGTAGTATTAATATGAACATTTCCTCAATAGACCATTTTAACCCACGCCCACTGTTTAGGGGCGTTTTCTTACAAAACCATTTGTATTCCCTACCCCAAGGCATATGCAATAGAAAAACGTTGCTTTTTTGTCGAACCATAAAAGAATTTGATAAACCTTCTGAACAATATATTGTAACAACGTCATTTTCAATACTTTATTACCATAAAGACCACATTTTGAGGATATTAATTTTAAGGATGGGATGGGATAGGGTATTAAACGATCCGCAAAGCGGATTGTAGCCTTCTCATACGTTTGATTTTTACTTTTATGCGTGTTTGACTTAGAGTTATTATAGGAATGTTCATTTGCGTACACTAATTAGAGCCACGTTAAAAATTATCTATTATTGAAAATATGTTAAAGCAAGCTTTTAATGTAAAGTACCTCACAACTAGTGTGGAGTTAAACCCTTAAACATCGATTGACTATAAATTTGCGACAATGGCTTTTATGTTAGCAAAGAACTTAAAAGAAGATTTCACAGCAAAGCACGGTCTTCTCATTTAGTGCGATATCTGAAATTTTTTTGTTAGATTTAAAACGTAATTTTATATATACTACAGATGATTTTTGGTGATCACTGGTTTTTTTAAAGTCACTCTAAAGTAAGTCACCTTACAGTCACCCTAAAAGCATAATCAACAAGTTCGCAAATTTTGTGCAGGAATAATAAAACAAAATGTAATTATAAATCAAAAAGTCAAGGTCATACAATCCTTTTTTTTTAAATAATTATTACTTTTTATACCCTATCCCATAGGGGGGTATATTAGTTTTGATAGGTACTTAGTTTGTAACATAGAGAAATAATTTTGCTACATATACCTCAAAGTATATGGATCGACTCAGAATCGCTAGCTGAGTCGATTATGCCATGTCTGTCTGTCTGTCCGTCCGTCCGTCACCGATTTTTAGGCCTTAAATTTTGAGCTAGGATAATGAAATTTGGTATATAGGATCCTCGTCTCTGCCTACAGAACAAGTGTAAAAATTTTTGAAATCCGCCCACTGCCACGCCCCCTTTTAAGAAAAACTCAGTTTTTGACCAAACCGTAAGGAATTTAAAAAAAGTTTCTGAACAACATATTTAGACAATATTTATATCTATATTTCGTCCATATAAAGTTTTTTGCCACGCCCACTTTTTGGGGGCGTTTTCAATAAACAACTGTTTTCGGTCAATTTTTAAATTTTTCGAAAAAAATTTTGATGCAGAATCATTAACATTATTAATATAAACATTTCGTCTATATACCATTTTAACCCACGCCCACTTTTTGGGGGCGTTTTTATATAAAAACCATTTTTATACACTTCCCCATAACATATGCAGGATAAAACCTTGTCTTTTGTAGAACCGTAAAAGTCTGAAGAATTTGTTGTCACTATATCATTTTTTCTATTTTATCCACATCGTGTTTTTAGCCATGCCCACTTTTTTGGGGATTTTAGTTTTATGGATAGGATGGGATAGGTTATTCAACGATCCGCACAGCGGATTGTAGCCTTCTCATATGTATATTCTACGGAACTTTCACCTTGCAGCAACTAAAATAGATCAGCGGACAATGATAGTCGGTATGATTTTTTATAAAGCATTCACTTTCTAGACTAGTGTTCCCTTGTTGATAAGACTGTAAGTTTATATACTCTTTCATTTGCATTCGTTAATAAATTGCTCGATGTCAAAATGTGGCTGTTGACAGCACTCAGCTTACATCTCTATTGGTTTTCACAAACAAAACATAGTTGACGTTGATCTAAAAACTTGCCAAAACTACTGAAATTGGAGATAACAAAACCCATTTTATGATGAGGATAACTGTAAGAATTTTCCAAAAACTACAACATTAAAGAAGTAGCTCAAATAGCGGCCGCGGCTAGTCACATCATTTAAAATCTCCACTAACCAATTAGAATATCACTATCTAATAAATTCTGAATAAAAAAAAAAAGTGAAAAAAAAATTAGGTCACTTCTAGTGAATTTAGAAATTGAAATGAAATCACTTTCGCTGAAAACCGAAAGGTTGTTAATACGAGTAGATACAGCACGGCAATCCAAAAAAGAACACACATCGTCATCCATCCAAGTGCAATTGAATATGGAACTTGTAAAAGTATGTCATCGCATAAGACATGAAGTCTTCTAGCGGCTGATTTATTCTGAGACCGGTTCTATAATAATGTACGCACAGCATACACACAAACATAATGATCATCGGCGCTGGATATCATTTCTGTGTTGGTGTAGTGAAAATTGTTGCAAGTATAAAAGATACTTTATAGACACATCTCACACAACGCATAGGAACGTACGCACCATAACTTTCTTCGAGACAGATGTGTGGAAAACAAAAGCCGATGTCAGGTTTTTTTTTTTCGAATGGCTGAGGCAATTATGCCCCAAAAATGCTGTTGCTTTCGTTTCCCCTTTCACATTTATTTGGTTTTGAGTTGTAAATTTTTTTTACTCCACGCACAATCAAACAAAACGGATAGGGGCAAAAAGAAAGAGGGAACGCTCGGAGACTGAGATATGAATGCGTACGCACGTTTAAGTAGGCACTCTCTTATTTCGGCGGGCGTTTTTTTTTATCTGTGTGGTTGTGGTTGATTAATTTTAGGTCACGTGCTGCATTGTGCGTATATTGAGTTAGGCTGTTGTTTGAGAGAAACAAAACAAAACACGGGAGAGGAACACAACAGAGACAAAACCTCGTCCGTTGACCTAATTTGCGAGGTTCCACAATTAAACAACCGAATGTGTAGAACGCTTATGTGGTATCTACAAAATTGTGCGTATGTAGGACAGCGCACAGCCGAAATATTGTAACACGATACGAGGCGACGAGGAAATAGGTTATCAAGATTAGAAAATGTACGTTTTAATCCCTTCATAGATTGGTGTGTAATTATGTTGAATTAGGTCAGGAATACGATTCAGTTCGAGTCTACGAAATCCGTTATAAATGCATACATAGATGGAGGTGTTTGAAATGTTATTTTAATAAGCTCTGACACTTTATCAGTTCATTGAGCGGATCATCATTATATCAAAATTTTATTATGAATAAATATAAGACATAGACATACATACGTTCAGGTTGAGTAAAGAGAACGATCGTTTGCTTACCTAGAAAGAAAAGATAAATAAATTGTTTTATTAGGTCAATGTTTTTTAAAAGTATTACATATTTAATGTAGATGTTTACAACATATCAGATGAGCAAAATTAGTGGACTGGGACTAGTTCGGAACTAGTTCTTTTACCAACAAGGATCCAGCGCAAAATATGGGAATAATATTTGACAGAAAACTGAACTGGAACCATAATATCGAAGACAGTGCCCTCATTCCGTAAAGTGATAATCGATAAGATTTCTACACTCATTCTTGCATCACGTAAGATCAATAGTCGTTTTTGTTGTCGGCGATATCACATTATTTGCTTCATTTAAAACAATAATCGTCAAATCACAGACGATTATTAAGCGATTGCTCATGAGGTCTCGACTACCGTCTGAGTGGTTAATCGTTTTCAAAGTTGACCACCCAGAATAAAAAACAAGCATACAATCGCAATAGAATTGCAGCAAAATATGGTTCCCGTATACAAAGTATTACAAACGTTACGAAATGGCTATAGGAAGACCAGTCGTAGGAAGACCAATACTAACATATGGTATGGTTAAATGCCATGACAAGAGCAAAACATGTAATATCACTTACCAAACTATTAAGGATGCTATGTTTAGTTTACTAAGCTTTCAGTTGGTCTAGTACGCATGGCTCCTGTTACCATGTGCACCTTTCTAACTGGAAACAGAAATCTACACTCTGGGATTTAAGACCAGCGGACTCGTGTCGGTTTTAAAAGCAGAAATCCTAGCCACATAAGAGGATATCCGGGAACAACAGCTCTGACAGAAAATGCAGCAAAATCTTATGTTGCCTAAGCCTCAATGCAATCAAAACAAGGTCCAAATAATCTGGGTGCCCTGCCCAGACATAATAGGAAACTAAAAGGTAGAAGAACTAGCTAGAGTTGGATCTGCACGCTGCTCTTCCCTATCCGATAGCAGGGTAAATCAGCCGCTGGCTTTAAAAAAGCAGAACATAACGAAATACACACACTAGAGGCTTTAAGAAACAGAACATAACGAAAGACCTTTGGCTAGTAATTAACGATAGCAATTCAAACAAGCATTTAGTCTAAATAGATCATAAGTTTCAATATCTGACAGATATCACTCTTCTTTTTTTACATCACAGAGACGCTCTCAGTATCGCTTTACAAAACTGGTTTTTGTTGCGGGGCTATAAATATTAAAATACTACTTAAATTATTCAGAACATCCGCTTATGCAAAGGATAGGAATAGGACTGGAGTGATTACCTCTTTCAGATACCCGGAGGATCAATGCCCTAACCCCACTTAAGTGTCATTATACACTTTCATCACATTTAAATTGTTTTCAGGAACGCAAGGCCTATCTGAGTTTAACGCCTAATCCGAGCTTAATAACCCATGAAACCTAACGTTAAAGTAATCACATCTAGGTGATGCCAGCGACACATTTAACATCTTAAAACGGTTCCGCAATTGTTCTTGGGATTTAAAGGAGCTTGCAAGTTTCGAATAGAAAATATATATATATAATATATGACATAACACAATTGTAGACAGGTATTTTTCCGACCAGATATTTGTAGCATTTTTTCCGACACTATGTAACGCACATTGGCGATAAGCGACATTTTTGACAGCTTCTTGGGATTTTATTCCAATGTTCTCCGATATAATTTCTTCGCGGAATGTGTCTACTAATCGCAGTTTACTGTCCGATGACAGATGTCTCAAATGCAATTTGAGCCTCCGACCGACAATGCGCAGCGGAAACCTTCGACGTATACCTCCGAGTATCTGAAAACTTGTTTGATTTTCGTTCACGGGTAGACTTTTTTGAGGTAATCTTTTCTTGACAGTTCATTCTATACAATATTTGGAAATATTGGCAGAATTTCACAATCATTATAATTATTTAATTTTGGAGAATTATATTCTTGATGTTATCTACGAATTTATCGAACATGTACAGTACGTTCATTTCAGTTCTAAACACTGGAATCGAATTACATGTTCCTATAGTTAAGCAAAAATAACATAAAAAGCACCCATGGTTCAATGAACAGCTTTCTAAAATGAAGTACATCAAGAACATAGTGCATTCGAAAATGTAAACCAATACGATGATATTTCTTCTATCACCGACTTGGGAACATTTTTCCTGATAGAAGATGAAATATTGACATCATCTAAAAGACTTGAAGCCAAATTAAACCCGGGATTTAAAATGTAGTTCATCTCTCTCGATTTACTTTGATTTTTAATTTATCCCTTTAGACAGTCTATTTTCTTAGTTGTTTCAAGAGGGCACTCTCGAAAGATAAAACAAACTGCATGGGATTACTAGTCAAATCTGACGGTAAAATCACATGCGGCCGGGAAGAAACGTTGACCACACTTCTTCAGGTACACTTTCCCGGCTCTACAATCAAAAGTGAGTTTCATGAACACATGATAGATGACTCACCCCCTAGAAACATGAAAAGGATTAATAGTTTATGCGGCAAACTTTTCACTCTGGATAAGGTCAAATGGGCGATCAACTCATTTAAACCATACAAGACACCAGGGAGAGACGGAATCTTTCCTGCTCTTATACAAGCGGACTGGACTTTTTCTTACCCACTATGGTCGCCTTATTTAGGTTTAGTTTCAATTGGGGCTACATACCACAAACCTGGAGGGAGGTAAACGTGGTATTTATCCCCAAACCAGGCAAACCAATAGCACTACCTTAATCATACCGTCCAATAAGCTTAACATCGTTTTTCCTGAAAACAATGGAAAGAATACTAGACGTGCTCATTAGAGAATGTTTAAATGAAAGCACTCCTCTGCACCCCTGTCAATTCGCCTACCAAAAAGGTAAATCTACGGAAGGAGCACTTCTAACATTGAGGGTGCTTTTGACAACACTGGATATGACTCCATATCAAATGCTTTGACTCATAGAAGAATAGATCACCCCACCATCAAATGGATCAAAGCGATGCTTGAAAGTCGGAAAATAACTGCTTCATCAGCACTGACCTCAGTATCAGTAACAGTCATTAAAGGCTGCCCTCAGGGAGGAGTACTCTCAACCCTACTATGGTCTCTGGTTATTGATAACATACTTCAAGACCTAAGTAATGCAGGCTTCAATATAATTGGATACGCCGATGACCTAGTCATCATAATTAGGGGCAAAGAACCAAACGAGGTTACAACACGTTTGCAAAACGCCCTTAAGATAGTCATCGACTGGTGTAGAAAAGAAAGTCTTTCTATAAACCCCAGCAAGGCTGTAATCGTCCCTTTTACAAAAAGGAGAAATTTAAGTCTTACCCAAATTTCAATCAATGATACATACATTGAGTATTCCAACGAAGTAAAATATCTTGGAGTGATCCTCGACAAAAAAAACTTAGCTGAAACTCCCACAAAAACAACAAAATTCAAAAAGCAACCAAAGCTTTCTGGGCTTGCCGAAACATGTATGGTAAAACCTGGGGAATCTCTCCAAAGACCACACACTGGACCGATCATGGTCAGACCCATTATAGCATACGCTTCAATAGTATGGTGGAACAAAGTCACCCAAAAAACAACTATAAATAAATTAATCAAGGTACAACGGCATGCCTGTCTGGGCATTACCGGAGCTATGCGTACCTGTCCCACAGCGGCTATAGAAGCCTTAATAGGACTAACGCCCCTCCACATATATATATATATAAAAAAAAATGGCAATTGGCAGCAAAGCAAGTTTGACACAAGCGAGCGGAAGAGTTAAACATTAGCGAACACCCAAAACTAATTGAACTACTATCCGAATTTCCAGAACTTGACATGATCTGTACGGTTACAGACCGCTTACCAAAGACACTATGCTTCAACAAAAGATTCTCAATGGAGATCACAACCAGAGAAGCATGGTTTAGCAATAACCCACCAAACTGCCAAAACGGCCTAAAGTGGTATACGGATGGTTCTAAAATGGACTCAGGGGTAGGAGCTGGCATACATGGACCAAATAGGAAAATCTCAATACCTATGGGAGAAAACCCTAGTGTATTTCAAGCTGAGCTCCATGCCATAAAAGAATGCACAAACCTAATACACAACTCAGGCATTAAAGGCGCCAAAATCCATATATTCACGGACAGTCAAGCAGCTATAAAAGCCCTTAGCTCACACATTATTGACTCCAAATCAGTACCACACTGCTTCAATTCCCTCCAAAGATTCAGTTCCAGGAACAAAATCAGACTATGGTGGGTTCCCGGGACAGAAACCCCCTTTATTGGACCCGAACCCTTCTGTGCAATCCCCAAATCAGCCATAAATCTGGTTATAAAGAACTGGGAACAAAACAAATGTTATTCATACTGGGGGAACATCCCAGGCCTAAGACAGCCCAAAAGAGCTAAAAAAAAAAAAACGGTTCCAGAATTTGAAAGTAAAGTGAAAGAGAAGACATCATTTTTTGTAAAGGAATCGTTATCCACATAGATTTATTAAAGGCAGATCCACATAACGGCAATAAAAGAAGGTTCACAGGTTGATGTAGATGCAGATTTTCGTTAAGGCTTTTGTTCGGGTTGACCAAAAATTGCTTACACGAAAATTAGAAACATTGGGTGCAGCTTACCTAAGTAATAGGAAAGAGTTTATTAGAATAAAAAGTATTTTTTTGAGGTAGTTTGAAACAGTCTGGTGTTCCTAAGGAAAATAGTCAAGCGGCTTTAAACGCGAAATTATGCGCTCACCGAACGTTTCCTTCAACAAATCAATTGTGGCACGATCTGTGTGACATGTTGCGCCGTCTTGTTGAAACCACAGCTCCTGAACATCATGGTTGTTCAATTGATGAATGAAAAAGTCAGTAATCATGGCTCTATAGCGGTCACCATTTACTGCAACGTTCTGGCCAGCATCGTTTTTTAAGAAGTACAGACCAGTTATTCCAACAACCCATAAAGTACACCAAACAGTCAGTTTTTGTGGATGTAAGGGTGTCTCAACATACACTTGAGGATTATTATCACTCCAAATACGGCAGTTTTGCTTATTGACGTATCAATTCAACCAAAAGTGAGCTTTATCGCTAGACAAAATTCGCTTATCAAAATTGGGATCAACGGCAATCTTGTTTTGGGCCCAATCACCGAATCTACGCCTTGCTAGGTGATTCTGTGGTTTTAATTCTTGCACGAGTTGGATTTTGTAAGCACGCAAACCAATATCTTTACACAAAATCTTTCATTGAGTGGATGGACACATATCCAATTCCTGTGCACGATAGCGGATAGACTGATTCGGGTCTTCCTCTATTCATGTTGAAATGCCAAACAAAACTAAAAATAAATCACTTGACAGCTGACAAAATGAAAAAAAAAATAACAACATTTATATAGTCTGTGAGTTGTAATCATAATGGTAGACTTAAATAAATAAACAAAAATATCAGCCAGTACTTTACTTTCCATCAAGGTTATAGCTTCTACAGAATATCATCGTTGTCAAATTTTTGGCTAGCTATCATGTAATTAGAAATCAAAAAGAATGATCCGAAGGCCTAAACATAAAATTATTTCTGTGTGCCTTGGCTGATTGTAATGCGATTTTTTGATTAGTTTAGTTTAATGTAAGTGAAAAGGATTCAAAAGTGTTACTCGGACTTCTTTCAAGTTGCTCTGACCTTCTTCTGGAAGGATAGACATTTCTATTTTTAGACACACGATTGGATATAAGTGCAGATGTTGACTTTGCTTTCCAAAGTACGTACGCAAAATGCTAACCATAATGACATTCATTTATTTAAATTTGAAGGTGTGTCATTGGATAAATACTTTTTGATTCTTATATTTCCAAATGATCTCAAAACTATAATTAGTGGACATTAGCGGGACAGGTCAAGGTGGCCCACTAGACATCACTCATTTCTACGTGTAGACTTTTCAATCTTGAACCATTTATCACCCAACCACTGTCAACCAATGTGACAGCGGCATCATTATTCTCTTCCATTAGCACCCTGTATCTTCTTACTTTAGGCTTGATTACGAAACTAAATCTTAAAATAATTAAAATAAATCACAATTTTCAACTAATTCGCTTTCCAAACAGATCTCTTTATTCATTAAGAAAATGCAAATCGTCAAAGAAAATGATTTTGTATCTAAGCGCTAATTGCCTAAACACTTTTAAATATACAAAAACTACCGCCAATACATCGACATCCATTCACATGTGGCCAGAGACAACAGCGGCCATATCACCCGACAGATTGAAAGTTGTTTACCCCCTAAAAGTGTAACGTCATGAGAAATAGTGTAGTCAAGCTCACTCACCCGACATATTACTAATACTACAAACCAAATCATCAACGTGCTACTATTGTATTATTATTAATAATAACAAAAAAAATTTTAGGTTAATGACACTTTTTTGTAATTTATCATATTTTCATTTGATTCGTGTTACGTTTTCTATATATACATATGCAGCGAGTTATGAGGTTAGTTGTGGTGGTCATGTTGCATTAGAAACTCAAACTATTGTATTTTTTTATTCTATACATTTAAACGGTTGTGTGTATCATGTGATAAAGATACTTTTTGCACGCCTGTTTTTTTTTTTTTTTTTTTTTTTTTTTTTTTCTTAAATACACGCAAAGATATAAAACTTTTGTTTTTGAAATTTTATTGAACTTTTTTCGTATCTATGAATCAGCAAGAAATCGGTTGATCTACTGAGGGTGGGGGAGGAGGGCACTATACTTAACACTACTGACATAGTTAAGTAGCTGAAATACTATTGCTACGTCATGATAAAACATTTGTTGTTACAGTTTGTGAGGCCGCGTACTGACTATCTACGATCAGACATATATATACACATAATGGAATGTTGTTCTACATTAAATCGAAAAAAAAAAGTGCTGTTGACTCTGTGTAGGTAAGAGAGCAAATATTAATAAAATCAAAAGTAATTAAACAGCAAAAACAGAAAGTTTGCATTTCATTCTTACACTTGTGTGTAGAAAGATACTAAGATGTGTTTTTTTTCTATTTTTAGTTCCACGAGTTTAACGTTCGGTAGCTAATTATTTACTTGTAAGTGTGCATTGTGTGAATGATCGCTGAAGCAACAACAAAACAAAAAATATTATTTAAAAAATAAATAGAAATATAAAAGATAGAACGCGAGACCTTGAAGAGGGGTGAATGTGCAACCAGTAACAGTTTGTTTTTATTTATTGTGTCTATATACATTCAGAGATAAGCCGATTGCTTTTCGTTTTCCTTTTTTTTTATTTAATTGCAAGTATGTTTTTTTTTTAATAAATTTGGAAAATGTTTACTTTTTTTTAGAAAGATTTAAATATTATTTTATGCCCTGACAATATGGTGTACGTTATCAGTAGATGGGAATCCGCTTAAAATTATACTGTTTAGTGTGCGTTATCGTGTAGTTACGTAGTTTAACATACCAAATGTTTTAGTTTATCTATACACGTGGAGAGTTGCAATGTGTTGACCTAGATTCCGGCGATAATTTAGCACCTCATTAGTCATTTTTATGAAGGCAGATCTTAGAGTTCAAAGCTAAATAGACAGCATTTATTATGTCATGGTTGTTACATGTACGTTAGACATATGACGACAATAAATATTCCTAAACATTTGACGTTTATAAGATCTTGCTTCATCGTAGCAACAATTTTTGGAAAACTATTTTAATTAAGTTATTTTCCAATTTATTCAAACATTTTAAAAAAAAATTGCAATTTTTAGATCGATATGCTTTTTATAAGTTTTACTTAAAATAGTTTCCTGAAAACTCCTAAAGAAAATTGTTCTATACTGAAGAATAATTTAAATATTATTTATTTAAATTATTCTTCAATTTTCTCTTCGTTTATTTTTGTTATTCACTGTTTATTTTTTTTATCTTTTCTTAATTTGTGGCACATTTCATAATTTACTTTTCTAATACTTGTCAATGCATTACTTGTTAAGTTCTATTTTGATCTCATTGGTTTACTGTAAATTTCCTGATTGAATGTAATATTTTACAGAATGATCGTGAAATCATATTTAATTTATAACGCTTAGCATTCTCTCTTTGACACTTCTTTTAACGTAATGTATTTGTTGTTGTATTTGTTCAGTGCAATGATGCATTTCTTTTGTTAAAATTAACAGCTCGGCCACTTGGATATCAGACACAGACCATCATTCCAACCAATACATAGATATACTGTATTCATCGAC
Organism: Rhingia campestris; assembly: GCA_932526625.1. Classification (NCBI taxonomy): domain Eukaryota; kingdom Metazoa; phylum Arthropoda; class Insecta; order Diptera; family Syrphidae; genus Rhingia; species Rhingia campestris. The sequence continues at coordinate 148,647,088 of OW052182.1, read as the reverse complement.
AAACCAATTTTTTTGGTTTTTTTTTTTTTTTCAATTTTGGTTTATACCTTGGGAAGTTCATCCGCTACCAACCCTTGTGCTTTACAATTAGTTATCGTACATGTACACTTTTTCAATTTCAAAGACATTACACATTACTATGTTTTTGGATGGCAAAGTACAACTAAGAGTTTTTTGATTATATCTGTATCTACAAAATACGCAAAAAAAGTTCATAAATAAATGGATTTCTTGTAATTTTATAAATGTTGATATACAAATTCTTGACTAGTTAGAAATGCATTTTTGAAAAAAAAAAAAAAAAAAAAAAAAAAAAAAAACAAATAACACGAGAGTTCTGCACATGTATACACCACTGCGACTACCACAGACATCATAGTCAGCTTTAGATAAAATATATAACTGCCCAATAAATACGAAGCTATCATCTACAAACTTCTATTCCTATCATACGCTTGTTTTGAGAAAATTCAATATTCAACACGGAATAAGCGCTGCCACTACCGATAGGGCAACGTACTCCCAAGAATGGCTGAAAATGTCGACCTCACAAAACAAGACGCATACTGAACTCAACAGACTGTAAAAAAAAAGCCACTGGGCCTGACGAAATTCTATCCATTCTACTTAAAAAATGCGCAATAGTTCTTTACAGAATATTTTCGTCATAAGATATACAGGACTTTCTCCACTTGCTGAATTGCTCGAATCTAACCAATGACCAAAAGAGGAAGCAAATGCATACCTCAAACCTAAACCCATTGCTATTATCCATACTTTCAAAGGAAATATAAGATGGAGATTGTTGATTTTCTAGATGACTGGAATGAAAGGAACAGACTGTAAAAAAAAAGCCACTGGGCCTGACGAAATTCTATCCATTCTACTTAAAAAATGCGCAATAGTTCTTTACAGAATATTTTCGTCATAAGATATACAGGACTTTCTCCACTTGCTGAATTGCTCGAATCTAACCAATGACCAAAAGAAGAAGAAAATGCATACCTTAAACCTGAAAACCCATTGCTATTATCCATACTTTCAAAGGTAATATAAGATGGAGATTGTTGATTTTTTTAGATGACTGGAATGAAAGGAATCGACAGCGAAAACTGCCAACCACCCGACCTGAGTGAAGTGAGGATAGCAATATCTAAACTCAAGCTTAATAAGGCTGCCGGAAATGACGGCCTTCCCGCTGAGCTCTATAAGGCCGGCGGAGATGACTTGGTAAGTAACATCCACCAACTCATAAGCCAAATCTGGTCGGATGAAAATATGCCTGAAGAATGGAACCTCAGCATCGTTTGCCCGATCCACAAAAAAGGAGACCCTCTGAACTGCGCCAACTACAGAGGCATAAGTCTCCTCAACATCGCCTACAAGATCCTATCTGCCGTAATATGTGAACGCCTGAAACCGTTTACCAACAACCTGATTGGCCCTTATCAGTGTGGTTTTAGGCCAGGAAGGTCCACAACCGATCAAATTTTCACACTTCGGCAGATCCTGGAAAAAACTCAAGAAGTCCAAATCGATACCCACCACCTATTCATCGATTTCAAAGCCGCATATGACAGCATTTATAGAGACGAACTGTACAGAGCCATGTCTAGTTTTGGTATACCGCCCAAACTCGTCCGTTTGTGTAGGATGACGATAGAGAATTCTCGCTGCTCCATCAGGGTCGGAAACGACCTCACCGACACATTCGATACCAAAAAAGGATTTAGGCAAGGCGATGCGCTGTCATGTGACTTCTTTAATCTGATTCTTGAGAGAATTGTGCAAAACTCCAAAGCCAACACCAGAGGCAAAATTTTCCAAAAGTCGGTGCAACTACTAGCATACGCTGACGATATTGACATCATTGGTAGGACTCAACGTGATGTCATAGCCACGTTTGCTAGTATAGAGAAGGAAGCGGCGAAAATGGGTTTAGCAGTAAATGAGGGTAAGACTAAGTATATGCTGTCATCACGAAAGGACTCACAACATCGACGAATTGGACAGAACGTCACCATTGACAGATATAACTTTAAGGTAGTACGGGACTTTGTCTACCTCGGCTCCGCTATTAGCTCTGACAACAACATCTCGTCAGAAATTAAACGAAGAATTACTCTTGCCAACCGCTGTTTCTTCGGGCTAAGAAGGCAATTTAGTAGTAAAGCCCTCACTCGAACTACTAAGGAGACCCTATATAAGACCCTGATCATCCCAGTCCTGCTCTACGGCGCTGAAGCATGGACCGTATCAAAAGCGGATGAAGAAATCCTTGGTAGATTCGAGAGGAAAATTCTTCGAAAAATCTTCGGTCCCGTTTGCGTTGACGGGCTATGGAGACGAAGATTCAACCAAGAACTATACGAGCTGTACAGCGACATGCCCCTGGTCAAAAAACTCCGCATTGGACGTTTAAGATGGCTAGGACATGTAGAACGAATGGACACCAATACTCCGGCTCGCAGAGTCTTCGATTCCCAGCCAGACGTCGCACGCAGCAGAGGAAGACCTCGCCTTAAGTGGCGCGCACAAGTGGAAACCGACCTCAACCAACTTGGAGTGCGCAACTGGAGGCAGTTAGCTAAGCACCGGGCTAATTGGAGAGGCATGTTGGTTGAGGCCCAGGTTAATTCCGGACTGTAGCGCCACTTAAGTAAGTAGTAGGAATGAAAGGAATGGATTAATATGGGTTCCGAAAAAAACGAATACTGTTCACATGTTTGGGATTCTGTCTCGAATTATATATATTTTTTTTTTGGTATAGTTACAACTACCGAAAATGTAACTTTGGACGGGTCATGAAATCATCAGCTTTTATAAAAACAGCGTTTGGGGAATTTCGCGGAACTCGAAATGTTTCTATGCTATGATGGACTGTAACCCTGCCAGTCCTACTTTACGGAGAAAAATGTTCGAACGGAAGACTTCGTCAAATATTTGATCCTGTATGGGTGGACGACAAATAGAGGAGAGGATAAAACCACGAACTTTTGGTCTTGTACCGAGATGTAGAAATAGTACAAAAGGTAACAACACGTGACGAATGAATAATAAGGCTAGAGTAAAACGTACCCAGAATTGATGAGGATGAAAGGCTGAAGTAAGTATATTCAAACCTATGTATCATATTCCAACTATCAGTGAATAATTAAACTATGAGTGTATCCTGATATGATCGAACAATTAAAATTGAACAGCTGGCGCTTGCCATTATTTTCTGCGCCGTATTTAAAATGACTATCACTTTACAACTGAATCCAAAGTACACAACGCAACATAACGATGCACAGTTAACATGGTTGAAAGATCACATACTCAAACAGTCGTACATAAATCTAAACTTGAATGAACGGTCCACTGTTGGCATATCTACTCTTAGTTCTATGAAATTGATATCGTGCCTTTTCGCATTCTCACTCATCCAAGCTTGATGCAATTTTCATTGAAATTGCGTAAATGTAAAAAATTTGTCTATGGATACGCGCAAGGGTGTCGCGAATTTTTCATGAATTGTCCTTGACGGCTACTTAGCATTTCATTTTATTTATAAAGTGTGTGTGTGTGTTTGTGATCATTTCATGCCACTCAATGAAACTGGATGCGAGTTTTTTTTATGTTTTATTGTATGTCCATAATTGGACGGTTTTATTGTTGTGTGTCTCGTCATTTCATTGTGATCTCTGTGCGCTCACATGACGCATGAGTGCATGCATGCGTTACACGTTTTTTTTTTCATTCATTTTTTTTATTGTTGATCTAGGCAACGAAAAGCGAGATGAAAGAGAATAACAACGATAATGAAAATTATAATATTAAACTTTCTTTCTTGTTTTGCTTTTAACTTTCTTCTTCGTTTTTGTTTTGTCGTCTTCAAAGATACATACATGCATATAAACATTTTTTTACAAGAGAAAGTCGTTTCTTTTTTTTTTATTGGTATGTTGTTGGTATTCATCTTTTTTTTTGTCTTCGTCGCTTCTCAGGGCTTTCTTTTTCATCAGCTCGCGAGACCACCATTAGAAATTATTATTGTTAGCGGTGATGCTGAGAGACGCAGCGGATTTTAGCTTGTGGTTGGTTACGTATCGGGGTCATGTTCAGGGGATAAAACAAAACAAATAGAAATAAAATAAGATACGGGTACATTCGTCACTGAGAAGATGATAGGCAATTTTTATGTGTAAGAAAATCATCATCTGTGCTGATAAATGATGTGAAGTTTTTCGTTGATTTTTATTGTTTTGCGCAAAATATATACGAATGACTTGCTTTTGAGGCTTTGAAGTTATTTTGATATGGAAATTGATTAATTGTTACAGGTATTATTGAAAAGATTGTGTTGTTTAATGTATTTTTTTTTTTACTTATGGTGCAAAACATCAATTTTTTGTTTGCAAAATAATTAAAAAATACAGTCGCATCGGGTGACAACTTTTGCGCCACTCGTTATATACATAATTGTTCTAAATGTTCTATAAAATATCTGTGCCTAAAATGTAAAACATCTTATGTCAATTTTGTACACTTTCCAAAATACACTTCTTAGAGGTAAAACATCTTATGTCAATTTCGTAGGTACACTTTTCAGGAGAAAAAATTTAAATTTTAAATGGTGCTCCGAAAAAAATTGGAAACAGAAAATTCTTTCGGAAAAATATAGCAGCTTTATTTTCAAATATAATAAAAATAATTATTTGTAATAGATTAAAGGATTGCATAAACAAAGATTAAAGGCTGTTTTGACTTAATTCGTTTTATCAAATCAAATGAGTAAATTTCAAATTTTAGGTCACAGAAGATATTTTTCTAATTTAACAATTAACTGTTTAGAAAACATTAGTTGATTTACCAAATCAACTAATGTTTTCTTAAATCTTATTTTTTTCGCGGTAAATCATCTTAGGTGTTTTTTACTGTACCGTCAGTATATGATATTTTACTGCTACAGTTTCAGCAATATTTTTTTTAAAAGTCTTAGAAAATATTGGTACATAAGCTGCTTTACCTCCTAAAATAAACATAAGCTGTTTTACCTTATGTAAGGCACTACATTGGTGACTTAAGGTATTTTAAGGTAAGAACTTGCCCAGTTTTTTTAAACCGGGATTAGCTTAAAAATAGAAAAAGGAGAATATAATTCAGAAACCTTGAAACAGGTAATACAACTTAAGTCGATTAAATATTTTTTACGTTTATTAAATCAATAAATAAATAACACATATTATCAACATTCTTACATATTCATGTATAATATTATATGCTCATATAAATTAAACATCAATTATGGAAGTCATTATTTTCTATAGATTTAGCATCATTCTTGATATATTATTGAGCAATATTTGCAATTTTATTATGTAACATGCAGCACCAGACTTCATTTTTAAATTCATTCATAACACGCATAGAAAGTTGTATAAAGGATCCATAGGCTAAGTTTTAAGATTGATTTAGACATTGATTATTTCAATTTATTACTAACGTCTACTACTTGTTAAAGGTAACTAATATCAAAGATTATAGAACTACATAGTGTGCGCATCTCATACAATGAACATTTACTATGTGGGGTAATTATATTGATGCCCCAGTGTTCACATTGGTTGCACAGCATCAAACACGAGCATAGTCGACGCATACGAATGACGAAAATTGCCCTTCGCACTTTCCGGCCTCGTCTGAAACGGCTGTACTCTATAAACATATACTATTTGCTAATATGCAAGTCATATCATAATACTCTCTCACGGGTGCCCACGTAAGTCTTACAATATTATTGTTAAAGTACAAAATGATTAAACAGAATAATATTATTAATTTTTTAGAGGTCGCCAGATTAAATAGGTTAGATAGGGTCAGCTATCATCGTTATTGAAAAGCCGAATTTTTCGATTGACAGAAGATGACCTGTGGACGCATCCTTCGGGCCTTTGCTTAGTGGTTTTAAAAAAAATGCAAGAAGATCTGGAATTTGTTGTAGTTTACACGCCGATATCATTATCGGGTTTTATTAAAATTGGTGCAATATCGCACTACAGACTATGGTAATCAGCGTATATCTGTTGTGGTTATTTTTATGGGGCATCTGTTTTCGAGCTAGAAAATGTTTTCAGTCTTGAGAAAAGAAAATAAATAAACTATGACCACTTTTTGGGAACGTTCATATTTAGCATCGTATAGAGTGACAGCCTACTCATATGTATTTTCTGAAGGCTCAAACAAACTAAATACATTTAAAAATATGTATAAACTTTTTGAAATAAGAGCTCAGAATATAGCCCCAAAAGTCAGTCATAATTATAAGTTAATGGTAGATAATAGCTTTTTCGAACACTCTCAATTATTTTTATCAGGATAATACTCTGATTTGTCAGTGTTAGGTTAGGTTAGAGTGGCTGCCAGCGATTGGCCAGCATACTTACCCCAGTTGTTGGTCCTTTGTGATACCACATTACCTTTGAGAAAACCAATTAATGAAACGGAGGAGAATTCTCACTTCCGTTTTTGTCAAATCGCTGAGAATTCGAAAAAAAAAGTAAGATGAAGCTTCTTTTAGTTTGACAGGGCCGGCCGTACAGTTACAAAGAAGATGAGTTATTGTTACTTGTTCCTCTTCTAAATAGTTTGAGTGAAGGCCTAGCCTAGACTTTCTGCGTGCCTACCAATTAGACAGTTTCTTGTGATGACACCTATGGTGGCGCTAATGTGTGGTAGAGCGATCTTCCTTATCCAGCGTTGGCCAATTTTGTTTGGTTGTTTGACAGGTGTCGTGTCAAGACTCCATCAGAGATATGACTTGCTGTTAGCATGTTACGCAAGTAAGCTTTTGCATGTAGCGATAGGACTACCCAGTGCAGTGTCTGGCGAGTTCATCAACCTTACGTTCTCTGGAATGTCACTATGCACAGGCACGCAGCATTGGTGAATGTTAAACTGCTCTGACATATTTTGCAAAGATGGGGGGCAATCTATGGTTGTCTTTGAGTTTGTTAAGAATGATTACATGGATTTGATAGCCGCTTGCCTGTCCGAGAATATGCTAATATCCTTGGCAAATATTCCATTCTCTTTCTGCCAAGATATCGCGTCTTTGATCGCCATGAGATTTAGATAGGCTGAGATTTAGCCTGTCGGAACCCACTCCGTCATTGGTTTCGGAGCCATCGGTATAAAAATGGATCGAATCATTTGCACATGTTCAATTACTTTCCCATGACGATCAGTCTGGGATTGTTACCTGGAAACTCTTGTCAAAGTTTAACCTGGTAAGGGTGTAATCGGTGTTATTTGTATGTTCGTTTAGAATTCATGAGTGGCTAGTTTGTATATTTAACCACTGTTAGATGGCTGAGTTAGCTGCTATTCGCTTTCCAAAAATATCAAGGGATGGAAGGTGAAAGATAATGTCTAGTGCTGCTGAGGGTGTTGTACGAAGTGCACCAACGATGCACAGACACGCATTTCTTTGCACCTTGGCTAGTTTATTGCTGTTTATATTAATTTAGGATGTCAAATATCTAGCTCAGAATACAAAAATATTGGCATCCTAACACTTGTTTACCCTTTTTTGCAGCAAAGTATATTCAATTATGTGTTAGCATCTTCTGATCCGCCAAAAGTGTGAAAAATGTTATATTAGTTATGAATATAGATGACTTTTAAAAAAAAAAATATTCACTACAGGTTTCGGAACCAAAAAAAGTCGCCCATCGGTGATGATAAGTCAACAGCAAATTCAAATGGGTTTAGCGTCACTTTTCCAATATATTGTTAATATAAAGCTATTGATCCTAAAATATTTATGGTAAATGTTTTGTGTGACTCTTAAAAAAAAATACAAATAAACTTTAAACTGAGAAGCTATGCAACAGCTAAGGGGTCTTAAAGCGAATTCAAATAAATAAGTCTGATTGCATATACAACAAACTGAATTTGTGCTCAACTATAGATACGGTCTATAGTTTTGGCCTATCTTTTACAAAACGCTTAAAAAAATATATTCATTTCATTGTGCCAAAATTAATTTCCACTTACGCGGTATAAATTCACAATTACTTGTAAATTAAAACCGAGTTTATCTTAATGCAAAACATAGCTTCCTTCATGTACAATGGCGTCTTTACATACTAACACAACAAAAATACAAATGACCATATCATGCAAAAATTACAAAAAAAAAACACAACAGAAGATTTTTTTTAACGCAAAGGGAAAGGTCATGTACGTACTAGTAACCTAGTTTTGTTGTGTTAGTATGTATAGAGCTCTTGCAGCAGAATTTTATTCTGTTAAATATAACAAGGGGTGAAATGCGGGTCTTCGTGCGTAACGACCAAAGCGCAGCACTTCAATCAGTACCATTCAAAAGAATTCGTCGACAACCCTTGATAATGAACGAATAATGGCGGTGCATATGCACACAAAAATCAAATCGTCATAATATGTGTGATGAGATGACGATGAATAGGGTCTTTAACAAAAAAAAAATTGTAATTATGTGGATTAAAGAATTTAATTGAATTTAATGCATTCTACGCAGCGGTTGGTAATTTCACGATGTTTGGAAATTTGATTTTATTGCATTTGTTTAAATCATTGAATGGTGATTTGTATATGCGTAAGAATACATGCTTTTCGAATCTAACCTAGGGGGTACAGAATCATTTCCTCGATTTTCGGTATTTTTTTTTTACAAAAAAAATTCTTAAAATGCTTATGAACATTTTCAACCATAAACATGCTTTCATCCAACACAGCTATTAAGGCCTAAGACTATTATAAAAACCTAACACATATAAAAATTGTGATAAAGCCATCGCAAGATGTTGTTATAAGCTTTTATAACTAGAAGCAGTCATAAAGCTAGTCACCAAAGCATTAAAACTAAATGGCATTGGATTTGAGCAGAGACTTCTTATGACATCTATCTACATATGAAGGATAGTCGCAAAAATTTGTTTGGCTATGATGGAGACGTTTTTTTAAACATTTTTATAAAGCAGCTAAACACCAAATCCGCAAAACTAGATGGAATAAAACATGAGCTAACCAGCAGAATATGACATTGGAGGATGCAGACCAGGAGGATATATTACTATGTATAGCTACAATGAAAAACAATTGATGATTCTATTAGAGATTTTTAAGTAACAATTAATGACGGTAATACTTGAGTCGTGTCAAGCTGTAATGTACTTCTTGACATTTAATAAGGGAAATACTTTGCCCAACACTGCATTTACGATTATTCAGCTGCATTATGAAAATCAATGTTCTCCGAGAAATGTGTTTCTTGCGCCTGCCAACGCACAAAACGTTACACTTTCAAAAAATTATAAACAGACATTTTATTATTAAATAACACGCGGTGAAGAATATATACCGCCGATAACTTAGAGTGTGCGCGACGACCATAACGAATCGATTCTTTACAGTTTTGCTTGAAAAGTGCACTAACTTGTCATATACGTAAGGATATAGGCTTAAAATATGTTAAAATTCAATTCGTACAGAAATTGACCACGTCACCGTTTTAGTTTTTTTTTTTGTTTTAGAAGATCCACTTTTTACGACTAAAATTTGGTTCAGCGATTAGGCTTATTGCTGGTTAAATGTCTACGTCAAAAAGCAACCCAAAGAGATTCAAGACCTCCGATGTGACAGTATATTAAATAACATTATCGCAAATCTATTCAAATGTATATAATTAACAAAAAAAAAACTAGGCAAATGTATCACATTCAGAATAAGAACTTTAAACCACATCAGTCACACGATTAAGATACAGGTATGTTCTTAATTAATAAGCACCACTAACAAAAGCTCCAATTTGTAATGAACTAAAAAAAATTTTAACGTAGCGTAACAAAATACCAGAACCATGTAACAGGTTCATTTCGCAAATTAGATTTAAATAGGTATTCCCAAGAAAACTAGATTTTCGTTTTTTATTTTTTAATTTACTATGTGAAACATTTAACTCAGTTTAGAAACCATGACACCTCATTTTCTCCGCACAAATTGGAATAGTCACCATAAATAATTTGGGCCGGTAATTTGGTAATCATTTTACAGCTTTTCCAATTATTTTTGTTGGTTATATATAAATTTTTTTTTGTATGTCAGCATTAATGTCAATTTCAGCATTAATTTCTGTATTTTACATAACGCGAGTTGGAACACGGTTTAGAATGGGGCTACCAAAAAAAAATACAGTAAGCGAATTTGACATAAAAAGGTAAAATGAACAAATTGCAGGATTTCCACCGGCATGGATTTTTAGAAGATATATGCATTTTGTCGGTGGCTTAATATTCTTATAACCCCTTTGTAGAAAACGATATGTGCCGTGGTTAAGAAATATAAACCATTTTGACAAGATAGTTTTTCATACTTATTTTACATTTAATTTCGTGTGTAATTGGAACTCAAAATGTCTAATTGGACTTGCAGCAACTGTCGAATCTAATTTTGCACAAAATTCGTCCATATTTTCATTGCATTGAGCACTACCAATAATTTATTGGTGATAGGATGGAGGGCGATGACATAATATACTGTCGAGTGGAATATTTATGATTAATTCTTATTTTTGGAAAGGAGAAATAATTAGGGACAAATATACTCGGAAGAAATGTTTGCTAAATTGTATCCTTATCCTGACAGTTCTACATCATTACGGAGAGTTCGAGACGGTATGCAGAAAACTGGCATTGGGTCCTTTTGCAATTTATATCTGGTCCCGCAAGTGGGGCGAGTGGAGAAAAGATATATCGAAAACCAGTATTACCAAATATGGATGTAGTCTAATTATTTCGACAATATTGAGATAGCCAATCAGAAAATTGCTAATTCCTCAGCGCTTGGGCAACTGGCCTATGGTGAGTTTTAAACATTACCAGACTTTTAGCCATAGAACTAAAACGGATTACCTCTCTTTCTCCGAAAACAGCATTAACGACTACTTTTTAGAATTTCATTTCCATTAACGTAGCTTGAAACCTGGGTACTCATTCGTAACATTCAAGACGATAATCGTTGGCGATAGTGATGAAGACTTTCTGGGTACGTAGTGTGTAATTTTTATATAAAGTGTGTGCACATGTATACAAATTACACGGTATGTAACCAGAAAGTCTCCTTCACTATCGTCAACGATTATCGTTTTGAAAGTTACAGAATGAGTACCCAGAACCTTTACATAGTCTATACATGGCTTTAGTCACTTGACTTAATATTCGACCTTAGGTTCACATATCGGGTAATAATCCATATAAAGAGTCTTTCAATTAGGAAGCTAGAAATTTGAGAGGTAATAGCTGTTATGTTTGGGTGCATATTAAATCGTAAACCGAATGCCGACCAGCATATTCAGCCAGATTTATGCGACAACGTGCAAAAAAGCTGTGGCGAACATTTGAGCAGATTAATGCGACAAAGTGCAACAAATCTGTAGCGAACGTTTGAACGACGTAATACTTAATGCAATAAAATGGTGCTTTAAATTAATAAAAAGTGGATATCTAAAACAGATATTTTTATTATTTAGATTTTAAAATCGAGATTTTATTAACAGAAATTTCTTTAACTGTCTTTACTAGAAACGAACTGATTAATAACATGAGAATGTTAATCCGAAGGCAATGGTTCATCCTAGATATGTTAATTTGCGTAAATTTCAATTTCCAAACCTTTTTGAGGATAATAAGAGACTTTCTAGCAACTTAAAAGTATGGTACCGCTGTAATTTGTGTGGTGTGATTTAAATAGGATTCTAGGCGTCGTAACCTACTAGTTTTCGAAAACTGAAATGATATTTGAAAACTTTAGTTTTACGAAAATTTAGTTTTCGGTGTTGGTGTGAAAGCCGTATATATTACATTATTTAAGACAGAGCTGCAAAGATCATGAAAATCGCCGTGAAATAGCCAACATCCTATCAGTTTCTAGCAGGAAATATTGATTTCTCTGCAACAAATGATATTACTCAACGCCAACTCTCGTAATTTGAAATCTGTTCACCTCTTCCGAGTAAACTTCCACTGACCTAACTACCGTTATAAGGGGCCACTGACTAGAATACTGGACATGGCTAATGGGCATAACTCTTTTTATTTCCGTTGCAGCAAACTTATGTCCACCTCATATACCACTACTCCTTAACCCATTTCGAATATTAAGTTAGCAGTTAAATAAAATAAAAAAAAACAACAATTATAATAAATAAATTAAGTTATGTCAATTTAGTCTTAAGACTAGCTTATAATGAGAATAAATAAAATAAAACGAAGAAAGATTCATTTGAAACAAGACAAGGGTAGGTATCGGTTACTGGAGTGAGACCAATTAAATAACATTTTTAAGAACACATAGCTCCAATTGAAAACGATTATCATGGTGACGATTATAAAAAAGTAGATATTCAATACGTTTATCTAAGTCTGTGTCAAAGACTTTGTTATAAACAGGTAATCAAAATTAAAAGGTAATATTAAAAAAAAAAAAAAAACGAATGAGCCGAGCTGCGAAGACTATTGGCTTTTGTTAAAGATTTATTAATGCTACACGCATAGTTGAATTCTCAAAACGATTAAGTCTAGATAATTGCGACTAAATGATCGAGCTCATGATTTACTGAGGCAAAAAATCAAAAACAACGCCACTCTGGATTATTGGCTAATATTATTATTTTTACTTAACATTTAGCAGGATTAAATAAAAAAAATCAATACTACTTAGCATTTTTGAATGTGTATCTTTTTGTTTATTTAACTCACCTGATGAAATCGAATTCGCCGAATCACTACGCGGCGTATGATGATTCATATTTTGCTGCATCGAGGGCAGTGGTAGTATTGTTGTTTGTGCGGGCAGCGAATTACATCCATGCACCGATGTTATCACACTATGCTGATGCATATTGTACGGCATATCATTGTATTGCCATAAATCCTGTTCAACATAATCGGGCGAATCCAATGATGTTGGCGACATAATCATACCAGACGGCATAACTAAGCCATTCGAAGACGAGGTTACTTCTGACGAGGAGTCTTCAAGCATACGAAGTGGGAAACCACCGTTATTCGACCAACGCCGTTTCATCATTGCAGGAATAAACTGAATACCGTTTATTTAATAAATTATTATTTCTTGTTAAGCTTTTTTTGTTTAACCTCACACAATTTTTAACGACTTTTATTAATTTTTTTAAATGAATTAAATAAATTTGTAAATGATGCGCTTTTGTATATTTAAAAAAAAATTATATTAATAATTTAATAAAAAACATAAAATTTTGTGTATAATTTAAGGCAATGACACTTCCATTATTTTTTGTTGTGTTATGGAGTTTTACATTTAATATTGTTGTTGTAATAATTGGACGCCTGCATGGTCCTTATTTTGTAAAAAAAAAAAAACTGTTAAACAGAACTTTTCGCGACGATGGCAGTTAATTGTGTGTTTGTAACAATATATTCTGGTGTTGTGTCCTTTATCAGTCACAACTGTCAAAGCGCATTTTTAGTAAATTACTATAAATTGATTACTTTATGTTAATAACATTTAAAGCAAGATGACGATAAAATAACGAATAAACGACCGACAAGGAGGAATGTAAATTACTGTGATCGGTTGTTGCTTGTATATCGTTTTTTTTTTTTTTTCGAAGTATGAATCACAAATGCACGAACAAAAAATCCGGTTTTTGTGATTTTTTTTTTAATTTCGATTCCAATATTAATTTATTTGTATACAAATTCAAAAATCTGCGCTATCAATTTCGACTGCAAAAAAGAAAAAATGAAGATATTTTATTAAGAGAGATGGAAAAATTTAACAAAATTATGGCAACACGTTTTTTATAATTCTTTTTTATATCTAAAATTTTGGAGATACCTTCAGTTTTTTTTCTTTTTTGCTCACTAAATGTATAGTTGTGCATGTGTGTGTGTGTGTGTTGGCGAATATTATTCGATTTTATAATAGCCTACAGACTATTGTTTTATTTAATTTTCAGGTGGGCTTTTAACGGGCTAATTGTGATATGGTGGTAATGATGTCATTTTTCGCATTTATATGCTAATTTTGATTTTGACAATTCGTAAAAGACATTGTTATTAAATTGCAATTAAGAGTGTACAGCTGGTATTAGGGAAGCATGCTATGAAATCTACATTCAGATTTATTTTGATTTTGAAAAAAAAGTCACGTGAAATATATTTTGCGAAATGGATGTGGCACGAGATTTAATTGCGTTTAAGGTGAGTTGGCGAGAAATGTAGATACGTTACATTGTTGTTTTCTTATTGACCGATATATGACAAATACAGAGAGGAAAGCAGTATGTAAATACAACAATTAAAATAATGAACAGTGAATGAAGTACACAACTACCTACAGCTACCTCCGATTCGAGCGATATCACTCGTTATAAAAGTAGATAATAATTTTAAATAATCCCGCAGGATGTCCTTAAAAACTTAAAAACGTGTACAGTTATGAAAAACTTTCAAAACCATAATTCAAGGAGCAACTTATTGAAGCCCATTGATGTTCCCCGCTTATTTTAATGTTGATCTGGTCAATAAATGACGAACCATCGACATATATACGAATACAGAATATGTGGGATGGCTTAGGAACAAACTGTTTAGCGTTTGGTAAGTCACTGTATGAAATTACCAAATCGGAAAAGACCGAGTATTCTTTGAAAAGAAAATCCATCAACTATCTGTTCCGAAGACTTATGATTGTCATCACCCTGTTAAAATGACCGCCCAGTTGAAGAATTAGCTAAAAGTATGAGGTATGTCAGCAGGAGTAACAAAATTTAAAGGAAAAATAAATTTCAAGACCCACAAGAGGTTTGAAAGAAGTCAGAAAAGTAAAGAAAGACAAGGCCTACAGTTCATCCCGAGATAAAATGGGGGACCAATAGAAACCGAAATATAAGCCAAAACGATGGTGTGATGGAACACATTATGATAACTGACCGAGCTCATATCAGCTTCTCATCGTCACGCGTCATACTACGCGTTATTTTTCTATCGCAACATATCGTTAATGCTGATGAGGGCAGGGAGCCTTTGGAATACCTAACTAATCGACTCTTTATTTTGCTTTTGGATTACTAAGATCCCAATATCGTAGTCTGATTTATATAAAAGAACGCCCGAAACCGTTTACGAGAAACTAGATCAGTCACTATCAAGAAGGCCAAATAGACACCATCTACCACCGACTATATCGATTATAAAGCCGCATATGATCGCGTTTATGAAGGGGAACTATACAGACCCATATTCCTAGTTGTTATACCACTTAAACTCAATGCAGAATAAATCGAGATTGGTAGCTACCCCACTGAATCATTCGATACTGAAAAAGGTTTTAAAAAACGGTGATGGACTGTCATGCGATTTTTCAATACTGTACTTGAAAGAATTTTGCAAAACTCACGAGCCAACACCAGGGGCACAATTTTCCAGAAATCGTTTAAACCACTAGAAATAATGTGGGTACAATGGGTAAGTAACTAACGTCAAAACTAAGTACATATCGATGTTTCTCAGGGCGAAGAAAACAATTGAGTTCCAACTCGAACTTACAAGGTATTTAAGTCCCACTTAACGCTGAAGCATAAGACTTAGCTAAACAGAATAAAAAATCCTAGATAATTTCGAACCAACAATTCCTTTCACGAGTTATACAGCAACATGTACTGATAGGTTCAATCAACACTAATTGTATCATTCTTTGTCGAAATGAAGGCCCAAAGATGGCCGACACAGCACTCGTTTCCGATTGGATCCATATTTTTCCCTAACTTATCGGAGCGGCATCCTTTTGCTCAGCATGCAAAGACACGTATTTGTGAAAATTCTGATATAAACTGACGGGCATAAAATATACCTGCAAGTGTGAAGATAATGGGGGTATTCACTGGATCCACTCGATAAGTTAAGAAATAGCGCTTTGTTAGTACTTAGGAGTAAATGCGCGCTTGGATTCTATTCTCGCACCGAAAATATTATGACGTTTTCGTAAAATTTTCAATAAACATATTGTCTAATTGATAAAATAGATAAAGTGACGATGTTTTTATCAATATGCATTGTTTTTCGTCTCGATCTGGGCTTTACCAAAATGCATCAAAACCCATTTTATGAACCAGATTTTTAGATTTTAATCAAACCTAACATAACTTCAAATTTGATATATAAACTTCTAGGATTAATACCCCGAGATGTTTTGGAATAGCCAGTCGGTTTTGGAATACCAAGAGGGTTTTTGAAATACTAAGAGGGGTTTTGGAATTGTTATTGTAGACCCAAAATGAATGGTATCTACCATATAGCAGTATTGGTAAAATAAATAATTCTCAGAATGGTCTAACGATTTTGATTAAACGATTTGCATACTCAGTTTTACCAAAAATCGAAATAAGAGAAATTTTGTTTAGGCCACATTTAGAAAATCGTCGATATCTCGCTAAATATATTGACAAGCTATATACAAATGAAAATCAATGTTACTATTGACATGTTATTACAAATGTCAATACCTAGTAATATTGACCTTTAATTATTTAAAACCTAAAAGACACTTAACAGGATTTTCAGTTTTGGCCAATAACGGGAAATCACATTTTCTGCCTCAACTTTCAATTTTTTTTAAATACATTATTAAGAGTTATTATAATCATAATTTAAAGTAGATTACGCAAGGAGCAAGAACGTAGGTACGTTTATTATAATGTATCTAATGTTTATTTTTACAATGTTTTCGGAATCATCTTGAATAGAGCTGACCACCTTAATGCAATCACAGAACATCCGTTCGAAAGGTATGCCACGAAGGCAAATTTACGTTTCTCTTCTCACTGTTTCAATGCATGATGAAAGGTAACAGGGCGCAAAAATACCAATTTCGCCCGCCAGGACCTCTGCAGCTTACATTAAAAAAAGAAATTATGCTGCCATACCCTGCATTTAGATCAGATCTTAAATCTGCAAAACGCTATAAAACGGCTTGTAAACAATTATATCCTTCGTTCCCGCCGTTAAAGTTGTGGTTGGGTCAACATGTAACGTCCCCATAAATTCTGCATTTAATAAGTTGGCATACTTCGAAGCCGACGACGGGAAAGTTAATCACCATCTGAGTTTTTTTTTATTTAAAATTAACTAGCCAAACAGATGATAGAAAGTCCTCTTCTTAAAATGCACTACCTCAACCGCAGATATCCTCTCAGTCCATTTGCATATCTCAACACGAATGAGGTCATCAATCCATTTTTTTTAAATCACTTTGACATACAATGTTGATCCCGACCATATGTCAAACTTCTGTGTAAATGTATTCCCAGCTGCGAAATGAGTCAAATGACAAATGTACACAACACTGTCGAATGATTTGCGCGCTGCGCCAATAATGGTGTTCTCAAGAATGCGCTCTCTCGTATATGCATGCAGCAAATAACACATTTGCCGAACACACCCGATCCCGGGGCGCTGCTTTCTTTTGCTGTCTTGTGTGCGATATATCTATCTCTCTCTCTATTTGAGTTCTTATTATACCCCCATAACACATCATCAGCGTCATTGGGATAACTGAAATGTTGATGACCTCTCAGGGGCAAATTCAAGATAGAACCAACCATAAAGACTGCAAAAAGCCAAAGTCAGTCAACAAAAACACACATATGCATACATTTTGGTTAATTTATTTATTTATTTTTTGTTAAACAAAAAATGGAAACACAAAAATTCGTTTTGCGCATTATTTATTGACAACCAGAACCAGTGATGGGCTGGGTGTTTCATGTCCAATAACGACGTGTACTGCACCGTGAATTTATTACAATTTTCACTTTCATTTGGGTTTTGTATATCTATTGGTGTGTTGTAGATACAAATATACAACCGATAGAGTATAAACAACCCGCAATTAGTGAGATTAGAAGAAATGCATTAAAAATAGTACATACATATGCACAAGGGTACCATGCGGGCGTGGTTCTTATCAGGGGTGTTCTCTGTTCCTTTGTAGATGCGTTGTATTTTATTTATTTTAGGTGGCAAAGGGATAGATGGTGATATGTTTATTTTACGTTGTTAAACTTACGATTTAATATTAAAAAAAACAGTAACTTGGTAGTAAAATATTTACACAAGGGAGCATATGAAGATGCGCAAGTAGTTGAGGATAAAAGGATTGCAGTGACAAAGTGATTGGCCCTTATTTTTAAGGGACGCCAATGCACGACACTACCGTAACCGTAACTGTTGAGTGCTACAGAGTTTTTTTTAACAGCAAGTTGATAAATGGGGTCCAGAATTGTTGGTTCCTGCAGGATGGAGCAATCGGTCACACACCTCAGACAACGATGGATATTTTGAATCACCAATTTCCGGGTTGTGTCATCTCCGCATTTGCAGTTTTGAACTGGTTGACTATCGGCCCTATCGAGGTAACCGTCGGAGCGGAAAATTCTCCGATTTTGTACGATTCGGAGGATTTTTGCTTCAAGGTATTCTTCCGAAAAGCTGTTCGGAATATTTCTCCGACATTTTGTAAATGCGTTGCGTTGAAGTGCATTCAGGTGCATTTTTCGTGCAATTTTTGACAGCGAAGTGCCATTCTTTTTCCGATTTCCTCCGACACAAATTCTTCGCGGAATTTATTTACGAATTGTAGTGAAGTGAAGCCATCGCATTTGCGTAATATTTTTTTTCCGAATACATACCTCGAATGAAATTTAAACCTCCGACGAAGTATGCGTTGCGGAAAAGTGTCCGCTCCGACGGATACCTCGATAGGGCTGTATATTGACAAATATCTCGGCGGCAGACTTCTTCTTTTGAAGATTTTTGAAACCTCGTGCTTACCACAGCAATCCACATACCTTGGAAGTTTTTAACGCTAGCAATAATGAAGAAATCACCGATTTGGAGTCAGAAGTTTTACGAACCGTAATAAGAGCACAAATGTGCATCAACTCACGTGATCAATAAACTCTCCCTAGCAAATGGCAGCCTTTTCAGATTATGGCATTGGTTTTGCCCCACTAAATGTTAAACATTTTATTTTATTTTATATATTTGGCAGGCTTAGAGGATTTTGAATACATTTAGGAATGGTTTAATGCTTAAAAAACGTGACGAACATTCAAGAGTATAAAACTGCAATGAGAAGCGTCTCGAATTGGAATAGGCTTTATATCCATGGATTAATACTATATACCTGACTAAGGAGCTAACCTTTACTAAGTCTAGCAAATAAAAGTATCTTAGATACAAAAATACTCTATTTGTATGAGTGAAGCAGTAAGCAACTATGGCTAGAGTATATTAAATCGCTGATGTTACCATTCCAGCCAATAACTTACAACAAAAACCACATCACACAATGGTCTTTCTAAAAACTCCACATTTAATCCCACCGCAAAATTTATGAAAAGTTCAATTCACAATGTCATCGAGTAATTTTTGAAAAAGCCACACAAAAACCGCCACACCAACATAATGTAAGTACTATAACGAAAATTAATAGCATTTAAATAGGCAGACAATCCACGACCACGACAATAGCTCATGGATTAATTTACGTAAATTAATGTCCACACTATGGGGTGGGTTAAGTGCGCTCACCATATGATAAATATACACAATCCTCCTTCTATTGCAACGCAAACACAGTCACTGGTAAATAACTCCCATCTGCAAATGTGATTAATTACAAAAGTAACCACAAGCTAAAACAAAAATAGATGAACAAAACCATCCCAGGCACATCAAGCTACACCCATATATCTTCAGTCTGACATATCAATTTCTATTACTAATCGAAGGAAAGGACTCCCCATGGACCGAGAGCATATGAAATCATTTGCCTGCTGCTGTATTCACATGAGATACTTTAGCGCGTACACTTGAACTTTCCATCTTGTTTGCGAGGAGGCATTTAGTAGCAGCATCCAGTACAAGTACCACCAGCCTCAAATCGTATACGGCATGTTTAACTTGTTTATCTCGGATTGGGCCTTTAGAGCGCAGAGAACTCGACCAGTCGATTATATATACATATACCCACACCGAATGACGGCGAGGCGTCTTGGTATCTTGCGGCTCGCCTTGGTTGTTGGCTTGCTTTCAGAGGTTGACGTTGCTGGCCTAAAGCTTGTTTATTGGAGAGTAAAATTGTAAGCTAGTTTTATTTTCTTTATGTGTGTTTTTTTTTAGAAAACAGTTCACAAAGTAAGATACTCTTGGGTTAGTGTGTTAGTAAAACAACTTTCAATAAGCCGGCTAATCACCATGTTTGGATAAGCGAGGGTTATTTAATTTTATGGTTAGTATCTAGATGTGAGTGATATTTTATTCACAATTATCTGATCGACTTGATGTTGTGGGTTGGGGCGGTAAGGTGATGCGATATTTACTGCCATGGTAGTGAATATTAGCTGGTGTTGGTCAGTTGAATGACCAACTTAAAAAAAATGCAAACAGAAAAATATTCCACGCAAGTAAATGTTGACGTCCAACATAAAAAAATGGTTTTAAAAATAAATCACAGTATTAAAGTGTTATAAAATATTGTTCCTAGCTTAGTGCTATGAGATTCTAATTTGATGAGATTGTGAAAAAAACCGAGCGGTAAATTTGAGAAGCTGCTCCTGATAGTGTAATGGTGTTTTCCTTTGGTATTTTCAATTTTTTATCCGAAATTTGATCTTTTTTGTTGCTAATGGAACACGATTTCAGACTGATTTGTTTGTCCTTGTATTGGTGTAATTTTGTGTTCGTGAATTTGGTGTCAGTGGAGATGTCAAATTTTAGTCACACAAGTTGTTTTTTTTAATAACAAATATTTCAATTAAAACTGCTACTATTTCAATGACTTACAATAGTTTTTTTTAAAGCCGAAATAATAATAAATCAAAAGAAAAATCACTCATGTCATGACGGCTATTAATTGTCCGTAAAATTGATCTGAGACAAAAAAAAGCAATTTCTTTGCCCAATGGAACACAACAAATGTCAAAATCGGTCTTTTGACAGATCTAGATAAAAAAGTGGAAAACACCATTACACCTTTGGATGTTTGCCAGACTTTCGCAAAAGGGGTGGGGCATGGATGTTGCTACTTTACTTTTAGGATTTGAACCCTGGGACCCTACGTTTAGTAGTTCACTAAGGCCATTGAACATTAACCTTTCGGGGATCATTTTAAAACAAATAAAACACGCAACACTTGTGCAATTATTTTACTTGTTAAGACTTAAACATAATGACTGTGTATGTACTGGCTGTGCCACTATCCTTGAACGTACAATATGATTTTTCACACAATTTCACTACCGACCATTCACGCCCAGCCTTTCACCAAAGCTATCCTTGTCACCCGATATTTATTTGCGCCAGATCAATCGCACGGCTTATGTATCTACTCGATTATCCACCAGACATAAACATTTCCCCACCTTCTTCCTCAACCGTTGGTCGTCACTGACTCTTCTCCATACCTAAATGGTTTTCAGCTTGTATCTTGTAATATCCTTTTCGTTCATATCAATTCGTATATGAGCTTATGTCGGTAAAATGTTCATTCGTTTTTGTTGTTGGTGACTTATGAGATAGCAAACAACAACTCGAGATTTCAAATTTGATCTTTTTAATGTTAATGCGTATACCACACTTTCTTAAAGTTCTTGTGAACACTTCCGTACTGTTGACCTATGTAGCGTGATCATTTTTTTGAGTATTGCTAAGCTTTTAGATGGAGAATAATAAAAATTAGTTGATTCGCTAAAAATTAGTATCTTTTAAACCCAATAGGCGATGTGTAATCCCTTTTTAATAACAGTTGGTCTCACGTCAGATATTCAATACTTCGTAGGTTTTTCTGCAAAACTAAATATTTGATAATTAGTTGCCCCAACAAAGATAATGAATGTACAGCAGATATAGAGTGAATGGGAGAATCGATCCTTGAGGCACTCCAGCTTTTGTAGAGAATTCATCCGACGAAACGCCATCCACCACTATTTTCAATGATTTGGCTTTAAAAAAAGTTATTTAATTAAGCTGCACAGTATTTGAGAAAGTCCGTAAGCTGCCATTTTGGTTAGCAAAGCCCTATACCAAACTTGATCGAAATATCAAGGGCAACAGATCTCGATTTTCCATGTTTTTTCCATCGCAGGTGTGTCTATAAATGTGTTACATAGCTTAGCATGTCTTTAGTTCGAAAAAACATGTAGATCACGATCATTTGAGAGACATGTTCTACTACATAAATATGCAAAGGTTATGAAGCATGAATCATGACACATTTTTTGTGCAAAGAAATTAGGAAATTATTATTCATTAGTATGGTCGATAGGTATTTCAAATTTAAATGGCTTTCACCCCGATTGGTTTAATTCCAAACTCTGTGCCACCTGGAATGGTAACTTTGTCATGTCTTATTAGTTTGAAGAATTATAGTCTAGCTATAATGGGTATTAGGTTTTTCTCGAATAAAAGCATTCATACAAAATTCATTCGCAGCAGTGGGTTCTTTAAGAAAACACTTGACCATTAACCCAATTGGAAAGGATTGATATAGCCTACATGTTTTACCTACAATTTACCACTAAACAAATGGAAGTTCAAAGTTCAACGAGTTACCACAATGACCAAAACCAAGACCGAAACGGCGAACGAAAGAAACTGAAGGAAATACACCGTTCACCAATACGTCTAAAAACTATCGATTTTTTTAATAAATCAAAACTGATACTATAATACCAACACATAACCAGGTTTAGCTATTCCCATCAAATCGACCACTGGTAGGTGCCGCTTGGTGGTGGCCTTAAGGTGAAAGTTGATTTTAATAGCTGACCCCATGTAGTAGCATGTCGTCGCCGTAGTTTAGCATGGTTGGGGAATATGGCATAAAAACGTAAGTCCAACAGAATTGACGTGTCATAGATAGCTTTTTTGTACTATTTTGTATAAAATAAACAAGAACAACGACAAGACACGATACAGCAGGAAGTATTGCATTATTGTCGATTCTTTAACTTCGTATACATTTTGTACGTTCGTCGAAACATTGACATACATACGTATGGGTACCAAAATACTATTGGCTACCTTCTCCGTAAGTCAGGAAAACCTACGTTTTGCCGATGGGTATACCTTTTCTAGAAATAATTGCTTTTTCAAACTTAAAAGATACTTTTTTCTTTTGTTTGTGGGCTTTCCATAGTTGGGTAATTCATTCTTTTTGGGGTCGCTTTCCATCTTGTTCTTTGTATAATTTTTATTAATGATATGTATAGATACTATAGATTAATGTTTTGTTAGATACAAAGAGATTTTGTATATTATATATGGGTTATGGTAAAATCTATCAAAAACTGATTGACATGGGAGTGATTGATTAAAAATGCGGATAGCCAATGATGTGTACATCATTGTTCTAGGCAACTTTGATAAGGGTATTCAGTGCTGTGATGCTGGGAGATCACAGAGCACATAGTTCTTTATTTACAGCAGGTGTTCAAAGCAAAGCTTTTCTTTTTTCGATTAATTCATTTTATATTTTACAAAAGAAATACTGAGAAAATGTGCACAACTAGAAGACAAGACTTATTCCCTGTATAGTTTATACCAAAAACAATATACCCCAAAATATGAAGTATTTTATTTATTTCAAAAATTTGATTGGTATGATTTCGATCGATAGAAAACCATTATAGCTGAACGTGACTAATGCGAATTTAAGGGTGTTAAGATTTTCGGCTGCCGAACATGTTTTAAATGTGTTCTTCGCATTTGTTTTGGAATAACTAGATGGAAGAAAATCAAATATCGGCACGTAAATATACCAATGTGCACAAATTTACCAAATATTTTTATTCATAGCTTTTAAATACTGAACTTGAAAATATTAATTGAATGTGATTTATTTTAAAATATTATTTGTAGGCAAATGGTTAAAATATTTTAAAAATCAATTGTGATCATTTGAATTTAATTCAATAAAAGTATCGGAGTCTCTATCAAAGAATTCAATTAAGTGATGAACTAAATAACTGATTAACATTAGATCTTAACTGCAGATGGTTAACATTCATGTTGCGTTTTACTTTGGTTAATAAACGAAGCCACTTGATTGAATTGTATTCAAAAACTAGTCCAATAAATTGTAAAGAACAAAAAAATACAAATTTCTCATATACGGGAATCGTTTTTTTTTTTTCAAAGTTATTCAATATTCACCCACCGACATAAAAATCATTGTTATATAGCTCTAAAAAAAGCATCTAACTTATTAAAAATAAAATCTGTGCAAATATCCAACTACATATACAGCAGGATACCGTTTTGATGCCAACAATATCACTGCCACTTAGCACTTCACGTAAGTGACAGATCCTCTAGTGGCATGTCCAGTAGTACCTGTACACTTGAAGCCATTTGCATTATATTAGTTGAGGGAGAGTCTGTAGAGGTTCTTGACACTGGAGCTCGGCTGTTTACTCTGCGTTTAGCTCAATGTGGCTTTAACTCAACAACAATATTTAAGAGTCATCAGTTCCCGATTTCAGAGTTTTTGGATATACATATAACATTAGCGTTCAGCTCAATGTGGCTTTAACTCAACAACAATATTTAAGAGTCATCAGTTCCCAATTTCAGAGTTTTTGGATATACATATAACATTTAATCAGTTATGTATTTTAAATGATTCTTAATGTTACATTTTTAGCCATGGGAATACATACACCGCAATAACATAAATAAAGATTGATGATCATATTGAAGGTCCTCATTTTGACGCTGGATAAACGATCGCAGCTTCAATTTATTAATATACTGTGAACACCGAGCTTGGGGCATGGTCTGCTGACCCTCCTCCAAAAGACTTTATGCTACAACAGACATTTATGGACAGAGATTCACAATATGAAAGCATGAGTTCACAATAATCTACCAAAAAGCCAGAACGACATAAAGTCGTACACGGATGGTTCCAAAGAGTATCGGGTTGGTGATTTGGACCTAATAAATCGTCATCACGCCAATGGGAAAAAATCTCTTCTGCATTTCAACCAAAGCTTCATGTCATTCAAGAATGTGCTAAGCTTTTATTATTTGTTATTAAAAGCAACAACATCCTTATATATTCGAGACAAAATACTCATATTGCCAATGAAATATCAATAATAGGCTTTGAAACTACCTTTAAACTCTTCTGTTCCACTTTTAGATTTGTAGCAATAGCATCTATAAAATGGTGTGTATCCACTTATGAAATGCGCCATTAATTAAAATAACATAATAGGTCCCGAAGGCTGCATCTAACTATTCAATAACAATTCATTTATATGTCTTAATCTAGGTGGTCAGATAATAAATGGCGCAAAAATTGTCACCTAGCAAAAAGTTGTCATCCTATAATTTTTCTTTGGGTGTAATTTTTTTAATTATTTTGAAATCGAAACAATTATTCTGCGATTCATTGCCGTCACTTAAAAAATTTTCAATTATATTGAGGAAAAATACAAAAAAAAAATGCAGCCAATAAACATTGGGTGCCAACTTTTGTTTCGCCTTTAGAAGCTTACCTTACAGGTCACAACAGCTTACAATACAACATGTAATTAGTCAACTTCTAGAACGTCGGTGATATCATAAACAAAAGACGAAGCCGCTAATCACAGCTGGTACTAAAATTCGGGGATAATCTAGGGATATTTTTAATTAAATATTAACGGAATATAATTATGATCTCAGTGCATGATCTGTTGTGCATGTTACACAATTTAAGTAAGACCTGTAAAGTGTACTATACTATGAAAGAAAAAGAAAGAAGACAACAGTTGGTTGTTGAAAAAATAAAAATAATACGATACGACAAGTATAAATTTGACGCACCCAAAATATGTCACAGACGATGTTAGTGGTACTAATTAGCCTAAGGGATTTAGAAGCTTTAAAAAAATACATATATTCAATAAGCAATTGTTTACAAGGTCGTTGGGAGCACGAGCACCCTCAGTTTGCATTTTTTAATTGTTGGAATAGTGGCTATTAACCAAAACTGGACACAGCTAAGGATACAAAATAAATCTTTTTTTTTTATTAAAATGCCTGGTGAAACTTCCAGATTTAGATATTCATTGATTCAAGCTGCGTAGTTCTTTGCCGGGTCTTTTCCTGTGTTAAGATGAGAACCTATGTTTAATTTGAATTATCAGTTCTAGGAATCACGTACATAAATTTAATTTAGGAGCAGAGTGACGAAGTAATCTGCAGGGATCTCAGGACGCTGCTTCAATTTTAAAGATTCGCCTTGATTGAGAGAAAGGTATACAAAAAATAGTATAGTTCCCTGGGTCTAATATTACCATTCCTTATTACTGATATAACCAAAACCCCTTCATTAAATTAAGCCCTACACTTTGATGAAATCTTTTAACTTTTGCAAAAATCCTCCGAAAAAAAACTTTCACCAGCTTAAAACTTTATAATCACATTATATCTTTAGTTGTTTTAGTTTTTTTTATAATGTTGACCTACTGGTTTCTTCAAGTTTCTCAAGAAGTGATTCCCCTAAAAAAAAGAGAAAACAAAAGAAATACGAAGACAAACGAAAAGCATTCTAAAGAACTTTGCTTGAAAGAGTAAAACCCTTTTTTCGTTTAGCCTTTGCACCTCTACCTGGATTTCTTACATTAAAAGAACTTTTATTCATTCAGTTTTATTAATTCCTGGTACTGGTTAATTGAGGTACACCGCGTACAAATGGATGTATAATTAAGAGTCAAACAGAAACACACAACAACCACATCACCAAAAAAGTAAATAAGGTCAAACCACAAATATGTACTTGGTTCGTTCGAACTTTAAGTGCTAAATGTTTTATTATTATTTTTTGAACTCGTGAAAATCTTTAAATGTGTCATCAAGGAGGTTTTATTGACAAGGCACATTTTGTTCAAAAGAATCATTTGATAAATAATAAGGGATTTCTGTAATGGTTTCTTAATTTATTTTATATATTAAATTAATATAAAATGAATAATTAAATTGAATGAAATGATGTGTGAGCTTTATTTCTCGAGCTAATGAGGAAACAAATTTCCCCGTCAAACTGGTTTACAACAATCACGACTATCCCCTTCATTCTTGTGAAGTTCGACAAAACGTATCTTTCACTTTTTAAAATTTCGATGTTTTGCGTCGCCTCTTCTTTGAAGTAAAATATTTTCAGAAAAAGTTAGTTTCAACTAGATACCAAGACAGATTTGTTGTTCTTTTCTATTTCTGTTTTTAGTTTTTGTGATAGAATAAAATTTGAATCGCAAATTAGGTGATCGTCATATTTAACAGAAGTATCCTTAATCGATTTGCTATGAAGCAGATTCCTTCCCGACTTGGGAAAGTATACTTTCAGACTTGAGAAAGAGTATGTTCCGAAAATGATTTACTATGGAAAAAAGAATCTTGAATTATTCAGATGTATGTAATTCTAGAGGAATTTCATATGTTTCATATGAGCTCTGTCTAATGTACTAGGCTGGTATTTTTTTCACAGGCATTAGAAAGTAGTATTCAAATTTAATTATGATCACTGGATATCAACATGCATTTTGTATCGGTGTTCGACAAGAAGAAACCCATGGAAAGCTGTGATATTTATATGAAATAAAGAGCAGCGATTAAAAGATACTGAAGTAGGAGCTTTGAAGGAATGATAAGAAAAAGCTAAATTATCTTCAAGTTTTTTGTATTAACATCATTCAAAAATCACTGCTTTTTTGGCTGCTGCTATCACATCGACTTGAAGTCATCGACAATTGCGGTAAAAAGCATCAATTATTATCTATCTTATCTTTAGTCAATTCGATAAAAAAAACATAACTGCTACTTTTTGCAGCGAATCAAAAGCAGTAATCTAGTAAAATTCAAACAAACTATTGACATGGATAACATTTGGGTTATCAAATTACTACTGTGGTCCAATTCAATGCAATAGCCACTAATCACTTGCTGCTCAGACGAAGAATCATTATAGGCAACTTATAAGTTAAACTTGAAAGTCTATGTTTTACCATTGGGTGGGTATGTGGAGACAGAATGGTAGTCAAAGAATTCGGTAAAATCTGTGTCAAATCGATTAAATTAAAAAAAATCATAAAAATGTCAAATCACCTTAAAAAAAATAAGCGATTGAATATAATTTCGGAATTACCAAAAAAGTGATTTGGGGAGATTGTGTGTACCGCCAATTGGAAATGATTACCAATTAACCAAAATTTGAATAATGTCACATCGCTTAACATTTTTGGGCCATAATGTTAAAAAGAAAATTTACCATAAGCAGAAATAAGGACTACTGAACTACAAAC
Source organism: Rhingia campestris (assembly GCA_932526625.1). NCBI lineage: Eukaryota > Metazoa > Arthropoda > Insecta > Diptera > Syrphidae > Rhingia > Rhingia campestris. The sequence goes on along the minus strand of OW052182.1, from coordinate 148,618,668 downwards.
ACTGTTCATGACACAAAGAGATTATATTTTTTTGCTTTTTCGCCGAATTGACATAGGAAAATTCTGACTATACCACCACACATTTTTGGGAGATTTGACTTTTTTGAATTTATGGACGATCTCTTATAGTGTTGCATTCCCCAATCTTTTAGGCGATGTGACATTTTTAAGGTTTGGGCGATTTGACACAGTGCCATAAAATTAAAAAAAATATGTCAACGCTTGAGATTAAAATGAATAATCGACGACGTTTGTACAATGTATGGATCTTTACTGTCATATATAATCGCCCTCTCGTGAGATAAATACCTAAGCAGAAATTTAGGGGTATAAAAGTCAAAGAAAACTAGATAATTATAAACCCTAATTTTTTTGAGAAACAATTAACATGAATGCAAAGGAATTTTGAAAAGGAAATAAGCCCCGAGCTGTGCAGCGATATAGACCTGGTCAATAAACTCCGCATTGGTTTACAATGCATATTCAAATGCCGACTCAACATAGTATACATAAAAAGTGAAAAGTTTGTTTCAGATTTTGTTTTTAAATGATCGCTTATGCGGTATCCATACGTGGTAAAAAGACCAATCATTATTTCAAAATCACGTAATTGATAGAAACAACTAACCATTGAAAAACAAAATGTAAATACAGAACTAAATATCTCTACAATTTCAATTTCTTATAAAACATCTTACCCCGATATTGCCTTAAAGTATAAAGATCGGCTAAATGTGTCGCATACCTTAATCCAAATCTTTATTATTTCTGTTATTAAAATTTTCATAAAATATACATTGGATTCATGCGTATTCGTGAATTTAGATATTCATGAAATACAGTCTTTGTTGATTGGTTTGCAAATACCAGAAGAATCTGAATATTTTTGTTTTAACTAAGCTTAGATAAAGCTCACTTTCTTTCCCGGCTTTAACATGTACGATTTTGATTTTTTTTTAATTATAATCACCAATTGAAATGATTTAGAATAAATTTAAAATACAAAATATTTGTATCCATGTCGAACAAGAGAAGAATTAAGACGAAACGTGTATGACAAAAATGTATGTTAATTTAAATTTTTCAAATGCAAATGTATAAATATATCTTTATCAATAACAAAAAACATATAACCTCTGCACAGCAACAAAAATTGAGACTGCAACAGTCCTCTCCGTAAAGTAAATACCAACACCTACTTCATTCGTGTGTACAATTTGTATCTTTAACTCTTTCGCACAATCTTTAACCATAAATCTTTTACTCGATCTGACTTATTAGTAGTGGTATTAGTGCTGTTAGTTAAGTTACCATATGCGGTTGGATCTGTTGGGTTGGGCCGGTCACAATGAAGAATTCCATGTCGTCGTACATGGTAATGACCTTTTTTGTGACGCATTAATTCAAACACAAATTCCTCAGTTGATACTTTTGCTCGTGCCTTGTGTTTTTTTTTTTCAAGTGAACCGCATTCGAAAAGTGCAAGGTCACTTAGGAGAGGTTGTTTTGGGAAAGCCAAGTCAATGACTTTGGGCATGTGACAGCGGTAGTTATATATTCCAGTTTCAATGATGATGAAGATTTTGTTGTTTTTGTTTCATATATGTAGATATCTGTCTAAATTATTAACAACAAGCTAAGCTTAAAAGGTAGATGTCTGTTTAATTATTTGTTTGTGGTTTTCGTTTCATTTTTGGTGATTTTTATTGAGACCCAGGTAAACGTATGTGTGTCATTGAACTTATTTTTGGGGCCGAAATTCTGGTTTTTATTTTGGTGATTTACGATTTGAAATTTTCAGATAATGTTTTGAAATGTTGAAATAAATAAAATGGGGTGATTTATGAGTTTTGCATGTTTAAAAGTACACATTTTGGCGACAATGAGTGTTTTTTTCGTTGTATCTCGGTAAGGTTATTACTAAATTTTATCTTTTCAATGCTATCTTTAAAAAAATAAAATGTGCATATAAACATTAATAAATTTAATAAAAATACAAACAATTTTTTGAGATAAACCAAACTCAATAAATAAGGTCAACATATTTGTAAATTAAAGGCAATGACTATGCTTTGGTTGGATTTTTCGCCTCTTTAACAGGTTGCGTTTTCAATATCACAAAAATCAGGTTAGACGGCTTGTGATGTACAAAATACCAGAAGCTTTTGTTATTGTCATTGATACTTTTTTGAAACTTTGTACTATGAGAGAAACCTATTATCCAACACATCACATCGTTTGGAGTACTATAGCATATGTATGTATATTGCAAGTGCGTACAAAGATATATTTGTTACGAGATTTGAAGACCAGACACCACGAACAAAGCAGAACACTGACGATTATATAGGACTTTTGGATGTCAGTGTCAAGAGAACATTCTGACAGTCCTAATGGCAAGTTTTTTTTGCCTACGAATTGGCCAGTAATTTGATATTGTTTGTGTACTGTTTTCTATTTTACACTTTTTCGTTTGCGGTATTAAATGGCTGTTAATTGGATGCTGGTATAACGAACACCGATTCAACAATTGCTGCTAAATTAATAAAATAAAGTAAGAATTCACAAGTGATTCAATTCTTTAAGTTAGGAAGTTGAGAATCTTACAAGCATGCTGTAATTTCTGTACAGAATTGAAGAAGCCTACATAAGGAAACAATTTGTTTAATGGGAAGTCGTCAAAATTTCTACGAGTGTGAAACTATGTACTGCAACAGTAAAAAGATCACAATAAAATAAAAAAAAATAGATACGTATATTGGTATCAAATCAGTTGCGGTTTGAAACTAATTCGATAAATTCGATATTACACAACGAATCTGGAGGTAGTAAGAAATCTTATCTCAAATGTTCTTAAAGTGGTATAATTGATATACATATATTGAAAATTTGGAGACGTTTAGTATATAAAAAAGATCAGTTGTAATGAGATCTGTCGATAGATAACAGACAATACGTAACAATGTACATTTTGAAAAATATTCTGCGAATTGTTAACAGACATACGAAAGACAGCTTTTTAATTACATTAGTTACATTAGGCCAAAACCTCTTCTTTTTTTTTTGCAAAAAACACGATAAAGGTATTCAAAACACTTTGAGGGCTCTCTGACTTGGTTTTTGTTTAGGGTGACTCATATTGCTCTATTTATAAAAGCCCAGAATAGTGTGAATAGTTTAAAAAAATTAAGAAACATTAATTACACTACCGAACACCTTCAAAATGATAGCCTTGATGGACAGCAGTTAGCTTTTATACAAAAATATAAAAGCCAATTGCATAATTCGAAAAAAATGTATCGCTCCTTGCATTGGTTAGGTTTTGAAATGTTAAGACCTTGTTAAGTAATAATAATATGGCAATTTGAACAATAAGCATGTCCGACGCATGGACAATTATTAGCATCAACTTTTTTTTTTTTTTTTTGTTGATTCGATGCTTCGGTTTGTTTGTCGGCATTAGTTCAAAGAGTATAACACAAAAGAAAGTATCATCTGAAAAATGATTTATTAGCGTCATTGCACTTTGGTCCCCACATATGTTGTAGCTTTAGCAAACTATACAATGTACTGGCTTTTACTTTGAATCCGACTTAATGTTGCGACGAATTTTTAATCGGATTGGTCAAAATAAAAAAAAGTCGATTTAAAATTTATAAAATTAAAAATAAAATTAAAAGCAATGATTAAAAATTGAACCTACGCCATTTTTATTTTTCTGAAGTGCTGTCTGCTTCGACTAAAAACAAATAGTGAATAAAACCCTTACCTCCTCTATTTTGTATAACTTAATTTAAATTAAAAGTTTTCATATTTATTCATATTTTCATATCTTTAATGTTGGTTTTGTATCCAATACACATTAATTAACATCAGGCTGTAGGACATAATTACTGTGTTCGCCATTTTGACTTGTCGATGGTGAATCATCCTTTATTTAACCTTTGTTAGATGACTTTCATTTTACATTTACTAAATGAACGCATATTAAGAAACAAAGAAAAATATAATTTAGTCAATCTTGTCAACCACGTTGGTAGCATTAATCGCCTTATCTCAGCCATTTTTGTTCAGGATATTGTAAAAAAAATCATTTTATCTTTTTATGAACAAAAAGAGGCAGTAGTATTTCTTCTTATTTTTGTATTCTTAATTTAAAAGCAATCTTCTGAAGCTCCATTTCCCTTTTTGGTAACACCTACTTTAGTATCTAGGTAAATAACACAAAAAAAAGTTCACCCAAAAGATTTTTGTCACCATAAAACACCACCTACTTGCAATCCCACTTTCGGTCCATTTTTTCCCCTTCAATAGACGACTAAGTAATTTGATGATAAAGGAAGACCTAGTTTATATACAATTTTGTATGGTCCAGATGGACAAACAAAAATCCAAAGTGTTACAATCAGCCAGATGATAGAATTGCGTTGACAAAATAAAAATATTCGGTATATTGTTGGGATGTCTTGTTGGTAAGGTAATCACAATCAATCAATCAAAGTGAAAGAAATCCGAAAAAAAATTCGACAATTTGGTAGAATTATTTAGGTTCCTCTTCTATATAGACCTACATGCATATATGTATACAAACGTATTATTAGGATTTTCTGTGACTTTTATTTATTTCACAGATAGAAGATTATTTTACTATCGGGGACTTTTGCGTTGGAAATTGAGATTCTTTAACAAAAAAAAAATGATTTTGTTCAATGGAACAATCAGGACTTGTTGTCCTTCATAACATATATGGGTGTATCAAATTGGAATAACAAGATTATTTTTATAGGAAAAAATAATCCCAACAAGGGCGTATGCCTTTTCCATGACAATACTGCATAGGCGTTTTTATTTAACTGTAGGTGATTTTTTTCTAACAAGCAATTCAAAGAAGATAAATAATAATTATAGGCAACCAATAGGTACATTTATTTGTAAATTTATATATTAAATTAGTTTTTAAAGAGTTCGATTGTTGAAATTTAAAATGGAAATGTAGGCAAGTATACATATACACGGATGATTTGTCAGACCATCACCAGAGGAGGGGGGGCAGTGAAAAATCACAGTCGAAAAGTGTTTATAACCAATTAGGTAGGAGTGTAATAAGATAAAGAAGGTATCTCAAACGAATGTTAAGATTTAGTGGATCGATTAAATTTTCGAAGTACACAATTTGGTAGTTTAGTTCATAAAAATAATATCGTTCAAATGCAAACCATCGCGTTCGCGGCAATCATTAAGTCGAACAGTACAATTTCTTATGACTGCTCGGCAAGTAGACTCCGTGATTTGAAATGCTCTAGGGAAGTCGGTTTATTGATGTTAACGTTAGATTTGAAATAACCACACAGAAAGAAGTTTGTAGGGGTTAAATTCGGTCTGATGGCGGCCAATTTTTGTCACCTCAGGAGAAAATTTCAGGAACTCGTGGCAGATTGGTATTGGACTTGTATCACTCTATAGCCTGGTCAGTTTTATAAAACGGGCACCAAGAAGTCGCCTTGCATATGAAATCAATGTAAAAGTAAGACGCGATAATTTCTTCCGCCGACATCGGATCCTATTCGGTTAGTTTAAGTAAATGAAGCTGGTTGCCTTTCGAATTCGTCCATCTTGATTGTATATATAAGTTCGATACATTATCCAGATTCTGAATCCAACCAAGTTAATGGAATACTACATATTGAAAACGGCAAAAATCCACTAAGTATTACCTTTAGATAGTGATACTATTGGCTAAGATAAAGAGATTGTAACGCCATACCGTAAACGGGTTTAAACGGCGACAAGACGAAGCTCATTCGCTGTGTTAGAAAAGCTAAAAGCCCCGCTAAGGGCCAGTAAGATTGAGTAACAAAGGCTAACAAAGGCAAGTTCGATTTAAGCATTTTTGTCTACTTAAAATTTTGAAGATTGAAATAAAAAAAGTAATCATCGCCCGAGAAAAATATAACATTTTTTTTTTGGCGGAATACATTGTTTGGAACAAGTTAACAATATTGGTTTGACTATATTTGAAAATCACCACTTCCAAACTGTGACCGAATAACATCTAAAATGAATGATTAGTTATATTTCGAACCTAACAATAATTCTAGTCATTAGATTGAGAAACAAAAATCCGTCCTAACAAGCTGGATTGAGCAAAAAGGTGAAAAAGATTATTGGGTTATATAGAATTAACAAGAAAAGAGCAGCTTTTCTTGGGAACCCATCATATTTCTATCACCAGATACCCTGCTTTTTGCCACCTCCAGTGAAGCAAAGTAGGATTTTGTATGTAAATCTAGTACAATATCTTGCTGCCAACCACTTTCAATAAGTTTTGCAGTTGGATTCAAGTGTTAACAATTTTTTTTAACTCCATACTCGTATTTGGTAACTTGTCATTTGTCAAATTATACATTTTCAGTTTGTGCAAATGTATTTGTCATTTTCCTTGTACCTATTTTATTTGTTTTGACAGCAAATGTCACTGTTAGTTAACGCAAGTAACAATCACAAAATATTGCAATCCTGCTGCGGTCATTTTAGAGTTTGATATCATGTACTTTACATCACTTCACTATTAATAATGACAAAAAACAGGGCTGTTGTAAACTCTTCCATATTTGTAAAAGTGCAAAGTGCACTGAAGGAAACATAAAGGTACACCCGTATATGAGTGGCTGTCGAAAACGTATACACTCGTATATGAGTAGCTGAGTAGCTAATCAGTGACTAACTTTTGAGAATCCCGCGAGTACATATTTCTTATGGGAAAAGCTGTGATGTTAGTCATTGATGAGCTAATCAGCGTTTATTAATACGGGGATAGAATTCCATTTTCCATTTCTACATATTTGGTAGCAAAAGAGTTTGGGCACTTCTCAAGTGTATATCCCTTATTAATAAACGCTGATTAGCTAATCAGTGACTAACTTTTGACATTTGCGCGAGTATTTCGTATGTGTAAAGCTGTCAATTTATTCATTGATTAGCTAATCAGCGTTTATTAATACGGAAGTAAAAGGGTAACAAAATGACAGAAAGTATATTTTGCTAGTATTGTAAATAAACTACCTAAATTTCTACAGCAAAGATACAAGAACAGTTACCCGTTGGCGATGCATATCACAAACTCCATGTAGCGATAGTATACCTAGTCCTATGGGAAAGACCAATACAAAATGGTCATTAATTATGCTTCACCCTGGATGCAGGTATTTGTACCTACCAGATTATTGAAGTTCCATTTAATTCACATTTGACACATTTGTTTACACAAAATTTAAATAAATTTAATTTATTTACCATTTTTTATTAATAAAAATTGTATAAATCGAACATTTTCTAAAATCTCCACAACAAAGCAATAATATTTTTTTTCACGAACTGTTAAACATTTCTACACCTGTGGAACGTAAGGCACATTCCCCATTTAACGACCAACAAATTTGCACGAGCTTGAAAAAGGTTTGGTTTTTTTCTGTTAGATTGAATCTGATACTGGTTTCTTTCTCCTTCTACTTTTCCTCGAGAAAAAAGGAAATAAGTTTTTATGGCCGCCTTTTTCTTAACATATTTTATTGGGTGAATTCGCTATTTGCAATCGACCATCCGTTTATTCGTTAGGGTTCGTTTGCATTGATGTTTTTTTTTTATTATTATTTGTATACCTACATATTTTTTTATTTTTTACATATCTAAGAATTTATACAAAATGCAGAGTTATTTTGTGCCCTATACCTACCTATGCAAATTTATAACGAAGTCATTAAAAGTTAAATCTACTCAATTTTATCACCTATCGTTATTTTTTAATTTATATCAAATCCAAAAATCCAACACAGATGAATTAATGACGAAAAAAACCTTTTACCATGGTTCATATAGGTGGGATATGTATATTACATAGTAACATTGCCTAATGATTGTAACAAAATTTTGTAAAAACATATGCCAACAATTATGTGTAGAAGGAAGTTCACCTACTTTATACATTTCAAAACAAAGGGATATTTCCAAAATCACACCTTAAAACATATTACAAAAATGTGTTGCCATTTTACGATATAAAAAAAAAAAAAAAAAAAAAACAAATCAAAATTAATATTTACCCACCTTGAAAGTTTTGAAAATCTCGTTCTAATCCATTTGTAAAGTAATCCAAGTAATACGAACGTTGATTATAGAATTCCATTTAATCAATTACCTATCCAAAATATCCAAATCAAAAATTGTGTGTAATCCGAATACACTGTCGATATTTCACAAGAAACCACATTAACTATTTTTTCTTTTTAATTATTCACTATTTCCCATCACTTTTTCTTTTTTGTAATATTATTCTTTTCTATTACGAAAGCCAGATGAAAACAAAACTCATTAAAACAATAGGAAAAAAAGAAACGAAAACACCCGACTTTTCCAAGCAGAGGATGTTAGACAGTTGAATGCACTATAACTTAATGCACAACACGATCACGATTGGATAGGAGAACACAGCGACGGAACAGATAAATAGATGGCAAGGTGTAGGCAGCTAGATACACTTTATAGCTTTATAGCTAAATTCCTATTGCACCCTAACACAATTTCAAATTTTATATTTTCCTTTATTTCACTTCACTCTCTTTTTATGGTGTTTTCTTGTATTCTGCTTTGAGTAGTGGTGTCTTTTCCGTCGTCGTTATGACTTCACTGTTTTTTTTTTTATTTCGTTTACCTTGTCGTCTACGTCTAGGCCGGTTGGAACTCCAAGGAAGAAAAAAATATACACCTAGTGCACCATACTAAGGACCATTTAAACAGGAATATTCATTCTTGGCAGCCCACACATGGAATGGTGTTTTGTTTTGTTTTTGTGTTCTATTATCCAGACGCGCACCTTTGGGAACTATCCTTCTTCCACAGACATGCAACTAAAACAAAAACACAGAAACCGAACCCGATGTTAGTAGAATCCGCACGCAATCCACAGATAGACGTTGTACTATAAATAGAACTCTTGCATACGTTGTAGATACACTACTACTGTAATGTTATGGCTGATGGAGATGCGACTACGACGACCGACAACAACACAACGATGGGGGGATGGCGACAGAAATGATAAATTTAGGGATTCCTTGAGACGCACTATACAAACATAAACACACTTCGAGACACTATTACAGAACACTTTTTTTCTAGTTGGATTAATGTGCACTTTACACTTTGTTTTCGACCGAGAATTAAATCATAGAATTCACTTTGTATCTTTGAGACACTTTCTCACGTGTGCGTGGAGAATGAATTAAAAATAATTATCAACCCGAAAGTGCATTTGATTTGCACTGACAACGGAAAGTAGCAAGAAAGAAAAAATATGTCAAATACGTGAAAGACAACCACCGCTAACGATGGGCAAACAAATACTAAATCAACCAGCCGAATATTATGTGAAAAACTTTATGATGAAGGAAAGTGCAAGAAAGACAGAAAAACAAAATAAAATAAGAAAACAAATACCGACACACTAATTCACTCTCTCTCACTTTTGTTGTCTCTCTTTGGCTCTGCACATTTTGTACACATACATGTGCCGTTTGAGATTTCTGTGGCACACAATGAATACAGTGGGAGGTGTAGAAGAAAAAGATAGAATTGGAATGGGAATAAGAATTGGGAAATGGGAATCCAATTGCACAGGTTTAGTTGGATTTTGTTTTGTCTTGTTTTTTTTTAAAGCAAAATAATATAAGGATATGTGGTACAGGGTGGTTACTAAACGACAACACGATTTATAGATACGATGTTCGAATTTCACAGGGTAGGGTAAGTTCTCGTGGGTTTGGTAATTATTATCATCAAACAGCGAAATCAACATCATGCGCAGCGCAGCAAGTTCAAGTGTATTAAATGGACGTTGACTGTATTGGAGGCGGTGAATGTGTTTGTGTAGCTAGTGGCCGGCGAACAGGAAGGGAAATGTCAAGAATCAACAATAGACGCCAAAAAAAAACTAATATTAAAACCCACACAATCGCAATCAGCGGGTCAGTAGTTAGTGCAGGCAAACAACAATATAGGTAGGTGTATGTGAAAAAATGACGACACAGCGTCAAATCCACGTGTGATTTATTGCGTATCTGCTGAAGCTAAGGAAGACAGCAGGGTTGTCGTTGCAGTTTCTGTTTGAGAACATAAACATCTTCTAGTGAGTGGTGAGATAATAAAAAGGATGCAGAAAAGAATATGTATGTGTTTTGTATACCTCAAACGTTAAACAAGCCAACACATTCACTCTTATATCCTTGTTTTTTTTTTTATAAGTGAAGGAGGATTTTGTATGTAAATCTTGTATACAATATTCTAACGCCATATCTTAGTGAAGTGAAATAGTATTTTGTGTATCAATTTAGTACAATATCACTGCTAAGTACGGGGTCCATGTTTCAAATCCCGTAATCGATAACAAATAGTTACGTTTTTTTTACTACTTCACCTCTTGCAAAAGTCTAACAAATATCCAAGAGTATCACTGTCGTGAGAACATTCTCAAATTTGGCGTTTGGATTCTGAGTTAACTCAGAATAATGCACCTCCGTGTATATAGACAACTTGATGACAACTGGGATAAAGATGCAGATGTATGACATCCGAAATTAAACCGCTTGATTGGATAAGAAGTTTAAAGATCCAAGGACCCTTTATCTCAAGAAATGTAATATGCGACTTCCTCTGTTGATATAACATTTCCAAAGGCGAGAATTTGCAAACCGCGTCAGAATCGACGAACAACACAGGCAACCAATAGAGATTCACTCTATATTATATGGGAGGGCTGTGATCAGTCTTATCGAGATCATAAAAGGAAGGAAAAGTATAATAATGTATAATTGCTCTAGTATTTTTTTGTATAATTTCTTTACTTAAAATTTAACGCTTTTGTTATGAAAATAATTATATAGACCAATGTATTAAGTTAAAACTTAAAAAAAGTTAGAACTTTTAAAATTTTATTTAAAAGAGAAGACCACTGTAGTAAAAAAAAAAACAAATAAACATAGTTATCGATGAATCGAAGGGATCAGGTTTCAATATATTAGGTTCACTGTTAAAATATGTAATAATATTTTGACAAAAATTGATTTTGTCATGTTGCTAAGTATTTTCACATCTATGTATAGTTACAGTGATAGTCCGAAGATAAATTTTATAATTCATATTACAGCGTTACTATTTTGCATTTATTTAATAATTAATATTATGTTGACTCAAAAAAACATAACGTTTTTATTTATAGGTACTTACATTCCGTACTTCTTATTAATTATTTTCATCTTAAGACTTGTTGACTTACCTGTAATAAAAAAAAGAGCTGTTTTAGTTTTATAGATTTTAATTTTAAAAATGCATGATTGATATTATATACAAATTTAAATTAAACCAGTCTTGCAAAAATTCAGTTTTCTTAAATATACACAGTTGACAAACGAAAATATTTGCATATGACATTTACGGAAAAAAATTGTCACTAAGTGAACATTTTGTTTTATCCAGCAACCAAACTTAATTTGATGTAATCTGGCCTATAAATTAGACGGATATATGTATTTGTTTTGTTTTGAAAAAAAATATAGTTCTTATGGTTCTGCAGTTAATTTTACCGTTCATTGTCAAAATATAATATATACATACTCTTAATTTTAAACTTAAATTAATTTTTAAAATTGATTATTTAACAGTAAATGAGGGTAAGATCCAGCAACATTGACGAATCAAGAAGAATGTCACAATCGATACTTATAACTTTGATGACGTATAGTACTCTGTATACCTAGGTTACGTTATTAAATCTGACAATGGCACCTCGTCAGAAATCAAAGGAATCACTTGCATGGGGTAAGAGCAAATTTAATAATATAGCCTTACATGAAGTACCAAGTATTTATACAATTATGTAAGACCAAGGACCGTATAAAAACAAATAAAAAAATCCTTAATTCGAGTGAAAACTCCTTCGAAAATTCTTAAGTCCCGTTTGCGTTATTGCTGACAAAGATTAAACCACAAGCTAATGAGCTGTACACCGACATAGACATGATCAATGGCGCGCAAACTTCAAACAACTTGAAATCAGAAACTTATGAAAGCCGCTTAAATAATAGTTAAATTAAAGGACCAAGAGTCCTGATCTGAATTTGTTAAATCGATTTCCTATGCCGTAGCAACACTTATTATGACTTTTCGTTGGCCCTCCGTTCGCGGTGATCTGACCAATCGTTCGAGTAATATCAATTGACAATGTGTATATGCTTATAACTCAACTCACCAGTTCGGATTCGGTATAACATAGAAGGTCCCGCTATCATGCAAGCAATGCGTAAGCACACATATATGAAACTAATCATCTTTATGCCGTATGCCAAATGCCAATTGCATTTAGCATTTCTGCTGTGGTAAATAAAATGTGGCTTTTTGCTGTGTCAGTTGGATTAACTTAAAAATATTTATATACTATTTTCAATTTTTTCCCAAAAGAATTGGAACAAAATTCCTTTCTATATACTTTCTTGTTATAAAAAATACCGAATAGACAAAGATATCTTAAAAAACAAAAACATTTAAACATAATTGTAGTACAATTTGTGTTCAAGATTAAGGATATCCATTTTACTTAGTTCAAGTTAAACATATTTTGCATACAAAATATAGCGAAACAAACGTAATCATAACATTTTTGTACATTTTTTGTCAAAAATCGAATATTAGTTTATGTTACAACTTTGTTTACATTTTCTTTTATTCAATTTTTTTTTTATTTTATAATCTGAACGACGTACTATTTTCCCACAAATGTGAACACTGGTGTGCTTTCCATCACTCTCACTCCTCAGTAGGACCAAATGTCAAAAATTAGCCACTGGTTAAAGCTATCTGTCGAGCAGGTTAAAATATTGAAGTCTCTATTCGCCATATTTTTGTCAAAAATTATCCACTGGATAAAATGTTAACACAATTGGAACACGGCCTTCTATGACAAAGTACTATAGTACTACTACTGCGTGAACGAAACGAATCCGAGGGGGGCGGGGAATTCAGTCGTTATGGGAGTGGACAACTTGTTGTGCGTGTGTAGTGCAAATCCGGAATACACAGATCATCAGCAACGTAGAGAGTGTTAATCAGTCTGTGACAATCCAAACCTTGTAATTCGTAAGAGCGCAAGTTCTTTAAATATTCATAGATCATCATTACAGCGTATTTAAAAAAAAAAGGACTAAAGCTGCATCCCTATAAATATTCAAACAGTGCACGAATTAGAGGCCCAGCCCTGGATGCCAGTCAGAGGTTTGACTTGGATTCCAGGCAATTGATGCAGCTCATTTTCATCTTAATACTTAAGTCCAGATCCAGAATGAACCTAGGCCTCAACCAACATGCCTATCCAATTAGCCCGGTCCTTAGCTAACTGCCTCCAGTAGCGCACTCCAAGTTGGCTGGGGTCGGTTTCTACTTGTGCGCGCCACTTAAGGCGAGGTCTTCCTCTACTGCGTCCAACGTCTGGCTGGGAATCGATGACTCTGCGGGCCAGAGTATTGTTGTCCATTCGTTATACATGTCCTAGCCATCTTAAAGGTCCAATGCGGAGTTTTTTGAACATGGGTATGTCGCTGTACAGCTCGTATAGTTCTTGGTTGAATCTTCGTCTCCATAGCCCGTCAACGCAAACGGGACCGAAGATTTGTTCTCTCGAATCGACCAAGAATTTCTTCATCCGCTTTTGATACGATCCATGCTTTAGCGCCGTAGAGCAGGACTGGGTTGATCAGGGTCTTATATAGGATCTCCTTAGTAGTTCGAGTGAGGGCTTTACTACTAAATTGCATTCGTAGCCCGAAGAAACAGCGGTTAACAAGAGTAATTCTTCGTTTAATTTCTTAGGAGATGTTGGCAAAGTTAAAAGCGGAGCTGAGGTAGACAAAGTTACTGTACCTCAAATATATATCTGTCAATGGTGATGTTCACGTTGAGTCCTACCAATGATGTCAATATCTTGTAGTAGTAAGTAGCTAGTAGTTGCACCGATTTTTAGAAAATTGTACCTCTCTGTTGTTTTTTTCCATTGGTGGGTAGTTAACCCAAAACACAACCCTTATCTGGAGGGCCAGTTCCAATTTATTAGATATCGCTAGGACACGGGGTCATCAGTATTCACTACGGGATTGAGCGCTGCCATTGGCCCTTCGGTTTATCCGCCACCATCTCTGTTCAAGGGGCCTGACTTACCCTTGAGATTCATAGATGACCTGTTGTCCGAATATATCGGAGCAGCTCATCTAGGTTCGCCTGGGAGGGCAGGCCGGGTATTCATTCCGTTAAATTCTGACCAGGGCGTTTATAGTGTTGCTGTTTTTCGTCTTGTTATCAACACTCGCACTTATCTTTTAGCAAGTCAAATCCGGTTGGATGACACCAGTACTCGATGGGTACCACTTGGAGGTAAAAATAAGCACATTTGATGTTAAGTCAGAGTTACAACCACTGTATGGCCAACCATCTTAATTAAAAGGTAAATAAGCAGAACTGCCTCTATTGGAGTGTAAAGAATCTGAAGGGCAAGAATCAGAAATCCATTTCATTCGCCTATAGTCATCGTATCGGCCCTTACATCCGAGAAGTTGAAAAGGGAAGTGCTGTTAGTGAATTCAGAGAGTTATGTGGAGATTTTAGATGATTTCTTGGTGCCTGATTTGTAAAACTAAGCTGGCTATAACCAAAGGACATGGTTCAGGAGGACGAAGGAACGTCACACAAGTGCAATTCGTTTCGTAAAATGTTCCATGGCAAATTGATCTTCGGGAAAGGTGACATAAATTGGCACCACATTGCCTCTTTGGAATTTTTACTTGCCCAGTATTAGTAGTATTATGGGGAAGTATAATTGTGATAGCGCGAAAATGCAAAGTTGAGATTTTTACATACCAGCTTAACAAGTTTCTTTTCAAAAGGTCGAATAATGTACATACTTTAAAAAATAAAAAAAAACATTTTTTTTCCAATAGATGGCTTCTTCTTTTTTAATCGATATAGGTGCCTACTAAATATAAATGTTTGTTTGCATTTGTTTAAAAATCCGTCGAATTTTGCAAAAACGGGTTTGACAAAATTTGCAAACATTTTCAAAATGTTTTATACGAAAATGTCCCTTTGGTGTGGCCACTCCTTAACAAAATGCAATGCCAAACATCAAACCAAACAGTTGTCAAATTCCAGTTTCAGTACCCTTTCCTTTCCCTATGCAAGGCATGGACGCATAGTATGGCGATATGTGTTTGCGCTTGATTATTTTTTGCCTTTCTTTATGCTAAGCCTTCCCAGTTCCCACTTTTTATTTCAGTCTCTATTCGATTTCGCTCTCATTTTATCTAACACATTTGATGCGGTCTGTACTGTAGCTGTAGCCTAGAACTTGCAACTGCACTGCGCTGTGTTTGCAGCCTTGCTACAGTCGTGTTCGTGTAGTTGTAGCTGCTCTCAGCACACACACGTCTCCAAATACAAAATAAAAGCCAACTGCATGTGTATGCAATTATTGTTGTAAAAATGCGAGAAATTGTATTCGCGTTCCAATGCTGCCAGTGTAGTGGTATTAGAAGTGTTTTTAGTATGTTTATTCTTATTTCATCCCATCGCCGCATTCCATCTTCTTAACAGCAAAAGAAAGGAAAGTAAAAGCTCAGAAAGTCAAGTTTTACTTATTTATTCCGTTTACGTGGTTAGTTAGATATCCATACAACAACAACACAAAATGTTTTCGTACATATGACAGGTAGTGGTAGGTAGAGGTAAGTAGGTATGTTTGTTGTATGCTTTCCTTGAACATCCAGTAAAAGCAAAGTCAGAGAGTGCAAGAGGAGTACGAAGAAGAATTAATAGGTGAAGCAACGATAATGAAAGACCGGCATTCTAGCCTCGAACTTTTTTTTGTCCGATATCTCATTCTCACATGAAATGCTTATGTATGGGTGTGTAGTTTCGTCAATTCCGCTATACTGCAATATTTATACCTATACGGGAAAAGAATGTTGGGGAAACAAAAAAAGGAAGATACCCCCAGATGTGTGTAAACAACAAAACGCATTTATTGCTTTAAATTGTGTTCACTCGATATCTATGGGTGACAAATTGCGATTTCCCAATCGGTGGTTATAGAATGATTTTAATGATTTAAAAAATTAGATGAAAAATCACTAAATGTGTAGGTATTGGGTTTATGAATGAGCGGATATGAAATGAAAAATGCAACTTCACTTGAATTGATTTCAGCATTGTCACTAGGATATCACAAATCAAGTCAAAGTAGGTAAGTTGTAAATTACTTTAAATTAAGGAGCACAAAGTACAGTGGTATAAAAACTGGTAAAACTGCAGTAGCGGTATGCTAGAGCGCTGTCGAATTTAAAGCATGTTCCAATAACGTATTTCTACGATATCTCCGATATATCCATAAGTCAAACACGATTTCTCACTTGACAAAGCGGGGATTTTCCGGAATATGCTAAGACTAAATTTATTTGGGCACGACTCCTCACCTTTTCTGCTAAAAAGTACATATCTACAGCTGGTTATTTTGTATGTATCATGTAGGAAATGCATCATTATTGCGAGCTGCGATGTAAGGAAACCTTTTTTAAACAGAATAAGTTGCCTTTTTTTTCTAGTGAATAAAATCAGCAGATCGCTTTGTTGGTTCAAAATAAACTTCTGTGCTTCATCGCCTGGTAGGTTGCTATGTCAATAGTAATTTAGTTGCAGTACCAAACAAAATTAATAAAAACTTCCCAATTTTTTTTATATCAGAAATGACAAAAGTCAATAAAAGCAATTTGTTTTTAAGTTGATTGGTACTGCGCGCAGTTAGGAAAAATATTAACTCAGAAATTTAAAAAGCTCAATTTCTGACAATAATTCTAGATAAAACACAAGACTTGTCAAAAATTGACCAACTTTCTGTAGTTTTTCGATTTCGATTCTCGATTACAGAAAGTGATGATAATGTGCCTCAAGAATTAAAAATCTGTGAGTCCTTTTTAGTTTTAAGCGATGCTGCGAAACTCTTCGTGAAGTGTCGACTTTTTTCAATAATCTAAAAAATATATATACTTTTTTGGCAATAGTATACAACGCTGGGCAATTTAAAGTGGCGATTCATCTGAAAAATATTTAATTACCTTTAAAAAGGTATGTCCTACCAGATGGTCTTCAAGGAACGACGCTTTATTTGTAGTAAAGAAAAATTATTTATTAATCATGGAAACTTTGTACCAACTAAATTTAATTTCGAAAAAAAAGATGAAAGTGAAGAATGTAAAAATTATAATTAACATTTTAGAGAGTTATGATTTCTTAGTGCTTGCAACATTTTTTTCTTCACTATTTGAAATCATTAATCCTGTTTCTAAAGCTCTACAGAATGAAAATAATGACTTACAGAAAACTAGTATTTTATTGAGTAATCTTTTTAATAGACTGTGCGAACTATAAAATCGAAATTCATTCAATAGTTTGCTAAATGAGTCTTAAGATTTAACAAAAGAGTGGAGGGTAAGAACTGTCTTTAAAAACAAAAGGCGAAAGCGTTTTTTTATGAGTTATCACAATATGAGAGAATTTCAGACCCGGAATCCTATTTCTACAAACTAAACAAAGATCTCAGAGCCTTTGCCTGTCGGCTGTCGGCTAAATACAGTAAAGACATCTCAGTTAATCTTTATTTGAAGGTTCTTAAAACATGTTTAAATCTGAAATTCAAAAAATTCATTTCGTTTAGGAACTCATTGAATTATTGCTGATAGAATTCAATAGTCTTGCATTTTATTCTTGACATGTCATGCTTTTTATTCTTGACCCTTCCAGTTACAACCGCATCTGCTGAAAGAAGTTTTTCAAAATTAAAACTGATAAAAATTACGTAAGAGCTTCGTTGGGACATGAACGCATGTCAGACCTGTCACCTTTGTCCATAGAGGCAGAAACTTTAGAAAACTCGTCATCATCAGCTTAAAATGATTTAATAAATCAGTTCGCCGAAAAAAAGGCAAAGAGAGTGTATATTTAATTTGAATTGTTTGTAAAAATTTTATACTTTTAGACGAGTAACTGCCAAACTTTTCATTTCCATTTCTTTCAACTTTGGTTTCATTTTGCCTGGGATTTAACGCCCAACCTTTTACTCAACAGGAAAACACAATAGCACTACACCGCGGTTAAACTAATTTTAAGTATTTTTTGTAAGTGTTGCCGATTTTTTTAATCGTTTTTATCATTTATTAAATTAATAAAAGGCTTGAGTCGAAAGCCGCTTAGGACAGACGAGATGCTCTAAAGAAAAATATTGCACACATTGTTACCAGGTCTGATGATTCGTATGGGAATGAAAGGCTTATGAACTGTTTTTGTTTTTAAACTGAAAGTAAAGATCTACGTTGGACGTAAGTCACTTACATACGATATCCAATGTTAACAATGCGTCATCTAAAAATACGGATTTACACCAACAACCGAGCTTAAATGGTACTATCATGTTTTAACAAAAGTTCCTTAAAACCTCACCAAAAAGGTGAAACAAAAGACGGACCTAAAATCTCATTAATCAGACAAAAGCAAAAACACCGGCATTCGAGTGGCAATATTACAAATCCAGTAAAGTGTTCAGTAAATACTCCTAAAATAAATGGACAAGAAGAAAATTTGTTTTAGAAAGTAAGAAATAGATGCTTACAATTTAAACTCTCAGATAATTGTCTACCGGCGATGAATTGATTTCGCAGGTTTTTATTGCTGATTACCAACCGGCAAAACTCGAGCAGACAAAACGAGCGTTGAAAATACAAAGAGCTCCATTGTTTATAGGAAAAAAGACGTATGTAATCACAATATGTTAAAACCTATATATATCCTAAACTAAGTTATTAATTAATTGTTTTTTTTTCTATTTTGAGCTGCTCAACAAAAATTAAAATTCGAAAATTATTTTATTTTTTAAGTGCCTTCTTTAAATTTTTTTAAGTAGTAAGAAAACAGCTTGGAGTTGGTTTATATTGGGGCAAAAAAAATGTATAGTGTGAATAAGCCAAAATGTGGCGTCAAAAGTCATTCTTTTTTGACATTAGACAGATATAAAATCAGTTTACAATGTGTAACATAAATATATAATATAAATAAGGATCTAAGAATGATTGTCAATGCTTATTTGATCCAATTTCTTCTATTTGTTAACTGTATTTTGAATGTAGGTACTGTATAATTGGCCCATATATTTTGATGACGCCGATGATACCACGTTAACAGTGACTTTTTTATTCCGATAAATGTGTTTAAAAAGTGTGGATCAGATATCAGCATTTGAAAATCGTGGCATTTGATCACATGTTTACGCTGTAAATAAAAATACCTACATATACAAATTTTTGGCGCTACAGGGCCAAGCTTTCTCACAACCATTCATTTGTGCCTGTGTACTTCTTGCACGATGGCGGGACCTCCTGATTTCTGCCGACTTCTAACTGCTAAGTTGAGATAAGCTTTTTTTGACAATTAATACTATCCAGGTGATTTGTGAAATCATCCAAGCTACGGCTTGGAGTCGAACCAAGACTTTCTGCGCGCCAGTTCATCGCACTAACCATCGCACCACTGTGCCCGTCGACTATACCTTGAAAAAATTAATTTAAAAGCTCACATAAGTCTATCGTTCATGTATAAGATCGCCTACTCACCATATGTATTAACGCCACATTATGCTAAAAGCCAGATTGCGGAAATAATGTGGCGGCATCGAAATTCTATTCGCCGCTGTCTTTGGTTTGCTGAGTTTAACTTATGTGCAACCCCCTGCGGTTTCTTATAAGAAACCACAAACAAAGAAAAATTATATATTATATTTTTTTACTGTTCCCCGTTCTCTATTATCAATCAAATGGGTAGTCGCCGCCACAAAGTCGACGCATGGTTTAGTACATTTATGCAATATGTATCTTTAAGTGAAAAAATAGCTCGTAAGACGCATGTCGTCTGTCACCATCTCAGTTTGTATTTCATCAAATTGGCAAGGCATTACATACAAAATTCATAAAATAAAGCATTGTTCGGTTTTACCTACTCAATACAGGCTGTTGGGCGACAGAGGTAGTCGATATCGACTTCATAGTATTACCTTTTAGATACAATATTTTAAAGACAATAGAATGGTAAATAATTGTGTGCAAATATTTTGCAATACGCGCTACGCGATGCACCAACTGTCAATGCTGCTACAATCGTGCTGCTTTTAATTTATTTTGTTGTTGGTATTTTAATAAAAATGCTTGAAAGTCGAATCAGTTGTTTAGTTAAGTGCAAGCCAATTGCCTGCATGGAGTCTGGAAGTTGTTGAAACAACTGTTTGGTTTTAATTTATTTAATTTATATTCTTGATTCGATTTATGGTTATATATGGGATATACATATCAGATATCACCAATGCAGAATGCATTCACCTTACAATGATATAGGGAGCGACTGATGATGGTAACCGAATGTATTGTATTTAACTGTTTTAGTGCAAATTTATAATTATCTTCTAAAGAATGATTAACTAAATGTGGAATATACCAACGATTATGCCATTAGATTTCACTTAAGAGTTTTCAACAATACCCCACACAGTAATGTTAAAAAAAAGTCACACGACAGCTCAGGCATAGAGTCTAAAGATTCTAAGACATCAGTAAACGTATTGTAAAAATGCTCATCAAAGCCAAATTCGCTAACACAACCCTTACATGCACTCATACTTCTACTGAAGAAAAATGATGGCATCACTAAGAACTGGTTCTTAATGCTCCAGGGCAAAACTGATGAGCGACTATCGAATAACGATGTTAAAAAATAATTGGGAGACGATTAATTTGGCAGTATTGTCGGAAAGCATAGCCCACAAAAAAACACATCTGGCAATATCACTATAATCGAGGCACGGTTTCGTTACCTTGAATATGGCGGTCTCCAGACCAACAAAATTTACCACTTTCCGATAGACAAAAAGGCACGCATTAAACAATCTGATCGGGTTCGTGATTAGTGTGCTTGTAGGCCAGGGAAGTCTACAACTGACCAAATCTTTACACTTCCTCTGATTTAAGAAAAAACAAGAAGTAAGTACCGTGACAATTTCATAACCGCATACGACAACATTTATACAGAGACGAACTTTCTAATATGTACACGAAGAAGATGAAAAATTCTTTCTACTCACCGAAACGTTTGATACAAAAATATGACTTAGATAAGTAATTCATTGTCAAGCTATTTCTTCAATAATTTTCGAGAGAGGATTGGGCAAAACTCTCGAGTCAATAGCAGAGGCAAAATATTCAATAGTTTGGTGCAACTGCTATTATGAAATATCTGGTATTAACTGGCAATACAGGTCTTCAAAGTTTCAAACACAGCTTTTCAATTCATTAGTATGAGCGAAGTTATAATTTTTCCACAAAGAACGGGACCTCCTATTTAAGGACTCTAGACGCAAAATTTGAGAAGCTTCCCATGACAGTTTAGGTCGGGTGTTAGATTAGGGTTTGTTGCTCTCGGGAGTTGAATTAGGGACACTGCGCTTAGTAGTCCAACGCACTTACTAATCACTAGGCCACGTGATGACATCGCCACCTTCGCGAGTATGGAGATGGAAGAGGTAAAATTTTGTTATGTAGTAAACGACGTAAATTTCGACAAATAGGACAGTACGTTACAATTGACAGTTACAACTTTGAGGAAGTAACATTGTTTACCTCGGCTCCTGCTATTAATTTTGACAACTACATCAAAAATGGATGAAGAAATCATTGATCGTTTTTGAGCGGAAAATCCTTCGAATAATCCACGATCCTGTTTTTCTTTCTTTTTAGAATAGGGAGATCATAATTCACCTGTGAACTTTGCGAGCTGTAAATCGACATAAAACTTTTCGTATAACACTCCGCATCCAATACCCGAAGAGTTTTCAATTCCAGGTCAGAAGTTAGACTCAGTCAAGGTAGACCCCACTCAACCAATGTGAAGCGCGCAACTGAGCCAGCTAGCTAAAGACTGAGCAATTTCAAGAGGCATGTTGGTTGATACAAAGGATCACCCCGGACAGTATCGCCACTAAAGTAAGTAAGAAGGAAATTGAGTTTTCCCATTTTAGAGGAGTATTTAGTGCTTTCTTGTAAAATCGTTAAGATCCCAAACGAAATAACTTAACTTCTTGAAACTTACTACAAATATAGCAAAACATTATTGTTTGTAATAGCGGAAGTTTACCACTAAAGGCACATAGTGTCAAGAAATAAGTTAAAAAATAATCATACATTATCAACTTAATCATTGGAAATGTTAAGTCCAATAGAAAAGCACAGCAATTTTGCTGGTACTTCCACTGACGGACTTTTTTGGAAGTTGGTTAGTGCAATCCCAAAAGCACGAAAAAGATATGGATAAAATCAATGTCAATTAGTTACAATTGCAACGAAAAGTTTATCTCAACTCAGCAGTTTTTATTTGTCTTTCGTCACTTAAGATCCGTCTATGGTGCAAGAATTATACACGCACTCATGAATGGTTGTGAGAAAGAATATTGGTGCTTAATTCTAACAGACAGGTTTTGTCAATAACTGCACCTAGAAAAATCTCTGCAATAAATTTTACAAAATGTGGCAGTCGAATTTACAATAAATTGCAAAATTATGTACCTATTTAACAGCAAATGCGTTCATATTCACAATTAATTGTAAATTTTACAGCGTTTGCTTTCATTTAAGCAATAAAATTGTTAATAAGATCACAATTTCTTCTTGTAAAATTGACAATTTTGGTTGTTAAATGTACAGACATGAATCTACAATATCAAAATTGTGAAATCTATATTCAACCACTTTATGTAGTAGTTACATTAGGCTACAGAAATTACAATATGTTCTATAATATGTAGTTTTAACTATTTAACTATTTAGAGTTTATGGACATCACTATTTAACTATTTAAAGTTTATGGACATAAACTATGAGCAAACATTTTTCAAATCTGCAACCGAAATGAAAAGTACAAAAAGCGGTACCTACTTTTCTGTTGAAACTGTAATCCACTCACAAAGCCAGAAAATTTGGATGCGGAATTTGTTTGTACATAAAGTATCATTATACAAGATACCTACATTGTCATCATTAAATACAACGAGTTCATGCTACACACGAACTAACTATGTACATGTTTTTTATATTGCAAAATAAACTAGGTATGGATCTACACTCATAAATCATTTCTTAAATTACTTGTAGAATTTCATCCCGCAACTCACGCCTTTTCGCTTATAAATTCACGATGGTCGATTTCCCATTAACACGAAACGACCTTCAGTCAAAACTTTTAATTACATGAGAGATCATTCACACAATTTCCGTAATGCCGGTCGATTTCTGGCAAAATAACAATGCAAATCGAGCTGCCCATTAAAAGGCACAATCAAATCAAATTACCCGCTAATTTGCCACTACAATATACCTACGCAGTTGAGAACATTGACTCATTTTAAAGGTCAGCCTAAATAGCACACTGTCTGGCGACAAATTCAAAATTGATGCAATTATCCAACAATAACAACAAGGCATGCATGCCTACCCCTACCCAATGCCATTTTGCATGAACTACAAAAGTTTAAAGTCCTCTTATCTCGCTGCTGCCAAACACCATCACAGAGACTAATCACAGTCATTGCCAAGCGACAAAATATGCAAATGATCAAACAAATAAATAAAAATAACAAGCTCAGTTGATGAGGCTCTAAGCTCATTAAAAATTTCAATTTCATTCAGATTGATGAAGTCATAAGAACAGCATCGCACCCCGACAACAACAATGAAATTTATTCGACAATCCACAGTTAGATATGGACGACAATCCCACCCCGCAAAAACACACTTGCACACATGTGCAGTGCGATAACCTTGACGAGCTGTCTGATTAGAAAATTGCTCCGATAACTGCCAGTGACCTCTATTCGAGCAAATAATGCATCATCAGTCATTCCATATCAAGCGCAAACCACCACCATGGTGACACCATTTCCCCCCTGCAGACCTTAGGCACGACCAATATGCACAAATAGCAGACACTCTTGTATACCTAATGTATCTGTATAAAGCTAAATATTTGCACAATATATTGGCGGGCATTGCATCCCCTTCCAACGAATAGCCACCCACACATTCACACATGGCAATCAAAATATAGATATATAGGCACAAAAAAAACAAAACGTGTTAAATATTGTCACACACCCCTGAAGCACTTGTTTGTCATGCTCTTCGAGACATAAAATAAAAAAAAATCGCGAACCAAAGAAAATATATTTTTCTGCGCAAAAGATTTCTTTTTTTTTTCATTTAGTCATTTCGTCTGGCTGCAGATACTCGTATACATTGTAAGTAATTGTCTCTGACTGCACAAAAACAAAATTGAAAAAAATAAATACGGATTATCTTGTACCGTATCTTGATCGATATTTCGTGTGTATAATCTGTCGTTTTTTATTTAAGAAATATTCCCTAAATGAGACACTTCAATTTAATTAGAATTTTTTAACTTTTCTGTAATATTTTGATACACATTATCCCAGTTTCACTTACGGATACCTTCGAGATCTCCTAATAATCTATAAGTGGAACGTCTGTCCTCACCTGAGAAATCGGAGACTTTTTTTGAATTTGGTGGAACTAAAATTTTTTTGTTAAAAGCTGGTTATTTTTGACGTATCATGAACGTTCCATACCCAAACAATTTAAAAACATATGAGAAGGCTACAATCCGCTATGCGGATCGTTGAATACCCTATCCCATCCTATCTTTAAAATTAATATCCCCAAAGTGTGGGCTTTATGGCAATGAAATACAAAAAATTAAATTGTCCCAACACATTAGGGGTATTCATGCAACGTCGGAAAGTCGTCGTAAACGTTGTAAACGTGATAAAATTACGACGTGATAAATGAACTGTCAAAATTTGTATGGGAAATCTTTTCTAACAATATCGGAATTTTCTCACAGAAATTGGGTGCGTAAACTTCGGTGGTAAACGTTGTAAACTTTTGAAATGCTATTTTGACATTTAATCAGTCACATTCACACATCAAACGTATGCGCTAAACTGAAAAAAACTATCGAGAACGAAAGAGAACAATAAGAACAAAATTCTATCAATAAATAAATTACTAAAATGAGATTGAATTCAGTGGGTTACCGCATTATTTAGTGGTGCAGTTTTAGGGTCGTTCATGAAACGTCGTCGTAAAATTATAATCTTTCGCACGTAATAAAATTACGACGTTGCATGAATACCCTTATTGTTCATACAGTTTATCAAAATCGTTTATATTTCGACAAAAAAACAATGTTTTTCTCATGCATATCCAATGGGGTTGGGTATACAAATGTAAGAAAACGCCTCCAGAAAGTGGGAGTGGGTCAAAAAATCTACAGACAAAATGTTTATATTATCATATTTTTTGAAATTTTTTGGTGGGGACACGGACAGGGATCCTATATACCAAATTTCAATATCCTAGCTCAAAATTTAAGGCCCAAAAATTGGTGACGAACAGACAGACAGACACGACTTAATCCACTCAGCTAGCGATTCTGAGTCGATCCATATACTTTGAGGTATATGTAGCTTAATTATTTCTCTATGTTACAAACTATGTATCAAAACTAATATACCCCTATGGGATAGGGAATAAAAAGTTATGAGAGAGGAAAGAACTCTACATAAAAGTCAGTAAAATAATTTACTGGAGTTATATCTGTAACAAAATCAGTTTAATGCCATTTGTTCTTAAAAAGGCAAAAGAAACGACATAATTTGACTGAATTTTACTTTAACGCGTTGAAGTAGTTTTTCATTATCCAAACTTACGGGAAAGTAAAATATGTAAGTAATTAGTAATCAGTAATGTTGTTCCACTTAATTATGAAACCTTAGCTGATGTAGTGTAGAAAAATCTCTGAGGGATCGGTATGAAGAATCTTAAGAAATGAGTTGAAATACTTAAAACTTTTCTCGAGACACAAAAAAGCGAAGTTTTTTAGCCTTCTCGTTATGTTTTCTATACAAATGAAATACTTTTCAGGAGCTAGAAGAAATTGAATCCATCACAAGATTCTTTTTCATACAATTGTTTTAATTCGATTCAAACACTCCAACTATGCAATTTACGTAGAATCAGACATTTTTTAAAAACATTATATTCAGAGATTTGAACCGATCTTCCATCCAAAAAACACTTTAAACACGATGCGGCTATACCTCTTTTTAAAACTGGTATAATCTATTCACCGCTAATTACTTGGTACTGTCCCTTAGTACTTAAAATACGGAGGAATGGAAGAACATTTTTTATAACTGAACTTCAGTGGTCGATGACACCATATTTTAGCTCTCTCTTAATAGAGTGAGAAGGTCACCTTCAAGAGCTAGATATGAACCAAAGTTTAGGGATAAATAACTATTTCAGGAAAGATTTAACGTTTGATTTTTAAACTCCGAACTGAAATGTTTGAACTAAACTACATGTCACATAGAAATGACTTAAACACATAAACGAAGTTGTGTTTTATTGCGATTAGTACTATTTTAGAAGAGGACCGTAACATTCTTAACATTCGAAGAATGTGCAAAGTTCTGAACGTAAATTATTGATTTTACGCTTTTTATTTTACGCAAAAAAACTACAGAAATACTTATTTGAATCTGTTCCGAATCAACAATGCCGAATCATTACACGGTCGGCGCTGAACTATGGACCGTATTTAATTGTTGATCATTTGGAGAATCTTCGATCCCGTTTTATTTGACGGCTAAGCTGGCTATGATATCCGGCTGGCAATAATCCGGACCTCAGAGTATCCGAATCCCATCTAGATGGTCATAGTAGTAAAAAGATCTGGCTTTTTAAGTATCACGCTCAAGTAGAAATTTACCTTAACCAATTTATATTGTTCAACTGGATATAGTTCTCTATGAACTGGATTTAATGAAGAAGCTCATTTCATAATGAACTATGCTGCCACATTTTAAGTTACTTTAAGAGCACTCTGGCCCGATGGTTAGTGCGATGAACTGCCGCGCAGAAAGTCTGGGTTCGATTCCCACCTAAATGATTTTCACTGGCCCTCCTCGCGTGATGATCTGACACATCATTCAAGTAGTATCCAATTGCCATGAAAAGCATATCTGACTTTGCAGTGCGGATTAGGCATAAAACAGAAGGTCCCGCTATTGTGCAAGAAGTAGATACTCACGGTACTCTGAGTACTAACAACCCAGTTGCGTCAACAAATTTTATTTTTGAAGTAAAACTTCTTTTAAGACGGTGTGAATTGGATTTTATGAAACGAAAAAGCGCCACGAAAAAGTTAAAAAGCTGGTTTTGGAGTGTTGTGAAAATTTGATCGTGTGTATTGATATTGCCTTCTCGTAGCGTTAACGGTTCTGTGATGACATAGAAGATGGAACTGTTGTAGTGTGTAGAAGGTAAAATGCTTATCAATAAGTATAACGAAGTACGTGGTATTGTGTGTGACCAAGATCAAATTATGCAACTCATCGGTGAGTTCAGGAACCCAATATTCGTCGTTGGAAGAAAACAAACGAAAGTTGGTAGATGAATAATAATGATTTTTGTTATTCGTTAAAACTGAAAATCCGTTAAGAAACATTTGGGCCAGAAAGGATTACTTAAAATTGTTACAAACGGTAATAGTAACAGAGATATGTATTATATATCCTTTAACTGAGAGTAATTGAAAAATTCCCTTATAGCTATTGGTCTAAATTTCTCGAAAAAAATCTGGGCACGCAGTTTTATTCGAACTAATATACTAATATTATGTGTTAAGTTTAATCAAAATTGACGTTATGTGTAATTTTTATATGGCAGGTACCGTTAAAAAGTCAAAAAAAAGTTAATACGATGTTTGAAGAAAATCGGTCAAGCCTTACAAACGGTGACGGACGCAATTCCAAAAACCTTTTTTGTTGGTTCCTCTATAGTCGTTATGTTAGAATCAATCAAAATTTCGACGTCAAATACTTTTACAAAAATATGTACTATCTTTCAAAAGAGAACGTTAAAAATCTACGCTGATAAGGGATCTGTAAGTAAAACACGCCTATTGATTCAACAGTCGGTGGAGTTTATTAGCACACATTAAAGGATCCACAAGGAACAAAAGTCGACTAAGGCATTTTGAAAAAATGCAAACCAGGAAATATAAAAAATTTGGTAATCGGAAGTAGCTATAAAAGCCGGGAAAAATATAAAAAATTGGGGTATAGAACAACACTGGATGCAACAACGAAAAATTTCGAATTCGAATTCGTTCGTGTTTTTTTCCAAGAAGCGCAATGTAAAATAATGTCATGGGATATTATTTAGCAGACAAAAATAAATAAATTCATGTGAGGAAGGCATACACAACCCAAACACATGTAAGTGACAGACGTCAACAACAATTCAATGGCAAGTGTTATCAGCGTGTAGCTTTGTTGTATCTTTTTTAATGAAATCATTTCGTTAAGGGTGGTATAGCGACACAAAGAAAAAAAAATAAACAAAAACACGGCAAGGCATATGAAGGACAACAAACGTAAAGAGTTATTGTCACGGCCGAAACCATCTGCTCTAGGTCAAGGGTAGTAAATTGTAGAACTGGGACATAAGCAATGTGTTTGTTGCAAAAAGGATGCGTCCAATAAAACTGGGTGATATGCGACGTCGACAAGAGGGAATACGGTTAGGACAAAATGTAATTTTAATTTACACTGACATGGCAGATCAAGAAGGTAGCAGATTTAAATGTTTTGCTGTAGATACCATAAATGTTTTTAAATACCTGCATACGTGTGTCAGCAAAAATGTTTATTACGATAAGATAGTGATAAGGTATGTTCATTGCATTTCCCAACTCTGGTAACCCACATCTGAACGCAATTAATGTGGAGCAATCTTATACACATTGATCATAGGGACCTAGATTGATGATCGCTTTGTAACTAACGAACATTTTTTGGTTGAATGAATTTAAAGAAGTATAAACTACTGTTACGAAATAAATGAACTACGGTATTCAACACCAAGAAGCTTGTCCTTTATTTTCTATACCATATACCATAGCCCTTTTTGGTACAAAGTTACATAGCCAATTACGTTATGTATATAAGTATAAGAATCGAATTAGCATTTCGTAAAAAAATCGAACTCAAAATTTTAATCAAACCTAACATTACAATGATGGGGGAGCCCGAAAAAGTGCGTATAGTCCGTACCAAATCAGTTGGCCAATCTACTGCGCAGGTCTCTTAAAATATATTTTACAATATCTTAAATTGCTCATTAATCCTCTCTCTGCGCATTCGACCGTTAGCAAACTTGTGCAAACCAAACCAGTTGGGCATTCTACTGTGCAGGTCTCTTAAAATTTATTGTAAAATATCTTAAATTTCTCTTAAATCCTCTCTCTGCGCAATCGACCGTTGGCCAACTGATTTGGTACGGACTATACTGCAATTTTGTGCCGGTCTTAGCACTGGGTTAATACCCAGGGTTTTTTTTGAATTAGCATTATAGCGCCAAAACTAATGGCGACTGCCATATAATGGTTTCGATAAAACCGAAATATATAAAAAATTATATTTAATTTTAATTAAACTTAAAATTAATATATTAAATAAAACAGCGAACTCAGTTTTTCGCAAAAAACTCACATACAAGATTTTTTATTTAATCCAAATTTGAAAAATCATTTTTCATATCAGTTTTAGCATAAATGTCTATCAGACATATTGACGCCTTCATTGATTTTCTTTAAATTCAATATTAGAAGTTCTAATAAAATCTTAATATTATGAATATTAAAGAACTCTATTTCAATATTTGAAATGTTTAATTTTGCATAAAGCAAACATCTTGCACGGTATAGAGATGATTATGGCACGACTGTTTACCTTGAGTCGTTGGTCTAAGACTTGCTGGTGTACGCTTTGCTTTTCAAATAACCCCACAGAAAGAAGTCAGGAGTAACCGTGAACTTTTTTACACACTTGTTGGCAGGCATAATAAGCCAACATCCACCGATACAAATTCCCTTCGAAGGTGAAACGGTGCCTTCTCTGAAGAAAGTCAGGTTCAGTGGCAACCATTCGAGCGACTGTTTGGCCGTATTGTAAGCGGTCCTCGTCTTTCGCCAATATTCTTTGATTGTCGATTGTACTTTTTACGGAAACAATTGCAAACCTTTCTTCAAAATGCGCCGCAAGGTGGTTTCATCGACGCTGACACTCTGAGAGGGGTGATTTTGCAAAACATGTGAGTTCTTGGCAACATTCTCCTTTACCGCTTTAACCAATTCAATGGAATGTCTTGGGCGTTGATGAACGACATGTAAACGATCTCCCACCTTCCATTGTTCAACAAAATTTGGTACATTTACATACTGACATAATAGATGGCGCGCCCTATACATTATAATATTTCCTGAATATTGTGCTGAAACTTTTATATTTTTGTAGACTTTTACCAAAAATTGTTTATTAAAAAAACGCCCCTTAACTAAACACTCTATGAGTAAAATAGGGACATCTAAGTATCTTGTTTTGTGAGACACGTTTTTAAAATACTTTACTAATATATCTTTTAGTAAAACTCGCGGTTGTTCTTGAAGAGATGTTCTTTTCTTTTATTAATTTTATTATTTTATTTATTAATTTTATTTTATCAATTTATTTATTTATTTTATTTTATTAATTAATTCAATTTTTAAATTTTTATTTTTTTTAACATTTGTTGAGTTTTTGATTAAATCTTTTTTGGTCTTGTATAAATTGTTTTTATTTTACCGTTCCCTTATCTATTTCTAAATCTTCCTAAGCGCTTTGATATTCATCAATATCCTCTTCTAATTGATGTTTTTCTTCGATCCTTAATTCTCTAATTTTATTTCTACTCTTATCGATTTCAATAAACGTTCTATTAGGACTAAAGTTCACAGAAAAATATTGCTTTTTTATTTAATTAATATGAGCTACTCTTTTGTTACCATTAATACAAACTAGATAAATCGATTTAGACATTTGCTTAACTATATATCCTTGAATCCATTTAACATGAGATTTGAAATTTTCTTTGTAACATATACATTCATTAGGTTTAAAATATAGTTTTTGTTTCAATTCATTTATTTTACTTACATTAGAACTATTTGTCAAGACATTCTCGTTGGTTTCTTTAGAATCATTGAAATTTGATTTCTTTATTAAAATAATTTAAGTTATTTCCAAACATATTATTAAACTTAAGAATCATACTTGCAGGGGATTGATTTGTAGAAACCGTGGGCGTATTACGATATTTTAATAAAAAGTTGGCGATTTTATAACTTAAATCTTTAATTGATTTTGTTTCCAGGAAGAACTTTATTAGGACACCTTTTACAGCTTGAACGGATCTTTCTGCAAGCATTTTCATCCGGGTAATACCCATATGCGTATCGTGCAACATTATCAGTACATCATGTTTATTTACTGAGGTACCTATTAATATAATAAAGACATCCGTCGTTGCATGAACATTTTAAACATCGATCAAAATAATATTTGGTATCCTTATCATTAAGTTTATGATCGCTATTTATGAATCCATTATACACTTTCTGTAAAAGTATATCTCTTTTCGTTTCAAAACAAACAACTTCTAACTTTAAAAGTTTTTATATTTCCCGGACTAAAAGACAGAACGTTTAGAAAATCTTCTGAAATATTCATCTGTCCTGGAATTGGTAACCTAGATAATGCGACAACATTACCTACTTGCGATCATCTTTTATATTTGGCTGCTACGGCCAAATGACCTTTCTATTCATTAAAAATGTCTCTCAAGGCCTAGTGATCACTTACTATAGTAAACCTGTGCCCATACAAGTATTTATGAAATTTCTTAACTGCATAAACAATTGCCAGTGCCTCCCTATGTGTCTCTGCTTCACCAAGTGAAGTAGCGAAAATTACTGGTTTTTCATTCCCGTTCACGTGATGGGACAGCACTGCACCTACTTCATAAGGACTAGCGTCGCAGGTGACTATAATGGGCTTATTACAATCAAAATGTTCTAATATGTCATTGCTAATGATAAGGTTTTTCGATTCTTCGAATCCTGATTGGTGTTCTGACTTCCGCACAAACTTCATGTTTTTCTTCAATAGGTCATACAATATTCGTAATTTCGAGGCCAAATTCGGAATATACCGATTATAAAAATTAATTAACCCAAAAAAGCTTTTAAGCTGCGTAATGTTTTACCTACATTAATCAAAATAACCTCTAATATTTTAATTTTTAATCTTTCTAGAACATTTATTACGTTTTCTTCACATTCTTTTATCTACCCCACTTATCAATACGTCATGTAAATGGCAACCCACCTTATTTATTGATTTTAGAATGCCTTCCATGACCTTTTGAAATTCAGCTGGAGCCACTGAAACTCCAAAAAGAAGTCTCGTAAACCTAAATAACCCTTTTTGTGTATTTAATGTCAATATATGTTGACACTGTTCATGAACTGCCAGTTGTAAGTACGCACCGGATAAGTCCAATACACAAAATATTGAACTATTGCTAAATCTCGCAAATAAGTCATCCATTCTAGGAAGCCGATAAACTTGGTTGTGAATAGACTTATTAACTGACACTTTGCAGTTAAAAGATAATCTTAAATCACCATTCTTTCTTGGAACGATAACCATCGGTGATGTCCATTCACTATATTTTACCGGTACTAAAATATTCTGTGATACTAATCTATCAATTTCTTCACCAACTCGAGTTCGAATTCCAAATGGAACTGTATACGGCTTTGAAGACCCTGGAACAACATTTTTAATTAGTTTTAACTGAACATTGTAACAGACAATCGGATCCCTCATATCATTTGAGAAAACCCTCGAAATTTTACCGACAATGCTTTTATCTTATTTCCTACCATATCATCCATTTTATTTACTGTAAAATGTGTCCTACAATTCGGCAATAAAACATCCAACCAATTGCGACCCAAAAGTGGAGTAAATTTACGGCTCGAATTAATAATAAAAATAACTATATTATGAAATTTAGATATTTTCTTTAAATCTTGTACGCTTACATTAAGTTTGCCCATGATTTCTACTTCATGACCTGTCACAACATTCAATTGTCTTCTAACATATGTAAAATTTTCAAATCACTAAAGTGTATTTGATTGAAATCGTAATTAATTACGGTCGAACATGCACCACTTTCAACTTCCATCTCGATAAAACATTTGTTGATACATAACTTAATTACATGCGCTAAATTTGACATATTGGAAAGTGAAATAATATACCCTAGTGACAATTTGTTAAGATCACTACTAACACATTCTGAATTATTTATATTTATCTTTTTCCTATGCATGCTATTATTATTGTACGTACAGTCTTTTTTTTAAAATGCCCACTTTTCCCACAATTGAAAAAAAAAAAAAAAACAATATTATTATATTTGTTTGTATAATGCTGACATCTTTCATTTTTCCCATGCATAACTGGTCTACTATAGTTGTTGTTTCTGCTTGCTGATCTTGATCCCGACTGTTCCCTCTTGCCCTGGTGCTGCTGAGTGCTCACGCTTATGTTGGTGATTTTGCGTTGATATGTTGTTGAAATTTTCTGGCCTCATCTGGCGTAACTGGGTGTTTGTCATCTCTATGTTCTTCGCCAGTTCACATGCTTTGTCAAATGTCAATCCCGTTTCATTCAAAAGTTTTTGTTGAATATTTTCTTTGTATATACCGCACACAAGTTTGTCTCTCAGAGCATCATTTAAAAATGTCTTAAACTCACATGATTGAGGTAACGTTTTAAGTTCAAATACATAATCACTAACCGTTTCATGAGCTTTTTGGTTTATTTTATAAAACTTAAACCGTTCTGCGATTACTTTAATTTTTGGTTTAAAATATTCCGATCAATTCGTCAAACGATTTTTATCTGGTTTTTCCGGATCCGTAAGACTCAGGTCCGCTTAAAGTAATTAAGTAAGACACCTTTTTAGAATCTTCCGTCGCTCCATTTATGGAAAACAAATGCTGATGACGTTTCTTATAATCTTCGAATTCCTCGCCTGGCGTAAAAAAACTCGATGGTGCCGATGAATGCCATTTTATTATGACCAACACTTTGTTCAGTTTTAACTTTTATTTCTGTTTTAGTGTCTTTTACTTTACTAATTTACTAATTAATGGATCAAAGTGAGCTCGATCCATTAACACAACGCTTCTTTTAAATGTTATTATTTCATTTTTGTTTGGATTATTATTATTTTTTGAGCGCAGTACTAAATAAATTTTCGCACGTGTTATACAATTTTCCTCGTCGCCATTAATATAACTTTAAGTCAAACTCTCGGTTGTTCTTTAAGAGATGTTATTTTATTAAATGTCAATTTACAACTAACTTACACTAAAAGCTTCTTGCTCAATATCCATATGCAATGTAGTAATAATATACATAAACATATAAACGCTGTTCTACTTTATTATAGGATATACATCACTTACATTTTGACCAAAACGATGTTTTGCTGAAAATTGGGGTTGTCAATGGGCGAATTTTAAAAATATTTCCACATTGATCGTAGCTCAAAATTGACAGAATAAAAATCGGTGACCATACTTTACGATTTGTCTATCTAACCTATTTTTATGCGTTACTATGTGCATCAAATCAAATATATCCCCATCGGATAGAGTATAAACACAGCATGAGTGCCATAACGTTATTCAGGAAATATTTCAATAGACTCTATGCCGTCAATCTGCCCTGCGGCAGTCCATTAAAAGCATGTACAAACTTTGTCATTTTGGCAAGATATTTGCTTACATTTTAGCCTGCTATTTTCGAAATGAATTCTTCATGCGTTGATTGTTTATCTTTTTGTTTCTCATGAAAAAAGCCTAAAAGTCGCCCGTGCTCCTTGCGAGGAATAATTCGCACAGATGACATACATTCGACCCCCTGATCTGGGTGACAGACATTTTGATTGAAAGCCAAATACAATTTTAGAGTGTGCTTTCAAATTGAAATGTGTAAAATATAATTCTGTAGCAATTATCGTTCAAATGCCTTAAATATTTACTGCGCGTCCCAAAATACATTTGTTTATACAAAAGACGTATGTACGAGGTACATGTGTGCTGTGCATTCGCGTATCTTTTTTGTTCCCCACATACACACCAACACAGCAGCAACTGGTTTTGGATCGGGCGTAGTGCAGTTAAATGAACTTGGCCGAAAAAAAGCTTATCAGTTGGGGTATACTTTTTGATTATATATTTTCCATCCAAAAATAATGTGTTTACATTTCGAATGCAAGAATCTTTCATTATGTACTGTTCATTGAGTTTGGATTTGAATTTCTGCTTGTTGCGTGGTGTGATGGTGTGGGTTTTTTTCTTGTCAGATGTTTCTGCTGTTGATATGTAGCAAATTCAAAATACAGACGAAATTAAATCTAGCCATGAAATGAAGAAATCAACAAAAACAATGAAACGCAGCTACGGAAAGATATTGCAGGAAAATAACAAATAAATAAGTCGTCAGTTTTGTTGGTTGATTTTTATGTGCATCACATACCAACGAAGGAATGATAATTCGGTTATCACAATGTCACCTTAAGTGACATTGATTTTTTTTATTTCGCTGTTTCCGTTTTTTTTTAATTTATTTTTGTAATTTTAGGTATAGAAAAATACTTTCAGCGGAGCTCCAAATGCGTTATTTGGAAAATTGGGAACATATTTACTTTAGCTGCCAATGACTTTTTGCACTTTTTTTTTATTCCACTCATTAAATTAAGCTAAAAAATTAGCAATTTTTTATTTTTGTCGCTCTCAATTATTTAAAAAGTTATTAAACAATAAAAATTCCAAAAATCCCTATGGAAATCAACCAACTTTTGACAGTCCATACAAAGTTCAGTGATAAGCAGCATTGCCATATATACTACATATTCCCCAAAATGGTAAACAAATTTAAAAATAAAAATCAAAGGATTTTAAATCTCCACACTCCACAGTCCACGCTCACGCAATTTCGTTTGTATGTAAAGTCGTCAGGCAGGCGCCTAAGTCAACAGTTTTTTTTGTTAATCAGTACTCTGGGTGGCCCGCTTCGCGGGAACAAAGGATTTTAACTCTTTTTCTGGGGACAGTCCACGCTCACGCAACTTCGTTGCTCCGCTCAGGATATGTAAAGTCGTCAGGCAGGCGCCTTAGTCAACAGTTTTTTTTTTGTTAAAGTATTTTTATTTGGTATGTTTTTTTCAACATGGCAATGCTACGTACACCGCAGCAGAAATAAAAAAAAAGTGTCAAACTACATACAATTTGTATGGAATTATAACCCAAAAAGGGCAATTTTGTTTTATGAATAACTTTTAAACTAAATGTGAGCGACAATTTTTAAATGCATATAAATGATACGTGCGCAGAGACGAATCGATTAATAAAAAAAGG
This sequence comes from Rhingia campestris, assembly GCA_932526625.1. Classification (NCBI taxonomy): domain Eukaryota; kingdom Metazoa; phylum Arthropoda; class Insecta; order Diptera; family Syrphidae; genus Rhingia; species Rhingia campestris. The sequence goes on along the minus strand of OW052182.1, from coordinate 148,582,032 downwards.
AAAAAGTGAAAGGCAGCTAAAGTAAAGTTATGCCGAAAATTGGTAGCGGTTACAGGCTCAGATATACCCCTGACGAAGCAACCATATGCAATGTAGTATACATTTAGTGTGATTATGTTCGTCTATCGAGCCGACACAACATGGAAAACTTATCTGGGAATTTAAAAAAGAATTGTAATTCATACATTGTTTGAACAAATAAATGTTCGTCAAAAAAAAGTAAATTTGGCGCATCAACGTTATTATCATTTTTAGGAATAATAACTGGTAGTTGAATTTCTTAATAAACCTATTGTGCATTTTACCATCGATCCTATGAAAACCCCAAGAATTCAAAATAGATACCACCACTTATTCATCGATTTCAAAGCCGTATAAGACAGCCTTAATAAAGACGAACCATACTAGCCATGTCTAGTTTTTGTATACCGCCGAAACTTCTCCGTTTGTGCACGGTGACGTTGAAGGTCGGCAACGACCTCACTGAAACATTCGATACCAAAAAAGGATTTAGACAAGGTGACGCATTGTCGTATGGCTTCGTTAACATAATTCCTGAAAGGATTGAGCAGAACTCGCGAGCCAACGCCAGAGGCACAATCTTCCACAAATCTGTGCAACTAAATACTAGCAGAATAGAGGATGAAGAAATCCTCAATCGTATTGATCGAAAAATTCTTCAACGGCGATATCATTGACGAATTCCAACCAATAACCAACCAAGAAATGTATAACCTGTACAAAGGATTATACGTGGCCAATAAACTCTTTAAGACGTATAGCAAACACTTCGAATTACAAAGTCTTCGTTTCAAAGGCAAACGTAGTAAGCAGCAGAGGAAGAGCTCGCGAGCTCGCCATAAGTGATGCGCACAAGTGAAAACCGATCTCAAGCAAGTTGAGGTGCACAACTGGAGGCAGTTAGCTAGGGTCCGGGCTAATTGGATAGGCACATTAGTTGAAAGCAAGGTTCATTCCGGACTTGAGCGAAGTGTGTTCTCTAATTTCGGAAATAATAAAGGGTCCGCCAAATAACTTTTTTTTTTTTGAAAATACTATAAAAAAACTACTGAATATTTTTTCAAATTTCTTTTTTTATTTGAAAGTACAATCCTTCCGGTTAATAATGGATTGTAGGATTTTCAATAATAAACACACGCGTTAATTAAATTAAATCCATTTATTTCAATAAAACGTTATAAACTAAAACTATATAATTTAGATCTTAGCGTAATGTTGCCACGCACTACTATCTCTCTTCAGAGTTTGATGACTAACTTTGAAACTAAGGCTCCAAATGGAATTCTGAGCTCGATCAGTCATCACCCATAAAAAAGATCAGATTTTTTGATATTTTTGTTAGAAAATCGCATTTCTTTCAGAATTAATTCAACCGGAGCGCGGCACCAATATAAATCCAAAAAAATGTTTCGGTGTTCAATACCTATTTTAACATAATAATTACCATGGGAAACTTATTGGGCATAAATGGCCCTCTTAAATATGGTAATATCAAAAATCAAATATTATCTCTCTTTACGAATTGATGAACCAAACCAGAAATTAACCAAAAAGCTGTTCCCAACGCATCATTTACCAAGTCATGGTTATTGACTTCTTCTAGTTTACAAGTTTACCCTTGACGAACGACCCAAACTGCAGGGTTAGTTGGGAATCTTAAACTGCTGACCTTTGATCTATATATGCAGTAGTGAGCTGCTTAAAGGAAAACAAATAGCTGCAACCCGAGTCTTTTCGGTCGGACGGGGATAGTGAAAAATATGTATGGAACAACGTAATTTCTAATTGTATATCTATCTACCTGGATTTTAATAAATTAATATCCTGCTCTTTTTCGAACATACAATGGCAGGACAAAAAACGAATCCATTATTGATGTTAATTTAGCCATATGGAATAATGATGTTCAGTAAAACCTGGTAGAGAGCTTGCTAATACAAAGCTGAATTCGAAGTTAAGGTAGCTTTGATGGCAATACTACTAAATTAAATTACCATATTTATTGACACCCGGGCGTCCATGAAAGCATTATCTGCTATTGAAATAAAACCCAAGTTGGTTCGTAGCTTTTACGATGACATCCATTTTTTAAGGCACTACACAAATCGCCAACCTTAATAAAAAAGTAGAGATGCGAATGCAATCCAATATCAGTATTGGAAAATCTGATATGGAAGATTAATTCAGAATATGACAGAAACCTCCTACAATATAACATAATGTTGTCTGAGTTTTGATAGGCGCACCGTCGCGTCGCATCGCGAGGGCCTAGCCTTTTTTGCCCATAACCAATAATGTTTGGTCATGTTCTTCTTTCACGATAGCGAAGCCTACAGTTGTATCAGAATCCGAACTGCTGTGCTATAATAAACTCTTAATTTCGAATCATCAGGAACTTTAACAAGATTCATCAGCAACTCTTATGTTAACATTTGGCAGTTAACTTTCTTAAAAAAAAAACAAAAAGATCACAGTGAAAGGAAGGCACGTAAAAATCATTTTGGTGTTGTTGTGACTGGGAATAGAACCAAACTTCCAGAATGCAGACATTTTTTGACACTACGGTGATAAAGAGACCCACGTGGATCAGAGTAATTTCCTCTATAACCGTCAGTGTAAAATCAATTTCGAAGCATATACTTCTAAGATATTAAAAAACAATCCAAAATCGCATCACACAATTTATTTAGATTTTGAGGACACTGTGATTATTGAATGATCTGAAGAAGAACAATGAACACAAATTCATAGGACAAATGCAAAGTGGCGATGTACTGGCCAATCTACTTCACCTACGTAGAAAGCTTACATTACTTAATCAAGCCATACAGCCAATTCAAGTAAAACATCATCCTTAAAGACTTCCTTTGTTTAAATTGCTCCTTGGAAGTACTCAATTGTATCCAATGATGATCGTTAGATAGTTTCATTGACCATGCATTCCTGTGGTATGAAAGCATACAAATGGGATAATTGCATTTTAAAACTGCTGTCCTACAGACGTGTTTTGCTTTTATAAAATACGGTGCTCCTTCAGGAAACAAGTTAAGTCGAATTCAAATTTCAGAATACTTGTTATTTATATTATTTTCACGAGTTTGCTATTTATTTGCGGAATCTCATTAATTTTTAGCCACGGTCTTGACTTATGACTGTACGAGTATAAATTAAATCCTATATGACACTCTCTATCTACATAACATGTAGCCGAAAATAAAGAAAAAAAAATCGCGCACGTTTTAATTTTAATATTAACCTTGAACGAAGTTAATGCTTTTAGACAAAAATTACGTAAAACGCTTGCCATTCCCAGCCAAAGTGTTCAAAGTGCAAAGCGCCAAATTGAAAAAACAGCGACAAATGATGATTTACTAAAAAAAAAAAAGCAAAAGAAAAATTAATTTGACGAGCTCAGAGTATTAGAATTCCAGCCATGCACATAATTGATTTTTTTAATTTCACATTTTTTTGATTTCATTAATTTTTTGGTGTTTTCCTACAGATATATATGAATTTATGTTCTCTTAAAAAAAATTACCATAAACCTTAAATAAAATTGCCTAATATATTGTTAAAGAAATATTGAATTATTTATTTGCAAATTTAAACCGGATCACTAATCGCTGCTGCGAAAATTATGCATAACATAATAACATAACATAACAAATGCCAGTATACTTCTGGAAACAACAGGTTTAAGTTAAGTTCCCCTTTGTGACAGAATTTCAATACAATCACACATCGGTTTTCCTTAACTCAATCTATTTATCTACAGCAAAAACAAATTTTGTCATAAAGTTTTATAACAACAACGTTATCTGGTTTCGTGTGGATTTGCAAGTCTTCCATCAGACACGTCATCAGTTGACAGATGGATGAGAATATCTATGTAGATAAACAGGGTAAGTGGGAAATAAAAGATCGAACGTATACCTGTATGTGAAAACATTAAACAGAAGATGTGCAGCCGAACAACTAGCGGAACCCATAAGCTGCTACAAAGCAGACATTACTCCCCTCCAAGAAATACGATGGGATGAGCCGCAGGATGAAACACTCTGACATCTCCTACGGTCGCTGTTATATAGATCAGAAACTGCGACTATTCGGATGCGAATTTGTTATAAGCGATAGATTATTGTAACAATCCGCATCAAGACCAAATTGTCCAGCATGAGCCTTTCATGCACTCAGGTTCCGACGGAGGAAAAAGATGATATTGTGAAAGAGATTCTAGAAAAACTTAAGTACGATGGAAGGAAGGAAGAGGACATCTTTGCCAGTTTTTGCCAGAAAACACAGCGTATATTCCACATATATGTCCGGCAACAGACTAATTGACTTAGCTTGTATATGTATAGGTATATGGTTTCCAGATTAACAAACAGACACATTGATCACATTGCGATAGACAAAGGCATGCGGCCAGTACTTTGAATGTCCGAACATTCCGAGGGGTTAGCATGCTCGCAGCCAAAAACAAGGCTTACTGGGAAAAGAATAAGGGAAGAACGCTGGCTTTTCAAAAAGAAGAAATAAGAGTAAGACATTTCCGCGATTGAAGATAAAGATAGTATTACTCCAGGAATAATGTACGCTAGTTTCACCAACGTTTAAAACGTCAAAACCCGGAATACAAATCGTGAACCAAGTTTCTGTCAAGATGAACAAGGAAATATCGTAGTTAAGACATAGTTGATGCTGAGAATACAGATTATTAAAGAACCACTTCCACAGATTATTAATTAAAGGTGACGAACAATCTTCCCTCCAACATGGCGACAGCAGCGAAAACTACAAACCACCCGGCGTAAGTGAAGTGAAGATAGCAATATCTTAACTCAAGCTTAACAAGACTGTCAGAAATGATGGTCTTCCTGCCGAGCCAGTAAAGATGATTTGGTAAGCGAATTCAAGAATTTAATAGAAAATTTTGGTCGGATGAAAATATGTCTTAAGAATGGAACCTTGCAAAAAAGCAGACTCTCTGAACTGAGCTAACTACAGAGGGTTGGTTGAGGTCAAAATGCATTCCGGACTGTAGCGCCACTTAAGTAAGTAAGTAGTTTTGTGTGTGAATAACAAATAATACAGTTTTGAGAACCCGTTTCCAAGGAATGTATGAAATAAATCTAAGAAAGTATGTATGGTTAGTTTAAAAATGCGGCGTAAGGCTTCACTATTTCGGAGCATAGTTTTGGTGTGAAGAGATTGTGAAAATACTAATTCGCCGTTTCAAAATCATGTCTACTTATAGATGGACAAACAGACCTTGCTAGAGTTAAAGGGTATAAAAACGATGACCCTTATGCCCGACTGCTGAACAAGATAGCTGTTGAAAATGCTGCTCTTGAAATCATATCTATCCTATGTGCCCCGGTTGCAATCCTTTTTTAAAGAACATGCTACCTGCTTTAAATTCAGGCTGTTTTGTAGGACTTATGAATGTATTGCATTAAAAAATCTGCGTTGAAACTTTAAACTTAAAACTTTAGTAGTTTTCTTGTGGCAAGTTGTTGCGAGCATAAAAAATACGAGAAGCTGAACCATTTTTTAAAGGTATCTACAATATTATGCAAAACTCTGTTTAAACAACGACAGTTTTTTTCAATTGTGTACAATACCTTTTAGTGCACTGTTCAAATAGTCTATAATAATAACTTATTTTTGGCACACCTGTACATTTCATTTAACATTTATGTAACCCCAATTCCATTACCTCATTATCGAACGCTTGTTGCAATTATCTCTCTAACCTTGCCCACACACAATAACGTGACTATTTTTTATTGATTGCTTTTTCCATGCGTAAGTGAAACAAAAATTAAATCCCTTCAATTTTACGGTTACGGTCATATTTGCTTGTAAGTTTTGATTTAAATTTCAAAATAGTTTAGCGCAAAACCAAAATCAACTACCATCACCGCCTAAGGCCAACACTTTACTTTGTAAGTATTTCATAAACTTTCCTTTCAAATTGTGTTCGATTATTTTTCGTTTTCGCTTTTGTCTACACGCTTACCTCATAGCTACCAACCTACGGTCTTTGTAATTCCCGCCAAAAAAAGGTAACATATTGCAAAAAAAAAAAACAAAAACAATAACTCGCACAATAAGCAGTTCAAGTATCTAAAAAAAAATCGTGTACACTATTGAATTGCAAATAGTACTTCGACGAAGTTGGTGACGAAACTGCCCCTTCCTACTTTGTCCATTCGGTTATAGGACTGACATACTCCAAAATATCTATTAATCATTGAATAAAAATTAACCGAGTTCATGTTCATTACAATATCTTTGTTCTTTTATTTGTTTGTTTTGTTTAAAATAGTCTCATGCATTACGAAAGAGCACATTGAACTAATGCAAAATTAAGAGCACATAACAACCACTATTGCTGGCAGCGCACTCTGCAATTTATATCTCGGCCAAATGCCAAACTATTTTTATCGGAGGATTCAGCAGATTAAAATGAAATTCGCGGTCATCAAAGCCGACATGCAGATACATTGCTGTTGGGGGATAAAAAGGCGAAGACGACTAGAACGACAACGTTTCGCTTTTGATCTTTTTTCCCTTGTGACGAACAAAAGTAATGAACTTCAGGATTTCTTACACAGACAGGGTGTCGCCAAATAGGTTGCGATGTAAAAATGCATCTTTATGCACTTTTTTAGTATTTTCTTATAAACACTTTTATTTACTAAAAATATTCTTCTATTACGAAATGCAGTTATAATAATGATTGAGATAAATGTATACACGGTTTTGCAGTGAGAGCTTCAGCCTCACTTGGAGCTTAATTTACGGTTTAACTCGATTTGGTGTTTCACAGTGCCGGGTTAAGAGGTAAACCTCACGTAAGTGTTGATATGGCTTAGAACTTCGATTTTCATGGCTTAACTCCTGTCGGGACAAAATTCTTCATTCAATGTTACAGCATTCACAACTTACCTTTGTTCAATGTAACTATTTTATTAATGGACATGAACCTAACCCTGCAAAATAGCTTTTTTTTTCTATATTCCTACATAGATACATACATTGCTTTACTCAGTAAATATCTACTTTCCTACAGATTATACAACCGCATACTTTTTGTCGCCTTTTTATTATTTTATTATTATATATATTTTTTAAATATATTGAGTCACGAAATATTTCTCAGCAGCCGGCATTGAAATCAGTTTCAATATTCTTCCAGGCATTTTCTATTACACATCTCCGATTAATTCACAGTAGTTAATTACCCAAAAATTGTTCACACTCACTTGCTTGGCTTAACGAAACCACACTTTTCAAATGACTGTGAAACCAGCTCCCACTGTAAGCCGGGCATTACAGTAGGCGTGTCGATTAGATTAAGAAAAGCTGTGATTTAAAGATTTTCGTCTAGTATTAAGTAAATCTATGTATAATGTATATAATATATGGTGAAGTCATATAGTCGTAAAGTAATACAAAAATGTTCTTTTGCCACAAATTAAGTATATGTTTGAACGCTCTCATTAAGTACTTATCAGGTAAAATTTAGAGGCTCTAAATCCAACCCTTTTGTTGCCCAATCTGGAGTGCCCCAAGATAGTCATTTAGGCCCTATATTATTTATACTTGCTATTATCGATGCAAGAGCTTGTATTCGAGAGAGCAAAATACTGATATATGCTGATGACATGAAAATTTTCGAATGTGTAGGAGATCTAAGCGATTCGCTTTTATTACAAACTGATTTAAATAGCCTTACAATGTGTGTCTTTAAAATCTTAAAAACGGTTTGAATCTGAACCCGACTAAGTGCCAGCATATGTCATTTTCACGAAAACGTTTTCCATCCAATTTTAATTATACTTTGTCGGTGCACTCTCTCTGTAGTTTAGACAGTTTTAAAGATCTTGGTGTTTATCTTGATCCTAAAATGGAGTTAAACACATAAACGTTATTGTGAATAAATCCAACTCTATGTTGGGATTTATAAAAATGTGGTCAAAAGAGTTTAATGACCCTTATGTCACCCTTTCGTTATATAATTGTCTAGTTCGCCCTCACTTGGAGCATGCCTCACAAGTGTGGACACCCTTCTATGTAGTTTATTCAAATAGAATTGAGACAGTCCAACGTAAATTTATAAGATTTGCTTTGAGATGACTTCCATGGGATGATATACACAGTTTGCCTCCGTATAGCTTGCTGTTGCCTTTGTCTCAACGTAGACTTAACAATGACATGGTCTTCTTACTCCAAATATTATCAGGACAAATAGATGCTCCTGATCTTTTAAGTGCTATTGGTTTTAATACCCGGGGAAGTTCCCATAACCTTCGTAGACTAAATACTTTGCATATACTTACTTACTTAGTTAAGTGGCGCTACAGTCCGGGATGAACCTGGGCCTCAACAAACATGCCTCTCCAATTAGTCAGGTCCTTAGCTAACTGCCTCCAGTTGCGCACTCCAAGTTGGTTGAGGTCGGTTTCTACTTGTGCGCGCCACTTAAGGCGAGGTCTTCCTCTACTGCGTCCGACGTCTGGCTGGGAATCGAAGACTCTGCGAGCCGGAGTATTGGTGTCCATTCGTTCTACATGTCCTAGCTATCTTAAACTCCAATGCGGAGTTTTTTTTGACCAGGTGTATTGCGCTGTACAGCTCGTATAGTTCTTGGTTGAATCTTCGTCTCCATAGCCCGTCAACCCAAACGGGACCGAAGATTTTTCGAAGAATTTTTCTCTCGAATCGACCAAGGATTTCTTCATCCGCTTTTGATACGGTCCATGCTTCAGCGCCGTAGAGTAGGGCTTGGATGATCAGGGTCTTATATAGGATCTCCTTATAGTAGTTCGAGTGAGGGCTTTACTACTAAATTGTCTTCTTAGCCCGAAGAAACAGCGGTTGGCAAGAGTAATTCTTCGTTTGATTTCTGACGAGATGTTGTTAATAGCGGAGCCGAGGTAGACAAAGTTCCGTGCTACCCTAAAGTTATATCTGTCAATGGTGACGTTCTGTCCAATTCGTCGATGTTGTGTGTCCTTTCGTGTTGACAGCATATACTTAATCTTACCCTCATTAACTGCTAAACCCATACTAGCAAACGTGGCTATGACATCACGTTGAGTCATAACAATGATGTCAATATCGTCGGCGTATGCTAGTAGTTGCATCGATTTTTGGAAAATTGTGCCTCTGGTGTTGGCTCGGGAGTTTTGCACAATCCTCTCAAGAATCAAATTGAAGAAGTCACATGACAGTGCATCGCCTTGCCTAAATCCTTCTTTGGTATCGAATTTGTCGATGAGGTCGTTTCCGACCCTGATGGAGCAGCGAGAATTCTCCATCGTCATCCTACACAAACGGACGAGTTTGGGCGGTATACCAAAACTAGACTTGGCTCTGTATAGTTCGTCTCTATAAATGCTGTAGTATGCGGCTTTGAAATCGATAAATAGGTGGTGCGTATCGATTTGGACTTCTTGGGTTTTTTCCAGGATTCTTGGGTTTTTTCGTTCCATCTTTTTTTTGGTCGTCCCACTGGTCTATTATCATCCGGTATCCATTTTGTTGTTATTTTCGTCCATCTTTGGTCCTGTATTCTTGATATGTGTCCTTCCCAGCTCCGTTTTAATTGTTTTATTTTTGTGATTACGAGACGCACAAATATATAGTAGAACACGCGTTCTACTATAGTTCTTCTAAAGTTCAACCTGTTGAACACCCTTTTTCGGACATCTTCGGATTTCTTGCAGTTGACTAATGCACAAATGCACAATACATGCTTATTCGTCAAATATAGTTTTGAAATTTCGCATGTGTCCGCAAACTTAATAGATCAGGGCATTCATCGACTTAAAGTGGTAAGTGAGATACTTGGCTGAGATAGTTCGCATGAAAGCAACGATTTGTTATTCAAGCGTCTACCATATGCCCCTATCACAAAGTCTTAATAACATATCGAGGATGAATTTTATGAAAGGGTGCTGTGAGTGGCTCCAAGATCGTTTGTGGGATAGGATACCAAACTATTTTTTAATAAAACGTTCCCATAAATTGAGAGCGGATGAATGTTGAAATATAGACAATGCAAAAGTTTAACTAAAAATGCCGATTTTTAAAAATGTAAGAGACGAAATCATTGACACACAGACGTACGTCTGTCCATGGCTAAATCGAATCAGCTAGCGATTCTGAGTCGATCCATATAAATCCTTGCTGAAAACATATACCCTATCCCATCCCATCCTTAAAATTAATATCACCAAAAAGTGGGCTTTATGGGCCTATAATATAGAAAATGACATTGTCACAACATATTGTTCAAACAGTGTATCAGAATCTTTTGTTGTTTGACAAAAAAAAATGGTTTTTCTCCAGCATATGCTATGGGGTAGGGTATACAAACGGTTTTTGTAAGAAAACGCCCCCAAAAAGTGGGCGTGGGTTAAAATGGTCTATAGACGAAATGTTCATATTAATATAACTAATGATTCTGCATCAACATTTTTTTTTCGAAATATTTAAAATTTGACCGAAAAACGTTTTTTTATCAAACACGCTCACAAAAAGTGGGCGTGGCAAAAAACTTTATATGAACGAAATATAGATATTACCAGATATTACCATTCTCTAATTATGCTGCTCAGACACTTTTTTAAAATTCCTTACGGTTTGGCCAAAAAATACGTTTTTCTAAAGAGGGGCGGATTTCAAAAAAGTTTACACTTGTTCTGCTGGGAGCAACAAAGAGCACGTGTACCAAATTTCATCGTTCTAGCTCAAAATTTAAGGCCCAAAAACTGGTGACGTACGGACAGACATGGCTTAATCGACTCAGCTATCGATTCTGAGTTGATCCATATACTTTGAGGTATATGTAGCTTAATTATTTCTCTATGTTACAAACTATGTATCGAAACTAATATACCCCTATGGGATAGGGTATTAAAACGATTATCATACAAATTTAAAGATAAATACATACGAAAGGCTAAATTAAGCATGTAAAAGAGCAGTCACAAACGGGCTCGGAATTGTAAATTAATTCAGACAGAATTTCAAGCAGTTTAAATAGATATATAATGTTGAGAGAGGTGGGAGAAGACATATATAAGTCTCCCTCTCAGTATAGACGAAATCAATGCATAAAAATGACTACGAAATGTGTATGCCCCAAACCATCAACCAAGTCTGAATACCCGATTTCTCCGATGTCTACATCAGCGATCAGCCCCATCTGTCCCATATACAAAAATGTCATCCTCCAACTACTGAGGCATAACGTTTTTAAATGCCTATCCAATATACTGCGTAAACGTTTTAAGGATTCCACTCTAATAAGGCACGGCGCGTTTGACAAAAAATGTCTAAGAAAAGCATCAAATCCTTCGTTAGGTGTGGTTCTTAAATACCTGCTAATGCATATTCAAATTGATATTTTAACTTTTCTTGGAAGATTGAGATTTGAAATTAGAGTACCGCGTTCACTAGAAAATTGCACCATAAAGAGAGTCTTATGATGGCCAAGTAAATCCAAGTAGTTCGGTCGTCTCATTACATGCCCAAATGACTGCGGTGAATTTTAAACGCTCTATTGAATAGTGACCTTCGAATTGAATATCTTGTTCAAGACAGACCAAGGTTCTGGCTGATTTTAGACTGACGCCAATAAGTTCTGGAGTGCCATTTTTTATATTCTGTGGATTAGGAGCAGTTCAGATTTTGAGTATTCGCGAAAATTCTACACCTGGTGAGCCAAGCGAAGGGCTCCGAAATACCATTTATTTACCTCTTTTAGGATATTAAGGCACTTTTCCGAGCTTTTGCTTTCTTAATTTCTACTTGATTGCAGTACATAGATGAAAGACATGTCTTAGGAGCGCATCAATACTGCCGTCGTTATAAGAAGTGTGCATAACATTGCGGTGATTTGATCATCAATTAATTTCCATAGTCTAAAAGAATAAATATTACGAACCAGTTACGCTTCCCCTCAATCTACGCATATTATGTTGAAATAAAAAAAAAATAATTTTTCTCCCCGACGGGGAATTGAACCCCGGTCTCCCGCGTGACAGGCGGGGATACTTTTTTTTTTTTACTTTTTAAATTCATTTTTATTTACTTAAAATACTAACTTACTAACTAGACAAAAATGACTAAATCTAACTTATAATTAACAATTTTTTCTTAAATTAGCCTATCGGCCCTAAGCGGGCGCTCTAAGCTAATATGTAATATTATTTATTTTTAATTTTGCCTTTCGGCTTAAATTTATCTCTTTTTTTTATTGAAATATATTTTTATTTTCAAAGAAAATTTAAAAAAAACTTTGGTATTCGACATTTTTATTTTTATAAAAAGCTTAATCTAAATTAAAACTAACTTAAGACTACTTAATACTACTTAATACTACTTAAGGCTACTTAAAACTACTTACACCTAACTTAATTATAATCGGGATGGTGAGCACTCGTTGCAGATGCCCCGAGTGGTCGCCATCCCAATCGAGACTTTTGGCCCCCAGGCTGCATGCATTGAACCATATTGTACCCCAATATGGTGTACATGCCCCGCCCCAGACCTTTTTTCAAAATTTTTATTTTGGTAAAATCATTATGGAGTGGACTAAAAGTCCGCAAAGACCTGAGGAAGTGCAGAATCGCCTTCCTCATGCAGCCACCAAAATTCCGTACTCTGCCTTTCAGCATCGGTCCTATCGCGATCCGATACCGAAGTGCTAAAGCGGAGGAGCTCCGGAGCATTGTCGACATACCCGTCGCGGATTAGCCGCTTGTCACGCGCGTCACGGTAGCGGTGGTATAAAACCGGGATACCGTTCCTGTCCTGTACCAACCCTAACGAATCGATATAAATAAATGCCTCCGGCGGAATAAAGCCAGACACGAGCGTACTCTCCATGTATGTTTCATTGGGGTAATAAGCCCCGAAGATCAGGCTGTTGTCGCTAGCCATCGCTCTTGCAGCGTGCCTTCGAGTCACCTTAATAAGGAAATTGTCGATTCTGTTCAGCTGGGCCCCATTGTAAAGAACCTCGTTGCGATAATATTTTATGTACTCAGAGTCCGGCGTTCGGTACAATCCTAAGCAGGATCGGAGACAACGCCTCTCAAACAGCCGTATCCTTTCCATGTAGGATGGTGAAACATTGAACCACACAGGACAACCGTAGGCGATGATCGGCCTTATGAGGGCCATGTAGCAAATGACTTTCACCCTTGAATCAAGTTGACTGCATTGAAACAATCTCCTCGTCAGAGCATAAGCCCCCCTAGCCCTAGCCAGACAAGCATCCACATTTTTATTAAAATACAGAAACTTGTCAAGCCAGATGCCAAGGTATTTGACTTCAGTTCTCAGCGCCAACGGCCGTCCATGCTGTCCAATAATGCACAATTTTTTCCAGTTTTTTCTGGTATCGTTAGAAGCCCCAGGCAATGCGGTCCTGAACAGAATGGTTTCGGTTTTTTGGAAATTGATCTTCAATTTCCAATCGTCGCAATAACCCTTAATGTGATCGAAGTCACGTTGCAAGAGTATGTTGATGACTCCGATTTTCGGACCTGATCTGTACGCCACTAGATCATCTGCATACGCTATAGCGTGACTAAGGGAACCTACAAGATCGCTTGTATAAATGTTAAACAATATCGGGGAGTTCACCGCCCCCTGTTGTAAACCGTTTTTAATTTCAAAGACTTTACTCGAAGTTACGTTGCCACATTTGACAACGAACTTCTTTCCTATAAGCATTTCATAAATCATATATAGCATGGGTTTACGCATGCCAAGTCTGGCAAGCTTGAAGAAAAGCCCCTCTAACCATACGGTGTCGAAGGCCTTCTCAAAGTCAACCAGACAGGCCCCTGTGCATTGTCCTTTGGATTTATTCCATTGGATGTCGGAGACTAGTTTCGACGCGGCATGAATAGTGTCATGCCTCGCTCGAAAACCAAACTGATTTTCCGGGATAATTTTATTTTCCTCGACCCACTTAAGCAGAGCTCTATTGACTATCTTCTCGAATACCTTGCTTACATTCGGCAGAAGGCTTATTGACCGAAGATTTGCAGGGTTTGTTCTGTCCTTGTCCTTTTTGGGGATAGGATGTACCACCGCCGTTTTCCAGTGCACCGGATAATGTGCATTATTCAGTGCATTGTTAAACAGCGTGGTGAAAATATCGACTGCTTCTACCGGCAGGTGTCTCAATACGACGTTTGGGACCCCGTCCTCTCCCGCCGACTTTTTATTCTTCAGTGATACAAAGATGTCCAGGAGTTCATCTTTTTGCACGAACAGCATCAGGCTATTGGCGACTATGCCATTTGAAGGGTTTTCGTCATTGAATACGGTAAAACCGTTATTCTCAGATCGCCAAGCTTGAAGTTCGGTGCGTAGATAAAAGTGATTCAGAAAGGCTCTCTCCTCGATATCGCGATTTGGGCGAACAGGATTGTTCACCGTATACACGGTCTCGAATACAGCGCCTATCGAATTCGCCTTCTCCTGTGGATCTTCGATCGTGAAAAAAACCGTCGTTAGAGTCAACACTCTCCGGACTTATACCAGCAGCCGTCAGTGTCTGTCTGTTTTCTGTCGTTTGGGAAATTCGGACACATGGAATGTCGTTATGATCCTTTCGACAGGCGGGGATACTGACCCCTATACTATCGAGGACGTTGAATTTTGTATGTCGAATTTTATAAGCAAATCGAATACAAAATTATTATGGAGAAGATGTCGTCGAACATTAGTTATAGTATATTGCTATTTGATATTTAGTTCATAACTAGTTTTAAGTAGTAAGTAAGTAAATAAAATTAAAAACCAAAGACCAAAAAACCAAGTTTTTTTTTTAAAATGTTTCTTTAAAAAAAAAAAAAATTAGATTTTAGGCCGAAAGGCATTAGTTTTTAAGTTGTTATTATTTAATTTAGGGTATCCGCAGAGCACAAGTAAGTTAGTTTAGTTAGTAGATGAGTAGGCTAGTTTTTCAGTAATTTTTGTCTAGCATGTAAGTTAGTTCTAAGTTGAAGAAAAATAAAAATGAATTTAAAAAAAAATTGCTATTTGATAATGCCAATATTATATTAGTTTAACAAGGCGGCTCAAATTGTTGGTCTCTTAATTCTTTATGATAAAAATGTACGAAAAAACATTCATAAGAACTGATCATTTCTCTGTTTCGGCATGCATTTATGACTTTTAAGGCACAACAGCACACCCAATAAAATCTCCGCTGTAAATTTTACACAATGTGGCAGTCGAATTTACAATAACTTGAATAATTTTGTGTTTAACAGCAAATGCGTTAATATGCACAATTAATTGTAAGTTTAACAGTGGTTGCTTTCATTTTGGCAATAAAATTGTTAATATGATCACAATTTCTTGTTGTAAAATTGACACCGCGTTGTCAATTTTGGTTGTTAAATGTATAGATTTGATTTTGTAAAATCTACATCGCAGAATTGTTAAATCTACAAGCACTTTTTTGTATTAATTACATTTGGCTGTAGAATTTACAATAAGTTCTATATATTTGTCTTTGTGTTTGTCAAATCTATAGAACTTATTGTCAGTCAATATACAATCTACATTTCTAGTAGACATGAAGATAAATCAACAGCAAAAGTTACAAGCCGAACAAAGGATGACATAATGTTGGTTCATAATAAACGATTTTTAAAACATGCCAGAACATATATACTTTGTTAGCCATAACAGTATAATACTTTGTTTATCATTCATAAATTATTGTGAAAGTGAAAAGATCTTAAAAAAAGAATCAACCATATTATCAATTTAGTTTTCCAAATGGACAGCAATTTAATTTGTTTGCCTGGTAACAAATTACTTTGGACGTGGACGTTTTTGAAGTTCTTCTCCCACCTCTCTCAACATTATATATTAAGTTAAGGATTTGATTGTTTATCATCTCACTTGACTGCACCAGATTTTTATTTAACTAGGTAGTGTGCTTACACGCTCAGATCGGAGCACATTTCTAAAATAGGTATTCCCGGACAGCGAACTTGGGCTGCAATCGGAGTTTGAAGATGATGAATTATTAAAGTGGAAAAAAGTATGTACAAGGTGGCGCAAAAGTAATCCTCCTATCAGAAAATGCTATAAATTTTGCGATTGGCCCCTAATGTCAGTTCTGTTTTGACATTTGTGTAGTAAACACATGCGAAATACACGTTAATAAACAATGTTACGCTACACTGCTCCAGAACGCGGAATATTGTTGACTAAAAAAGTTTTTCATTTTTTTTAAACTACAGCCAAAAAACATCGGAAGGTTATTTTTGCGCCACCTTGTATATTATTCTGTTTGTATCTTAGCAATTAAAATATTAATTATTAAATTATTTTTTATTTAGTACACAAAGTGTAGCACACTGTTCAGCGAATTGAGCACTGCATATTGGGTTAAAGACAACTGCAGTTTAGCAGCTCTTAAGCATCTAATTCATCAACGAACATAATTGTAAGATATATGTAACAAATGTAGTCATTAATGTTTATTATGTAAATAAAAATAGTTAAATTATTTGGTGTGTATATTTTTTATTTTGGAGCAAAGATTTCACGAAAATAATTGTGTAAATGAGATCAAAAGCAATAAAAATGACACAAACGGTTGTGGATTATACACATTGAACTGTAGATTTGACCAAAGAAATTACATTTTGACTGCAAATAGTTTTGTCAAACATAACAAAAATCTGTATTTTTAGCACATAAATGTTCTGTATTTTACAAGTTGTGCTGTACATTTAACAATAAACGCTGTTGTACTCAGAATTTTTTTTAGTTGTAAAATCTACAACAAATGTTGTAATATGCACAACTCGGTTTTAGAATGAACAACCATGTGTCTGTAAAATTGAAAGCATTGGATGTCGGGTCGATTGTGACTATTAATGCAGTAGAATTAACAGCGGTTGTCAACATTTCTACAACATATTTTTTTGGGTGGCAGTTACATTTTCAGTTTTATAGCACCTTATCAATATCTGTTAATGATAAATTTACCATATTAGATGATTGAAGAGGTTTTTAGAATTTTTGTTGAGAAAATTGTAAATCCTTGTATAATTAGCCGTATATATAAAGTAATTTTAGAGGCCGTTTAACTTTAAAACTCCATTGACACAAGCTAAATTAATATCTATAATCGATTTTATGTTTACCTAAGGTTGCAATTGATAAAAAGATTGCATGAGAAAATGAGTTGCATTTAAGCTGAAATGGTGTTTATTCCTTTAGTTGTTCATGAGACCTATGTATCCAATGGATGTAATAAAAATGAATAATAACCACAGCATTATATTTTTAAATACAGTTTATATCTTTGAACTAACCTAAACCTAAAAGTAGTGAACTATATAAGCATTTAAGTTTTTTAAACATTTTAAAAGCATATTAATCCTCAGAACAAGGCGGCGATTTGTGCAGAAATGTGTTTGGTTAAATATGTTTTGGTCAATTAATGGTGACTATGTTAAAGGACATCGAACTTCGAGCATTCACCTGAAATATCAGAAGCCTTAATAAAAAGGAAACAAACGCACAACAGCAGGAGGTCTTTAACTGCAACAAAACATACAGCACGGCCATACATAATGAAAAAAATCTCGGATGCGGATTTATAATAAGCAACAAATAATGCGACATGAGAATCCTTATAGAGTCCAAATTCGTTGCTATTACCAATATGCCCTCACGCTCTGATGGAAGAAAAACGACATAATTTACGACCTACAAAACCAATGACCGACTAACCGACCGTTTAGGATGTCACTAGGACATATAGGGCGAATAAACACCAAACCAATTCTGCGGCTCGTAGAAACCTACCTCAACCAAATTGAAGTGCGCAACTGGAAGCATTTATGTAAGGACCGGGCTAGTTGGAGCGGCATGTTAGTTGAGGCCTAGGTTCATTCTGGACTGAAGAGCCACTTGGGAAGGAGGATAATTTTCGCGCCGACATTGGAGCCCATACGGTCACATACGGCGAATTAAAGGGTTTTTAATGCTTGCGTTTCGGATTCTTTATACACTCCAGTAATCATTACGGTGTAATGATGATATATCCACATTTAAAGTACTTGCGTGCTTAACAATTGAAAGGTTCGGACCGTCACGAACAGAATGATTAACACTTTCCACGTTTTCTACCGTTACTGATAATCATGGTCATCCTGATTTTTGTTTTTTCGAATGCTAAAGGGTGTTTTTTTTAGAGGTTGGTTTTTTGAACAGAGATAAAACTGACATTTGAGTTGCTCGATTTGACCATAAATGTCAGTTTTATCTCTATATTCAGTTTGGTTTGCCATTTCATCATGACAGGTTGACAAATGAACAACGTTTGCAAATCGTGCAAATTTAATTATTGTTGGCGAAGTTTACCGCAAGCTCCGTCCATTTTATGGGTGACATAATCGTCCATCAGAGCATTTAATTCGGTTAACCATGGATCGTTTTCGCACTACGTTTACTCTATGTGATAATACGCATCCGCAGAGACGTCGAACAGTGCGCACCGAAGAAACAATTACCGCTGTAGAGCAAAGTGTTAAAGAGGTCCCGAATGAATCGATTCGCCAACGTGCACAACAATTGGAGCTTTGTCCATCAACTTTATGGAAGATTTTGCGCAAAAGATCTTGGCTTACGACTTAACAAGATCCAGCTTGTGCAAGAATTAAAGCCGCCAGACCATGCAATGCGTCGTGATTTTGGTGTATGGGCCGAAAATGAGATTGATCTCGATGCTGATTTTCATCGCAAAATTTTGTTCAGTGATGTGGCTAATTTTTGGTTTAATGGCTAAGTCAACAAGCAAAATTGCAGCAATTGGAGTGAAGAAAATCCACATGAGACCCTTGAGACGCCATTACATCCACAAAAACTGACTGTTTGGTGTGCTCTATGGGCTGGTGGAGTCATTGGGCCATAATTCTTCCGAAATGATGCTGGAGAGTCAGTTATTGTTAATGGAGACCGGTATAGAGCCATGATAACCGACTATTTTGTTCCCGAATAGGGTGACATGAATGTGAATGAGATGTGGTTCCAATAAGACGCGCTACATGTCACACAGCGCACGTCACAATCGATTTATTGAAGGAAACATTCGGTGAGCGCATAATTTCGCGGAATGGACCTGTCAATTGACCACCAAGATCGTGTGATTTGACTTAGAGGACTTGGAAGCCAACATTCGTGGCATTATTGCCGACATACGGCCCCAAATGTTGAAAATTGGACCTCTCGACTTGGCTTTATTCAAACCAGCCGCGGTGGCCACATGCCCGAAATCATATTTAAACATTAATGGCATAAAATTATTCTTCCAATAAAGCCAAATTGATGGACATTAAAACGATTTTCTTGTGTTTTGTTTCAGTTCTATACCTCTAAAAAAACACACTTAATATCGATCTCTTCAAACTTTTTTTACTCATATAAAAGGTATGCTTGGTGTATCATTGATAGGTTTGATTATAGTCCCGAGTTCGAATTTTTTCACGAAGCCAATATTTGCTCTATTAGGGGCAAGTAAAATATATGAAATATTTATATTTATAAAATATACATTGGGCTCTATCGATGGTTAGGACATGTAGAGTCCGTCGCCTGGTGTCATTTAATCACAAGTGGAGCACAAATAGCAATCGACATTAACCAACTAATAGGACACACCTGGGTAACTGGGGAAACATGTTGGCTGAGAAAAATGTTCAAAAAGTTATGAAGGATGTGATAGTCCACTATCTATGACTATTTCCTAAAAACTCACAGAGTTTGTCGTTTGTGTTTGACATTTTCGGAAAGTGCCATAGAAGTTACAAATGGCGTCGAATGCCAATATGGTTTTTGCATTTATGAAGCAAACAGAAGCAATAAAGATGGCAATGTGATTCACGTTTAGTGTATAAAGCCGGGGAAGCGATGAATACTGCCCGAATCACAACCGAAATGTTGAAGCTTGAGTTTCCCGGTCTGTTATTGAGTTTTGGTGACTTGCAGTTTCCCTGAAGCATGATAATCCGATTGAGCCTCCCTAGACTTCTATGTTATGGGATAATTTAAATTTCCAGTCTAGCAGTCCTCAAAAAGAACAGCCTTCAAGAAAATATCATGAAAAAAACCCAACCGTCTGTTGACGTCTCTTTTTAGTTGACATTTTAACGGCGCTACTTAAGACATATCATTTTCAAAACATGATGAAAAAATAGCTGAATATCTAAAAAATCGTTAAAAAAACATACATTGACCTGATCGTTAAAACAAACATCCCAAAAGCGTGGGGATTGCCTACATTTTATTCCTAAGGCGAAAGAAGAGCACAGCACTGCTTAGTGTATTGTTAATACATTTCATCGAATTTCGTTTAAATTTTTCCAAAAAAATGATATCTTTATGCAAACGCACCCAAACATGTTCTGACCAATTTTCAAAATTTCAAATATGGTTTGGTATAGGCCAGAAAAAAAACTCTTATACTAGAGGCAGAAAGATAATGATTATGTACGAAATTTATTTATATTAGTTTTAAATATACGGTCGGAATAATATACCTCTATGAAATCGATAGAGTATAAAAACAGTTTTTTTTGTTTAGTAAAACCTGGGCGAAAACTTTATACGGACAGATAATGACTATCTGAAATCATATTAGCTCAAAATGTAAAGACTAAAAATCGGAAGGACGGATGGACGGAATCCCCATCTAATAGAGCTGAGTTGATATTGCACTGCAAAATATTACATCGTATGCATCTAATATATTTTTATTTTTCTTGATGTTGTTGCAATAATCAAAAGCTAAATTCAAAGTCATTGGACTTGGAACTTGTTGTATCTCGAACTTATTTGCATGTCCCAGTATAGGTGAACGACGCGACGACGACCAGTGAAGTAGTTCTCTGTGTCGTTCAGGTCATTCGACTTTCTATTCGATTGCAAATTATTTCTTCTGCTGAAAGATTTGCTAATCATTTTTCTGAGATGTAGAATCGAGATTTATTTAATTTATTTCGCCGAGTAGACAGATGTGCAACGATCATCAAGATCGAGATGATTATATGGGGGCATGAAAAGTTCATCAGTTTTCTGCTGAACAAATAAATAGCGAAAGTAATCAATTTTGAGGTAGTGTCGGTAAAACAAGGAATATATTATTTGCTATTTGAATACCGTCCGATGAAGATTGTGTAGACTAGATATATGATTAACATACTAAACGAAGTTGGAAATATTGTGAAAGGTTGCATGGTACTGAGTGGGATTCAAAGCAATGCAATGGAAAGATTAAAAAAAAACTTTGAACTACGGAACATTCTTAGCTTTTACAATATTTTGTGCTATAACATCAATCTTAAATGCATCCTCACTGATAGGGTTCGAAGTAATTTTTATTTACTGTTTTCTACTCTGCGCACGTTAATCCCCAGTCGTGTCAATCCACAAATTGAAACGGTCAATTGTGGGAGAACTTAAAGATGTTTCGATAGGATCACTATGGATGTTAAGATGGATGTTAAGATCACCTAAAAGTGGTTTCGAGGGTGTAGCAGAAATATTTGTAAACCCTTCCTAAAACACATAAATTAGTTTACTTGAAAAGGTTTACCAAACCGCAAATCTATCTGCTCTAAAGCATATAAAGTTACATACAATTACCATTTAGATTTCTAGACATAAATTCAAAACTGCGTACATACCTGAAAATATACAAAAAAGTATTTTTATTATTACAAAGACAATGAGTATAGGGTTAACTAGAGTAAAAAAAGTATATGAAAAGTCTACAACCCACTGTGGGGTACGGTATATACAAACAGTTTTTATAAAAAAAAAGAACCCCAAAAAGTGGACGTGTGTTAAAACGATCTATATAGACGATATAATCAAATTATTATCACCAACGTTTTTCCACCAAACGTTTTTTTATACTTTTTCAAAAAGTTACCAATATGTTTTACTGAAAATGCCCCTAAAATGTAAAATTTAATATGGATGAAATTTAGATATTAAGATTGTCTAAATATCTTGTTCAGACACTTTATCAAAGCTCTTAATAGTTTACTTAAAAACTACGTTTTTCTGAAAACGGGGAGTGTCAGTGGGCGGATTTCGATAATGTTTACACTTTTTCTGCTGTGAGAAACAAAGAGTACGTGTGCCAAATTTTATCATTTAAGCTCATAATTTAAGGCCCTAAAACGGGTGACAGACATCGGTAAATCGACTCAGCTAACGATTCTGGGTCAATCCATATACTTCAAGGTATATCTAGCTAAATTATTTATCTATGTTACAAATTTACTGTTAAAACTAATATACCCCTATGGGATAGGGTATACAAACTGGATACAATAAGCAAACTTTATTTCTAACATCTGCAATGCATTTTGAGGTAAAAGATGCGGACCATCTCCAATGGTCAGATAATGGCAATCCAGTCGGTTTGGAGAAAATCTTGAACCTCACAAAAATCAATCTTCTTGTCAATGATATATCAGCAAAAAGCGAAGCTCGACGTTAAGGTACTGTAAACATATAAATAGGAATTTGATCTGGATTAAACATCTATAGGACTGGAAGCTGCCGAATGGGCTAGAGAACAAGAGGATATTTCAATAGGTTACATCGTCAATCAACCATCAAAGCTCTGACATTATATATAGTTTAATCTCTTGTTGTTGGATGCTGTCATATAGAGCTAAGGGCTATATGCAATCAAAATAACGTTCAATCCCATCCAAAATGATCTCAAAGGAATACAAAAATTAAAATATCGGTTGGCACTCTCTTCTAAGTAACACCAACTTTGGAAAATGATACGATAACAATTTAACAAAAACAAGAATAACAGTGACTACCCGAAGTAAGTTCGGACTAAGTAAGTCTTCAATACACCCAACATCTTTCCTACAAAAATACTATAAAATTATTAAAAAAGAAAATCTTCTCAGCTAAATCAAACATTTGATTGTTATATTGCTGAGCCTCAACAACCCATCAATACTATACGAAGTTAATTAAACAAAAGTTTACTCACGAAAGTACCTACACACCTAGATCAAGGACTGTCGTGATACCACATGGATCTCACGTCTCCTACGAGTATTGCCTATGTGAACAAATTAAAGCTCCATAAGAAGGAGGGCGGTTAATATATCTTCCTATATTTTTACGTCTCCCAACATGTTGACAATTATCTGCTCATGCGCTGACAATAAAAACTATCTTCCAACGTTAAATTGTCAGTTCACAATGTTGTCAATTGGCATCCTGCAAAAAGGCATATCCACGAGATTGAACAGCGCAACGTATTTGGATTGTTGACCGAACGAAGTTAAATATTATTGTTTGTCACAACCGCCTGGCTAGGACTCAGGGATTAACTTCTTTGTTACAATCATTTATCTGTGTGTGGTGATAAGTCTTTTCTTGACTATCGATAGTACACGGATTATATTTTAGAATGTTAGATTAACCGAAACACTAATAAATGTTCGAAGAGTAACAGAATATATGCAATTACGTGTTTGATATGAATCCATTAGATCGAAACAAAGGATACACAGCTTAGGCGTAATGGTCGACAATTGGCTCTTTTTCAAGAGTTCTGTCGAACTTCGAGTATACCCACGGATTAACCCCTTTTAATTGTAAACATGTCCAATCTCCAATCAGGGATTATTTTGCTATGAATATAACCAAGACTCAAGGCCAAACCCTAAAAGCATTTCCAGTTCGCCTCCGACAGCCATGCATTTTAAATGACCGTGTTATATCAGTTGCAGTAGCAATTAGTATGTAATGTAATGTAATGTATTTTGCACAATACAATAGTGGTTCTAAGACAAAATATGAAAAAAATAAACAAATCAACAAATATCTATCTTCTTGAAAAATATAAATATGTAAAAAACATAATATGTATTTATTTATTTATTTACTTAATTAGTTATTTAGTTATTTAGTTATTTATTTTTTTTTTATTAATTTATTTATTTGTTTATCTATTTATTTGTTTATTTGTTTATTTGTTTATTTTTTTTTTTGTATTTAAATTGGTGTTTTTTTTCGTGTTTCCTCCAAACTATCTATTTTTGTCTCCTTTATATTTTCAATTGAATAAATAATGTTTCAGTAGAAAGATATATCTTATCAAATCTCTGTAAAATGTGCGATAACAAACCAAATGTATATTTAACGAAATAAAATCAATCTATCTATAATAATAACATTTAAGTTTAACTTTATTTAATAAATTAAAAAGACTTGACCAATTATATTGTACTCTACTCGAGAGCCGGGGCATAGATATTTTCTTATATTCAACATATTTTACTTTCAATAAAACAAGCATTTTCTCCCAGCCCACATTAGATTATGCAATTGTGATTGTGCTATCAAATAATTCAAAAATAAATTACTTACACAAATAAGTACTGCAAACATAGATTTAATTCACAATTAATCTTCATCTGCAACTTTCTATCTCTTAACTTGACCGATATTGTTATGTGTGCACTGTGTGCGTAACCTCCTCCTACCTCAACAAAAAACAAATTTAAAACAAATTTTACTACACACACTACGCAACGGATCATTGCCTTTCACGAAATTGCGTATGCATGATAAAAAAATCAAAACAAAATATAAAAGAAGGTAAATAACACTATACTCTTGTGTGAATCATTATTCACTAATGAAATATAGTGTCGTACGCATGGCCAGAAATTTGAATGCGTAAAATTCAAGAGGAAAAATACTACCATGCCCCCTAACAAAAAAAAACAACGAAAACGAATAGAACTTTTTTGAGAATTCCCGCATTATCAGTGCGTCGACAAACGAAATGAAATTTCGGCTCAATTCATAGAACCACCAACAATATGACGGTACGATAATTGGGTTCCAACCTAAATTCCCCAAATAGCCATGACCTCGATTTGCACCACAGTAACACACTATATGCCAGTGTGCATGTATGCGATGAGTGAGTGCGTATACTATTTGTCTTCTTCTTTTGCTTCTGGATTGGAAAAAGCACTTATGTACGTATACAGAGGAGGAAGTGTTATCTACGAAATAGAAAACAATATTTGGGGCACGATACTGTGTGAATGTGGGAGCCCACGCAATATACTAAAACAAAATGTATCTAAAAGCAACTGGTTGGGCAGGGATGAATCAACTATGACAGTGCGTGAGATTTCCCTACTTAGTTGGTTAAGCTGAATGCCTGTTTTAATTGAGTAGTAACAGGTGGGTGTGATGGTTTAGGTAGGCACCCACTACAGCAGACGAAGGATTGAACTAATACTACTCTAATTAGTATTAAGTTGATCAATTCAGAACATTGATTATTGCCTGTGTTTTGTGTGGTGGATGTCACATTTGTTCGAATTAGTCGATGTCTTAGCACATATTAGGTTAATTGAGGAAGTATAATAAAGCGTAAGTGAGAGAAATTAGGACATATAGTCAAAGCAATATATTCGAACAAAGCCGGTGGTAGGATGTGGAATATGTACATAAATTAAATAACGAAATTGTGACTTATTGAAATCGTTTCTTTTAAATAGATGCAGAGAATGGATCGATAAGACAGGGAATGGTATACTCCCTAAGTTCGAGATCGTGATTATTTCGGTTTACATTTTCCCGCCCTTATACGTTAACTGGTTTATCCACTTTACTGCAATTCCCGGTACGCTTCTTTCGACTGAGAACATAGCTGAAGATGTCGCAGAGTAGGAAATTAACATCGACGCGACGTGTCCAAATGGCGCATTTTACTAAGTTCAGACATTGCATCCGCTACTTCCTGCAGATCGCCGATCGGCTCTAAACTAAGTCTATAGCTGAACGAATATCCAATCGAACAAGGACTTTATTGTTACTGGTAAGCGATACAGAATATGAATGACAATGATTCGGCGATATAGATGCAATATATTTACAATTAAATTGGTCTTTGAAGATCCAATTATACGTGCAGTTACAGCTTTGTGTGGAGATGCTAGACTACTTCTGGGTGCCTGAATTGCAAAACATACCTGGCTATAACAAATGAACATGGTTTTAGTAGGAAGGAGAAACTTTACACACGTACAATACGTTTCTGCCACAAGTTCGTAAAATATTCGCTTTCAAATTGATTTCCAGGAGAGGTAGCTTAAATTGGTCTGCACACAGTTCTGAATTAACCCCTGTGGTTTTTTCCTAAAAGAGTATCTTAATTCGAATGTTTACCCCAACAACCCGATTTCCCTGGCCCATTTGAAAGAAAATGGCAGCTGTCAAGGAGTCTACCGAACCGTCGCGTCATAAGAAATTTTATTGTTTGACTAAATTAGTGCAACTAACGTAAGGGTTTACATTTTTTTTTCAATCGATCCACTTAATAATATTAACTTTTTTTAAAACACCTTGTATGGTGAATACAAATTACAAATTACATGTTCAAATTATGTATAAAACTTACATAAAATGTACTTGGAATCGCTAAATGCCTTTAGGGTCAAGTTATTAAAAAAATGTTTATTTTCAATGCCACATTAATGTGCGTTTCGTAATAAGAATTGTTTAATGCATATTTTTTTCCGATAGGTGGCGCTGATATGTAGTTATTTCGAATATTCATATTAACGATGATACATTATTTAAAATCGTAAAGCTTGTTTGTTAATGGGAGATAACTTATCATTAAAAAAATAATAAGAAATTCTATATTTATGCGCAAAGTAAACTTGTATTCACATTATATGTTGATTTAATGCTAAAAAGATTGCAAAAATCATACTGACATACAGAACAGAATAATCTGTGATTTAAAGTATTCCCCATCCTCAATAACAGTGATTTTGAACAAACCTTGCGTCATCCTTCGACATCGTACTTTTCTTTCCACCTGGCCGTCATGCGAAAGTACGTGCTTTCTACTCGAGAAAATTTATACCTCCCCTACTCTTTTCGGTACCCAATATGTTTTTACACACAATCCTCATTTTGTGTTTTGTGACATCCATTTATTGATTTTAGTCCTCTTTTGAACAGCAACAATTTCCGTTCGTTATTTTAATTATTTTTAGTTTGATTGAATAACCAGACAACCGCATTGTGTTTCTTGATACATATTATCATCAGAACTGCATAATTTTAAGCCAATATATGACAATTGAGAGGGTAATGGTTAATAACTATTGACTTACCTAACCATTGGACTGATGGAAGCGTTTTATAAATGATTCGATAAATTGTTTTGAGCAATACCTAACTTTAGAGGAATACACCGTGGATGATGGTCATGATAATTAATTAATTAATAACCAATCCTCGAGAAATTTACTAAAAAGTTTTTTTATTTGTTTTTAGAACATATACGTTTTTATTGATTTAGGGCTGAGTAATTATTTTAAAAAAAACGAAAACAGTTTTTATACCCTTTCAAATAGGGTATATTAGTTTTGATACATAGTTTGTTACATAGAGAAATAATTAAGCTACATACACTTCAAAGTATATGGATCGACTCAGAATCGCTAGCCGAGTCGATTAAGCCATGTCTGTCTGTCTGTCTGTCTGTCTGTCTGTTCGTCACCTATATTTGGGCCTTAAATTTTGAGCTAGGATATTGAAATTTGGTACATAGGATCCTTGTCCGAATAAGTGTAAACGTTTTTGAAATCCGCCCACTACCAGACCCCCTTTTATAAAAACGTAGTTTTTGGCTTAACCATAAAGAATTTTGAAAAAATTTCTAAACAACAATTCGACAATTTTAATATCAATTTTTCATCTATATAGAGCTTTTTTGCCACACCCACTTTTCGGGGGCGTTTTCAGTAAAAAAAACTTTTTTTTCGAAAAAATTTCGATGCAGAATCATTGGTAAAATTAATATGAACATTTCGTCTATAGAACATTTTAACCCACGCCCACTTTTTGGGGGCGTTTTTATATAAAAAACCATTTTTATACACTAGCACATAACATATGCATGAGAAAAACCTTGTCTTTTGTAGAACCGTATAAGTGTTTTATAAGCAGTCTGAACAATTTGTTGTCACAATGTCATTTCTCTATTTAATGCACATCGTGTTTTAAGCCATGTCCACTTTTTGGGGATTTTAGTTTTACAGATAGGATGAGATAGGGTATTCAACGATCCGCACAGCGGATTATAGCCTTCTCATGTATTTATACCCTATCCCATAGGGGAATATTAGTTTTGATACTTAGTTTGTAACATAGAGAAATAATTTAGCTACATATACCTCAAAGTATATGCCAGTTTTTGGGGGCGTTTTCTTATAAAAACCATCTGTAGATCCAATCCCAAGGCATTAGCAATAGAAATACGTTGTTTTTTGTCGAACCACAAAGGCTTTGATAAACTGTCTGAATAATATGTTGCGACAATGTCATATTCTGTATTTCATCTAAATTTTGAAGATACTAATTTTAGATGGGATGGGATAGGGTATTCAACGATCCGCACAGCGGATTGTAGCCTTCTCATATGTTTTTTGTTTCACTTTCTCTATCATCTTATCGGTTATCTATCTTTTGTCCGTGCCGTTGTCTATAAGTCACGCAGCATGCGAAGTATTTTGACTTTTTGACTAGGGGCATGTCGCTGTACAGCTTGTATAGTTCTTTGTTGGATCTTCATCTCCATAGCCCGTCAACCCAAACGGGACGGAAGATTTTTCGAAGAATTTTCCTCTCAAATCGACCAAGGATTTCTTCATCCATTTTTGATACGGCCCATGCTTCAGCGCTGTAGAGCAGGACTGGGATGATCAGGGTCTAGGATCTCCTTAGTAGTTCGAGTGAGGGCTTTACTACTAAATTGACTTCTTAGCCCAACGAAACAGCGGTTGGCAAGAGTAATTCTTCGTTGATTTCTGACGAGATGTTGTTGTCAGAGTTAATAGCGAAGCCGAGGTAGACAAAGTCCCGTACTACCCCAAAGTTGTATCTGTTAATGGTGACGTTCTATCCAATTCGTCGATGTTGTGTGTTCTTTCGTACTGAAATCTATACTAGCAAACGTGGCTATGACATCACGTTGAGTCTTACCAATTATGTCAATATCATCGGCGCCTCTTATGTTGGCTCGGGGGTTTCGCAGTATCCGCTCGAGAATCAAATTAAAGAAGACACATGACAGCGCATCGCCTTGCCTAAATCCTTTTTTGGCATCTAATGTGTCGGTAAGGTCGTTACCGACCCTGATGGAGCAGCGAGAATTCTCCATCGTCATCCTACACATCCTCATTCTTCAGGCATACTTTAATCCGACCAGATTTGGCTTATAAGTTGCTGGCTTACCAATTCATCTCCAGCTCGGCGTGAAGGCAGTCATTTCCGGTGGCCTTGTTTAGCTTGAGTTTAGATATTGCAATCGTCACTTCGCTTAGGTCGAGTGGTTGGTACCCGGTGTTCTTCCCTTCTTCTCTGCCTATAGAGCTCAATGGCAGTTCTCGTTTTCACCTGCAGCTTAGCCTTGTAGGCCTCGTTCTTGGCTGCGAGCATCTGTCGGAATATGTTTACGCTTCATTGAACACTTACAAAAAATGCAAGTTTTTGTATGAGGTACACGAAATCGGGATAAATTATTAACATAAATTGTTGGAAGAGCCTAGTCTAATGCAATCGTAAATGTAAAATGTATAATATCAGGGTCCATGCTTCGAAGGTAAAGGACGTGCTATGGGGTGTTCATTTACATACAACGGTTACAATAGAGTATCTTTGCAAAAACAAAAGATGATGCTCAAGAAGCCAAACGCATGAGATCTGAGGACAACACACTACCTCAGTCCGAAGCGAAACGAGCTCGCACTGGGAAAACAACCTCTGACAGAACCACCTATAGAGATATAGCGAGCTCTGTCAGATTGGGTGTCGTACCAGTCGATATCGTTCGCAATCCTCTCACAAATGAACAAATGGTTCAGATACAAGAGAGGATTATGGAGATCACGATCAATCTGCGCTACGGGGATGCAAAGCCAGCTTTCCGCGGGACAACTTTCAAATCCGGATGGCTTTTGTTAGACTGAAGGAGAAATGCGAGTTGGAAGTAATGCTTGTGGGAGAGGAAGACTTTCCGAAACCACATATTGTCAGAGCTTTCTTCCCATAGAATAGAGCCATGGGCAACAGAGGGTAAGATATTTGGTTTACAAAGTAAAACCAGAGAGCTCATCTTCGCCCGGGGAAATTTTAGACCAAGGGCAGCTCTTTTAGTTGCAAAAGATATATAATTCTCTGCCATTCCAGGTTTCATTACCAAAGATCTGGTGGGTGTCCTTTTAGAAAGACGCAACGGCCGAGAGCTACAAAAAATTGTATGCGCATCGACGTACTTTGCTGGAGATGACGAAATACCACCTCGACTAGTACAGGAACTTGTCCAGTACTGTCAGACCCAGCAACTACAACTAATCTTCGGCTGCGACGCCAACGCGCATAACATAATTTGGGGCAGTCGAGATATAAACAAAAGAGGTGAGTCTTTATTAGAATACCTATATAGCAACAATTTAGTTATACTAAATAAGGGACATAAACCCACGTTTAGAAACGTTTTAAGAGAAGAAGCTTTAGACCTTACCATCTCTTCTCCGTTTGTACAAAACACCGTCGAAAATTGGCATGTTTCTGGTGAGGCATCTTTATCGGATCACATGCACATAAGATTCCAATTAAGATGCAACACGGAGGATGCGCCGATAAAATATGACAACAAACTTACAAATTGGAAAACGTATCGAGAAAATCTATCGATTAAATGTGACATATTTCCAGAAAAATTTCCATGTGTAAGTGAAGCGGAAGTCGCACAATGTCAACTAAATGACATTATCATCTCATCTTTTACAAATAGCTGTAAGGTTAAACTCACTGTGGCAAAGAGGTGAACACCATAGTGGAACGATAACCTAGAAAGTTTCCGTAAAAGAGTAAGAAAACTTTTCAATAAAGCCAAACGCACCGGTAAGTGGGACCAATATAAATCTCTACTTACCCAATACAACGAAGAGCTTCCGGCGGTGGCGTGTCTCCAGAGGGCACTCTCGAAAGATAAAACAAACTGCATGGGATTACTAGTCAAATATGACGGTAAAATCACATGCAACCGGGAAGAAACGTTGACCACACTTCTTCAGGTACACTTTCCCGGCTCTACAATCACAAGTGAGTTTCATGAACACATGATAGATGACTCACTCCCTATAAACCTGAAAAGGATTAATAGTTTATCCGGCAATCTTTTCACTCCGGATAAGGTCAAAGGCACCAGAGACAGACGGAATCTTTCCTGCTCTTATACAAAAGGGCTTGGACTTTTTCCTACCCACTATGGTCGCCTTATTTAGGTTTAGTTTCAATAGGGGCTACATACCACAAACCTGGAGGGAGGTAAACGTGGTATTTATCCCCAAACCAGGCAAACCAATAGAACGGAAGGAGCACTTCTAAGTTTAACATCACAAATAAAAAGTGCATACGAAAACAAAGAAGTAGCTTTATGTGCCTTCCTAGGCATAGAGGGTGCTTTTGACAACACTGGATATGACTCCATATCAAATGCTTTGACTCATAGAAGAATAGATCACCCCACCATCAAATGGATCAAAGCGATGCTTGAAAGTCGGAAAATAACTGCTTCATCAGCACTGACCTCAGTATCAGTAACAGCCGTTAAAGGCTGCCCTCAGGGAGGAGTACTCTTACCCCTCCTATGGTCTCTGGTTATCGATAACCTACGTCAAGACCTAAGTAATGCAGGCTTCAATATAATTGGATACGCCGATGACCTAGTCCACATGATAAAGGGCAAAGAACCAAACGAGGTTACAACACGTTTGCAAAACGCCCTTAAGATAGTCATAGACTGGTGTAATAAAGAAAGTCTTTCCATAAACCCCAGCAAGGCTATCATCGTCCCTTTTACAAAAAGGAGGAAATTAAATCTTACCCAAATTTCAATTAATGGTACATACATTGAGTATTCCAACGAAGTAAAATCTCTTGCGAGTGATCCTCGATAAAAAACTAAGCTGGAACTCCCACATTAACAACAAAATTCAAAAAGCAACCAAAGCTTTCTGGGCTTGCCGAAGCATGTATGGTAAAACCTTGGGAATCTCTCCAAAGACCACACACTGGATCTACACGATCATCGTCAAGCCCATTATAACATACGCTTCAATAGTATGGTGGAACAAAGTCACCCAAAAACAACTATAAATAAATTAAACAAGGTACAACGGCTTGCCTGTCTGGGCATTACCGGAGCTATGCGTACCTGTCCCACAGCGGCTATAGAAGCCTTAATAGGACTAACACCCCTCCACATTTATATAAAAAAAGTGGCAATTCGCAGCTCAGCAAGTTTGACACAAGCGGAAGAATTAAACATTAGTGAACACCTGAAACTAATTGACCTTCTATCCGAACTTCCAGAACTTGACATGATCTGTGCGGTTACAGACTGCTTACTAAAGAAACTATGCTTCGACAAAAGATTCTCAACGGAGATCACAACCAAAGAAGCATGGTGTAGCAACAACCCACCAAACTGCCTAAACGGCCTAAAGTGGTATACGGATGGTTCTAAAATGGACTCAGGGGTAGGAGCTGGCATACATGGACCAAATAAAAACATCTCAATACCTATGGGAAAAAACCCTAGTGTATTCCAAGCTAAGCTCCATGCCATAAAAGAATGCGCAAACCTAATACACAACTCAGGTATTAAAGGCGCAAACATCCATATATTCACGGACAGTCAAGCAGCTATAAAAGCCCTTAGCTCACACATCATTGACTCCAAATCAGTACTACACTGCTTCAACTCCCTCTAAACACTCAGTTCCAGGAACAAAACCAGACTATGGTGGGTCCCCGGACATTAGGGAATTGAAGGTAACGAAAAAGCTGATGAACTAGCCAGAAAAGGTTCGGAAACCCCCTTCATTGGACCTGAACCCTTCTGTGCAATCTCCAAATCAGCCATAAATTGGTCATAAAAAACTGAGAACAAAACAAATGTGTTTCATATTGGGGAAACATCCCAGGCCTACGACAGGCCAAAAGAGCTATTCAGCCCTTCAAATCAGATGCCAATAAGGTACTTAATCTTCGCAGGCACGATATCAAAAACTTAGTAGGCTACCTAACTGGTCATCACGGTCTGCGATATCACCTAAATAAAAAGCGTCTAGTCGACTCACCGGAGTGCAGACTATGTCTAGAAGAAGACGAAACAGCCGAGCATATCATGTGTGAATGCCCGGGCCTTTACGGTATGAGAAGGGAATCTTTCTTCAGGGAATTTTTAAGAGGAAATCTTCGGCTGAAAGTATTATCAGCTACATTAGGAAAGTAGAAGCGCTACTAACCTAAAAAACATCTGACGGCAAACACAATAGATCTTTTATGTCGATGTGTATATTACTGCTTCGGCAGGTCAGAATTAAGTAATGATTTCTTATCTCGTCGGTAACATCTAACATGTAATACAATTTGTTTTCCAAAAAAATTATTGCTTTTCTGTTTCCTGTTTTTATAATAATTTTTCAAAAACATTCGATAAAAATGAAAGTCGACATCTTTTGTATTTTTAGGAATGGGTTTAATTTTACCGATTTTTTTTCTTTTGGCGAACATATTAAAGTAAAATATTTTTGGTAAAAGTATCGATAACAACGATCAGTTTATTTAATAAAACCCTACGCTGTTGGATTTTATTGAGTATATATTTGCCTTGATTTTAAAGGGATAAAAAGCTTTAAAAACAAAATAGCGGTTATTCAAATGATTCGTAAAATTTATACAGAGCTGTGTTGAAAACAATAGAGCTGTTTTTGAGAAAATCAATAAAAATATATAGGGCGCCATATGCCAATTTCAAAAATCCCTCTTGTTAATGCTTCACAACTCATTAATACCAAAAAGCTTTAAGCCGCAAACACACAAAATCAGATAAACTACAGGGAGAATAATTATATGTCACTGAGAGGTAGGTGTAAGATCAAGTACCAACCATGCGAGAATTTGACAATTTGCATAGTTTGATGTTAAAAATATAAAAATAATGTAGCACAGTGATTATAAGAACTTATTCCAGAATTTGGAAGAATCGGTGTCCACTTGAATCATAATGATTTTCTGTTATTGGTAAAAACTGAAAAATACTTCAAGAACTATTTGGGCTAAAAAGAATTAAGTCGAATTGTTACAAACAATAATAAAAACGCAAATATTCAATTTCATTCACGAAAACGATATCTTTCTCTATGTAAGAGAAAGTTAAAAATGGTCTAGAATTCTGACCAAACAAATTGTCAATACGAAGTTTGAAGAAAATCGGTCAAGCCGTTTAGGATGGGGAGACCATCACGGACAGAAAGTCGGTATTCCAATAACTAGTTATTTTTAGGGTTCCTCTATCATCGTACTTTTAGAATCAATCAATATCTCGAGGTCGATAATATCATTCTCTTTGTAAGAGAAAGTGAAAAAAAAAATTTAATTACTTGCTTATGTGCGCTGCAGTTTGAAGTGAACCTAAATAAATACAAGCTCTTGGGACAAAGCTCCAAGTTTATTATTTCCCCACAGGAATTTATGTGCGTATTTACTATTTGCAGAGGACGGCATCTACAGCTTTATGATGAAAATAGATGGGTGGCCCTTGTGTACTGGTAATGGGTTCACCTGTTGAGTGGAAGGTTGTGCGTTCAATTGCAGCTAACATCCATGAAACCATAATTTAAAGATATAAGAACAATATAAGTTCGATGGTTACTCGCCTATAAGTAACACCAACTTTCGTTCACGATTCTGCGAATTTTAAACAAGCCAAAAGCTTTAAAAAAAAAACTAAATTGTATGACTCAAGGGCAGGCTTTCTCGAAGTACCAACTAATTGCATTTTACCTATTCCGCTAATTTCATTTACTGATTAGAGCTTCTGGGGATATTTTGCATGTAAATGCAAATACGTTGGAAAGATCTTTAAAAAACTATGTTAACCCAGATAAAGCTTCAAGTCCGGCTGATCCAATCTATTGCCTAAATAAAATAAAAAAATAAAAATTGATTTAGAGTGATAATCCTTTTCGTTTGACCAAAATCAACGTTTTTATACCCTATTCCATAGGGGTATATAAGTTTTGATACATAGTTTGTAATATAGAGAAATAATTTAGCTAGATATACCTTAAAGTATATGGATCGACTCAGAATCGATAGCTGAGTCGATTTAGCCAAGTCTGTCCGTTAGTCGGACCGTTCGGACGTCACCAGTTTTTGGTCTTAATTTTTGAGCTAGAAAGATAAAATTTGGTACACGTGCTCCCTGTTGCTCCCAGCAGAACAAGTGTAAACATGCTGAATTATTGGTTATAATAATATGAACATTTTAACCCATGCCCACTTTTTGGGGGCGTTTTCCTACAAAAACCATATGTATACCCTACCCCATAGCTTATGCAGGAGA
The DNA here is from genome assembly GCA_932526625.1 of Rhingia campestris. NCBI lineage: Eukaryota > Metazoa > Arthropoda > Insecta > Diptera > Syrphidae > Rhingia > Rhingia campestris. The sequence goes on along the minus strand of OW052182.1, from coordinate 148,546,442 downwards.
AACACATTGTTTCTGTCGTACCATACAAATATTTTGGGAAACTCTGTGAACAATATGTTGTGACAACGTCATTATCTCTATTTTATCACCCATATTTCGGGGATATTTATTTTAAGGATGGGATAACGACGGATCAACGATCCGCACAGCGGAGTGAAGCCTTTTCATGTTTTTTTTCTGAAAGTGGCCGAGGCCGGATTTAAAAAAAAAATGTATTCCTTTACAGAATCCATGAACAAAGCGCTAATATACTAATTTGCATTATTTTTTGACCCCTATTTCCTATGTCATAAGCTATAGCATATGCTATGCCCCTAAAAAGCGGGACCCACGGTCTATAGACAAAATGTTCGTATCAATATAATCAAAATATTTTCATAGAAGGTTTTTTGAAATTAATTTTATTAAAAAACTGTTTTATTCCGAAAACGCCCCAAAAATGGGAGTGGTTTGCCACCACAATGTCATACCGATAAAATATTGATATTGAGGTTGTCCAAATATTTTGTTCATGAATTTTTTTTAATATTAGATACCTACGGTCAAACCGTTTCAACTACGTTATACTGAAAAAGGAGCGTGACAGTGGGTGGATTTCAAAAAAAAATCCTCAATGGTAAACATATATATATATATATAACTATTTTGTTCTAGATGCTTAAGTTTACCACAATCAATTATGGTATTATGTTGGTTTAATAATTTGTATCATCTTTTATAGAATTTACAACTGTTCTTGATACACGAGTAGTGTACCCCAACAAAGACTAAGCATTCGGTACATAGAACCACTTTTCACCCTACTTATTTATATGAGTCAATTTAACGTCATACTCTCTATTAAGCCCACTCATAAATTAAAACTTCACCCCACCTCTTGGAATCATATTTCAAACCCTCTTTTCAAACAAGACCCTATAAAGCGCCACTTTACGGCCAACAAACAAATAGTAAATATTATAATTTGCACACTTGAACTATTTACTTTTTCTGTGAATGAAATTTAGGTCATTGGTCGGATGATAAAATAGAAAAAAAAAGACAAACTAGTCACTGAACTGACAAACATAGCGACAAAAATAAACGAAGAAATAAGATAAAAGTGTATACGGGGTATATGCGGAAATTTGACAACAAAAAATCAGCTGACTGCAGTGTTTAGTCATTGTGACACACACTACTCTCAATTACACGACTATCAATGAACTATATTTATCTCTACACGCGGTAGTGTATCTGTCGAATAGGAGACAGATAGATACAGAGGCGAATAGCTAACATGTTGAATAGGTCGGGGTATCTATGGAGAGGTTTCATAGTAAAATTCTAATAAATACTCTCTCTCACACATATAAACATTATATAGTCGTACGCCCACGCGTGCAACTAATTCCATTCCGTACTATAAATCTGGGAAGGCAGTTTATCTATTTGGACTATTGACCTCAATTCGTGGTTTTCGGCATGAATTTCTATTTTTTTGTTGTATCCATTTGTTTGAAGACTTACATTTTTGGGCTAACATGATGTGTCTATTTGTGTTTGTTAAAAACACATTTCAACTCGTAGATACATGACTAGTCAATACAAGTAATTGTAGATACAAGTGCGAAGAAACGCATTAAAGAACTTATAAATTGCAGATGAATAGGAAATTGGGTTATGGTCAAGTGGAATATAAAATTAAATAAATCAGAACAATGTCGAAGTTACTGCAACGCAATAAAAGGCAACTCGTAGCGATTAACAAACATGGACAATATTTTAGATAATTTAATTTGTGTTTAATATGTTTATAGTTATAATTGACATTTGATTGGGCCCGGTAGATGACACTGTGGGAAGATATCAGTAAAATTCGTATTTGTATTGCACTTTAAATGTAATTCTAAATGACTGTATGTTTCTTTATAAAAACCAGATAAGGGGCGCTGTGGTCAAGGTATTAAGCTAATAACTTATATAGAGCAAAACGAGCGACGAGAAACTGTACGAATCAGAGTCTATACTTAAAAAGCTGCTGAAACATCTGAAGAGTTCAATTCTAAAAATTGATTTAGAAAATAAATCGATCTTAAGAAAGCGAAGTAAAATTAGAATAACGAATCGAATGTGTATTTCGAAAAATTGACTCTTATGATGCCATCATCAAGAGCCAAAGACCAGTCGCACCGCTGCCGATTTGCCATCAGAAACGGCACAATTAATGTGATCAGTTTTACCATGGAAAAAATATGGTCATCAAGTACATGCAGATGCATACAAAATACGCTGCAAACATCTAACCAAGCTAGATCATCATACTTACGCATATTTTGAGAAACACAAAACCGTATAGCAGGCACAACCTTTCAAATGTCTGTTCATCAATATCGCATGCTGAAAATATTGACATAATTGCTAGAAACAATTGGAGAAACATTAAATGCAGACAATGTGTATTCTGTGCATTAGTAACTGGAATAGAATAGAATACTCAGTTGGAGGTTGTTCCGTAATGGATATTACTAAAATTTCACGTATATAACCGCCTGTTCTGATGGGTACAAATCGGGTTTCAACATCATCATCGAGTAATTTGATTGAGTAATTTTTTCACCCAGCCTATCTTTGTCGTGAGAGATGACCAAATCATGCCATCTGAAAAGTACCACTAACTTGTCGCAATAAGTAAGAGCGAATCTGTCCAATTTATTAATTTTGGTGTTCTATTATCCGATTGGTGTTCTATTATTCGATGATTAGTGCGATGAACTGCCGCGCAGAAGGTCTGGGTTCGATTCCCATCGGTAGCAACACCTAAATGATTTCTCACTGGCCCTCCTCTCGTGATGATCTGAAAAATCATCCGAGTAGTATCAATTGTCAAAAAAACGTATCTCAACTGAGCCGTTCGGAGACGGAATAAAACAGGTGGTCCCGCCATCGTGCAAGAAGTACACACGCACACATGAATGGTTGTGTAAAGGCTCGGCCCTGTTGCGCCAAAAATTTATTCATAACGGTAAATTCTGTTAAGTCATGTGCACAAAAAAAAGCAATTAAACATTGAACAAATATCTGTTTGTAGAATATTTTAGTTTTTCTAATATTTTTGAAATATTTTTTAAACTATACCCAACAAAGTTTGTTTTTAAATCTGTTCAAATATTTTTTTAAGTGGGGACTGGTCTTCATATTTCACGTGACAAGATACAATCATTATGAAAACTAATTATTTGCCTATTTAAACGTCTCCATAGCCTATAAAGTTCAATTAATTCAATTTAATTTCCTTTCCAGACTCTTAACTACAAAAAGGTGAAAGTGAATTTGACACCGCCAGAGCTTAAAAGCCATTTCAATGAAAGTGAATGATTTCATTTTCTTAACATTTTTCCCCAACAGTTTCCATTGAAAAATTCCATCATGTACGAGGAATTTTACCCGCGACTCGAAGAAAAAGGAAATAAGGTTAAACGCTGGAAAAGGTAAAATGATGCTGAAGACAAAAAACTGGATCTGGAACTGGAACACACATCTTTTAAGTACTGACTGACTGGAGGTGGCCAATATGCTGCTGCTCAGCAATCGGCAATCGTGTGCACAAATTTACACCACGCGATGGGTGGTGAAAGTAGTCTACCAAGTTGAAGTCGTGAAGTTGAAGGTCTTCTTCTTGCTACTTATCCGAACACATCGCGCAACCAGTTATAGGAGTAGTAATATGTGCATCAGGTTTCTGAATTCTCGGTAACGAGATCGAGTCAATGTATCGCGATGTAACAATTTTTTTTCTTCGCATAGAGTATCTACGTTGAATCGGTTTTCATTACAAAAGGTTATTAGTAGGTTAGATAAATTGAACTGAAGTTTGTTACTTTATGTGTGATTTTTCGATTGGGTTTTGTGATTTTGTGCTGAATTGCTGCAAACTTGGATGTTAACCTGTAGAAAACGACATTGACACAGTTGATAGTGATAACTAATGACTTAGGTATGCGTTGATAGACTTAAATCGCAAGAGACCGCCTCTAATATTTATAGAATGCGTTCAATTAAATTCATCGATTACCGTAAGCATCTATTGAGACGATAAGAATACAGGTTTTTCGAAAAGAGGAACAAATACATGAACGGAGTGGCAGAAGATGTGGAGAGATACCCATCCTCTATAGGTTTTACAAAAATGTAGAACGATAAATCCAGGCGTTCAAGACACGTTAAATGGCGATGGCTAGTAATCCCCCGTTGTCAGATAAAACAAACCATTTAAATATTGGCAACGGCAGGGAAATTAATAATGCTTCTGAAGAGATGAGAAAAATGTTGAGGTGTGACAGTATGCCTGAGTTATGGAGTTGCACTAGTGGTTTAAGACCGAGTCCAAAAAAAAAACAGAGAAAACCAAACCCATCACCCTAATCATCGATTTTAAAATCACATACATACACAGTTTTAGAGGGAGGGTCTGTGATGGATAACGCTGGAGAATTATCGCTGCTCCATCAAGGTCGGTAATGACTATATAAAAATTTTCAATACCAACGAGTGGTGGGTGCACGACTGGGTCGTACGCAACTCTCTCTTTTACAGCGAGTTGGAGTTAGGCGTTGATCAAATAGTACGCATTTTGATTATTAATGCTTAAATTGATATAAATAATGTCGAAATGTGAACGAACTTTTACTCCGAAATTTGAAGGAATCGGTGTTATGTGAATAATAATGATTTTTCGTTATTGGCCAAAACTGAAAATTCCGTTTAGTGATAGTTGGGCTAAAACTAATTATGTGGAATTGTTTAAAACTATAATAGTAGTATATATATTAAATTTCATTCAATTTGACATAGTAGTTTGCGAGAAATTAAGAATTTTCTTTATATGGCCTGAATGACAAAATCCGTTGCATGGATTTTCTCGAAAAAACTGGGTATGCACTTTTGTTGAAACTAATATGCTTATAGTATATATAAAGTTTAATCAAAATCGTTAGAGCACTTTTCGAGAAAATTAAGGTTATATGGCAGGTAACGTTAAAAACATGGCTAAAAGTAAACAAAAAAAATGGCCTAGAATTATAACCAAAAGAAACTTGGATACGAAATTTGAAGAAAATCGGTCAAGCCGTTTAGGCTGGGGAGACCATTACGGACAGACGGACCGACGGACGGAATTCCAAAAACCACTTTTTTGGGTTCCGCTATCATTGTAATGTTAGGATCAATCAAAATCTCGAGGTCGAAAATTTTCACGAAAACAATATCTTTCTCTTTGTAAGAGAAAGGTAAAAATGGATTAAAACCCCAAATACGAAGTGCTGTCAAAAAGAAGAATATTACATAACAATCGGAAGCTACATTTTTGTGAACTTAGTGAACCTCAGCTCTATTATTCATTCTGACGAAGACAACTCGTCAAAAATCAAAAAATCGATTCCGATGGAAATTACCACCGTATCAACTAAGCTTCAATTTTAGAGCTATATATATATATATATATATATATATATATATATATATATATATATATATATATATATATATATATATATATATATATGGAAAAGCTTCGAGTGTTTGAGCGCAAATGTCTCAGAGCCTGCACACATATGTATAGGAGTGCACATTCCGATTATAGGCATTACGTATCAAACAAAAGACTTCTGGATGCTTCCGGTGTGTCAATGACAATGTCACCCTAGATCTTGTAAGGAATCACTTTGTTCGTTCGGCAAGTGTTAGCGAATACGGGGATGGGAATACTGATAAAATGAGATACTGCATTAGCATATCTGAACGCGATAAAAGTATCACTAATAGGTTAAATAGAGACCGATACTGGATACTGGTTAAGTAAAACTAGGCCCTGACATGTGATCTCTGATCTAACGATGACTTGTTAGTCGATGGAAAAGAGATCACATGACAGGGCCTAGATAGGTTTAAATAGGTTAAGTTAGTCTTGTAAGTTTTAGTTTTATTTATAAAAAAAAGTTGCGACTGTCTTCTAATAGGTTTTGACTCACATTTTCCTATTTTCAAAAAAAAATATATAGTACATAACAATAATACAGAAATTCACAAAAAATATAAAAATTGAAATAAAATACAAACTATATATCATGTAATGCGAACCAAAAAAAAAATGGAACATCGAGAAAGAATTTGATGCCTTTTTGAGTGACTTGCTTATTTTTTTATTTAAATATCCAAGCCGTTTAGGCTGGGGAGACCATTACGGACAGACGGACCGACGGACGGAATTCCAAAAACCACTTTTTTGGGTTCCGCTATCATTGTAATGTTAGGATCAATCAAAATCTCGAGGTCGAAAATTTTCACGAAAACAATATCTTTCTCTTTGTAAGAGAAAGGTAAAAATGGATTAAAACCCCAAATACGAAGTGCTGTCAAAAAGAAGAATATTACATAACAATCGGAAGCTACATTTTTGTGAACTTAGTGAACCTCAGCTCTATTATTCATTCTGACGAAGACAACTCGTCAAAAATCAAAAAATCGATTCCGATGGAAATTACCACCGCATCAACTAAGCTTCAATTTTAGAGCTATATATATATATATATATATATATATATATATATATATTTTCTGACTTTATATATATATATATGGAAAAGCTTCGAGTGTTTGAGCGCAAATGTCTCAGAGCCTGCACACATATGTATAGGAGTGCACATTCCGATTATAGGCATTACGTATCAAACAAAAGACTTCTGGATGCTTCCGGTGTGTCAATGACAATGTCACCCTAGATCTTGTAAGGAATCACTTTGTTCGTTCGGCAAGTGTTAGCGAATACGCGGATGGGAATACTGATAAAATGAGATACTGCATTAGCATATCTGAACGCGATAAAAGTATCACTAATAGGTTAAATAGAGACCGATACTGGATACTGGTTAAGTAAAACTAGGCCCTGACATGTGATCTCTGATCTAACGATGACTTGTTAGTCGATGGAAAAGAGATCACATGACAGGGCCTAGATAGGTTTAAATAGGTTAAGTTAGTCTTGTAAGTTTTAGTTTTATTTATAAAAAAAAGTTGCGACTGTCTTCTAATAGGTTTTGACTCACATTTTCCTATTTTCAAAAAAAAATATATAGTACATAACAATAATACAGAAATTCACAAAAAATATAAAAATTGAAATAAAATACAAACTATATATCATGTAATGCGAACCAAAAAAAAAATGGAACATCGAGAAAGAATTTGATGCCTTTTTGAGTGACTTGCTTATTTTTTTATTTAAATATCCAACCAACGTTGGTGCAAGCAGCTAGTAATGGTTTCATTAAATTTAATTAAACATAAAAGATGATTAACCAACATAAAATATTTCAAATTAATTGTTGCCTAATTAAACATTAACTTAATAATTAAAAAAAATACTTAGGTAAACACCAAAAATATCAATTTGACGTCTTCTCATTCACACATCAGCCCCCTGATATTTCGCCGAACTGAAAAAAAACTATTTTCAGATCTAAATAAACCGCATGAGATCGAAGACGAATTGTGTTCCAAATTTTATGCGTAATCAGGTCACAGACCTATTAACACAATAACAGCGCGATATCGCACCAAATGTAAACATTCACACTGACCTCGTTTGTAACGTTCTTTCTCTTTTTCTCCTATATGATGTATGATACTATATTAAAGTGTTTTTTTTTTATTTTGATTTAAAAAAAATATATGTACAGTATATCTAATGTATTGGTGCGATTGTGCATAGATACATCCAAATATTTCGTGTAGAAACGAAAAATATTTCACCTATTTTATCACGTTCTGGAATATTATCTACCTTCTCGTTCCATTGAACTACAAAAGATTGTTTTCTGTTTTTTTTTCGGCGGTAGTAAAAAAAAACTTCTTATCTGAACAGAGTGCAAAAAAAAATTAAACAAATATTCCTATTATATGTTAAAGAAGTGTTAACGAAAAAAAACAACGTCATTCCTTTGTTGCACATGAAGGAGAAATGTGTTGGTGTGCAATCGAATTGTTTAAGTATACACTAGCACAATATATACAATTTTCTGTAGGTCTTCCTTCGTTTTTTTTTCTTGTTTAACTTAGCTGACTTTATTTTTAAATGATAAATAACAAACTCGTGAAATATACATTTGCGTGCTTCGTCACTTTGTCATAAAGAAATTTAATAATTTTTGGTGGAGAGTTCAATTTTTTTGAAAACGAATTGCAATTCAAGGTGAGGGTGAGAAGAGATTTGGAGGTTATAATCTGAAGTGACATCAACATTGCAAAATTGAAATATATGAGATTGTCAAGTGAGCCACTGTGGGTAGATCATTATTGTAATGCCGTGGTTATCATACAACCAACATATACTGAGAAGAAAGCAAAACCTAAACTTGTACAATAATATTATGTTATTGTTGCAAACTCTAAAGTTTTAGTTCTAAAACTGGTAGATTCTAATGTGGTTACGAAATATTCTGTTTGTTATTACAATTTATTCTGCTATTAATTTTCTACCATTTGACTCGTGTTTCTAACCGCTGTTCATTTTATTGGGCTGATCTTTTTTTAAGGCATAGAAATGATAATCAGTCCTACACAGGTATCCGTTCGAAAAAACATCTTTGTTCTAAATCGCCGAATTTTCCACCGAGTTATCCGTTTCGTTTCGAATAGAATTATGCCTTGCCTGTCAATTAACACATAAATAAAAAAAAATCCCTGATAGTAAAAGTATTTCCCTGGGAAACATTGATGCTGACATCATTTATAGGAATACAATACACAAAATATTTTTGTCGCAACAGCCTCCTTGGGACCCAGAGTCTGGATTTTTTCTCACAACCACTCATATGTGGGTGTGTAATGCTTGCACGAACGTCTGAGTCAATGTAAGCTTTACTTGACAATTGATACTATTAGGATAATTTGCAGATCATCCCCAATGAGGATCAATTAAAAAAGTTTAGTTGCAACGGCTGGTAAGGATGGCCTTTGATTCGTTGACAGATATTCAGATAGTTTTTTAGATTGCTAGATATTGGAGAGATCTATATCATAAGCAGTTATTAAAAAACTCAAACAATAGTTGCGGACTTTCGGCATTCCGATAGTTCTAGCGAGTGCGTCAAGCATTGGAGTCCTAAACTCATTCAATCACATGGCTTTGCAAAGAAGGTCAACCAAGAAGCTGTGAAAATTCTAAAACATTGCTCAAGGTATAATTTATAATTTGACCTGGCCATGTTAAATTGGAGAAACAACGCATGATACACTGAAATGCAGACACCAAACAAAAGAGTATTGTATCGTTTTGCGATGTCCGCTTTATCTCAAACAAAAAAGCACTGTTGGAAAGAAATTTGCCTATATTTTGACAGGTCAACAAGAAAGTCAATAGAATTGACTTTCATATGTTTACAGACAAATTTCGAAAAATCTCAAGGTAACAGAAAAATAAATATAAAAGTTTTAACCACCATATACCCATCCTAAATGAAGTGAGGATAAGAGTATCTAAACTTTATGTTGAACAAGGCTACTGGAAATGATAGCCTGACAACAACACATGCGTCAGAAATAAAATAAAGGATTCTTCTTGCGAATAGCTTTTTCTTCGGGATAGAAACTAAATACATTGAGGATACTGGTAAGCTGGCGAATTACTCCAATCAGTCAGCTTATCCACTGGGAAAATCTTTTCAAACATGTAAAAGTGGGAAAGGGATGAATTCGACACGATGTCCCAAAGATCTGAAGCTTCTTGGCGGAACCTGCCACCAGCATTTAATAAGCATACCAGTCATCAATATGTAAAGCTCTGATGGGTTCCTGGATACAGTGGAATACAGTATAATAAAAAATGCTAAATGCATAGCAAGAAAAAATCTGCCACTAGCATTTAATAGGCGTACCAGTCTGTCAAACTATCAATATGTAACCAAATTCACGTGCAGGGTACAAAAAAATAAATGTCGCCTTCAAATGTTATAATTCCCATCCTATCCGTGAAACATAAAAGAAGATTTGCCTAGAGTTAACGAATGCAGAACAAAGAAGACACGTACAAAGTCGAAAAATACAAATGTTTCGACACTGGTGGGCAGGTTTACTGGACAGTACTTTTTCAAAACCCTTTCACTCAAATGCATCTCATATAAAATGACCTTTATAAAGGTTGCAGTGATGAAGAAGCGCACCAAGAAACCATCCGGGCCTGTTAAAGCGATCTGGAAACCGCATTAGGCAAATGGGAGACATGACCGTTTATGGGAAATTAATCATTAAACATTTTTCGTAGGGAAAAAAATAATAAAAAAAATTTCCAAAATTAATAAATCATTTTCGACCACTATTCCAAGCATAGCGACCGGTATTCCATAAATAACACGAGTTATATTGTCTTCCAAAGGTTCAATCGTTTCCGGTTGATCGAAGTAAGCAAGAGATTTCACACATCCCCATAGAAAGTAATCCAATGGTGTCGAATCCAAAGATCACTGTGGCCAATTGACATTTCTTGAGATGATGTTTTCATCAAACATTTCCCTAAATAAAGCGATTGATTTGTTAGTTGTATGGTATGTAGCTCCATCCTGTTGAAACCACAAGTCAGCTACACCAATATCTTGAATTTTCGGCAACAAACATTCATTGATAATTGTTCTGTAGCGTTCCCTATTAACAGTAACACACGCTCCTTCCGAAATACGTTCCGATGAAGCCGCCTGCCCATAAACCGCACCAAACAGTGCATTTTTGGGGTTGTATTGGTAGCAAGTGCAATCCTGCTTATCAACTTTGCCGTTTAACCAAACATGATCTTCGTCGCTGAAAAACAATTTTTCGATTTAAAAAAAAAACATTAAGAATGGCCGGCGACGAAAAGATTGATCGCTGTCGTCACGAAAAAACTCAGCCAGCTACTGCTGCAATATTCTCTGAGCACTTTGGTTGTTGGATGAACGACCAATAGAGTAAAATTGGTTTGGGAGTTGGTGATGGTTTAATGAAGAATAGTCCGTTCATTTGGACGATTATAACGACCAAAATGTGATCGAACTCTATAGCAATTTCTAACTTTTTGGAAATTAGTTTTCACAATCAGTTAGCATTGTTCCGGCGTGAATCTATTCATGATGAAATTGCAATGCATACTGGACAAAAACGTCATATATTTAGATAAGCCAGTTGACAAAATAACAACTGTAAAAACAACGCTATCGAAAAAAGTACCTCTGCTACTTTTTATTGGATCACCCGTTATAAGCATATGACTCAAAAAACGGCGAAGGGGCCACACAACGTTATAAACAAAAAGTTTTACTTAACAAAATCAGCGTACATTAAGCTTGGCAATAATTGCGCGCATTTATCAACCAATTTTTAGTTACACAAATCACTTCAAAGCACCATTTTCAATTAATAAAAAATAAATGTCAGCTCTCTATTGATGCCGTAAAAAAAAACAGACTTATTAAAACGCATCTAGAGTATAAGAAAAGCCAACAACTCAAATTAATTAATTTGTTTAAAGCAATGATGGCAAAATAAAAAGAAGAAGCAAACGAAAATAATTTTAATTAGCACCATCGCATGACGTGATTTCCAATTTTTTTTCGACAAAAAAGACGTCAAAACAAAATATTCCACATACGTCATGTATGCCGCTCCTTTCAAGTCATTCAAAAATAATGCACACCAGATACTCGTATCTAACCTCGCAGAGGTCAATAATTTAGCGAATTAGTCATTGTTTTCGTATTTTAAGGAGTACAAACCTTTTGACAAAAAAAAACACTGCACTAATTAATTTGTTGTTTGGTACGCAATTACCACTACCCTCACACAGTTCTGCATTCTTTTTTTTTTTTTGCATTTTGGGTGTTTTTTATATTTTTGTATATTCTTTTGATGGTTTTTTTTCTCTGTCTCGTTTGTCGGTGTTACGATCTACATATATACAAACGGGGCAGCAAATAATAAAAATATGGAATAAAAGAGACTTATAATAAATAAAAATGGTAATAGGTACTTAGGTAGGTAAAGATACTTATGGCTGTACTTTATCTGAACAACGACTGACATTTCACCTTGATTTTCGCCAAGTGTGGTTGAACGATAAACGTACAAACAGGTAAAGGTAAAGGTCACTGCTTTCGTTCAAGGCCAGCTTGAGAAATGAATTTCAATCGGACGGGTAGACGGATGGATGCAAGCAATGAGGGGGAGGTGAGGTGCTGCTGGTGATGGTTATTGTATTTTTTTTTATATTTGTTGTTCGTCTTTTGTCCATAAAGCAATATTGTTGAGTTTTGATTATTCTGCTCTTTATGGTATTGTTATATATATATATATATATATATATATTTTTTATTGTTGGATATTTAATTTTTTGCAGCGTCGTGTTTTTTTTGTAACTGAATTCGCTGATCTTATTTTCTGATTTATGGTGTAATCATCATATTTTTTTTTAATTTACAAAGATAAATTTATTTTTCACGCCGATGATATCATTTCCAAATTGGTAAGTTAAAGTGAACAAACAAATTACGAGCAAAAAGTGAGCAGTCATTGTCGGTGTAAGGTAAAGAAGTTATGTGGAAAATGTATGGTTAAGAGAATTACGTCACCAACTTGGTTATTTAAATAAAAATGCAAACAAAAAACTGGAAGATATATCAAATGAATTACGAGCAAAAAATTAGTAAAAGATCGTCTCTTGAAATGCTGAACTTGAAAAAGAAATTGTTCGGTATTTTGAAGTCAGTATAGTGAAGACTTCTGCTCAAAAAATACCCAAGCACGTAAAAGATGACAATAATTTCGCGCTCACATCATCATAAAACCTACGTTAAGAATTCAAACGATAAGCTGCGATAAGCGACTTTAAAAGTCGTGGCACTGCTACAGACTAGTTGCTAACAAAATATTTAACTATTCGCTTTTAGATGTTAAAAAAGGCTTAACAAAACTTCATATACAAGCATTGCCAATTAAAAAAAAACAATGGTGAATGGGCTAAGAACAATACTGAGAATGCGGAACTATTCGCCGAGCATTTTGAAAACACTTTTCAACTTTTAGATGACAGCATGTTACCAGAGGAATAAAGAGCATTTCTCTGACAGACATTTCCAAGGTTATTAATTTTTTTAAGAAAAATAAGGCCCTTGGATATGATAACTTTACGGAACATATACTTAAAGAACTACCGAAAAAGCATTAGTTAAGTTATTCCACCTTTTAAAAACTTCGCTAAGACTATATGACCACACCGCAGAAATCGTTATGTTTAAAAAACCGGAAAACCTTCAAAAAGAAAAAAAGTTTAGACTCTTCCTAAGATTTCGAAGGTTTTTTAAAAAAAATCTTTTTGAATAGCTTACAGCAACCACCAATTTGGCTTTAGAAACAAGCATTGAACCAGGCTTATAGAATAACCAATAAAATTAAACAAGCCATAAGAGAAAAAAAAGATATGTTCCACCGTTTTTAATTTTGCTGGCGTATCTTAGCCTTTGAAAAAGATTGCCATGAAGGACTTATATTTAAACAAAGAACAGTTTTTCCGGAAGAACACGCCATCATAACAACTTTCACAGACGATACAGCAACGAGTAGCACAGTGGAGTCAGTAACCTTAAAAGTCCATCGAGCTATTAATAAAATCTCTGACAAAACTCTGGCGCATAGCTCCCAATGAGACAAATCAACAAAAGTTAACTTTACTTTCGAAAAGTTAATAACCCACCTATCTTTATCGACTATGTAAGCATTTTATATGCGAATTATGCGAAGTATTTAGAAATGACGCTGGATGCGAAACTCAAATAAAAATAAATTCAACCACATGTATTGGCTTATTTAAAAATATTCCAAGATCAGTATACATAACATGCTGCATGTTTGAAAGCCTGTGTGGACATATGGTATACAACTGTACATTGGTACCAGAACCAGCAATACAATTATCTTACAAGCAGGTATAGCCATCCTTGATGACGAAATAAGAAATTTTGCTCGGAAAAAATATATTCATTACAACGCCGCTATTCTATAAATTTTGGACGAGAGACTTGGTGCGAAGACCACAAAAAACCAAACCGTTCGATATGATCCACTAAAGACTACCGCCATTTTTGGAACTACTATTCCGCGCCTTTATTGGGAGGCTACCTGCCACACGCCTATTTTCTACTGAAAAAAAAACTAGTTGTAGTATTAGTACGTAGATTGATAAGGGAGGTGTTTTATATGGTGTTGGATGTTGGTATTCGATTACTTCAAATTGTCTTTTGAGATTTACCTTAGTGATTAAAAAAACAATATTTTGTTCATTGACATTTTTTGGTGTTACAGGAACATTCAATGAACTTCCCCCGATATACATAAAGAGACAGGCATCCTGCATGACCACATTGGTATGGTAGGTAACCGGCATAGAATCCCAGAATAAAATCTCAAAAATCAACAGCTATACCGTCAACAAATCATAACCAATTCGATGAAGAATCTTGACAAGTGCACGCAGTCAATCACAAGTGCACGCAGTCAATTTGGCGAAGGCGAGACTTGGTATGAGATATATCGATATACAGGGTGCAGCAACATAACTTCATTTATTAAACAGATGATACCCTATCCCATCCCATCCTTTAAATTAATATCCTCAAAATATAGGCCTTATGGCGATGAAATACAGAAAATGACATTGTCACAATATATTGCTCAGACAGTTTCTCAAAATCTTGTGTGGTTCGACAAAAAACAACGTATTTCTATTGCTAATGCCTTGGGATGGGGTATACAAATGGTTTTTGTAAGAAAACGCCCCCAAAGTGTGGGCGTAGGTGAAAATGATCTATGGACAAAATGTTTATATTACCATTTCGGAAGTATTTGCATCAAAATTTGTTTCGAAAGTTTTAAAATTTGGACAAAAAGCGTTTTTTACTAAAAACGCCCCAAAAAGTGGGCGTGGCAAAAAACTTTGTATGGACGAAATATAGATATTAGGATTGTCTAAATATGTTGCAAACACACTTTTTTGAAATTCCTTACGGTTTGGCTTAAAACTACGTTTTTGCTAAAAGGGGGCGTGGCAGTGGGCGGATTTTAAAAATTTTTACACTTGTTCTAGTGACTCGGCCAAGGATCCTATATACCAAATTTCATTATCCTAGCTCAAAATTTAAGGCCCAAAAATCGGTGACGAACAGACAGACGGACGGACGGACGGACGGACAGACAGACATGGCTAATTCGACTCAGCTAACGATTCTGAGTCGATCCATATACTTTGAGGTATATGTAGCTAAATTATTTCTCTATGTTGCAAACTAAGTATCAAAACTAATATACCCCTATGGGATAGGGTATAAAAACGCAACAAAATTTTGAGTAGGAGTCGTTGCTCTGACCTGTTGGAACTAATGGGTCCGAAGTTCAATTTATTAATGCCGCTCTAAATTCATTGTCATTGTGACCTCATTTTCTTAAAAAAAAATCACTTCGCACTGTGACTTTAGATGAAAGCGAAGGTATTTGATTCATGAAGCGCGTGTTCTATTTTTATATTTATCCTCGATGAGATCAAGAAATCGAACCGCAGATGAATAAATAGTACAACGTGCCTAATATCCATCCAAATTACAACAAATTATTTGCCTTCCAGATGGGCCAATTGCTTTTTTAGTGATAAGTTAGGTTTGATTTGTTAAGCGCACAGATCGTTGTTGGGATTACTAGTTTGAAGCTCTAACTGCTTCAATGTTCGCAAGTGATCTGATGGGTCGATCGTCTTGTCAAACTCGCCGTTTATAAATATAAAGCATTTAATAATAACAGAGCCTAACGCAACATCGTTAATGCGATTTCAGAAACCGCGCTGGATTGCAATCAGAGAACATCCGTTGCAAAAGTATACCTCGCATTTAGAAATATAAATGTTGCCGCACCCTATACATTACAGATATAGAGGGGCTTCTAATAGGGACGCCCGAAATCCGTCAAATTGGTTCTTATAGGTTCAGTAATGTTAGGGAAATTATGAGAGGTTTAACAACGTCTATTAATTACCAAATTTTTTACTACCAAAATCGCATAACGTGATTTTATCGATTCCAACAACCATCCCGGCGAGTCGTCTTTTTAACAACAAACATAGCATATTTGCGTTGTTCTTAAGCAATTGTCTTTTTTAAGACTTCAATTGCCAAATTTCGCGTTGTTTTTTTTTTTGAGAATTCAATTATATACTGACCCGACG
This sequence comes from Rhingia campestris, assembly GCA_932526625.1. Taxonomy (NCBI): domain Eukaryota; kingdom Metazoa; phylum Arthropoda; class Insecta; order Diptera; family Syrphidae; genus Rhingia; species Rhingia campestris. The sequence continues at coordinate 148,530,175 of OW052182.1, read as the reverse complement.
GGCTCAGTGGCACGATGGTTAGTGCGATGAACTGACGCGCAGGTCTGGGTTAGATTCCCATCGGTAGCAACATCAAAACTGGCCCTTCTCCCGTGATGATCTTCAAATTATCAATTATCAATTGTCAAGAAAAGCATATCTCAACTTAGCCGTTCGGATTCAGCATAAAACAGGAGGTCCCAAGCATAGTTGCGACGGATATTTAAACAACGTTGCATTTAACATTACATTACATTTAACGCCAAACAATGTTTTTTTTTTAAATAAAAAAAAATACATATCCATCACATAGCTTGGTTTATTTAGATTTTAAAATCTAGCACCTTATAAGATCGTTCATCTTGACATAATTGTCAAGCTTACAAAGTCTTTGATTACCTCGAAACTTTAGAGAAGTGCTTAATAGGACCACCCTGGGTAAAGATAGTTTCTTTTATTATTTTAATGTGAATACAAATGTTGTTCTTATCTAATGTATTTAGTAATATCAGAATGCTTACCGCCACTTAATAAATAAAGTAACAATTAGACTTACCTAAAAAGAAAAGAAAAATAAATTAGGTAAAATATATTTTAATGTAATAAACATTTAAGTGAAATGTTCATTTAAAATTGTATATAAATTAAGCAGTTTTATAAAGTTAAATATGAAATTGGCAAATATGTATGTTCTATTATTTTTTTTTTTCAAATAAACTATAAAGCTTTTTATGTTTTTGCTTTGATCTTATTATTGATTTTAATAATAACTTTATCTCCGCGACATCAAAATATTTAATTGATGACTTCCTTTTTTTCCTTTGGTTTTAAAGTTTAGTGAATTATTCATATGAGACAATAGGGAACATAAAGAAATCAATTATATAGGCTCCTATTCTTATACTAACTTTTCCAAGTAAAAAAAAACAACAGAGAGGACAAACAAAACTTGTTTTCAAAAACAACGAACATTTAAAAAAAAAATATCGAAACCAATCTTCAATACCACTAGAAAAGTTGAAGGTAAGGTGAAATTTTGAGAAGACATGATTGGTCATGGAAAACTATTCCATTGTGATCCATTATGATCAACGTTGTGTAATATCATCCTTATATGATCATATGGTTGGGTGCTGTAGAACGAAGGTAGACTCTGATTGGCGTTAACTTGGCAATGCCCAGTGTTGCAACTCTGACTACACATCAAATGTGCTTATCTTTTACCTCCAAGTGGTAACCATCGGGTACTGGTCTCATCCAACCGGATTTGACTTGCTAAACGATAAGTGCGAGTGTTGATAACACGACGAAAAACAGCAACACTATAAACACCCTGGTGAGAATGGCACGGAAGAATACCCGGCCTGCTGTCCCAGGCGAACCTAGATGAGCTGCTCTGACATATTCGGACAACAGGTTGTCTAGGAATTTCAAGGGTTAGTCAGGCCCCTTGAACAGAGATGGTGGCGGATGAACCGAAAGGCCAACGGCAGCGCTCAATCCCGTAGTGGATACAGATGGCCCCGTGTCCTAGGGGTATCTAATAAATTGGAACTGGCCCTCCAGGTTGGGGGTTGTGCTTTGGGTTAACTACCCACCCACAGAAAAAAAACATGGTTACGAAGCAACCAATAGCCTCGGAAAGGACGGATTTTATTGTTGACGACCCTGCTAAACGAAAAAAGGACAACGACGTTCGTATCTGCACCTGGAATGTGAGAACATTAAACAGGAGAGGTGCAGGCGAACAACTAGCGGAAGCCCTAAACTGCTACAAAGCAGACATTACTGCCATCCAGGAAATACGATGGGATGGGCCGGGCAAAAAGAGGATGAAAAACTGTGACATATACTACGGACCGTGTTATAGTGAGCAGAAACAGCGACTATTCGGATGCGGATTTGTTATAAGTGCCAGACTTAGGCAAGAAGTCTTATGTTTCCAAGACATTAGCGAACGCATAGTAACAATCCGCATCAAGGCCAAATTCGCCAACATAAGCCTTATATGCGCTCACGCTCCGACGGAAGAAAAAGATGATATAGCTAAGGATTGCTTCTACGAGCTCCTCGACAAAACCTATGAGCGACTACCGAAGTACGATGTTAAAATCGTGCTGGGAGATTTTAACGCAAAGGTAGGAAGAGAAGACATCTTTAGAAGTATTGTCGGAAAACATAGCCTACACGACAACACGTCTGGTAACGGACTTAGGCTAATTGATTTCGCTACGGAACGAAATGCCACTATAGCCAGCACACGGTTTCCTCACCTCGATATCCATAAGGGGACATGGCGGTCTCCAGATCAACGAACGGTCAACCAAATTGATCACATTGCGATAGATAAGAGGCACGCATCCAGTATTTTGGATGTCCGAACATTCCGAGGAGCTAACATCGACTCGGATCACTACCTTGTAGCAGCCAAGGTAAGAATGCGGATATCCACCACGCCACAACAATCCAGAAATACTGTGAAAAAATTTAATGTCGGAAGACTGCAATCGCAAGAGACCGCCAAGACCTTCGCACAACGCGTATCCCTTAACCTCTCGATTAACACCATACCACTAGCATCGAATGTAGAAGAGCAATGGCAACGATGCCAACAGGCCATTAGATCAGCCGCAACTGATGTGCTAGGTTTCTCGCGCCCACCAGCAAGAAACCCCTGGTTTGATGAGGAATGCCGACAGATGCTCGCAGCCAAGAACGAGGCCTACAAGGCTAAGCTGCAGGTGAAGACGAGAGCTGCCATTGAGCTCTATAGGCAAAGAAGAAGGGAAGAACATCGGCTTTTCAGCAAGAAGAAAAAAGAGCAAGAAAAGCGCGCGATCGAGGATATAGAGAGGTGCCACTCCAGGAACGATGTTCGCAAGTTTTACCAAAGTGTAAAACGTCAAAGCCAAGGATACAAGGCTCGAACAGAATCCTGTCGAGATGAACAAGGAAATATTGTAGTTGAGACACAGTCGATGCTGAGGATATGGAAGAACCACTTCTGCAGACTGTTAAACGGCGATGACGAACAACATTCCGCTGTCAGGCAGAACGAACCATTCAATATTGGCAACGACAGCGAAAACTGCCAACCACCCGACCTGAGTGAAGTGAGGATAGCAATATCTAAACTCAAGCTTAATAAGGCTGCCGGAAATGACGGCCTTCCCGCTGAGCTCTATAAGGCCGGCGGAGATGACTTGGTAAGTAACATCCACCAACTCGTAAGCCAAATCTGGTCGGATGAAAATATGCCTGAAGAATGGAACCTCAGCATCGTTTGCCCGATCCACAAAAAAGGAGACCCTCTTAACTGCGCCAACTACAGAGGAATAAGTCTCCTCAACATCGCCTACAAGATCCTATCTGCCGTAATATGTGAACGCCTGAAACCGTTTACCAACAACCTGATTGTCCCTTATCAGTGTGGTTTTAGGCCAGGAAAGTCCACAACCGATCAAATTTTCACACTTCGGCAGATCCTGGAAAAAACTCAAGAAGTCCAAATCGATACCCACCACCTATTCATCGATTTCAAAGCCGCATATGACAGCATTTATAGAGACGAACTGTACAGAGTCATGTCTAGTTTTGGTATACCGCCCAAACTCGTCCGTTTGTGTAGGATGACGATGGAGAATTCTCGCTGCTCCATCAGGGTCGGAAACGACCTCACCGACACATTCGATACCAAAAAAGGATTTAGGCAAGGCGATGCGCTGTCATGTGACTTCTTTAATCTGATTCTTGAGAGAATTGTGCAAAACTCCAAAGCCAACACCAGAGGCACAATTTTCCAAAAGTCGGTGCAACTACTAGCATACGCTGACGATATTGACATCATTGGTAGGACTCAACGTGATGTCATAGCCACGTTTGCTAGTATAGAGAAGGAAGCGGCGAAAATGGGTTTAGCAGTAAATGAGGGTAAGACTAAGTATATGCTGTCAACACGAAAGGACACACAACATCGACGAATTGAACAGAACGTCACCATTGACAGATATAACTTTGAGGTAGTACGGGACTTTGTCTACCTCGGCTCCGCTATTAACTCTGACAACAACATCTCGTCAGAAATTAAACGAAGAATTACTCTTGCCAACCGCTGTTTCTTCGGGCTAAGAAGGCAATTTAGTAGTAAAGCCCTCACTCGAACTACTAAGGAGATCCTATATAAGACCCTGATCATCCCAGTCCTGCTCTACGGCGCTGAAGCATGGACCGTATCAAAAGCGGATGAAGAAATCCTTGGTAGATTCGGATTTAGTCAATCTACGCTATGTGTTATTTGTCACAGGCTTACAAAGGCTTACAAAGAGATCGCTGTATAAAGTAGTGTAGAAAAAATCGATCATAGGACAAAAACTTTTATGGAATTTCATTTTTTTGGACTAAATTTATAAATTTTATTTCTTTTTTTTGAAACAATCATAGTAAGCATAGTTAAGCAGCAATGAAAAATCGATTATAGAAATGAATTTAAGCAACGTTTCTTAGAGACAATTTAAATATTTAAACATACTTAACTAAACAACCTCTGAGACACATTTTAAGAAAATCTAATAAATACGGCTGATAACCTTTTCATCGACTTCGAGGCCTCGTATGATAGCATACATCGATCCATCTTCATTGGTCGCTCCCATCGTGCCGTTTAAGAAGTATGTACGCCAATTTATGAAGAGGCGATACGCGTTGGTCTTGTAGTTGACGATAAAAGACTCATTAAATGCTATCAACAAACAAAGTACTGTCGACGCACAACCTTAGAAAAAATGTCCTTGTTTATAGCAACAATTTTGAGATAGTAATAGTTAAAGAGTTCTGCTGTCATGGATGACACCTGTAGATACGTTGACAGGTAGACTGCTATAGGAAACCAATGATATATCGATTAAGCGAAATAAATGTGATTAAAACTCTAAACCCGAAGGTCAAAATGTTTGCTCTACCGGACCCTAATCCTACCAGTCCTACTTTACGGCGCCAAGTGCTTGCATGTAGACTACATTGGCCAATGTAGTCCAGTATTGGCCAAAAATTGAAAATCACAATTTTCTGCAAAATTAACCCCTTTACTGATTAACCTTCAAATTCAATATTGAGTGTTGTTAAGTACGTGCTTATGAGCAGTGCATCCACTACTCGTTTTTATGTAGATCCATAGGTACTTGAGCGAGCTGGGCAACGAACTTACTTGCTGTTTTTTTTATAGAAAGCTTCATAACAATATTGTGAACATAACTTATAGAACTAAATGAGGAGAGGACAGCTATATGTTTGGAGTCGAATTTCATGGGAAACATACAACTCTATAACTTATACATTTTCAAAAACAAACTCCAATTCTTATATGTGTTATATCTACCAATCAACAAAATTCCATCGATATCTAGAAACCTCTCATCTAACACAATATCACATGGCAGAGTTTTCTTATACAAAAGATTTTAACGATGGGAACCGTCTATAAAAATGAATTATCATCCAGTTCAGGAAACCACCAAATAGATTTAACCAAACTGAATATGAGAACCTGGCAAAAGTAAACTCGTGCAAATTATAAGCCCATTATTAAGCAAACAAACAGAACGCACAAAAAAAAACTCTTCCTAGAAGCGATTATATAGATGTTCTCATGCTCACCGCATGTGTCTGGGTATCTTTCTTAAATGTGATGGCGCATAAAATTAGATGTCGTCACGCATCTTGCCACGAATAGTAGTTCACAAGATTGTTATTTTTTTTCGTACCCCCCCACGGCACAATAAGTATTACTCAAGCCCCACAGATCAGCCATTGTAGCCATAGCAATGCATAGAGGGTTTACGCCTTTGGGCCCGAATAGGCCAGGCAAGTTGCTCATTGTTGTGTGATTGTAAGCCTAATTAGGATCCGGTTTATTTTCGGGAGTTTCTGGCATGTGTGCAAATGTTAATTGCAACATGAATTAGATGTTTTATAGAAGGGTTTGATACCACAAGTATCAATGCTTAATTGGATCGATTCAGTCGCTGGTCTTTAATTTGATATCCAACGATTCGTTGAGGTTTTTTGTTGGTCTACACATGTGAGTCAGCTATTAAGTTTCGCAAATGTTGAAATGACCCTAGGCCATATGAAGACGATCTAATATGGGTATATGCAAAAACGAGACTCGTGTCAGGGTCTAATCGGATTCAGCTCACATTTGGCGAGTTTTACTTACATCTGACCTCGGGGTTAGTAAAATGGGTTTTTCTATATAAATATAAATCCCCTAAATAAATGAATTGAAAAAATACACATAGAATAGTGGCGGTTAGATCACCCCTTTCTGCATTAATTGCGCGGTGGGTACACCTGCTGTTCGATTGTTAGGTAGGTATAGGATAACCAGATGCTAACATTTATTTGGAAACAACAAGATAAATGAGGTTAGAAGCAATAGGAAAAAGGCGTGACAACTTGAATTTAAATTTAAAATAATCGTTTCCATCGGACAGAAAAATTGCCAAACGAATTTGTGAGGGATTAGACAATGAGGACGCGATGTTTTTTTTGTATTATATTCCAATTAGGTGCACCTGCTTTGCGAAATGCTTTTGAGGGCATGGCGAGATGGTACGATATCGGGAATATAAATACAATTTTTAGTTAAGGGGTGCAACGCTTAGTCATTGCAGTCCAAATGCCCTTAAAAATAGTTTCTGTTTTTGATATTCACATCCCAGTCAGAGCTGCGTAGACATAAGGAATCAATCCAGAAAGAAACGTCACTCTTTCGCTCTATAACTGTCTAGTTCGGCCTCACTTGGAGTATGCTTCACAAGTTTGGACACCCTTCTATGTAGTTCATTCGAATAGAATTGAATCAGTCCAACGTAAATTCATAAGATTTGCTTTGAGAGGACTTCCATGGGATGATCTGCACAATTTGCTCCGTATAGGTGCAGAATTAAACTGCTGCAACTATTGCCTTTGTCTCAACGTAGACTTAACAATGACATGGTTTTCTTACACCAATTATTATCAGGACAAATTGATGCTCCTGATCTTTTAAGTGCTATTGGTTTTAATACTCGGGGAGGTTCCTACAACCTGCGTAGATTCAATATATTACATATACCTAGCCATAAACACAACTATGGCATGCATGAGGCTATTAGTCGCATGAGTAGAGTTTACAATAAAAATAACGACGTAGTTGAACTGCATGTTAGTAAAAGTAGTTTGAAAAACACTCTGCGAAATTGTATTCTAGAGCCGTAATAAGTATATTTAAAATTGTCCTTTGTTTAATAACATATATAACTTCATTGTAATTTAATCGTTTATTGATTTTGCTAGTGATTTCAAACTTAGTTTCATCTATGTTCTGTTTTGTCCCACTAACAAATGCACTAAATGATGAGCCTGTGGATGCATATTATATGCTGTGGCAAATCTCTGCTCGTAGATGCTGCTTGTATTAAGCTCGCTACGACACAGATCTGATAGTGTTAAAAAAAAGAAGATATGAAATGCATGCCACAAAGTGATCAACAAATATAATAACCCAATGTTTATTTATTTACTTAAATCTATAACTTCTTTTGGAGCCTAAAAAAACATCAGAAAATTCCGAAACAATTTTGGGCATTTATCCAACAACCAGAGTCCGTAATAATGAGAATATTGCTGCAGTAACAGAGATTATTAGTTAAGGTTTGGGCATCTCTTATGGAACGTTGTGGCGTATTTTGAAGCGTGATCTTGCTTCAAAAGCGTATAAAATACAGCTACGTCCAAGAATTGAAGCCGACTGACTTTGGTTTACATTTTAATTTCAGCTTATTTTCTTTCTCGAGCTTAATCTAGTTTAATACCAAAACTAGGATGATCTCTCACTATAAACCGGGCTTTAGAGAATGGACCATTTAAGAGTTAGTCAAGGAAAACATTTGAAAAAAATTATCTTTAAACATTGAATGGCATGAACCAAACTAACACCCAATATGTTTGTGTTATTTTTTACCTCTCTCAGGTACGGTAATGCAATATATCAGATTTGTATTGCTCTCCCAATAACACATATTGTTTGCTTTTCCAGTAGATACAAACAAATACCTCTATGAGATGTTAGGGGCATATACAAACTAAGATCTTATAAGTACCATTACCTTGCTTAGTTACATTTATAGGTACCCTTTCAGGAAAATTAATAAACCAAAGGCTTTCGGTATGGTATATGGGATGAAGGAATGTGAGAGCTTGGCAACTCACTTGACAATTAACAGCACAACCCCTAATATAGGATCAAACAGGTGCACAGGCTAGCAAGATTGCCCGAATAAATATTTTTCATATCTGTTATATAGGGCGTACTTTTAAAATTCAAGGCGGAATTAAATGCGAAGTATGGTTTTTTTTTTACCTAAAATGCCAACCATTTAGCCTCCAGATGCGTCCACAGTCCGCAAGAATTGCCACACCTACTATTCATCTTAATGTTAGGATTGATAAAAATCTTGGGATCATTTTATTTTTATGAAACCAATGAAATGAAAATGAAAACGAAAACCAGATAGAAATGTTAAATAATAGCATGTTCAGAAGAGCTTTGTGAATTAATCTCTAGATGTACGACATCTTATGAAATCAATTATTACTGTAGTTAAACTAACAACAATACGAACAACACAATATTAACACTTATTTTTATATGGAACTATCAGAAAATATATTTGCACCTATTTGCAGAAACTCACTCTTAATATGGAATATAAAAATATTCGGTAAATATTTTTGTTGTTGGCCAACATTTAAAAATCTATTGAAAAATAGTTAGGCCAAAAGAAGCTACGAGGCTTTAATATAAAACGGTATAGATATTAAGTGTTATTCAGCTTGTCAATATTGGTCGAGAGAAATTTATGATTTTTGTAATAATAGAAAAAATTAGAAAAATCAGTTATTCGGAATTTCTCGAAAAATAACTGGATCTGCAGTTTTGTTACAAACGTTAATGTTAATATGTGTGTTCTGTTTAAGCACAATAGTTATAGCCGTTTTTTTGCAAACCTTGGTTACGTTAAATCGTTATATATTAATAGAAGAACTGAATCATAAAAAAGTGACCTAGAATTTAAGCCATAAAAATTACAATTTCGAAGTTTAAAAAAACCCGGTCTAGCCGAGTATAGATAGATAAACGGAATCGCGGAACACATTTCTTTCGATTCCCCTATAATTATACCCTATCCCATAGGGGTATATTAGTTTTGATACTTAGTTTGTAACATAGAGAAATAATTTTGCTACATATACCTCAAAGTATATGGATCGACTCAGAATCGCTAGCTGAGTCGATTAAGCCATGTCTGTCTGTCCGTCCGTCCGTCCGTCTGTACGTCACCGATTTTTAGGCCTTAAATTTTGAGCTAGGATAATGAAATTTGGTACATAGGATCCTCGTCCGTGCCTACGGAACAAGTGTACAAATTTTTGAAATCCGCCCACTGCCACACCCCCTTTTAAGAAAAACTCAGTTTTTGGCCAAACCGTAAGGAATTTCAAAAAAGTTTCTGAACAACATATGTAGACAATCTTAATATCTATATTTCGTCTATATAAAGTTTTTTGCCACGCCCACTTTTTGGGGGCGTTTTCAATAAAAAACTGTTTTCGGTCAAATTTTAAATTTTTTGAAAAAATTTTTGATGCAGAATCATTAACATTATTAATATGAACATTTCGTCTATATAGTATTTTAACCCACGCCCACTTTTTGGGGGCGTTTTTATATATAAACCATTTTTATACACTACCCCATAACATATGCAGGAGAAAACCTTGTCTTTTGTAGAACCGTAAAAGTATTTTGTAAGCAGTCTGAAGAATTTGTTGTCACACATCGTGCTTTTAGCCATGCCCACTTTTTTTGGGGATTTTAGTTTTATGGATAGGATGGGATAGGGTATTCAACGATCCGCACAGCGGATTGTAGCCTTCTCATATGTTTAAATCATAAGAATCAATCAAAATCTCGAGTTTTATGATGGCAATATCTTCCTCTTGTAAGAGAAAGTTAAAACAATTATAAAACTAATTTCCTTCTGTCTTGCCAATAGACTTTTAATCAATCTTCCGTAATAATATTTAAAAAAAAATCACAAATAAATATTTATTTGCTATATCCACACAGCTCATATATATGTGTTTCATTAAACGAGTTTCTAAAAAATCACGATAATTAAATCAGTGTTCCATGACCTCTAATAAATCAATGTTAATTAACAAACACCTTTTTGGTTATTATAAAATAGAATTGAATATTCATTATCTATATTTCTCTATGTCGTAGAAAATTTAAATTCATTTATATTTTTATACCCTATCCCATAGGGGGGTATATTAGTTTTGATACATAGTTTGTAACATAGAGAAATAATTTTGCTACTAATACCTCAAAGTATATGGATCGACTCAGAATCGCTAGCTGAGTCGAATTAGCCATGTCTGTCTGTCCGTCCGTCCGTCCGTCCGTGTGTCCGTGTGTCCGTCCGTCCGTCTGTCTGTTCGTCACCGATTTTTGGGCCTTAAATTTTGAGCTAGGATAATGAAATTTGGTATATAGGATCCTTGTGCGAGTCACCAGAACAAGTGTAAAAATTTTTGAAATCCGCCCACTGCCACGCCCCTTTTTTAGAAAAACTTATTTTTTGGCCAAACCGTAAGGAATTTCAAAAAAGTGTCTGAGCAGAATATTTAGACAATCCTAATATCTATATTTCGTTCATACAAAGTTTTTTGCCACGCCCACTTTTTGGGGGCGTTTTTAGTAAAAAACGCTTTTTGTCCAAATTTTAAAACTTTCGAAAAAATTTTTGATGCAATTACTTCCGCAATGGTAATATAAACATTTTGTCCATAGATCATTTTCACCTACGCCCACATTTTGGGGGCGTTTTTTTACAAAAACCATTTGTGTACCCCATCCCAAGGCATTAGCAATAGAAATACGTTGTTTTTTGTCGAACCACAAAAGATTTTGAGAAACTGTCTGAGCAATATATTGTGACAATGTCATTTTCTGTATTTCATCGCCATAAAGCCTATATTTTGAGGATATTAATTTAAAGGATGGGATGGGATAGGGTATTCAACGATCCGCATAGCGGATTGTAGCCTCTCATATGTTTTTTCCTTATGTTTTTAAATGTTATTCTCATTCTAAATAAGAAGATTCAAGTTTTATAAAATTTACCAATAATAAGAGCTTCTGCTTGAAATACTTATAAAAATTATTCAAAGAAGAGGAACATCATACTATGCACTATGAAATTCAACAAGCTTTCTCGTTTTTGATTTTAATCGGACAACATTTTGAAAGATATTTTGAAAAGCATGGCATAGTACATGTTTGATAAATCCACACAAAAATGGAAAACATGAAATGAAATTGAAAAACATATATGAAGACTACAATCCGCTGTGCGGATCGTTTAATACCCTACCCCATCCCATCTGTAAAACTAATATCCCCAAAAAGTGGGCATGGAAAAAAACAGGATGGGAATTAAATAGAGAAAATGACATTGTTAAAACAAACTGTATAGATATTTTATAAAACACTTTAATGGTTCTAAAATCTACAAAAGACAAAGTTTTTCTCTTGCATATATTATGTTATGGGGTAGTGTATAAAAATGTTTTATACATCGTCCCCAAAAAGTTGGCGTGGGTTAAAATGGTCTATAGACGAAATGTTCATATTAATATTACCAATGATTCTGCATCGAAATTGTTTCCAAACATTTTAAATTTGACCGGAAAAAGTTTTTTTTACTGAAAACGCCCCAAAAAGTGGTAAAAAACTTTTTATAGACGAAATATAAATATTGCGATTGTCTAAATATGTTGTTCAAAAACTTTTTCCATAGTCTTTACGGTTTGGCCAAAAACTACGTTTTTCTTTAAAGGGGGCGTGGCAGTGGGCGGATTCCAAAAATGTTTACACTTGTTCTGCTGGTAGCAACAAAGAGCACGTGTACCAAATTTCATCCTTCTAGCTCAAAATGTAAGGCCCAATAACTGGTGACGTACGGACGGACGGACGCACAGACATGACTAAATCGACTCAGCTTGCGATTCTGAGTCGATCCATATACTTGGATATCTAGCTAAATTATTTTTCATGTTATAATCTAGAGAGTATAATGAGACGAAATATTTTCAAAAAGCATGGTTCCGGACTGAAGCTAGTTATTTCATAAGAAATGTTTCCTTTGGGTACAATTAAAGCACATTATTTATTGAAGCATTTCCTCATAGATTTCAGGAAGTTTTTCAATGGAGAAGCCCGAAAAAGTCGGTCCTGCTATTCTGGGATGAGATTGAAATCACTGGTTTACTCTATCTATACCTAAGCAGTTTTAGGAATGTTTAAGAAATGGTTGTCGTAAATTTACAATGTTTCGCACGCTGTAAATTTACGACGCTACATGAATATCCTTAGTATGTATGTACCGTTATTATGTCGATTCTAACAAGGAAAAAGCGTAGTTAAGCCACAGACGCTGCTTAAAATATCTAAAAAGCATTTCTGCAGACTGCTAAGCAGTGATGTTATGAGGGATGCCGCACTGTCAGTCAAAACGAGCCTTTTGAAACTGGGGAAGAGCGAAACTACAACAAGCCTTCTGATGATCTATATATAGAGGGGATCGAATTTGGTAAGACACATACAGCAACTCACACCAAAAGTTGGTCGGATGAAAGAATGACTGAAAAATAGAAGCAACCATATAAATCTTTTTATTTGCGTCATATGACGCTTACCAATCTAGTCATACTCTAAGGCGCTGAAGAACGTACCATATAAAAAGCACGTCAAGAAATCATTGGGCTTGTTGAGCAAAAAAAAAACTCCGTGGAAAGTAGGGTATGAAGAGCGAATGGGTATCAACAATCTGACCGACAAGCTTCTTCGTTTTTTAGAAAAGTGGTAGTCGCAGAACAGGAAGAATGCATCCTTAGTAGTGCGCAAGTAGAAACCGATCTAATCCAACTTGAGAAATTAAGATAAGTAACGAGAAATTGGGAGAATCCTGGAATCAACATACAACAGACTCACTTTTGAAATGGATTTGATTAAAATCTCGATTTGAATTCTTATAAAAGTAAGTGTAATAACAGGATATAAGCATATTTATCATATATTTTCAAAATTTCTATTGAATATAAAATTGAAGTGATAACACGTGAATTCATATAATTACTGAATTCAAAATGAGTTCTTACACAAAACATAGAAGAAAGATCCAATACGGTATACAAACGACAAAATACGACGGCAGAAAGGCAAGGCATTTGCCTTGGCTACTAGTTTTTTGAAAGATAGTTTCATCTTGAAATGCAACACCTAAGTCCATTTAATGAAATCGCGGAAAATTGTCTTATAAAAGGAATTGTTATACCAAATCAACCAAACGTGCATGTTTCAGTATACAAATCATTTTAATAAATGGAAGCAAAAGGTGGTCTACATACATATTGTGTCTAACCACTTAGACCATACACAATATGTGCTCGGATCGTTATGGCCGGAGACACAAAATGTATTGCATACTCGAACCGATGATGGTAGTTGTTACCTTATGATAGCAAAGTACAGTTCTAAGGAACTTAACTGAATCGTGTTGATTACTGGACTCCTACACAAAGTTGATTGCCTGGTTGCGTGCGTACAGGTGCGTAACATTATTTGTCTACCCTATCCAGACAGACATAATTTCGGTATTAAGTGGGTTGACGCACAGATTAATTATTAAGACAAAGGATACGTCTTGAGCGTGACCTCTTTCAAAGAAATTACTTCAAAAAAAAAACAAGTTGAATGAAGCAATTAAATTATCTTAGCTGATGTGAAAATATGTAAATATAAGGCTAAAGAAGCACTGCGTAAGGCTTACGGTATTTGACTCTACAAACAATTGAAAAAACTAACAGGATACATATTAATACCAATATACAATCCCCACGCACATTTTTAGAGAAATAACTAACATCTGTGGGCAACTGGGGGTGATGCTTCAGCGTTATAAGTTATTCGGGCGTAAATGTAACTAGAAATCGTAACCAGACTTTATATTTGGACCAAAAGCCTTTATAGGACGACAACAGAAGTGGACTCTTGTAATGAAATATTGCAAATGGTTTACAGCCATCACCGCTGTTATTAGATATAACTTTATCAAAAGGTGTAATGAAAAAGAGCGAGTTCATAATGTGCAATTTTGTTGCACATGCCATGCAGAAAATATTTATTCAAAGCAACTATAAACAGAAATACTGCTGCAAGTTTGCGGCAGTTTTGCATTTCCAAAAATGAGTTCATATATGCAATAGTCAGTAAAAAGAAATTACAGAAATTCTTAGTTTCTCTTTCTTTTTTTCAGTGACAGAGTTTGGTACATTCTTAATCACTTAAATGGATCAAATGTTCAAAGGCAAATTTCAGGTTCATTTTCTATAATGTAATGTTATTAAGAACTACAATTTTATATCAATAACTCAACAGTTTATTGAAAAGGAGATTTGTCCATTTGGGAAAAATCAAATTTTGGCCGACCCAAAACCTCTCTGAGGCTGGCAATTATTTTAACTATTTATAATGCAGTTTTTTTTTACAATAAGGAACGCAAAAATTGCTATGCTGCCGCATTTTTATTTTCATGAACTCGTCCAAAGTTTGGAGCATTAAGTTTTAGCAAAAAGAAACTTAAATGTTCCTGGTTAAATCTGAGGCTCAGGATTACTTGAGAAAAGAGAACAAGAAAGTATAAGGTAGTCTGCTAAGAACTAACTAAAGATTATTTTTAAATTACAATCGAATTAGGAATTTATAGGCCAAAGCCTAGCGGGGTAAAAAAAAACTATGAGAAGGCTACAAACCGCTGTGCGGATCGTTTAATCCCATCCTTCCATCCCATCCTTAAAATTAATATGCCCGAAATATAGGCTTTATGGCGATAAAATATAGAAAACAACATATTGTGTAGACAGGTTATCAAAATATTTTATGACTTGACAAAAAACAACGTTTTTCTCGGGGTAGGGTATACAAATGATTTTTGTAGGAAAACGCCCACAAAAAGTGGGCGTGGGTTAAAATGGTCTAAGGACGAAATGTTCATATAAATTTTATTAAAGTTTTTGCATCAAAAGTTTTTTCGAATATTTGAAAATTTGACTGAAAATAGTTTCTTTAATGAAAACGCCCCCAAATATTGACGGAATAGAAATATTGAAATTTTTTACACTTGTTCAAAAAGCGCGTAGGTACAAGGATCATACATACCAAATTTCATTATCCTAGCTTAAAATTTAAGGCCTAAAAACCTACAGACGGACGGACAGACATGGCTAAATCGCTAGCGATTCTGAGTCGATCCATGTACATACTTGAAGTATATCTACCTAAATTATTTTTCTATGTTACAAACTATATTTCGGAATAGAAATGAAAAAAATGTCGTTATTTCACGCCACCGAAACTATTAGCAAAAAGTTTACGAAAACCACATGATGCTTTCACACCGAACTCTGTCCAGGTTTAGTTTGACATTTCAATCATTTCCATTATATTACATTTTTCACAAGCCAGAGCCATAGTTGAAACGAGATGAAAAAATATTTTTTTTTGACAGCGAGTTCATCAGCTGTTTTGTGGGACGTGTGGAACACGTGTAAAATGTATGAAAAGAAGGTTCCAAACAACCTTCAACGAGATGACGTCTGCGAAGCGGTAACCTACTAGTTTTTGAAAACTGCAAATGTATTGGAAAACTACGGTTTTCGATGTAGGTTTCAGGTATTTTTACGAAAACTCAGTTTTCGGTTCGGTGTGAAAGCACTATTAAGTCAAAATCTGGACAAACAATTTGTAGCAAACAAATTGATGATAGATACAAATTCAATTACAATTAAGCCTTATTTTTATTATTTTTTTAGGCAAAACGCTGGTGAGCATGGCGCAATGATGTCAAATTAGTAGGTACCTATCAATCTGCCCTAGCGAGGTATCCGTCGAAGCGGACATTTTTAACGCATACTTCGTAGGAGATTCAAATTCCATTCGAGGTATGTATCATCGGAAAGAAATACTACACAAATGCGACGGCGAAGCTCGTATTATTGAGGGGTGTTTTTTTCCTTTGAGCTCGCCCTGGAAACACAAATGCAAACGACTAGTACGAAAATTACTTAAATAAATAGTTTTATATAATTACATACATTTTTCTATTCCTCCACTTCACTTCGTAAACAAATTCCGCGAAGAATTTGTGTCCGAGGAAATCGGAAAAAGAATTGCACTTAGCTGTCAAAAATTGAACGAAAAAAGCACCTGAACGCACTTCAACGCAATTCGCTGGGATGCGTTACAAAATATCGGAGAATTTTCCGCTCCGACGTCCGACGTATACCTGGCTAGGGCCGAATATGTTTTGAAAACCTAAATAAAGACAAATTTGGAATTTCGTCATATTTTGTTTGGCCTTAGGTATTTTAAGTCACAAAAAAATACAAATACAAATTTTTGGCGCAACAGGCTCGTAAGTACCCAGGGCCTAGCTTTCTCACAACCATTCATGTGTGCGTGTGTACTTCTTGCACGATGGCGGGACCTCCTGTTTTATGCCGACTCCGAACGGCTAAGTTGAGATAAGCTATTCTTGACAATTGATACTACTCGGATGATTTGTCAGATCATCATGAGAGGAGGGCCAGTGAAAAATCATTTAGGTGTTGCTAAGTCACCTATGTTTTCCTATAATCGCTACAGAAGTATATCCCAAAAAGTTTTAGTCAAGGCAACGATTACATGTAAAAACACTTCTGTGAGACTTTTATTGGTTTCTACATGCTTTCTACAGAAAACAGGAAGTACGACGCCATGCAAGTCTCCTACAACGCGACCGATACAAAGCAAAATGAATTGAAGACATGTCCTGAATTATCTACCTACAAAAAAACAGCTTACCACGCA
This sequence comes from Rhingia campestris, assembly GCA_932526625.1. Classification (NCBI taxonomy): domain Eukaryota; kingdom Metazoa; phylum Arthropoda; class Insecta; order Diptera; family Syrphidae; genus Rhingia; species Rhingia campestris. The sequence goes on along the minus strand of OW052182.1, from coordinate 148,513,179 downwards.
GTTCGTATTTTTCTTCTTCATCGCAATTTCAAATGCGCAATTCACACAAAAAACTTTGCAAACATAATAATAAAATCCCCTTGCACATAAAGAACTAAATAATGTATCATACATAGGTACCTACATGCCTACACATCCATTATCCGCATCACATCTTATTTTCAAAAAGTTTAAAAAAAAAATCAAAAAAAAGGCAGACATAGGAGGAGTAAATCGTTAGTCGGTCAGTAGTAGTTAAGCATGTGAATAGAAAAACCTGAACCTGTTTATAATTATTGCCGTCTGGTATTCTCATGGCCAAGGACATGAACAAAATACAAAGCATATTTATATCGCTGTGTATATGTATCTCCTTGCCTACCAGTGTGTGTTGAGTCCAATCATGCTGCAATGTCTTCTCAAATATCCTTGCAAACAAAAGCATACAAATTCAACTTAGTTGCGTAGTTTCTAAAGGTTTCGCATAATCTCCTGTTTTGGATCAAATATGCATTTCCTGAATCCTTGCTAAATGCATCTGCACCAATGTCAAGGTGGTCACAAAAAAAAACACACACACCGAACCAACAACTGGTTTTGAATTCCCTTGAAAAAACGTCTTCGGTTCCCTGAACTTCTTTTTTATTCCTTTCCATACACTGTGTGTGTGAGTATGTTTTATTTGCACTGGATTAAGTTCGCCGATGACGCGACCTAGAAACCAAAGGCAACAAAATTCCCTGACGCGACGAAGGGGATGTTGTGGACTCTTTTTTTATTTTTAACACAGGCACCATGCACAAAAACACGAAACAAAACAAAAGACAGACGGAGAACTGAAAAGGGATATTTTCGTAAACAAGTTAAGCTAAAATCTCCCATGACCTTGAACATGAAAATCCCGCACACACACACATGCCGAAACAAAACATGCGTCTCGTCGCCTTGGTTTCCAGTCACTTCGTTGTATAGGGTAACGAAGCGACGACGAAAACAAAGCACATCCCTGTTTGCTGCTGCCGCCACAGCGGAGACCTCATTTGACAGATCAAGGGCTTTTGTGTTATACACGTGCAGTGGATATCCTTGTCCAAAACATACCCATAGAGTGAATGGTTAGACGACAAAAAAATGCAGAACGCATAAATATTTCTGGGTAAGTATGCGTTTCATTTTTGTTCAAAAAGGAAGACCAAAATAAAGAAGAATGCCGCAGAAAAATTAACCCTGTCCTTGAAATTTTTTTCGAAGCCCATGTGGTGGATGTGTGTGTGAGCAAAAAAAAGTGCAAGGGAGTGAGGTGTTGTCTGCTCGTTTTTCAATTGAAAAAACATTTAGCGTGTGTTCCAAAAACAGATGCTATTGGAAACTATTTGCACAGGAAATAGGTAGGTTTAAGTCCCAGAAAGCTAGATGACAGGATTTAAAAAAAGGTACATAGTATGTAGAGTAGATCAATTAAAATTGTAACGTCAGCTGGACTTTGTCTTTGGTGGAGTTTTCAAATCAACTTTTTTAAGTATTTTCTTCATTCCTCTGTTTATATCAGAGAATGTCTTTCAGAAAAGAATATTTTATTTAAAAAAAGAGGAGTAGGTAAGATTTAAATTTATTTGGTATATTGGGAATGGGAGTCACTGAACACACTGCAGTTAAAATAAATATCACACACTGTTCATGTTGCCTGTTACTTAAATCGGACAAAATCATCATTAGGTAGCATAAAATAACGATAGATACGTGTTTTAATTAAATAGCTTAAAAACTTCGAGTAATAACTTTAGAAGTAGACAAAGTCTAAAAATATGAGCCGCAATTGTGTGTCATGTAGGTCGTTGAAATAAAGAGACATACAAGTCATAAAGTTTTCGCTAAGTCAAACGTTGCAGATTGAAAAAAAAAAAATTGACTATAAGGCGGATTGCTCATCCTTGGATAGAACCCAGTAAGTTTAGCCAAAGATCATGAATTCTATACAGATGACGCATTGAGAACAAAAAACAGAAACTTTTGCTCAGTAGCTTCATGGTACGGGCGGGCGGTGTGCATGAAAACACATGAAAAACAAGAACAAAATGAATGAATGACTGGTGCAAAATATCTTTTAGCATTAAAAAGGTGAATAAGTTTAGTCGCTGCTGCATTGGCAATCGATTTTTTTTTTTATATTTTTACGGAATAATTCGTCACCGATTTTGTCCTAGATTCCGTTCAACTCAACGAGAATCTAAAACAAGAGGAACCGAAGGACCTGTACCTCTCATTCGACTGAGAATATCGTACGTAGCTACAGATGTCGTGGAAACTTTATTTACATGGACTAGACGACGTGTAACACAATTCGTTCGTCTCTGTGACGAACGTATTCCGGATTTTAGATTTAGTAAGATATGTTATATGAAACTCAGTTCTCATTGATCGATCGAACATTTTGACTAGTTAGAACAGAGCTTCATCTAATAGTACACACCGAATCATAAACTGAGTTTTTGGCAAAAAAGTTTACGTAAACCACTGGATGCTTTCACACGGACTCTGACCAGGTTTCGTTTGAAATTTCAATCAGCTGTGAATTGTGATACTAGCTGCAACATTTGTGTGTGAAAATATTGTAATTGAATGATAAAATGAATTCTAATATAATCAAACTAATATTAGCATTTGAAGTTCAAAATGAAACAAATCTAAAGATTTTGACAACAGTTTTTGACTCTCAGGCCCGCCGCTTGTTTTGTTTTATATATCATCTTTTGTGTAAATTTCTGAAAAAAAACATTTGTTTTGACAGCGAGTTCATCAGCTGTTTTGTGGGACGTTTAGAATTTATGAAAAGGTGTGTTCTTTCCAACAACCTGCAACGTGATGACGTCTGCGAAGTGGTTATGAGAAGGCTACGTCGTAACCTACTAGGTTTTGAGAACTGACAATGTATGGGAAAACTCGGTTTTCGATGAAGGTTTCATGTGTTTTTGCGAAAACTCAGTTTATGATTCGGTGTGTCAGCACTATTAGATATCTTACTAAATCTGAAATCCGGAACGCGGCCATTTTAATGGATGACTTGAAGATGCGTCCTACAAAGTGCCGACAGTCCATTAGATGCTGTTTGCAGATTTCAAATGACGTCTAAACTATGCTCTCGCTCTCCTGAACCTCAACTATCGAGTGGACGATTTTCGGTTGAAATTTATCATAAGCGACGAGGTCCATTTGAATTCAAACAGATACATAACAAATAAAATTTGCCCTTCAGCGGTACTGAGCACCATTTAAGAATAAAGGGTTTATTTAAGAGGTGGGTATACAAATTTAATATGAAATAAAACACTTGAAGCTAATGTTAATGTCTATGATATTGGCTAATAGATAATTTTATGGCATTAGTATTTAAATATGGTTTTCCAACGTGTGTTTATCGCCATAGACTAGTGACTTCACATATCCCCGGAAAAAAAGTAATCTCACCATGTGAGATCACAAGATCGTGGAGGGCAGTTCACAGATCCATTCCGCGAAATTGTGCGCTTAGCTAATGTTTCCCGCAAAGAATTCATGGTACTGCGCGCCGTTTGGCATGATGAACCATCTTGCTAATGCCATTTCCTTGCACTGAGGAACGAAGAAGTCAGAAAACATGTTTCTATTAAAAATGAAAATATGTTTGGATGATTATGTTCATAAATTCATAAGCTTTGTTTTGACACCAACTCGCCAATGATTGAATTTATAAAAAAACAACGCAAGAAGTAAAAGAAAATTTCCAATGATAGCTATAACTTAGCCCTAAGAAACATATGAGAAGGCTACAATCCGCTGTGCGGATCGTTTAATACCCTATCCCATCTTATCCTAATAATAAATGTCCCCAAAAAGTGGACGGTGCTAAAAACTGAAAGAACCTAGTTCAGACGGTTATCTAATCTTTAATGGTTCAACAAAAAACGACGTTTTCTATGGATATGCTATGGGAAAGGCTTTACAAATCGTTTTTCTAGAATAACGCCCCCAAAAAGTAGGCGTGGGTTAAAATGTAATATAGACGACATTTTTATAGTATTTTTCTCGAAATATGTCTATCGAAAGATTTTTGAGTTTTCCTAAAATTGTATTAAAAAATCCTTTTTTTAAGAAAACGCCCCCAAAATAGGACGTGGCAAAAACTTTATACAGACAAAATTCTTAACCGTTTGGCCAAAAACAACGATTTACTAAAAAAAGAGGTGTGACAGTGGGCGGATTTTAAACGCGTGTACTTGTTTTACACCTGTACCTCTTCGTTAGACAAAGAGTCCATATACCAAATTTCATCATCAATTTACAGTTGGGCGGACGGACAGACAGACCATGGCTAGATTGAATCAGCTAGCGATTCTGAGTCGATCCATATTCTTTGAGGTATATGTTGCTCTCAAATTCCTTAATTCTAAAATAGGCCAATGTACCTATATCTTCTGCTGAATTAGAAAACAGCAATTTAGTGTTGTACACAAACAAATATAGGTGGTCATACCAGCGGCTTAATGCAATTGCTCCTAAGGCATTCAATAGGAGTATTGAATAAATGCTAAAATGCATTTAGAATTTTTATTTATTTTACAAAATTAATTTAATAAAAATAAAAAAAAATAAAAAAAAATGCCGATAATTTGATTAGTGAATTATGTTTGCTGTTTAGGCAAGTGAACAAGGCGTGACTCGATATAAATGTGATTTGGTGTTTAAACCCAGAGACCATTACGGACAAAAAAAAACACTTTTTTGGGTTCCGCTATCATCGTAATGTTAGAATCAATCAAAATCTCGGGGTCGAAAATTTTCACGACAACAATATCTTTCTCTTTGTAAGAGAAAGTTAAAAAGCCAACTTTGGTAAATAATTCTACAGAAATGTAATTAATCTGAAAACTAATGTCGATGAACTTAACAAATTTGTTAGAAACAAAATTGGATTTAAGGCGTTGCCGAAAATTTTTCTGTTTAAATTAAATCTCTGAGCAAGCTGCGTATTATTCAAATTTTGTAAAGCCTTTAAAAGGGGTTCCTATTTCCATTGAACCTACATATAAATTAAATGTGATCTAAATAGTTATTTTATTAAGGAGCATTAAAAAATAAAACAAACATGAATCACACATTAAATAACATAAATGCAAAGAAAGTAGTCGTGGCGTTTGAAGTATGAAAGACATACTTCGAAAGGAATATTGATGTCTCGAAAACCATATAAACCTCCACATGTTATGAGCAAGTTTTTCATGCCATTTTCTGCTTCTAAAGTCAACGATTGACAACAATTTCTTTTTATTTAATATTTATGGAGAGCAAACGTTTTTTATTTTTTTTAATCCAACCTCATGCACCATGAATAAATACGTTCAATGTGCACATGTGTTGGAATCCATATTGCGTGTACATTATATCAATTCATAAACACTTTTGTTTGTCTCATCGTCTCATTAAAAAAAATGAATACCCTGCGTGCTGCACATCTCTAGCTCTCTTTCACGGCATCGCATCATTCCATGCAAATGAAATTTCTAATTTTAAATTCGCATGATACATGCAAACGGCGGAGCCAGTAACCTTGGCCAAATGAACATGCTCCAGCTCCATGCCTTTAGCATTTTGCTCACTGTCGAACACAACACCAACTTTGTGTGGCTGTGTGTCTCTGCCCAGTGCCACCCGCACCATAGCATCCCGATCCCGTGATAATGTCGACAACGGATACGTAGTTTCAATCGCAATCAATCCCATCCAGCCGGCAGTCCCCAGTACCCCACCAGAGTCACATTTTGCATGCCTCGTTTTGTTTATGATTACTGGCCTCCTGTCTGCTTGGCTTACTGACAGACAGTTCAGCATGAGCAAAAGCCACCCAGTAACCCCTCCAAGGTACGTTTACATCGCTCGGTGTTGACAACGAATGTGGGTGCGCAACTACCCCAACAATGTAACAGTTTACAACGATGTTGCTGGTGTTGTGTTGAGCGGAAAGTGTGTTTCATGTTCATGGTGTGGTAGGTGGATGATAGCACGGCCGATGGGGTGCAGCGAGGGCGTCTGTTTCGCCCGATTGACACGTACTCGCACTTGCATGCAAGTGCATTTCTTGTTGTTTTTTGTTGTGTTTTTTTTTGCTGTTTTTGTTGCGTTGAGAGCCGCGATGCACACACACTGCTGTCGGTGCAGGTACGAGTGGAAATGTGTTTGTAGTTGCCATGACCCACCGTAAAAGTACGTTTATTTACGAAGTGCTCACGGACATGTGTATGCGATTTTGTAAACAACATCAGCGTCGAGTTGCAAACAATACCGATTCCTCGAGCGTCGACCATATCGGTTCGTTTGTTAACTATTTGGGTATGTATGGATATACTGAACATCAAGCATACATGTGTAGGATTGTGTCGATTAAGTAAGCAATGTGACTTTAATGGAATCGAGACGGATGGGTGGTGTTGCAGGAATTATCAACATCGGTCAGTATCGGTGGCGACGCATATGGTCTGGCAGTGACAGCATTTATCCGTTCTTCTTGCATCAATCAGTTATTTCTGTTATGATTTAGTCTGAAGACACCTTCATGTTTTTCATATTTTTGTAAAGTTGTATATAGAGAAACGTTGTATAAACTCAATCTCGCACTCAACCCAAATCAAACCCCTAGAAGGAGGCTGCACTATTCCACTATTCATTCAATTACTTTATTTGAACTATTTTCTTTTTTTATTTCCCACAAAATAGTAAAGTTATATCCACCTTCAGTCGTTTTGAGTGTTAAGTCAAAATCTAGTCAAATAATTTGAAGCAAACAAATCGATAATCGGTTTGCAATACCACAAAAATCCAAATTGGTATTATTTACTTTTGCAAACCGAAAGCCAGATTTGGAACATGATCATATTTCTTTTGGTATAACTTCACGTCACCTTAACGACTATGCACAAAAAAAGAAGAAAAAGTTCAGCTAACGGAAACCCTAAGCTGTGGTAAGGCATACATTACGGTCATACAGGATATACGATGGATATGTCGGGCAAAAGAACGATGAAAAACGTTGACGTTTATTGTGGTGAAAGAGGCGAATGACTTAGGCGAGAAGTGTTTAATGCTTAAAAGACAGCAAGACCAAAATCGTCCATTTAAGCCTTTTATTCGCACATGCTCAAACTGAACAAAAATATGACAAATGACTGCTTCTCCAGGCTCGTCGCAAAAACTACACTAACTATACAAAATTAAAGTCTTTGAAGGGACTTTAGGCTTCTCGGTGTCTCATATTAACATCCAAAAGGGGGACATGGCAGTCTCCGAACCAATAAAAATGACGAAATTGCGAAATACAAGTCACGTTTGCAGTATTCTGATATTCGAACATTCTGAGAAGCTAACACCGACTCTAACGAACCCTGTTAAACTCAAAGTAAGAATTCGGATATCCAACATGCGACTAATGACGCCTTAATAATATGATAAAATTGTATGACAAAAAACTTCAACCACAAGAGATCGCCAAGAGATTTGTAGAACGTGTATCCCCTGTTCTCTCGATTAATACCATATCACCGACTGCAAATGATGTGCTTCGCCTCTCACCACTAGGAAATTCCGATAGTTGCTCACAGCAAAAAATTACGCCTTCAAGGCAACGCTGCATGTAAAACGAGAGATGCTAAATAAAGTGCCATTGGGCTTTATAAGCAAAGAGGAAGGGAAGAATATTGAAATTAGAAGAAGAAAAAATGAGGGTTCCACGTGCGTTCAACTTCAAAATATAATTTTAAGAACTCTTTATACTAAATTTGTAGAAAATCAGTAAAAGCGTTCATGTGGCAAGAAAAAAAGGGTTTTTCCCTATCGGCCAAAACAGAACATGTCATTAAGACTTTTCGGCTAAAACTAATTACAAAGCAATTACAGTTTATGATAAATTAGCAGTTTTTCAAATAATTTAAAATCGTATCCGGGTTTTTGGAAAAAAAAAACTAGAAATCAAACGTCAACGTTACGATTATTTAAATTACGTTTTTATGAAATTTCGATATTATCAAAATTTTTATATGGGAAGTGCCAGTAGTTTTGACCCTTTAATACCAATTCCAAAAACACCTCTGTTTATTTCCTCCAGAAAATGATATAGCAAATTATATTTATTCCATTGATTCCCAAACCGGCTTTTCGCCACGCTATGAAATTTTTGTAAAAAAAAAACTGTAAACTAGCCTGCCAATTGATGAAGTGGGTCACCCTAGAAACATCAGCAATAAATAAATGCGGACAAAATATTTTTTTAAAGAGCTAATGCTAAGTTTCCATGATTGCATTAAGCATTTCATAACAATAAGCAATAGCACCAAGAGCTTTTGTGGCCTAGAGAAAATGACTCTAAACAGCGTATAAATATACCCCTTTCAAATCAGATATCTTTCAAAGAACTCATTGTCGTGTCAAATCATTGCCTTAACTCATTAGAACAGATATTCCCTCTATGAAAATTTTCGAAATCTCTGATTTCGTAGCATTGCTTAAAGAAAGGATTCTTTTTTAAAACTTTTCTCAGGTAAGGCGATCCTATAATGGTTAAGTAGAGCCCTGAAATGATGCTTGCAAATGTTTATTGACCCTGCTCCTGAATTTCTGTAGATTGTATATTGATGAAAATATGTACATCGTTCGACAGTATGTGCAATTATCTAATTATATTGTTCCAAAAAAACGTAAGAATTTGACGGTACCTTAATATAAATATGAAGCAGGGAACCCACTGATCCTGACGGAATTCCCCTATTGCACTTCGAAAATGTGCACCCCAACTTCCATTCATTTTTTGCTTGTTGTTTTCTATATCGTACGGTTAACAGTTGCGGGAAATTTTTTCGAATCCAATCATATACCAACAAATTAAAAAAAGAAGGCTATAATCCGCTGTGCGAATCGATGAATACCCTATCCAATTCCATTCTTATATTTAATATCAGCAAAAAGTAAGCGTCGCTAAAAACTTTATGGGGATGATCAAGCAATCTAGAGCTGTTGCCCTGGATATTTCCAATGCTTTCAATCGTTTTTGGTAACTAGCTAGGCAAATTAAAAGCACAGAGACTACCTATGAAAACTATTTACTTTTATTCAAATACTTTATTACCAATTACAAAAAAATACTTTTCTAATAAAAGTATCTACTCAGCAATAGGGATATGTTACCAGCATCATTTCTCCACCTTGAATATAATGTTCATTATGTATTTACGAGTTCATGCATTCATGTCTGGATCATTGATATGACACATTCGTTTATACCATTCGTTTATACCAAGATGATCAAGCAATCTAGAGCTGTTGCCCTGGATATTTCCAATGCTTTCAATCGTTTTTGGTAACTAGCTAGGCAAATTAAAAGCATAGAGACTACCTATGAAAACTATTTACTTTTATTCAAATACTTTATTACCAATTACAAAAAAATACTTTTCTAATAAAAGTATCTACTCAGCAATAGGGATATGTTACCAGCATCATTTCTCCACCTTGAATATAATGTTCATTATGTATTTACGAGTGCATGCATTCATGTCTGGATCATTGATATGACACATTCGTTTATACCATTCGTTTATACCAAGATGATCAAGCAATCTAGAGCTGTTGCCCTGGATATTTCCAATGCTTTCAATCGTTTTTGGTAATTAGCTAGGAAAATTAAAAGCATAGAGACTACCTATCAAAACTATTTACTTTTATTCAAATACTTTATTACCAATTACAAAAAAATACTTTTCTAAAAAAAGTATCTACTCAGCAATAGGGATATGTTACCAGCATCATTTCTCCACCTTGAATATAATGTTCATTATGTATTTACGAGTGCATGCATTCATGTCTAGATCATTGATATGACACATTCGTTTATACCACTGCTGAGGCTTTAATTTAATTCAAGCTGGCATTTGCCTTAATACATCTTCACCAGTCAATTTGTTTGTCTCTCACTTGTAGTCCTGTTGTTTAGCGTTTATGCAAATGATGTTGCAAATAATATACTCAACGGAGGAGGAAGTATTATTCGCGCACTATAAAAGTGACGTGCTGTAAGCATAAACAACTTTGAATGTACGGAGGAGTGTATTATAAAAACAAATGACAGATGTCACGCACACATTTTTTTCTAATTCGTCGCGTCGTATATGTTAGACAGGTGATGAAAAGCTGTAGCAGAAAGAACTTTATTGATAAGCTGTGGTGCCAATTGTTTCTTTAAATTTATGGATGTAGGACGTAGGTGTATGTACTGTACGTGTACTGGTTTTTCTACATTTCAGGCGATTTTGAGGCCCAAAGATATTTTAATATTTTTTAAATGCTAAACAATTATTTTGCTCAACATATTTCCAATCGATCACCGTTTGTTTCATTTAAATATTCGGAAAATTGTGAACGCTATACAATTTAGCGCAAAACTCGAACCTATTTTTGCATGGGACACCTACCCTTAATCCTTAATTTATATGCTGGAAAACGTGAGAAGTATGTGCCTAGCTGGTGCATTGAAAAGAAATTGAGTGAAATGTTTTTTTTCGTAGAATTTCCATGTTCATTTTTTTATAGGAAGTTGGACTTTAAGCTGCGTTGATGAGCATTTCAAGACATATTTCACATCCCGATGCGCCTAAATCATATAGCGTCATCTTGGTCGTTTGGAACCAAAAATTCGTCGGTCCTGTTTTGGTTGACGGGGTATGGAGATGAAGATTCAGCCACGAAATTTACGAGCTGTACAGGGAGAACAAGGGACGTTTAATATGTCTAGGACATATTTACGGACGCCGTAGAGGAAGACCTCGCTTTAAGTGGTCGGTACAAGTAAAGGGTCTTTCGTTAAGGGCTTCCAATCTTTAAATTTAAATAAAATAATCGGTTGTGTTGGCTTTGAGGACCGCTGTGGTTTGTGGCTTATTCGCATAGAATTGCGACTTCAGAAAACGACACAAGAAATAGTCTATATGGCCAGTTCACATCACTTCCACATGAGATGACCATGCCCTCGAATCGCTCGTTCAGAATTTCCAATGTGGCGTGAGCTGTGAGGCACCTAGCACCGTCCTGTTGAAACCACATGTCGCTATGGTATCCATAAAATCCAATTCAGACCAAAAGAAGTTGGTAATCATCTACCTATAGCGCTCGACATTGACGGTGATGACATGGCCAACGTCACTTAAATCGACTGCATCGGATTCTCCTACACACTCTCGCGGACAGCGGATATGTTTTCGGCGTACGGCTGTTGAAGTGTTGATTTATTATCGTTTACTGAACCAGTGACTCAAATTTATCCACCACTAATAGTCCTCTCGGAAGGACGATTAGGGCGACCGTAAAATGGAAGCGCGGAACGTTTTTTGGGGCGCACACCCATTTTTATAAAACAACTAGCTGCCCGGCCCGGCTTCGCCCGGGTACTGTTTCGTTTTAGGGTCCGTAATAGTATTTTAGTGTTAGTAGTATTTATTTTTTCAAAGCTGACCTGAGAGATTTTCTCAATATTTTTTTCCGTAAGAACCTTGTACAGAGTATTAGAAAACTACAAAAAAAATCAGCCAAATCGGTCAAGCCGTTTTCATGTTATGTCGTGACAACGGAAAACGGGTTTCATTTTTATATATATAGATTTTATCCTTTGCACGGGTTGTTGAGCGCTATGTCTATCCATGGTAATTTGACAAAACATACTGAATACATCATAGCCAATTTGACAGACGTTACTTTCAAAATATGGCCGATTATCCACTGTCAAAGTTCCTATTGGAAGACACTTTAGAAACCGAGACCAACCAACTTGAAGTGCGCAATTGGATGTTAGCTAGCTAAGGACCGGGATAATTGAAAAGGCATATTGGTTGATCCCCAGGTTTATTATGGATTGTAGCGCCTCTTAAGTAATTAAGTATAGCGTCATCTTATCACTAAGCAAAATATTGTCAATAACAATATTGGTGTGTTTTGTGATTTGTAGGATCTACAAGAATAGGGGCTTTGGAATCCAGTCTATAGCGGTCGAACTGCGATGAGTATATAAAGCTAGGGATTCTGAGTTGATTCATATACTTTGAATTATGTTGAGCTAAATTATGATGAAACATCGAATCTTTTCCTTCAATGAACGGATGGTTGTGGATAGCTGTTGATGTTAATGGTTGTTGGCATAGACCTTTGATTTCAAATAACCCCATAGAAAAATATCCAATGATATTTAATCACATGATCTAGCCGTTCTAATCACCAAAACGAAAGAAGACGATCAGGAAATTAAAAATTGAATTCTTTCACGAATTGTATGGCATCTGGCACAGTCTTGTTGAAACCACATTTCACCCACATCAATATCATTCAATTTAGGCAGATAGAACTCGGTTATCATGTCGGAAATCTAGCATTTGTAAGTCACTGCCAATAATGTCTAATAATGCGTTGCATTTATTTTTCACATGTGGATTCTCTGAACCCCAAATGCGACATTTTTGAAAAAATAACTAACTTGAACTAACTTAACATGCAAAAATGAAAAATGAAAAAAAAAATCGAGTTATCCACTTCTTGCATTCAGGTGAAAATTTTATAAAACGAACTCTCTTTGCAGTGCGTCATTATGTTGATTGAACTTTGTAAGCATGAAAACGCAGATCCATGAAAATTATGCTCACGACGCCGAATTAATGTTCCTAAACTTTCACCCACAATATCACGGATCGTTTGGATATTGACATTTGCACGACATTATATTAAGCATCTCGAATTGATCCAGAACCAATGCATTTTTAATTTACTATCTTTAGAGCTGACGAAATTAAATCAATATTCCGACCATATTCAGTACGACATTTGTGATATAGCCACAAAAAATTTGCCCCTACCGCACTGAACGCATTTAGTTGAAGCTGTTTAACGCCAAATACGAACGGCAAATTTGAGAACATTCACTTGAACTCTTGAATGTTTTTCAGATTTTTACAAGAGGTGGTGGAAGTGAAAAAAAAAAAACATACATCATACTAACCCCTAGGCCAAGGTATAAACTATGTATCAAAACTAATATACCCATTTGGGATAGACCGAATTTACACTAATAAATGGTGTCCCATAATTCACGCAAAATTTGAAATTTGAGCAATTTAATAGTACATACTGTGTAGTGTTGCCAACGGAAACAAAATATATGAGAATGCTACAGACCGCTGCGCGGATCGTTTATTAATACCCTATACCATCCCAGCCTTAAAATTAATATCCCCAAAATGTGGCATTTATGGCGATGAAATACAGAAAATGTCAAAACATATTGTTCAGACAGTTTTTTAAAACCTTTTGTGGCTTGACAAAAATTTCTATTGCATATGCGTTGGGGTAGGGTATACAAATGCTTTTTGTAGGAAAAAGCCCCTAAAAAGTGGGTGTGGGTGAAAATGATCTATGGACAAAATGTTTATATTACAACTACGGAAGTATTTGCATCAAAAGTTTTTTTCGAACGTTTTAATTTTTTTTTTGCTTAAAACGCCCCCAAAAAGTGGGCGTGGCAAAAAAACTATATGAACGAACTAATTGTAGATATTCAGATGCTCGAAATATTTTGTTTATAAAGTTTTTTTTTTTAAATTCTCAACCGTTTAACGAAAAAGAACGTTTTTCTAAAAAGTGGGCGTGGCAGTGGTTTGATTTTTTAGCCTCAGACAAGGATCCTAAATACCAAATTTCGATATCCTAATTCAAAATTTAAGGCCTAAAAATTGTTGACATACAGACAGACGGGCAGACGGGCAGACAGAGATAGCTCAATCGACTCAGCTAGCGATTCTGAGTCGATCCATATACTTTGAGGTATATCTAGCTAAATTATTTCTCTATGTAACAAACTATGTATCAAAACTAATATACCCCTATGTGATAGGGTATATCAAAGTGGCAGCTGGTAGGTTGTTTGTAGTAAAGATGGAGCACTATAAGAAAGAACAACGCATTTTCATTGTTGAACAATATTTTAAAAATAATGAAGGTTTGTCAGCTACAGTCCGCTATTTTGTACAAAATATGGCCATCATAGTGATTTAAAACCATCAGTTGTAAAGAAAATACAACTGATGTAAAGAAAACACCAAAACAGTTCGCGAGAGTATTTCTGAGAGTCCAGGAACATCAATTAAGCAACGTAGTCAGAAATTCATCCTTTCGAGAAGCTCTCACATTTCCTTATCGTGTAATCGGAAGTTTTTGCAATCAAAATTGACCATTCAGATCTTGCGATTAAACGCCATTGGACTTTTCTCTAAGGGGTTTTTTGTAAGCAATATCAAAATTTATTTTTGATACAGAACAAGCAAATAATATAATGAACTTTCAGAAGACGTCTTTCCACCAATATATAATCTACAGCAATTCAAGAGCAGGATCAATAAACATCTGCAAGCATCATGGCACTTTTTGAATCATATAGTACATTTCCACCAAACCGAAACTTGTCATTTCATTAACTAAATTCAACATTTGAAAAAAGTGTTCCCATCAGAAAAACACTGCATTCCGACTGTCAAAAAAAAAAAACTAGTAACCTAGAGAAATCATTTTTTTATAAATGAGGGGAACTAGTAATTTTATAGTTGACTGTAAATTGAGCATCAGCCAAACTCAGCCTTCTGGAATTTGAAATTGTATTAGCTAAAACGTATTTCTAAATATTAAACTTGAAAGAACTCGAGTTATCACATCATATGACATGTAAAAGCATATGGTTTCCCTCCAGGATTTATTAATTATCAGTTAAAACTATGTGGTTCCACATTGAACCTTTTATTCCCCAATCTGGAGTACCCCAAGGAAGTCACGCAGGTGAATTTCTTTTAAACTTGTAAAAAACTATGTAAAAGCTTATATGCGAGAGAGCAAAATATTGTTATTGGCTGATGACATGAAATTAATAAATGTGTTCAAGACACCTACGTACAATTTATTGTCTTAAAAACGTTTAAATCTGAACCTTACAGATGTTATATGCTATGTCTGGGCATACGCTCTGCTGTGCCGACAGCATTAAAGATCTAGGAGTTTATTTTGTTCCCAAAATCAAGTAAATCACTTTAATCCAATTCCATTATCTTCGTAGATTTAATCTTCTGTGTACACCTAAGTAAAAAATTCAGTCAGTCGTTATGACAGCGGGATCGCAAACGTCAAAACAAGAAAGCATATGAGAATATTACAATCCGTTGAATCAACAAATCGTTGAAAACCCCTATCCCATCCCACCCTTAAATTAAACATCCCCAAAAAGTGGGCGTGCCTAAAACTGAATGGGGATGAAATATAGTAAATGACATTGTTCAGAATGTTAATCTTAATCTCTTATGGGTCGAAAAAAATACGTTTTTCTATGGGATAGGTTCTACAAATGTTTTTTTTTTGTCATCTAAGGTTTTTTGGAATTCTCCTTAAATTGTACCAAAAACAATTTTTGTAAGGAAAATGCCTTTAAAAAGTGGGCGTGGCTAAAAATGTTATAATATAGATATTGAGATAGTCTAAATATGTTTTTCACACACTTTTTCAAAATTTCTCACCGTTTGCCCAAAAAAAATGTTTTACTGAAAAGGTAAGGTATATCTATCGAAATCATTTCCCTATGTTACATAATCTCAAAACTAATATTCCCCTTTAGGATAGGATATAAATAACGAATAGAGATCGCACTTCCCAACATTTTTTCCCCGAACAATTAAAGCGGGATTTGAGCACTAAACTACAATTAATTTGAAATGTTATGGTCGAAAACTGTCAACAACGTCATAATGCTGCCATGAATCTGGCAAATAAAACTGACAAATGCTGACTCTGCAAAATATTTTTTTCAAATCTTGAAAGTACATAGCTAAACGTTTTCATGTACTCAGCACTTAATGTTCTGAGGTAATTCCAATGGATTGGAGCTATCCCTTAAGGTTCTCTTTACTTTTCTATGGTTTTGGTGTTCAATAGCTTCTTCTACCGCCATCATTTTGTATATGCTTCATCATTTATTTTAAGGTTATTTTCTCAACTAACTAATAAATTTTAATTAAAATAAATTTTGAATTTTTCAAATAACGTTAAGAGTTCATGTATGAAACATTTTGTTCTCATGACCGAATTCCCTCCCGGATTCGAAGTGAAAACTGTTTTCCCGTTGATACAGAATAGGAGGATTTCATTCTAATGGCTTTTTCCATTGGGAAAAAAATCAATTTTTTTTTATCTGAATCTGTCAAAAGACCGATTTTGACAGTTGTTGTGTTCCATTGGGCAAAAAAATAGATTTTTTTTTGACCTTAGATCAATTTTGCAAATCTGTATTTTTCGGCAGATTTACCAATACCAATACAAATGATAGCTGTCAGTTTGACTAGAGTGATTTTCATTTTGATTTATTACTTTGGTTGTGAAAAACAAGAGTGCTTTGCGTTTGGATTTATTACTGCATATAGACACAGAAAATAAAGTTATACGTGAACTATTAAATTCATCTAGTTTGTTATGTTTTAAATTTTGGCAGCTACACCGACGCTAACTTCACAGACATGAAATGACACCAATTCAATGACAAAAAAAAATAAATCTGAATCGTGTTCCATTGACACTCAAAAAGATCAAAATCAAGATTTCTCAATGGAAAACGCCATAAGAAAATTAAAATCCGTGAGACGAAATTAACCGGGAATATTGATAATTGGGTTGAATTTGTGTTTAAGTTTACCTTGTCTATTCATGCATATGATATGCAACTCTTTGCTCGTGGATGCTGCTTGTTAAAATAAATAAATGTAACTATAAATAAATTAAATTTCAATTTAAATCGCATGTCATTCAACCCAGAACGTATATTTAACAAAATAAAAAAAAAACCGTCATCACATCTGCGGGCGCAGAGAAAAGGCCACACACCGTTTACTGACACTGACGACCAAAAGTCCTTGCAGCATACCATACCACGTCGATACTATGTGTCAGAAGTAGGTTAGCCACCAAGGTTCATCGTGATATATTTACACATTCAGTTCTTTTCGCTGGCCCCTATATGTCACCAACACTCTAGCCTTCCTCACGGTTTATAACTTAGCAGCCAAATGAATATGATCGCGGTTACTCGCTATTCCATCGCCGCTCTACACCGATTGTCAGCACACACATGCATCGCCTCGAACTTATTTTTGTTTTTCATTCGTTTTGTTCGAATGTTTTTTTTAAGCTTTTCTTTTGTTTGTTCCTGACCCAGTAACGAAAAAAAAAGAAAAGAAAAAAAAAAAACGAAGAGAATGAAATTTTAAACTTGAATGTCCTCAAATTAAGGGCACCGAACCTTTTTTCTACCCTACCCCGGTGAGTATCTGCTTGGACGCCGCGCACGCTGTGGCAATGAAATGACACACAAACGAATTCAGGTTAAAGCTATATGTAGTTGCATGTGGAGAGAGAGAAACCAAATTAACAAAAAAAGGGGTTACATGAAACATCGAATAAGGATCAAGGTCAATAGGCCATTTGAATTCGACACTTTTTTTATTTGCTTTATCGAAATCAGATGTTAACAGAACAATGAGCCCACCAACAACAGCCTTTGGTCATTGTGAGATACTTTTTGTCTTGAAAACAATTCAAATCCCTTTAAGCATTTGCATAATTTATCACTTCCTTTTGCCTCTGAAGCACTTTCACCGTCTTTATGATTATTATCCTTTCCGGCTGAAGGGACACATTATTTTTGGCGAAGGCCACCAGACGTCTTATTACATCCACTGCTGTCACGTCGCTACCCCCTAAAAATAAATGCTTAAAATCGCCAACAAAAAAGTTTTAGGGTGTGTTTCGGCAATCTTAGTCGTCGCATTCGTCCACGTTGTTTTGATTTTATTTTCACGTAAAATTCTACGAGACAGTCGCCAAAAAATGATCGATGGAATTGGGTGTGTGAAGTGGGACAATGTAGTCTTTACTCTGTACCCCATAGCAGACGATGTCTGAAGGGAGATGTATTCATGTATATAGACGGGGTGAGATGCCATTTAGGTGGGTGGCTTATGTGAGCAAAAGGAATAAAATAAAACGCAGAGAAGTGTTGTGGAAAATATGCCACCATATCAAAGCGCATGCGACTTGAAAGGGATCACATGTTTATATATGAGTTGTTTTAGTTTTACACGTTCTTTGAATTTCAAGCAAAACTTTACCCTTGGCAATGCAAGATTTAGGTACTTTGGGTATGTCTAGAATTTGCCACGCAGAAATACCGAAAATATTCCCCAGTTCAAATTACATAGATCAGGGACACAAACCATTTGAAAAATACTTTTAGTAAGAGGTAAATAACCATACATGCAGTATCGCAGTGTCTTACTAGGTAACTTTGTTTAGCGGTATGCTTTGCCGAATCAAACAAATTGGATAAGTATTGGTTTATGGATGAAAATCGGCTATTGGATTCAGAAAATTAGTTTCTGGAATGAGAGGACTGCTATTAAACAATTTTTTTTAAAACGGTGCATTCCTCCATTTAATAAAGCTAAATATATCTACCGAAAGTAAGGGGAGGGGGGGGGGGGGGGGGGGTTAAAAGTGGAAGGGTCTTAGTCAGGGTTAGTCTGCTGAGACCTTCCAAGCTGGTAGCCACATAATGACAGGATCCTAATAATGGAGTTATAGTCTAAACTGGTTACACAAATACATATGGTGGATGGATCGGCATTAGTTAACATCTGGTAAATTTCTTTAATATTATTTGATAATATCTAGCCGATTTAGTATGATTATAATTGTTAAAATTGTTAAAGCCTCCTTCATAGATTTCGAAAAATACTAGAATGATTGGAAGCAAACAGGGTCATACGGATCACAGCCATATAAGATGACTAATGTGATGTAAAGACCGATTCAACCTTTTTGGTGAACGCAAAGAGCCAAAATCTTCAAAGATGATAAAGTCACAGATCACAGTACTGTAAGACGACGCGACGTGAGACTAGTACTGTGATAAATAAGGAAAGGAAGTCTCTAATTTCCCAACGTAAAGAAGTGTATAAAGTTGGGCTTGACATTTTGCACAATACTTGTTGAATTTTAGGAAATAGAGAAGTTTGTGAAATACGGGAATATAAAAAATGGTTTTATGTTCCAAAACTTGATTCGTACTTCAACTTATTATCAAAATTTAGTTAGATGAATGTATGCACTAATGAATAGAACCTCATTATTCTTTGCCCATTCTTCATAAAACGAAGACTCTAAACTGCACCAACTACGGAGGCATATGACTCCGTATTATTGCTTACAATATAATATCAGGAGTAACATCTGTTCGCTTACAAACACCGCACCTCTTTATCAATTTAAAAGCAGCATATGCTGCTTTATCACGGTAGGTAATGACATAACCGAAACTTTCATTACCAAATAAGGGTTAAGGATTTAAACAATATTCCATAAATCTGTGGAACTACTAGCAAACTGTCAGGTTAAACTGCAGCGTACATCAGTCATTAGGAATAATTAGATGTTCCGATACTTGGAGTTCACTAATGGATTAAGGTAGCTAATTTAGTTTGAAGGTGTCTGCCGGACAATCAACGATCCCCTGCGAACCACAATCGCTTGATCACTTCTCGAACTTAAAGGCCGGGATTCAAAATTTTTTTTCGCTGAAGCATTGAAGTTAATTTGCTCGATGTGGGCAAGTCAACTTGAAGATCTATTTCTCAGGAAAAAATCACGAGTTTCCAGGGGCATAAACGTATTCGACGTGTGTAACGTGGCTCCGTCTAGCTTGAACCATGTCCTTTGGATATATCCAGGTGCAATTTAGGCTGCAAGAAGTCGTCTCACATCTCGAAATAGCGCTCTGATTTCACAGTAGACGAGTAGTTTCCTTACATCTGCAAAAAAGTAAGAGCCGATAATGCCTCCCACCGACATCTTAGTCAATGGGTTTCTGATGCGTATTCTAGTGCTTATTAAAATGAAAATGATCCGATCCGAAAATAAATTGTTGGTAAATGTTAAAAAGCACTCAATTGCCTGTTATACAAAGGGCTCTAATTCTTGAAGCAATTGAATTTTATAATGACGCGGCTTTAGGTGGTGATGATCAATGATGATAGCACTTGCGCGTTTACAAATTGAAGGGTTATGATCGTCACAAACAGACTGATTAACACTTTTCACGTATTCTACCGCTCTTGGTAATCGCGGTCGTCCTGATTTTGGTTTTCCCACATAAAAATAAAATTTTTTGAGACTCCTTGTATTTGCTCTTATTTTCTGTATATTGTTCAGCACACCGCGACATAAAATAGGACTTGTAGGACTAGGACCCGGTTGAGGCATAGTTTCACTTAAGTGATGAAGTCTTCAATTGAAACTGTACAAAACCTTATCTAAGCTTTAGAAATGCACTTGAAAGCATTTCCAAAAATAAGCAGCACGCAAATGACATAGAAAATTGATAATTCTTCAAATTGCCACGTCCTGAATAGGGAAATGTTATCAGAGAAATTTAGGATCCAAAGTTAACTCCGAGCGTAGCTGGAGACTAAATTGAAAACACGGGGTTTGTAGGATTAATACCTTTAAATTTGTAAATTCAGAATGCAAATGGCAGTTATTTGCAAATGGCAGCGGCGTAACTAGGTGATCTCTGAAGTTCCTTAAATATTTTGAACTGTGGTAGGACTGAAAATGAATACTCAGCCTTAATCATGAAGCAAGAATTGGCGGCCAAAATCATACAGAAAGTGGAGAGCTTTCTTAATTTTAAAATATTCGTCACGCAACAGCGAATCAAGAATTAGTTTATAATGATTAAAATTTGTTATCACACTCGGCTGTCGGGGATTAACGAGCACGAATGTTTTAAAACAAAAGCATTTATTATGCGAGCTTTCTGGGTAAGCGACTTTATTTGTAAATCACATCATGCCAAAATCCCGTTTATCGCTTAATTTATATTTTGTAGATTTGAATATAGAAAGTGCGTCTCATAATTCACAGGTCCTCGATATCCATTTTAGTCATTTGAGGCCAGAAAAAGTTGTTTATCATCTCACCGTAATGAACAGCCAGCCAAAATGGGCACTTAATAGTAGCTCGTGGTTGATGCATGAGGCAATGATTGATCGCACTTGGATTCTCAACTGCCCAAATGCTACAATTCTGTTGGTTGACAAAGTCAACAAGTTCGAAATGCGGTTATCAAGAGACATAGCATCCTATCTCCTAACGTTCGGTGTTTCGCATGGTATACTGGTTTTTAAGTTTGTGTTAACTGAATCTTGTAAGCAAATACAAGTCATTAGCCAAAATTCACTTTAAACTGCTTTGTAAAATAATCAATTGCTAAGATTTATTCTAATCCATCTGTATCTAGCCGGTTCTGTATAAGGGCAATAAAAGTCGGAGCAATATATAGGCCAGAAATATGATCAACGAAGATTTTCGAGTGGTCACCGCGGAAATATGTTATTCTTCATGTCTTAACCCTAACATGACAACATAACATTAGAAATGTATCTCAATTTTAATTTTTTTAAACATGGGGTGTCTTTGTTAACTACAATCAGGACAGATATTTTTTTCTGGGATTTAATCACCCAATTTTAAAAACACCTGCGTCTGTTTAACAAAATTAAAATGTTGAATTTAATTAAGTGTCTATAAGTCCAAATAGTTCTATATACAAATGCTGCATAATTTTAAATAAAACCCAGCTTAGCAATCATTACAAACAAGAACAATAATAATTATAATTAAGTGTCAAATGTTAGTACCTATTGATTATTCCTTTAGAATTAACAAGCCATTCACCTTATTCATTTGACGAAGCTATCAACCAACACTCTCTCACAAACAACAATTCAATTATGGCATCACATTCGCATGGCAGTTCTCGACTGAATTTGTATTTATTTTGGTATGAGTTTTTGCCTGAACTTGTCTGGCCGGCTTTTAAAAATAATTTTTAATAAATTTCAGCGGCTTGGCTGTATCACTAATACAGAGAAGGTCTGGTCAAAAGTAAAGTGTTGAACCGTTTTGATATACAATACAAAAAAAGACAAGAACACAAAGTAAAAGAGAACAGACAGACAATCTGAGACTGAGATAAATCATCGATTTTGAAAAGAGAATAGAAAATGAAGAGAAATATACAAAAAGCTCAGAAAAGCTTAGATATTTACACGGAAAGAAATTTAATAACATTCGAATTTTTATATAAAAATTAAAAGGAACATATTAAAGAAACTTTGTCAGAAATATAATTTATATTCGAAACGAGTATGACATTATTAAAAATATTTCTTTTTTAGAGAAAATGTCTCTAACGACCTTTTACGTGATAAGACGCATTAATGATGTCGTGAATAAAGACCAACATTGTTGCAAAACCTAGAGCGAGACATTATCCGATGCGTTGGACATGCTGGAGCAAGCCGAAATTCATGCGAGATATCGACCATTCAAATTAATAACAAAACATGCCTAAAGTACGATTGTTGCTTGTTTTCGGATTTTTCTCCTCAAAAGCCGAAACTATAATATCAACAATAGCATCGTATCACTCCTCATTTTCGGATGTTTTATTGGACACCAGGTGATAGCAACAACTTCCTAGGAAGAGACCACTCTGCAGTATTTCGAAACATTGGTAGTGAGTGAACAGCCATATCATTCACCTGTGTTTGTTGTTCCTTGGTTTTTTGAAGAAAATTAGGTCACATTAAGTTTCAACAGGACGGAGCAACCTCTCACTTCAAGAGCATGTTTTGAGATAACACTTTTACACAGGGGTACATTCGTTTAGTTTCTAGCATAGAGAAATAATTTAAAAAGAGATATTGTTAGGTATATCGATCGAAACAAAACCCTGTCTATTTGGCCGTCTGTAATAGTAGTATACAAAAACAAATATTTTGCGAGAATTTTACAGTTTTCTTGATATGGCCTAAATGCAAAAATCCGTTTTATGGATTTTCTCAAAAAAAACTGGGCATGCAGTTTAATCAAAATCGTTAGAGCCGTTTTCGAGAAAAATGAGATTATGTATATTTTTTTTTATATGACAGATACACTTAATATAATGACTAAAAGTGAAAAGATGGCAACAAATTTTGACCAAAAAAAAAAACCTAGATACGAAGCTTGAAGAAAATCGGTCAAGCCGCTTAGGTTGGAGAGGTCATTGCGGACAGACGAATCGATGAGACGGACGGAATTCCAAAAAACACTTTTTTGGATTCCGATATCATCGTAATGTTAGCAACAATGAAAATCCCTAGGTCTATTTTTTTCACGAAAACAATACCTTTCTCTTTGTAAGAGAAATTTAAAAATCCGCCCAGTCCCAAGCCAACTTTGAAGAAAAACTATGTCGCAAATTTATAGTCAATCGATGTTTAAGGGTCTAACTCCCCCCTTGTTATGAGGTACTTTAAATTAAAAGCTTGTTTTGACATATTTTCAATAATAGACACTTTTTTAACGTGGCACTAATAAGTGTATGCTAATGGACATTCCTATAAGAACTCTAAATCAAACTCACCTAAAGTGACATAACGCTAACTCTTTATTAAATATTTAAAGTGAGGTTTCGGTCGCTTTAACTTTAATGCAGAGTGACAGCGCTAAAGTACACTTTTTGACGATTATAATTACCAAAACGCGTTAGTTTACGATTAAATATTTTTAAAGTCTACTTTAAACGACTATAAATTTGCGCGTATGTTTTTATTCCAAGCATTACTATTTAAAATAAAAAATTACAGATATTTAAACAATTTTATTTTATATTTTTCTCTCATGCAAAGTTTTTAGTCAGCTCCCAGCTCTTGGGGCAGTTTTCTTAAAAAGAAAAATAAAATTGTAAAAGTAAACAAATTCGAAAAGTTTGTTTTATTTAAATACTTCGATTGTTATATACATTTTGATTACAGATCATTTTCATCCACCACCCCTGGGCTACATAACCCAATATATAATTAGGTCTGAAAAATTGAACTAGGTTTATATACTGTTGCGTTTTATTAAACACAAAAAAATCGAAGTAAATTTAAAGAAATTCGAAAAAAATCGATTAAAATAAAAATAAATATACTTTTTTTGTAGATTTATTTTAACGATGCGATGGGATAGCGTATTCAACGCTTCGCACAATGGATTGTAGCCTCCTCATATGTATTTTTTAATTAAAATTATTTTTCATTTTAATCTCCCCACATGTTTTATTCTACTGTAAAGTGTACCTAAAATTTTACTGCACCACTTTACACCCGTTCTCCTATGCCACAGTGTTTCCTAAATTAAATTTAAATTTTCTACCCATGAGTTGGTCATAATTTGAATGGTAAGACGTCACGCTCTCTTAAGAAATTGACTCCGCGGTTTGAGTGAGATGACTACAAAAACACTGCACTTAACGTCTATATTTATCAAAGCAAAGAAATACTGAATTAGACCGCATTTCATGGAAAAAAGCTTTCGGAATAGATTGCAGAGAAAATAAACAAATCATGACGACATCTACTGCGTACTTGTGGAACTAGGTTGTAGAGCTTTTCTACACTTCCATGGAGTCTAGTTATCACTAGATGGAGATATTTAAAACGAAAACAAATCAAACAAAGGGGGGGGGGGGGGGGGGCTGAATATTGCGATGGAATTTTACACTACGCGGAAATAACTAAAGACGTTAATTAGAGGAGATTGTCTACGTGAAATTAGTATCAACATTTGTAGGATATTATAATGCACCGAGACTAATATGTGATAAATATGGAGGGAAACGATTTAAGTCAAAATGGTTTCTTTACAGAAAAAAAATGATTTTGCTAGTCTGTAATGCGGGCGGTCAAATGGTACGCAATGGGATTGTAGGAAACCTTGAATATTCACCTAGCTGATGCCTACCAACTCTGACTTTTAGCCTTTACGTGGCGAATGCTGAGTGGCTAGTATAAAGCCCTCTCTAAAAAAGAAAAGACGTTATATAAGACCCTCGTCATGTCAGTCCTGCTATATGGGCAGAAGCATGGACATTTACAAAAGCAGATGAAAATTCCCTCGGTTGTTTTCAAAAGAAGAATCTTCGCTTGATATTCGGTCCAGTTTGTAGCGTTGGAGTGTGGAGGAAAATATTCAACAACGAACTATACCGGCTTTACAGCTACGTCGACCTGGTCAAAAAGCTTCGAATTTAGTGGCTGAAATGGCTTAGACATGTGGAGTGTATGGACACCAGCTCCCCAGCCCGTCGAGTCTTTGACTCCACCCCGGAGTGACAACGCAGCAAAGGAAGATCCCACTTCAGGTCGCGCCAACAATTGGAGAGTGACCTCAACCAACTTGGTGTGCGAAACTGGAGGCAGCTATAGCTATAGGGACCGAGCTGGCTGGAGGCTTGTTGGTTGAGGCCGTGGTCCACCACTGACTTGCTTATATGACGTTTGTGTTAAGTATACGCACTGCCATTTGATCATGAATAGACTTACACCGAAACAACCTTGTGTAAAGTTCTTCGACCACATTTTGGTCGTCATAATAGTCCACTTAGCGCACTATTCATAAAACCATCACCAAATTTCGAACCAGTTTTCAATCAGTTCGTTGTCTTTCTCAAGGTTTGGGCATACCTTATGGATCGCTGTGGCTTATTTTGAAACGTATTCTTGTTTTAAAAGCGTATAAAATACAGCTCGTTAAAAATGAAGCTGACTGACTTTGGACTTGGATAACTCATAAATTGGAACTTTGATCCTTCCAGGCTGAGGTTGTGAAATGAAAAAAAAAAAAACGGTGTAGTGACAAAAGATGTTGCATCTTAAGTTCAGCTTGTTATGACTACCCTTCTGATGATTAATATAAAGCCGTGAGCATTACAAAAAAGAAGACCCTCTAAATAAAGAAACTACACAGTCAAAATAATGCTCAACATCGTTTCAAGATCATATCTGCTGTAATATATGAACGCCCTATCAGTGTGATTGTTCTAGGACATGAAAGTCCATGCCTGATCAAATCATCACTTTTCGCAGAACCAAGACTGTGATCTCCACGGAATGTCACTGACACGTTTACGTATAGAGAAGAACGCGGCAGTATATGATGTCTTCAAGAAAGGACACTTAATATCGACAATTTGGACAGAACGAGATAGTAACGAACTTTGTCTACGTCGGCTGTGCTATTAAATCTGACCTCGACAGAAATTTAACGTATAATCACTCCTGCCCACCGCTGTTTCTTTGCTCTAAGAAGTCTTATAAAGCCTTTACTCTAACTACTAAATGGATGCTTTATAAGATTCTGATCATCCCAATTGAGCACCACTCCCTACAGCATTTTTAATAAGGGTGAAGGAATTCTTGATCAATTTAAGAGAAAAAATCTTCGGATAATATTCGGCTCCTTTTGCGTTAATGGGCAACATAGCATGATCAAACAACTCTGAAAATGTAGAATGAATGAAAACTAATGCTCCAGTTTGCAATGTGATCGATTCCCAGACAGATATTAGACGGAGCAACTGACCGCAATCAATTTATAAGCGCAGCTTGAAAGCGATAGCTTAAGATTGGAAGGGCATGTTGGTTGACGGCCAGGATGACCCCGAAGGGTAGCGCCAAATATATAGGAAATATTTTGTTAATAAATCTTTTAAGGTTTGATAGAGGCATATATGTCAATTAGCCCAAGCTGACGAATAAGCATGCTCCCATGCAGAACAGATGTTCATTTGCATATTCCCTATAAGCCCCGTTAATGCCCCGGCGTCATTCAATCAATCAATTTCGGGAACAAACTATGGGTTAAATGTCAATCCCTTGTGTTTTATATGAAATCTCTTAGCGGTGTTGAATGCTAGTTCATCCAATTTTTCTCGCATGCTTGACTCCGAAGAACCCTAGACTGATGACTTACATCCCTGAATGCGACACATTTCTAGATTTACGACAACCAAAAACGAACGGTTAAAATGCCCCAAAACAATTAGTTTGAATTTGACGTTAAATATTATGGTTAATTTACTTTGTAAGAACCGTCCTTTGAAAGATCACACCGTAGATGGTGTAATTAGTTTCCTTATCCATAATCCCAAATCGAATCTAATAACTTGGATTGAAGAAAGCGTAGAGTATCGTTTTTGAAACATGTTGACAATTTCATTGACCACTGAAATTCAAAAGATGAAAGCAGGATGGGTATCGTCATGTTTAATAATACTTTTTGTGAGTTCTTAATATATCAACACACACATGCTTTTTTTTTTATTTAAGACCGCATTAGACATGACGTTATTGAAGGATACTTCAACATTCAGGAAGACAACAATTGACGTTTACTGACTCTAAAAGTGTGTCCAGAGTTATAGGATATTTCGCGAAATCCTCTTTTAAAAAACAATAATTTTTTTCGAAAAATTTTTTTTAGAAAAATATCATATCATCATAATTCAAAATGTTAATGCCTGAGCTATAAACCAACTTATACTAAATATGTTTACAAGTACTGTTGTCTGGACTTACCCATTTTTCCATTTGGACTGTACGGGTCGTAGCTTCCGGTTGACATTGGTGATGCATATCCGTTTGACATATTTGTATTATAGTTATGACTTTGTGAGCCTGGCGATGGGCTCAAAGGTGGTGCCGAACTGGGTACACTGCTGGGACTGGGCGATGATATCCAATCGTCAGGTCTTAAATGAAAAAAATTGAATTCCTGCGTCATTATTTGAAATGATAAAAAGACTTACCCTTCTAGTCGTACCCGTTTCGTTGGCACGAACACCAGATGACCGTTTGTTGAATTTGCACTTGTTGAGGCTGATGCGATACTCGATGAACTGTTGTTAAGGGCGCCGCTAGCATTCAGGACCACACTACCATTCCCAGCGACGCCCATTGTTCCGCCGCCAATACTGACGACACTTATACCTGGTGGTCCGGCAGATACTGTTGGAAGGACCACATCATGCATCGGTTCCGATTTAATGGCAGTGAGAATTTTCAAATCGTCCCCATTTGCATTAAGTCCATTCCCATTGATACCGCCACTACCTCCTCCACCACCACCACCGCCGCCTCCACTGTCACCGCTAAGGAGGTGCTGGCCGCCGGCTTGCTGTATGATAAGGTGCTGACTATTGGCAGGTGAGAGCTGTTGCGACGAATGCGGATGTGGATGTGTTTGAGCTTGTTGCTGATGCTGCTGTTGCTGTTGCGGCTGTGCTTGCGGATGCTGAACATTGAGTCGATACATCATGGATGATAGATTCATTTAAATCGCTTCAAGAATGTAAATAAATTTTGTTTCTCAGTTATCTGACAGAGACACTTTTGCAGAAGGACCACCTCCACTTTCAAAGGGTCGTTGTGTTTTCGAAATGCTTTCTATTTGTTATTGTTTTTTGAGTAGAGTACTTGGTGTGCGCTATTTCTCGGCGTCACATTATGATTTCATGGGACAAGCTGCCTTGCCAAGCCTGCAATGAAAAACAAGCAAAACATTTTTTTTTATTTGAGCTTTTAAAATTTGACCAACAGGAGAATGAGGTCATTCGTCAAGGATTTCAGGTCAACGATTCGGGTAAAATGATTTTCCAAGTAATTGCAATAAAAACCCTCCCTCCATCGTTCGGCCAGGACAAATATGCAGCAAATTCACACAAATAGGTCCTTTACAGTAATTCACCCCTACTTCTGTTCTCTGCTCACAATTGCACTTGCACTTGAGCTAAATTTTAGTGCACATAGGCGCCGGCAACACCGAACCGACCGCCATCATCATCGAGGAGAGAGTGACATACCCAGAGAGAGAGAGCGAGAGTAGCAAAAAGGACATAACGGAAGTAAGAGAAGAATTATGTCGATAGAGAGAAAATGATAGTTAATTGAACAGAAACTTGTAGGAAAAAGCAGGAAAACTTTCGTGGGGCCAGTGCACGAAGTTAATTCGTAAGCTTTAAACTGTCAAATCACGCGGTTTGGGGTTGAGGATATCTAACCGCGCTTTGACAGTGATGATGATTTAATGTGATACACAATCAATCAACCCTGCTTATTGATTATAGAAAGGCAAAGGATGAAAACGCGAAACGTGTACATATCCGTACGTTTAATAAACCAACATGTAGGTGGCTAGGGGATGTCATTTTTCCAAATCAACAAATCATTTCCCAGCAGTAGCAACACATAAATGATTTCTCACTGGACTCCCTCTCGCGATAATCTTTCAAATCATCTGATTAGTATCAATTGTCCAGAAGAGCCTATCGTGGGCTTCGTGCACACGCACACAGAAATGTTTGTAAGAAACGAGCCTGTTGTTCAAAAAAATTGTTTTGTTTTACAAAATAATATAGACAGGTTGTGTATTGTGTTTCTACCAGGTTGAAACCGCATTGGTCTATTCGCAATATAGACACTTACTGCTTTCAAATGCAAATACTTTTTGAGGAGAGATATATCCCTAAAATCAAAACAAACAAACTACACGTGATTCATCACATCACATTCCCAGGACACTTTAACCACACGTCATTTTACTCCATTTTACCTGTGGCCTTGAGCCGTAAATTGAAATGCTATTTCATCTATCTAAATTGGGACAATAACCCCAATAAAAACCATAAGCCCGACATTTGCAGTGCTAGAATAGTTTGAAAAGTGCTCACTCCACGTCTATCCGCATGAGCGTTAATTTCCATTTCATATAGACACCCACATCTGCCACATTATCAAGGGCGGTAGATATTTACTTCGTCTATGAAAAGTGCAGAATCTGACTCTGGAGTTGATCTTTCAAAAATAATATTAAAGATTGCAACTCTTCCACCCAAAGAGTATAAATACTACCGCGAGAGCAAACATTGAAGGTGACGTGAAACTTCTGAGATAAAAGATGTTGGTTTTTAAAACATTTATTGGGGTATTCTTAAAAAAAGTATGTCATCCTTAAGTACCTTGTTAAAAACTTCTTCGATGTCTTAAAAGACAGCTTAATACATTCATTGTACTATAAGTTTTAACCAGATCAATTTCTGTTTGTTTGTAACATAAAGACATAATTTAGCTAGATACACCTCAAAGTATATAGATTGGCTCAAAACCACTAGTTGAGTCAATTAAGCCATGTCTCTCTGTCCGTTTGTATGTCACCGATTTTTAGGCCTTCAATTTTGAACGAGGGTATGAAATTTGGTATATAGGATTCTTTTGCGTTGGAACAGAACAAGTGTACACATTTTTAAAATCCGCTCACTGCCACGCCCCTTTTTAAAAAAAACTTAGTTTTTGGCAGAACCATTAGGAATTTTGAAAAAGTTTCTGAAAAATATATTGAGACAATATCAATATCTATATTTTGTCTTGATATAGTTTTTGGCCATGCTTTTGGGGCGTTTTCAGTAAAATATTCGAAAGAAAAACTTTAGATGCAAAATCATTGGTTCTGATAATATAAATATTTCGTATATCATTTAAACACCGCCCATTTTTTGGAGGCCTTTTCCTACAAAAACCATTTGTATACCCTAACCCATACCATATGCAGGAGAAAAACTTTGTTTTTTGTGGAACAACAAAAGATTCTGATAAACTGTTTGAACAATATGTTGTTCAAGGATGGGATGGGATAGGGTATTCAACGATCCGCACAGCGGCTGGTAGCCTTCTCATTTGTTTTTTTTTATTTTTAACTTTTCTCAGGTGAGGGAAACCTAAAAAACTTAAGCATCGACCTGAGATGATGCTTTGTTGTTTTGTTGACTTGTTGTAGAAAGTTCTAACAGTTCGTTTCATTGTTTACTTGTTCTGTAACAAAAGGAATTGTTTTATTTGGATTTTGAATTTTTAAATCGGCAATTGTTACTACGTTTCGGAGTTTGACAGATGGTCCGACTGGGAACCAAAAGTCATGGCACATCCTGGAATCGTATTTTTTTGTTATTAATACAAAGGACGTATGGCTAATAGGGCCGATGTCTGTAGCAGAAATATGGCGAATGTTTGTCTTTGGGTATAAACATTATACTGTGATGTCCGTTACGAATAAGGTAACATAATAAAGTCAGTGGATTGATAAAATGCAGCTTCTTAAATTCTGTACATTACCCTTTGGAAGAAGAGCTGTTATAAGAGCAAGATTTTTTAAACAATACCCCATGGGATACATCTTTTGTAACATAGAATTAACTAAAATAGTAAATTTCAAGGTCCCGCAGGATAACTTTCATTTTCATTCGCCATGAGTTGTTCTAGAGCTTTGTTCCATGTGCCGGTTAGTGTCCAACATGCATTGGAACAGTGTAGACAGTGAGTTTGCCGTCAAGGTCTTCTTTTCGAACGAATGTTCAGTAACTACGCCCCGCACAACATCAGATTTAATTATTTCCATTGGGCTGTGTCCCACAACGGGAATCAATAGTAACATTGGTCGCAACGTTCTAACAAACCACGAGTATGACAAAGAACTGGAACCACTCGGCCCATAAGATCACTTGAGAATATTGAGGGGTTCAATTTTACAATGCGTTCTCAAAACATCCGTCTGACCTTGCAATTTCCGATCGTTTAATAAGGTAAACTCTTCATCGCCAACCGTGCAAGTTAGCGATTGTGACTCTACGATTGCGACTTAAATTTTCGAAACGCATGTAAGGCGCTTTTCAAAAACGTTCCGAAGAATGTAATTGTTGTATTCTCCCTTTAGGAGCATTTTCATTTGAGTGGATGCATCAACAAACCGAACATGCACTACTTGACTGACACCTTTTCCTGAGAATTGCATCAAATGCCTTTGCATTGTTAGTTCCTGGTTTTCTTCAATGAGGCCACCGTGACGTTGAATTCAGACTGATAATGTAAACATATTGAAATCACTTTTTTCCACGGTCTGAGGATTCAAGGCCATCGACGTCTGTTTTAACAAAATCCGCGTTTTATCAAATGATCCCACAATATTTTAAAGGCCAATTTCCGGGCAGAAATTGCCAACATACCGTCTGTTCAGCAGGTAAGAGTCATGAAAAATGTCAGATTTAAAAAAAAACTGTGTAAAACAAAACAAGAGATCTACTCACAATCCTAATCAATAAAATGCTTGAAAAACATATCCCATCCCATCCTTAAAATGAGTATCCTCAAAAATTGGGCGTGACTAAAAACTGAATGGGAATGAAGTAAAGAAAATTGCATTGTCACCACATCTTTTTCAGATAGTATGTAAATCTTTTTTGGATCGACAAAAAAATGGCGTTTTTCTATGGCATATGCTTTAAGGTAGGGTACACCCGGTAGGGATATAGGGACAAGGATCCTATTATCCAGCTCAACATTTCAGGCCCAAAAATCGGTGATGAACAGACAGACGGACGGACAGACACACATGAATAAATCGACTCAGCTAGCGATTCTGAGTCGATGCATATACTTTGAGGTATATCTACCCTAAATTATTTCTCTATATTAGAAAACTATGTATCAAAACTAATGTACCTCTATGGGATAGGGTATAAATAGGGAACTTATGTTGGTATACCCTGAAAATTGATCAAATCAGAATGGCAAGCTCAGTCCATACGTCACTGATTTTAAGGTCATAAATTATGAGCCCGGATGATACAATTTAGTATATGAACTTTTTAATAACTGAAAATTTACTGAATCCGCCCAATTTTACTGAATCCGCCCAATACAGGGTTCACTTTTAGCCCTGGCAATGTGTTTTTTTACAAGTTTTAAGCCACGTCCACCTTTCGTTGTATTCTTTTTGAAACAAAATATATGAAAAAATGTTATTACTAAAAATAATAAGACAATATTGCTATTTACATTTTGTCTGAAGAACATTTTGATCCACCCCTACTTTTTGGGATGGATGCGAATTGCAGCCTTCATATATTTTTTTTTCATAATTTATGGTACCTAGATAGATCCAAAGACAATCGGAATCAGATATTTTATCGGTGCTTCCGTGTACCAGAATTTTGGAAGTATTTAAAGACTAAAGAGAGTTTAGAAATGATAAAAATTCAGACTAATTTTCTCACAAGGCCATACCTTAAACAAACATTCTTTACTAGTTGTGCACCATTGGACAAGAACGATTCGGTTTTTCTTCGAGTACTTTTACTAAAGCGTTACAAAACTATTAGTAAACATCCATTTACTGTATACAATCATTCTGCAGACTTATAGACTGTCGTAGCATATTGCTAGTAGTTATGTACATCCCAAAGCATCTCAACTGGGAAATCAATACTTTCTGGCTTCAACAACAACAATGGCAAAGCAACATCTGCATCCTACCCCCTGTAAAAACTTTTTCATTCGCTCTTTACATCACAATACCAACAATCGGCCTATGAGGATTTTTTTTAATGGATTTTCTGAATGGGCCTACCTCACACAAGTCTTCGTTTCGTTGCATAACTATTTCCTTTGCCATTTGCACCATGCACTGGATTTAGCAAAGAATAAAAAAAAATCACAAACAAATTAAAAACGTGCACAACAAAAGGGTTGCAACAATTCTGCAATTCATTCACTCCCCCAACCATTCCAAACCGTGCATGTAGTACGCGCCAAATCTCATAGCCACCGTCAGGTATAAAGCACAAGAACAAAGGAAATAGGAGGAACAAGAAAAAAAAAACTAAAACCCTCAGCCCCATCCAATCTACTGATACCCTTAACTGGGTTTGCATTGAATTCTACACAGCTCAGTTGGTGAAAGCTAGAAGGCCTTAACCCCTTTTCTGATAATGTTGTTGTTGTTATGTTGTTGCTGCTTCTGCAATAGGGATGATGGGATTAGGCTGCACAATATAATAACATTAGACTAAATGTTGTTACAATTGCCATTCACCCTCTTTAGACTTGTATCGCTAGAGAGGCATTTCACTCCAATGACTCTAGGGATGGCCGCAGGGCGATTTTGCCGGATTACATGTTTCTCGTTTCCATCAAGAGAAAAGCTGCAATAACGTGATTATAGGATGAGAATAGACAAAATGCAAAATGCAAAATCTACGAACAACAAACACAAGGAACGAATAAAAAAATAATCAAACGACAAAAACAGCTTAAAGCTGATGAGGAAGCAGTTCGACGCCCTCGTTCCATCACTAGCACGGTATACTCGGTCGATTGACGCGTTCCACCCTCTTACCCGGCTCCACACATGACCGAGGGTTGGGGTAGCAGTGAGTGCGATTCCAAGTGCCTTTAGACACATATGCATTAAAGTTCAAAATGAATTCACTAGAGTGGCGTGTACGTGTACATACGGCTGAGTATATGCTTGTGTCATTATAGAGGCCATTGCACATGCGAGCTAGTAGAAGTGCTCTGTACGAATGCAATAAAAGCAGTTTTTGCATGCCCTCTAGATGATACTCGAGGTAGGCGCATTATTTAAGGGGTGGTTCAGTATGAAAAAAAAACGAAAAACCACCCCAAAATATAAACAAAACTCTCTGTCTTCCTCTCGTTTATCTACCAAAGCACGCTCGGAATATTCTCAATAGACACAGCGATGGCTCCATAATGTCGACATCGTCGTCGTCGACGTGGTGTTGTTGATGCCAGCGGAGCTTTTCGACGGAACAACTTTGTACAATGCACTTTAGTGCATTAAACTGCTGCATTGACCTAGTTTAACATTGAGGGTCGCAATCAATGGGTGCGAGGCAAGGGGTGTGTTCACGTACGAGTGTATGAGTGTGTATGTGTGTTCTTGTTGTATGGTTGCCTTTTTCATGAGCGCATAGGGCAAAAAATAAAGGTACCAATTCACCATTTAGTTTTGAAAATAACCTCTAAAATGCAAGGGTTAACGATGACTCAATGGTTCACTTTGCCAAAGTTCTACATCGGAAGAAGTTAAGCTAATTGAAAGTCGCCAATCATCACTGAATGCCACTAAGGATTTGAAATCGATTGCATGACCTTTTTGTCTGCTCGACATGTGTTTGCTTTTTGATTCCCCAATATGTGATCAAAAAGTTGGCCGTTTTACACTAGAACTGCAATCGATAAGCATACAAACTTAAAAAAACACAACGGTATCTTGAACCGAATTATTACCTACCTATAATTCTATTTCTTATGTGATTAATGTTTTCCTACTCTATCCCATAGCGGTATAAATTATCTGAAGTCAATCCATATTCGACGCATGAGAATGCCGCAATCCTTGCAATCCTTTACCAAAATACCTTGTCGTTTGACAAAAAATCCCTTTTTTAAGTAGTCACGGCCCATACATATTTCCCATATACCCATGAGCTGGGGAATCAAAAT
This sequence comes from Rhingia campestris, assembly GCA_932526625.1. Classification (NCBI taxonomy): domain Eukaryota; kingdom Metazoa; phylum Arthropoda; class Insecta; order Diptera; family Syrphidae; genus Rhingia; species Rhingia campestris. The sequence continues at coordinate 148,477,831 of OW052182.1, read as the reverse complement.
CTTTTTAATACCGTATCGCATAGGGGTATATTATTATTATTATTATTATTTATTAACATGTAATTTTAAATTACAGGGTAATATAAAGATTATAGAACCTAGCTGCGGAGACTATTGGCTCTTATTTGATAAAATTATAAAGTTAAATTAAGAGTTTCAATAAATTTATTTACATTTTCTATATTTGTAGAGTTTGGATTTTTTAATATTTCATAAATTGATTTGTATTGAAATATGGATTCTATTATTGGTTTTGAAATTTGACAATTTTCTAGGAGGTGGGGTATATTAGTTTTGACACATAGTTTGTAAGATAGAGAAATAATTTAGCTAGATATACCTCAAAGTACATGCATCGACTCAGAATCGCTAGCTGAGTCGATTAAGCTATGTCTGTATGTCTGTAGGTCACCGGTTTTAAGTCTTAAATTTTGAGCTAAGATAAAAAAAATTTGGTATGTGTGATCCGTGTACGATCCTTTTCAAATTCCGCCCACTGCCACTCCTACTTTTTAGAAAAATCTTATTTTTGGTCTAACGGTTCAGAAATTTGGAAAAAAATTATTTACGAGATATTTAGACAATCTCCATTACTATATTTCGTTCATATAAAGTTTTTTGCCACTCCTACTTTTTGGGGGCATTTTTAGAAAAAAACCTTTTCGGTCAAAAATATTTTCATGCAAAAACTTTAATAAAATTAGTATGAACATTTCGCCCTTAGACCATTTTAACCCCCGCCCACTTTTTGGGGACGTTTTCCTTAAAATACCATTTGTATACCCTACCCCAAGGGGTAAATATGCAATAGAAAAAAACGTTGTTTTTGTCGAACCATAAAAGATTTTGATAATCTGTCTGAACAATATGTTTTGACACCGTCATTTTCTATATTTCATTGCCATAATAAAGCCCACATTTCGGAGATTTTTATTTTAAGGATGTGATGTGATATACGCACAGCGGATTGTAGCCTTTTCATATGTTTTGAATCACTATTGGCTGCGATATTTTCGGCACTCTTAGGCACAATAGTGAATATATGTTGCTCTGTGTTGCCGAGCTTAACGCAAAAAAGATCGTAATGGGAGCACCGTCAGAGAGACGCTTAAAGATTCTGGCTGTGAATGTAAATTCACTGATTAGGATCGAACGTAGAGCTAATCTGTTCAAGTTGTTAAAAGACAAAAGTCCCGATGTGCTTATGGCTTGAGAAACTAAGCTAAACCCTAAGCATACATTGACTAATAGTAATTACAATACCGTAAGAAGAAACCGGACCAACTCGACTCAAGGAGGCGAGACTCCAACTCCACTCAAGGTGACGAAAAGGCATTGGTTATAAAGTCTATGGTGGTAATAGCGCCCATTCCGGCTGCTGGAAGCCTGCATCATATACATTCCTCTCCAACAAGGGAAGCGACTACTTACCGGAAGCATCTCAGCCTACTGTTTTTACAACAGAGCTCAGAAAACATTTCGAATCTCTAAGACCCAACTCAGTAGAGAACTGGAGATTGAGGAAATCAATTACAAAACCGTCGGAGTAACCATCCTTACAAATGGATGGCCCACTACAATATTGAATACAGGATCGACATTCACGCCACAGATCGGCCATCGTTTCCAAGAAGCGTTACTTTTCTGGATCTTTTACTGCGAGACACAAGACCGACAGTTACTGACAAAGTAGGTCAACACCCGCGAAACTGTTTACAGACGAGTACGACAGTGACAACTGCGGACTCGCCGCCGTAATGCAGCACTAGACATAGTAAAAAAGAGGATTTTTGACAAGACTAAAATCTGTACAGACGACTGACAAACACACGCAACCAAGAGACAAGTACACTGAAGGTGTAGATCAGAAATATCAATCTAATAATCAAGGAGAACTATCGGTTTTCCATTAATTTGTTTTTGAATAACAGAATTCGGTCCGTAAATTATAGCGACCCAAGTACGTTTCCACAAATTAATAAGAAAAACAAACAATCCAAACATACTTTTGACAGTATGAATCAATCCGGGGGAAGCCGTCTTCGATGATCTTGGAGAAACAAAAATTAGAGAAAAAACTGAGCAAGACATAAGGATATTACCTTCCGGTCGAGCTATATAAAGCCGAGGGAGATGATTTGGTCAGTAACATACACTCATTAGAAAAATTTGGTCGCATGAAAGTATCTATGCCTAAAGAATGGAACATCAGCATCGTTTGCCCTATTAAAAATTAGACCTCTAAAACTGTGCCAATTAAAGAAGCAGAGTCTCGTCAACATCGCCTGCAGGATCATTTTTGCTGCAAAATATGAAGGCCTGAAATCGTTCATTAACAACCTGAGCGGTGAAATTCTATGGTCGGAAAGTCCACAACTGGTCAAATCTTCTCACTTCGGCAGCTCCCGGAAAAAATCCAAAAAAATCTAAATTGATACCCACCTCCATGCTATACAGAGAAATTTCTGAAATAACGCCCAAATTCGTTGGTCTGAGCAGGGTGACGATGAAGTATTCTCGCTGCTTTATCAGCATCGGCATCGACCTCACCGATACTTTCGATCGTAGACAAGATGACGCATTGTCATGTGACTTTTTTAACATAATTCTTGAGGCGATTGTCCAAAACTCCCAAGCCAATACCACACGCATAAATCTGTATACAATTACTCGAAATAGCATATGTGAAGGAAGCGTCTACAATAAATTTCATGTATGAGTGAGTACAACTTTAAGGTTTCCTTAACCGATTAATGAAATATTTCATCCCTTCTGATCTGGCCTTAATATATAAAGCATTGCACTTCCATTTAGAGCGTCCCGATTATAAAGAAAAATGTACTAAATGTCTACAATCCTGCGCAACCGTGATGAAGAATGATCCATTAAAGCTAATGAAGATATCCTTTTGGTCGTTTTGAGCGAAAAATTCATCGTTAAATCATTAGCTGTTTGCAATTTTGGGTTTTGGAGAGGTAGATTCAACCAAGAACTTTGCGAGCTATATAGCTACAAAAAAAACGCATTGGACCAACCTTAAAGAAATTGAAGTTGGCAGCTAGCTAAGGACTGGCTTAATTTGAGAGCCTCGTTATTTTAGACCCAAAAATAAGGAATAAAAGTAGATTATCTAAATTAGTTAATAAAAAAAGGAAATAATGAAAAATGTTTAATGTTTCCCTTTTGAAATAAAGTCGGATTAAGATTAAACTGCTGATATCACCATAAAATGGTAACTTTGACTACGAGGAGATGCTTACCCTTTGCACCTACCTACATCAACTGATAAAGTTAAACTTGCTGGTAACTAAAAAGCCCTTTGGTGTGCGAATGTTATAAAATTAGGATTTACACAAATTATTTCACTTTAATTCAGCGCGTGTAAAGTTTCACCCAATTTACTTCATAATAATAAAGAAAAGGTACTCGGACAAACAAACTCCAGGAATGTAGAAGAGCATTCCATTTGACATTGAGTTTGAAAAAATCCACTTTTGCTAAAAAATCTATTTGCTGTTTTATAATTTTTAACTTTCTCTTACAAAGAGAAAGGTACTGTTTTCGTGAAAAAATTCGACCTCAAGATTTCGATTGATTCTAACATTACGATGATAGCCAAAAAAGTGGTTTTTAGAATTCCTACCATCGGTTCGTCTGTCCGTCTATCCGTAATGGTCTCCCCAACCTAAACGGCTCTACCAATTTCTTCAGTATCTAGTACCAGCCATATAAAAATTACACATAACGTTTTTGATCAAACTTTATATATACTATAAGCATATTACTTCAAACAATACTGCATACCCAGTTTTTTTTTTTTTTGAAAAAAATCCAAAATTGTCATGTAGGCCATATAAAGAAAATTGTTAAATTATGTCAAATTGAATGAAATTTAAATTATATACAACTATTACTGATTGCAACAATTCCACATAATTAGTTTTAGCCCAAATATCATTAAACGGATTTTTTTTTAGTTTTTACCAATAGTGTTATCATTATTATTCACATATCCGATTCCTTTAAATTTCGGAGTAAACGTTCGTATAATCACATTTCGACATTATTTATATCATTTTTAGCATCAATAATATTTTGTATTTTTGCCAAATTATTAAAATCTTCAAATTATCTCATGCTTGGCATTTGATCTAACTCCCAACTCGCTGTGAAAGAGAAAGTTGCGTACGACCCAGTCGTGCACCTACAACTCGTTATAATTTGAATTAAAAAACTGAAAGTCAAATTTATAAAAGTTCCGACGCTTAAGTTGTTCTGATAAAATGTATGGAGATCATTTTTAGGAACGAATTTAAGTAAGTAGATTTATAAAATGCATTCGCACGAGATTAGCTAGCTATGAAAATTTGTTAGCTGCGTTTTAAAAAAAAATCTTTATAAACATTTTGACCAAAAACAAGTTATTTTAGTGTTATTGTTAACGTTATCCTAATTAATATAATCAGATAGGTCCAAGTAATCTCTGCAAAAATCGCAACGCCCCTACGTGAGATATACCGGTTTACTAGATATACCCAAAACTACCCAAAAATACCCAACTAAATCCATTCATTACTTTTCGATAAAAAGACAATTTTTTTAAGTACTATTTCGACATTTTGATAAAAAAAAAAACTGGGTATGCAGACATTTTTCTAAGCACCCCGCTAAGCAATTTACAAAATTTACTTTATTAAAATTCTATGTTCAATTTTTGAGAAATTAATATATTTATGAATTACCGTTATATGTACTAACTTTTAGGGAAAACTTAGTATGCAGCATTCTAATACAAGTGTACACAGGCTTAAAAAATGTTTATGCCATCATATTCTAAATACTTGTAAAAGCTTAGTTATTAATTTATATCAACATCGTTATATGAGAGCTACCGTTCATTTTTCAGCTAGAACCCCAATTCCAAAAACCCCTCTGTAAGACCACCAACAACAGCCTTAACCGAAATTTTTAGTCAAATCGACGGAGTAGTTTGGGCTATAGTCTCAATAACAGACTCCAAACTGCAGACAGCCATTTTTTAAATGGTACTTTTGTGAACTCGGGGTAACTCAAAACAAAACAATTTGCTAACATCCCAACTTCGAATTTTCGGCCATCACAATACTTCCCTATACTACGTATAGTGTAGGTAAATGTAAAATATAAGCCACCTTACAACAAAATTACCTAAATAGTTCGATGCGAATAGAAATGCTAACAGTATTTTGTATGTATGCCCCTAACCTTTAACACGTTTAATGAGAGTGGCAAAATTCTTTTTGAACTTTTTGAACATTCCTTTGAAATAATATTTATATGCAAGACTGAACAATTACACAGGAGTGTGTTAAATCAAGTTGAAGGTATGCCCCAAGATGGGCAATGTGATTCAAAAACGCGCTGAATAATTGGGAATGCGAGTCAACATTGAGCTATGAGCTGATTGTATTTATACCCTATCCCATAGGGGGGTATATTAGTTTTGATACTTAGTTTGTAACATAGAGAAATAATTTAGCTACATATACCTCAAAGTATATGGATCGACTCAGAATCGCTAGCTGAGTCGAATTAGCCATGTCTGTCGGTCCGTCCGTCCGTCCGTCTGTTCGTCACCGATTTTTGGACCTTAAATTTTGAGCTAGGATAATGAAATTCGGTATATAGGATCCTCGTCCGTGCCACCAGAACAAGTGTAAAAATTTTTGAAATCCGCCCACTGCCACGCCCCCTTTTTAGGAAAACGTATTTTTTGGCCAAACCGTAAGGAATTTTAAAAAAGTGTCTGAGCAGCATATTTAGAGAATCGTAATATCTATATTTCGTCAACATAAAGTTTTTTGCCACGCCCACTTTTTGGGGGCGTTTTTTATACCCTATCCCATAGGGGGGTATATTAGTTTTGATACATAGTTTGTAACATAGAGAAATAATTTTGCTACATATACCTCAAAGTATATGGATCGACTCAGAATCGCTAGCTGAGTCGAATTAGCCATGTCTGTCTGTCCGTCCGTGTGTCCGTCCGTCCGTCTGTCTGTTCGTCACCGATTTTTGGGCCTTAAATTTTGAGCTAGGATAATGAAATTTGGTATATAGGATCCTTGTCCGAGTCACCAGAACAAGTGTAAAAATTTTTGAAATCCGCCCACTGCCACGCCCCCTTTTTAGAAAAACGTAATTTTTGGCAAAACCGTAAAGAATTTTAAAAAAGTGTCTGAACAGCATATTTAGAGAATGGTAATATCTATATTTTGTTCATATAATGTTTTTTGCCACGCCCACTTTATACACAACATATGAAGGAGAAAACCTAGTCTTTTGTAGAACCGTAAAAGTGTTTTGTAAGCAGTCTGAAGATTTAGTTGTCACTATATCATTTTTTCTATTTTATCCACATCGTATTTTTAGCCATGCCCACTTTTTTTTGGGATTTTAGTTTTATGGATAGGATGGGATAGGGTATTCAACGATCCGCACAGCGGATTGTAGCCTTCTCATATGTTTTTATAAAAAAACGTTTTCTGATCAAATTTTAAAATTTTCAAAAAAAAAATTTGATGCACAATCATTGGTAGTATTAATATGAACATTTCGTCCATAGACGATTTTAAACCACGCCCACTTTTTGGGGGCGTTTTCAATTAAAAACTGTTTTCGGTCAAATTTTAAATTTTTCGAAAAAAAATTTGATGCAGAATCATTAACATTATTAATATGAACATTTCGTCTATATACCATTTTAACCCACGCCCACTTTTTGGGGTCGTTTTTATATAAAAACCATTTTTATACACTACCCCATAACATATGCAGGAGAAAACCTTGTCTTTTGTAGAACCGTAAAATTGTTTTGTAAGCAGTCTGAAGAATTTGTTGTCACTATATTATTTTCTCTATTTTATCCACATCGTGTTTTTAGCCATGCCCCCTTTTTTGGGGATTTTAGTTTTATGGCTAGGATGGGATAGGGTATTCAACGATCCGCACAGGGGATTGTACTCTTCTCATATGTTTTTTTTTAATTTTCAATTTCAGAAATTGCCAGAAATGATCCTCATCGCTGAATAAAAATTTTGTCGAATACAATTGATATGTTTTAATATTTTCAAGAGCTAAATGCCAGGAATGGTATACGATACGGAACTTCGGTCAGCTTCGATTCTGTTTAAAGCACGCTTTTCAACCAAGATTCTTTAAAGAAATATGCCAAAATGTTGTGTACCACAAGGCAAGTTCTTGAGAGCCGGAGATCTTGTCTGTAGGCTGTAGTTTTGACAATACCTTGTTGTACTATTGTTGCCTCGTCAACTACGAGGCCAACCCGTTTACCCCTGCAACAATTGCATTAAATGCTGCTACTACGGCACGATGGGGGCGACCCACGATGGGAATATCGTCTGCGTATCTGAACAGATTTGTATATGCAACATTGGGATTTTAGACCCGCATCGTTGACTCCATTCTTCCCATTTCGTCATGGAAAACTTGTGTTTCTTAACATAGCTGAATAATTTGTAAACCGGATAAGTCGGGATGAGTTTTGCATGATGAAATGTCAACAAAATATCTGTCATCAATTGAAACACCCACTATATACAATATAGCAATTAAATGTTCACTTGTTTTGTTGTTAGTTTTTATCAACAGATGGGGATTAGAACTTGAACAGTGCAGATCATTTAAAACCCTATCCCATCTCATCCTTAAAATTAATATCCCCCAAAAGTGGGTTTTATGGGGATAAAATATAGATACTTACGTTGTCACAACATACTGTTCACACAGTTTATCAAAATATTTTATGGTCCGACCAAAAACAACGTGATTCTACTGCATGGGGTGTATACAAATGGTTTTTGTATGAAAATGCCCACAAAAAGTGGGCGTGGGTTAAAATGATCTAAGGACGGGATGTTCATATTAGCATAACAAATGATCCTGCATCAAAATGTTTTTTCGAATATTTAAAAAAAACGTACCGAAAAACGCCAAAAAGTTTGCGTGACAAAAAACTTTATATAGGCAATTACAATAGGCGAAATATAGATATAAGGATTCTAAAAATATTTTAAATTCCTTATGGTGTGGCCAAAAACTACGTTTTTCTCAATAAGGGGGCAACATATAGCACGTGTACCGAATTTCATCATTCTAGCTCAAAATGTAAGGCTAAAAACTAGTGACGTATGGACGGACGGACAGATTCAGCTAGCGATTCTGACTTGATCCATATACTTTGAGGTATGTCAACCTAAATTATTTCGCTATGTTTCAAAGTTTGTATCAAAATTATTATATCCCTATGGGGAAGGGTATACAAATTCGTATATTAGGGAAGTAAAAAGATCTGGTTAAGATATAATTATCCGTACCGCCGAAGAAGAAGACGACATGGAATGTTTATTAGATGAATTTACTTAACCTTATAGACTAATTGATTATTTAGAACTTTTCATCTGCAATTATTTAAATGGCATATCTAAAAACAAAGTTGAGAACACCAAAATTTATATCCTCGATAGTATAGTGGTCAGTATCCCCGCCTGTCACGCGGGAGACCGGGGTTCAATTCCCCGTCGGGGAGAAGTGGAAATTTTTTTTTTTTATTAATGATTTTGATGTTAGGAACGATGAGTATAAGAACGATCTTTGTTTGAAAATATGAAACCAAGTTTTTTTTAAATGTTTCTTGGTAAACAAAAAGATAAATTTATAATAAATAATTTAATTAGATTTTAGGCCGAAAGGCATTAGTTTTTAAGTTGTTATTATTTAATTTAGGGTATCCGCAGAGGACAAGTAAGTTAGTTAAATTAGTAGATAAGTAGGCTAGTTTTTTTTCAGTAATTTTTGTCTAGCATGTAAGTTAGTTCTAAGTTCAAGAAAAATAAAAATGAATTAAAAAAAAAAAAAAACGATCTTTGTTTTTTTTCATTAATTTTAATCAATTTTGAATGTAAATATCTATGTCGAAGAGCAACAGTATTCTGATGCTTTAGAGTTTAGAGATAACGAATTTTAAAATCTCTAGAAATATTTAACACAAAATATAAATTAAATTACTCTCAAATAACGGTACATTTTCTTAGTATTTATTTTCTCGAAAACTCCTTTAACCGTTCTTTTATAATTTCGTAGTGTGAACGGGTTTAATTAATATTCAGTCGATATCTTGTCTTGGTTAGATGAATATCTTAAGGGTTATAATTGTAGATATTACTTATCCATACATCAAGAAACAAACTAAACACAGTTTAAGCAGTCTTTTACTTCGGGGATTCCTTGCATATTTGTAACGGTTCCTGCATCACCTGGATTTAAGTACAAGCTAATCTTATGACATCAATATGCACAAAGGAATAGTTAATGAATACTGTGAGCCAGATCGATGCGTTAAGAGAAGGTTTATATGTCTCTGAGACAAGCTGATTTTAAGGAAAATCAAATGCAGACAAATTGTTATCACAGTATCTCACAACCAAGTTTATTTATGCAATTTAAAAGACGATTTATTACATTGACACATGCCCACATTTTAGTTAAATCTTCACTTTGAAATAATTTTGTCAGCTATTAACAAATTATAGTAGGACTGGTAGACTGGTGGATGATGATCAAACGGCTTAATATTTAATTCAATTTGCAAAGGACAACATGTGAAACCTTTTTCAGGTTTGTCATTTAAGGCAGACTAATAACTAGTACGTTTCCACCGCGTCGATTTCGTCGATGCGTCATTTCAGCGAAATTCGTGATTTCAGCCAAAATGCTATACATGCCGCCATACAATTTCACATTCCAGAACGCTGAGTTTGGCTGCCTTTCATTTATAAAAATTCATTCCACCTGTCAAACTAGAGAAATCTCTAGTTTAACAAGTGGAATGCGTTTTCAAATGTTGAACTTAGTTAATGAAATGACGATTTTCGGTTTAGTGGAAACGTACTATAAGGGTTTGGTCACGCAGTAGAGCGACTGAGCTACAGATCGACGAAACTCTGAGCAACAAGTTTATGCGACAACTTGCCACTTAATTAGCGAATACTCTGATGGGCTAGTTGTGAAAATGAGTTTTCCCTTCAAATACTGGCCGCAGCTCAATACTATATATTGGCGAAATATAAACTCATTGTCTTAATATTTTGTTAAGACACTTTTCCAAAATCTCCTCAACAAAGCAAAATAGTGAGCTATAATAAAATTAAGTACCCCGAGAAAAAAAAGATTTGGTAAGACAAAAAAAAAGCTCGTAAAAGATGGCACCAAACTCGTGCCCCGCAAGATTAAATACATCTCGATCGTTAGTAACTTGCTATCAAATTCGTTTAAAAAAAAAAAAGCCATGCAGTAGAAACTCATCTGCAAAGCCTAACCCCTGGAAAAAAATCAAATTATTCACTAATGGAACGCAATTAAAGTCATAAAACGGGTAACTGAAAACGTTTGGGCAAAAAGCACACATCTTGAGATGATGGTCCAGGGCAAAATGAAAACATTAATTTATTCGAAACTACAAACTATAATAATATAGATATGCAAGTATTGCCAAGGTTAAACGGGAAATACATAATCTAAAGGCTAAAAGGGCTCCAGGTTACGACCTGATTACCGGAGAACTTCTTATAAATATTGCCTCGGAGAGCATTAACTAAACGCATTGTAAATGCGGCAATTAGATTAGAGTACACTACATACCAAGACAGGAAAATCACCGAATCAAATAAAATCTTACATTATCAATCAATTATTGATCAGAAACACATGTTACCTGACCATCAATTTGGGTTTAGAAGTAAACATTCGACTGCCGATTAAGTACATCGATTTACTTATGCAAATGAAAAGGCTTTCGAAGAAAAGAAAATTTGCTCATCCGTATTTCTTGACGTGTCGCAAGCTTTTGACAAGGTTTGGCATGCAATACAAATTAAGACAAGTTCTGCCTGAAAATTATATAAAATCCTCGTGTCGTATCTTGAGCATAGACTCTTCCGTGTGAAACTTGGAAACGTATATTCAGAGTTCAAAGAAATAATGGCAGGAGTACCCCAAGGAAGCGTCCTTGGACCACTCTTGTACCACCTATTTACACGTGATATCCCACAAACGAACGATACACTAGTGGCAACGTTTGCTGACGATACTGCTATTTTAGCAGTTAGTTGGCACAACAATAGAGGAAACAAATATCAAATTACAAAACGCTCTTAGCGAGGTTAATGAATGGACTAAATCCTGGCGGATTGCTCTTAATCAGAGCAAATTGATCCATGTAGAGTTTTCGTACAAACGGACAAACAATTTGCCTGTATTTCTAAATACGGCTCGAGTCCGTTTTGCAAATGAAGCAATATATCTCGGAATGACACTCGATTCAAAATTAAAATGGAAGTCGCATTTAAAAAAGGAATGCGAAGAACTTAAAAATAAACACAACATTCGAAGCTTAACTTTGATAACAAGCTGCTATTATACAAGCAAGTGCTAAAACCTGTTTGGACGCATATGGTATACAACTATGGAACTGTTCCAGTGAAACTAATTTAAACATTTTACAAACTTTTGGAAGGGTGGTGGGTTTAGTGAGTAAAAATCTCACACTACTATGCACGTGCTTATAGTGTCTATGGAAAGTTCCAAAAGCCCACGAAAAAAAAATTATAATTTCCAAAATATATGTTTTGACCAATGTTAACATTTTTCTAGTTTAAAAAAAAATTGTCACATTTGAGGAACGGAAAATCCAAAAGAGATACGTGAAACACCACTGAATGGCCAAAAAGTGACTGTTCCAAAATTGGGCATTTTTTCTTCAGAGAAAGCGAAACAGTCTTTAATCGATATCGGTGGATGTCTGTCTGTCTACAAATGTGTAGACGGTTATAGGTTTCGACAAGACGGTGCTTCATGTTACAATGTAAATCAAAGAATGCAGTTTGTGCAACAAAAATTTTGGACAAGTGCTACCAAGAAATGGCTACATTGATTGGCCACCCAGATCTCCAGATTTTTGTGCATGCCACCAAGCCTCAGATCATTGACGAGCTCAAGGCAAAGATTCGTGCCGAAACCCGATATTTTCGAAAAAGCCACAAAAAAGGCTTTGGTCAATAGAGAGGGCCACTTGAATGATATTGTATTCCAAAAACCAAATTTCAAAGGACTAAATTAAATGAAAATAAATCACAATTGAAAATCGGTTGGTTTTATAAAAATGTTGACCAGGTTTGGAATGGATCTAAAACTTCTAGTATTGAGAAAAGAAAGAAAGCTCGTGATATGAGAATAAAACAACTAGTTGAGGGTCAAAACTTATCCCATTCGCATGAAGGTTGGTATAGTTAATTGTAAATAGATGTTGAACCAAAAATGTGCTTCACTATTGGCACTTAGTTCGTGTTCATTTTCATCTGCGGAAAAAGAACTTGTGGTTGAAAATTATAGTAGTTCTAACTAAACAGTTCCAGAGTACCGTTATGATAAAAATAATTGTAGTTCTGACCAAGAAAGTCCAGTCCATTATGCTTGGAAAGGGCACGGGTGGATATTTTAACTCCTAGACTTTCGGCAGCACTCAATAAATGCAAGATAAGTGACGGAGATGGCGTTTCCGTCTCGACAGCTTGTACAGAAGTCGCTTCATTACTTCATTCCGAATTTGTTATCAATCGCACTAAGACTCTCCCTCAGATCAAAATTTTCGGGAATAGTCTGCTACAGTCCAAAAACCGGATGTAAGTTTAATCCATCTTCTGGTGTTTAAGTTAAAAAAATGTGCTAAAAGTTTTGAAAAATGATAAACTAAGGGAAGAGGAAGAACAAAATGAAAATATATTAGAAGATAGTTGATGTTTCGCATTTTATTAACAAAAATCTTCTATATGAACAGCAAAATCTTAGACAAAAATTGAAAGGTTTGTATTATCTAAAAACTTTTTGCACATTGATCTTATATTATGGAAAGACCATAATGTGTGCGAAAAAAGGAAATACATAATTGCATAGTTAAAAGTAATGTTAGATACAGATAAACTTATTTAACGAGGATTAGAAGCAATTTCTTCTTCAAGTTAATATAACAATTTTGTTGTGCTTAAAAATATGTAGAACTTTATTTAAGAGTTTTATATTTCAAATTCCCATCATGTTAATAAAATTAAAATCTCAAATTCTACCGTTATAACTTTTAAGGTAACAATATCTCTCTTGGCATTAATATTTTTCATTATTCACTTTGGAAAGTTGTAAACCTTTCGATGATCAAGCGATTCACGTCAATATCAATAGGACGGAACTACTATTTTCAACACTTACAAGAGCTAAGAGAACTTCAACTCGAATTTGGCACTCTTAAGCCTAAGAAAGCTTCTGGTTATAGTTATGGTTTAATCACCGCAGACGTTATCAAAGCTCTCCCTAAGGAGGCATTAATTAAGCTTTTCCATATTACAAATGCTGCGTTCAAACTAAAATGGTTTTAAAGCTGGGAAAACCTGGTGAAGTAAAATCATATGACCAGTTTCGCTTCTTTCTATCACATCCAACATTTTTAAGAGGATATTACGAAATTCGAAGAAAAAGTGATATGTTCAAGCGAATTCCCTGACTTCTCGCAAGCCTTTGATAAAGTGTGAACGATGTCACTCAACTAAAATAAATCTGTTCACGTGAATTTTACTTATAAGAAAACTAGAGACTTACCTTTTGCAAACGAAACCAAATAACTGGGAACGACACTCGAAGCAAAGTTAAAATGGAATTCCCACCTGAAAATGAAACGTAAAGAACTCGAAATTAAATAAAGAGAAATGTAGTGGTTACTTGGAAAACATTCCCAGCTTAGTAACGAAAACAAACTGCCATTATAACGGGTGATTTTTTAGCTGGTTTGGTTTTGGCAACACTGGTTTTGACAGCTGACGTGTGTTTAGTACCTTGTGTCACTGTCAAACAGCTTCAGTTTGGTTTGCAATTTAACCATGGATCGTCTTACAAATGAACAACGCTTGCAAATTATTGAATTTTACTATCAAAATTCGTGCTCGGTTCGAAATGTTCATCGCGCGCTGCTTCCATTTTATGATCGGCATTCTCGACCTTCTGAGCAGTCAATTCGGAAGATTGTGACCAAATTTCGAACCAAATTTACTTTGTTGAACTTTAAACCACCAACACGTTTACGTACTGTGCGTAGTGAAGAAAATATTGCGGCCGTATCAGCTAGTGTGACAGAAGACCGCGAAATGTCGATTCGGCGCCGTTCCCAGCAGTTAGGCCTTTGTTACAGCACTACGCCAGAAGGATTTGGGCGTAAAGCCTTTTAAGATACAGCTGGTGCAAGAACTAAAGCCAGCCGACCTACCACAACGCCGAATTTTTGGTGAATGGGCTCTTGGAAAGCTGGCCGAGGATCCGCTTTTTTATCGAAAAATTGTGTTCAGCGATGAGGCTCATTTTTGGTTGAATGGGTACGTAAATAAGCAAAATTGCCGCATTTGGAGTGAAGATCAGCTAGAAGCATTGCAACAGCTACCAATGCATCCCGAAAAAGCCACTGTTTGGTGCGGTTTATGGGCCGGCGGCATTATTGGGCCATATTTCTTCAAAGATGATGCGAATCGCAGCGTTACTGTCAATGGTGAACGCTACCGAGCGATGATAACAAACTTTTTTTTGCCCGAAATGGAAGTTCTTGACTTGCATGATATGTGGTTTCAACAAGACGGTGCCACATGCCACACAGCACGCGAAACAATGGCGCAATTGCGAGGCGAGTTTGGTGAACAGTTAATTTCACGTTTCGGGCCGGTCAATTGGCCGCCTAGATCGTGCGATTTGACACCATTAGATTATTTTTTGTGGGGGTATGTCAAGGCTAATGTCTATAGGGACAAGCCCGCTTCGATTGACGCACTGGAAGCCAACATCCATGCATTCATTCGTGAGATACCGGCCGATATGTGTGAAAGAGTATGCCAAAATTGGACTCAGCGGATGGGCTACCTGAGACGCAGCCGCGGTCAACATTTGCATGAAATTATCTTTAAACATTAAATTGCAAGGTTCAAACTATCGATTTAAATAAATATTTCATTCATTTTTTCAAATTTTTTGTGTTTTTTTTTTAAAAAAATTCTAAACCTCTTAAAAAATCACCCGTTACAAGCAACTGCTACACCCGGTGTGAACCTACGGTATACACCTAGGGGTCGTACAAAGACAACAAATGCTAATATTTTACAAACTGCTCAAAATAAAGTGCTAAGAGAAATTGTCCAAGCACCGTGGTATACTAGAAACGACGATATCCATGGAGAACTTGCAATTCCTGCAATCGAAGCTGAAACTAAAAGTTTCGCGCGAAACCACAGAAAACAACTAATCGGACATATCAACAATACTGTCCTACAAATTTTGGATGATACCGCCGACTACAAAAATAAAAACCAACTTGGCGCGATAAGAAATAACTGCGCCTAAATTGCGTAAAAAACTTGTTTAGATTTATCTTAGTTGCTGCAAGTAACAATTTATATCCAAGGGATGTATTTTTAATCAGTAGGAATCTGACACTACTATGTCACTACGCTCATAGTGTCTATGAAAAATTTTCAACTACCCTTGGAAAAAAACAAATGTACAACAAATCCTGACAATATATCTTAGAAAGCAATAAATTAAATCAAAGACGTGGATTAAGTGGCAACGCCCAAATTCAGACAATTAAGGATATTCTATTTATAATTAGGCCTTGATGATCTCAATCCTACTTTGCATCGGATATAAATATTCTCGATTGGTTTTTCGGATTCGGATGCAATATTATTTGATTCCACTTTGCGTGGACGGAATGATTCTTCAAATCTAACCTTCGTAGGTAGGTAAGTATTAGATTAAGAATCAATGTTGATATTAATTGTTCAACCCAATCCACCATAGGGTTTATTTTCGTCCGCTAAGTCAGGCAATTAACAAAATAAAGGTGAATAAATTTCTTAACAAAGGGTCCTCAAACATTTCATGAGAACTGTAAACAGACTGCCAGCTGACATTTTTATCCTAAAAATAAAATAAACATTGCAGCGACCAATTGCAGATGCTAGGCAACACTTTTCATGGCAAACAGAAAAAAAAAAGCTACACCCATCTACACCTCCGACCTCCTACGTCAATGAGCTGTGTGTATACCTAGGCCAACCCAGTAGCAGACAGATATGAAAATACGCCATGAAAGTCTCTCTCCCTTTTCTCCGTCCACTTTCGCTCATGTATTCTGAGCTCTGGAGCTTGAGCTCTGACTCTATTGCTTTCCTCCTTTCACCACCACTCTCAATCTCACAAACGTATATACTGGCGTGACCTGACCTATTCAATTTCGTTGGAAGTAAACAAGGACTATGGTCGTCTGTAGCCAAGTATTAGTTCATCAAACCATTTCAACCATGCCACCCCTTCTTTAACCGTGTACACATTACCCTGGACTGTTTTTTTTTGTCTGTCAGGTTTTTTTCTGTACATTCGTTTCGACATCGCTATAGTTTTCTCGGGTCCGCGGGGCTTTAAGGGTATGAGGACATATGAATTCTTATGCTATCGTCCTTTGGTTAGAATTTTTTGTGTGGTATTGTTATTGGAGGTTTATGGCGGGTTTTAAAGACCTTTCTGCAGCCATAGCTATTTTTGGTGCTGTCGGTTTTTACAGTATAAATGAAAGGATTTAGATAGATTTGTGTGGGACTGTGTATGTGAGGCATGGTGGTTAGTGGTAACTTTGTTTTTTTTTTTTTAATTACATACTGTATAATTGATTGTATTATATAAGGTTTATGTTAATTTTAAATATAAACGAGATACACTCAATTAAAATAGCGTTAAAATTGCAGTTGGTGTAAGAACAGAATGAATGAATTAAATATTTTTTTTCAGTCACAATAGGACTTTTGTTAAACCATTAAAAAAATATTTGGATCAGGATCTCGACCAACTTGCTTCTCCACTTACCCTGACCTAAAGCTAGATGCCTCTTGCTGCAGCCTTCAAGTTAGGATGGTTTAAGTTAGGGGACGGTTTCTAAATTTATTTATTTATTAAATTTAAGGCGAGCATTTTGTTACTATATAGCCATCTGTCACGGAACGGAAGATTCTATAGGCCATTCGCTCTACACGGTCTAGGCATTACAAACGTCCAATGCGTTTTAGAATTCGGGGTCTTAATGCTCAAATGAAACATACGATTTTTCAAAAACCAAAAGCTACAGGGTGCGTTTTCTGGTCGATGTTTTTTTTCGATAAGTTTAAAATGAATAATATGGCCTCTTGTTATGGTGCAAAGGCAAGCACATTTTGATTAACAATTTCGCAGACTAATGTTAGGTTAGGTTGAAGTGGATGCACGCGATGCGCGTGCCGGACAAGAGCAAAGAAGGTGAGTAATACTCTAATACACAAAGGGCGCAGTATTAAGTTTATCAATTGAGTGTTTTCAGTGCCCTAATAGCGGCTATTCTGTTTATTAACAAAGCCAGCTAAGTCGAAATGTGCTTCTTCGCTCCCATGATTTTTTGCCAAAAATGCAGCTATACAACTCGAGCACTCTTATCCCGATAACGTAGATGACCATCACAAAAATAGCAAGTAAACAAAATCGTCCTGGGACGTTAACAACTTCCTTATTGCAGCAAGGCAATACACGTTACAACAACGGATAAATAATGGTCGAAAGACTGGAAGAACAAGAGACTGCCCTTACTTCTGAAGAACGCATATCCGCATGACATTGTTCACAAGCCATATGAAAGACCACAAGTGCTGGACTTCTCCAAGAAGAAACACAAGGTTTAACGAATACTGACGGATGATCGCAGCCAAGAATATAGCCTACAAGTAACGCTGGCGTGGAAGATGAGGCTGGTTCCCATAGACGCAATTAGGATGGCGACCACTAGGGGCATATGGCTTACGTGATTACGACCTCGATTATATTTAGTTGAGTTAAAATATTAAAGCCATACCATTCAATATTGACAGCAAAAACTACCAACAACCTAAGTGAAGTGAGGATTGCAATATATACACTTGAGCTTAGCAAGGCTAACGGAAATGACGACCGGGGTGTATAAAGCCGGCGGGGATGATTTGGTAAGTAACATTCATCAACATATAAGCAAAATTTGGTGAGATGAAAATATGTCTGAAGAATGGAATCTAAACATCGGTTTCCCGATCTACAAAAAATGAGACCCTGTGAACATCGCCCACAAGATCCTGTATGCCGTAATATGTGAACGCCCGAAACCGTTTACCAATAACCTGAACGGCCCTTGTCATTGATTGAATGAACTAATCAAATCTTCAAACTTCGACAGATCCTAAAAAAACAATGAGTCCAAATGGATACCAACCATCTATTCATCGTTTTCAAACCCGCATTTATACAGATACCTGTCTAGTTTTGTCTGTGCAGCTGCTCCATTAGGTTCGGCTACGGCCACATAGAAACAATCGATACCAAAAGAGGATTTAGGCAAGGCGACGAAGTCATGAGACTTCTTGGGATGATTATGCAAAACTCCCATGCCAAAACCATAAGAACAATCTATATATATACGCTGACGATATGGAAATCTTTGGTCGGACTCAACATGATGTCACCACGTTTACCAGAGGCAATAAGGGGTAAATGAAAACCAAGTATACGCTGTCAACGGATATTAACTCTGACGAAAACGACGTCAAAAATAAAACGAAGAATTACTCTATCAAACGCTGTTTCTTGGGGCAAAAGAATGCAAATGGGATCCTATGTATATATGACCCTTATCCCAGTGCCGCTGAAGCATGAACCGTATCAAAAGCAAATGAAGAAATCCTTGGTCGTTTTGAACTAAAAATTCTTCGAAAAATCTTCGGTCCCGTTTGTGTTGAAGGGCCATGAAAACGAAAATTCAGCCAAGAACTATACAAATTGTACTGCGACATAGACCTGGTCAAAAAACTCAGCATTGAACGTTTGAGATGGCTAGAACATCTAGAGCGAATGAACAATACTCCGGCTTGCAGATTAAGTGGCGCGCACAAATTGCAACCGACTTAACTGGAGATAGTTTGCTAAGGACCGAGCTGATCGGAGAGGCATGTTGGTTCGGGCCCAGGTTCGGATTGTAGCGCCACTAAAGTAAGTAAATAATTATATCCATCTGTCTACAACATATATTTCAAAATACAATGAGATTTGACGCCGTTAGCAACAATTGAACATAACATTCAAATTGTAACATTACCGCATCATTTGTCTTAGCAAAGCTTTACCTATTTTTACATTTGTCAATTACGGTAGATCAACCAAAAATAATATCGAAATAGACACATGGCAACTCTGTCTGAGTCCGATCCCATGAATATTTAAAATTTCAAGCGAGTCCTTTTTTGGCATTCCTATTATCTGCATATTCGAATCCACAGCCGAATAAATGTTGACCGGGTGAATTTAAAAAAATTCAGGAATTCAGTTCGTTTTGCTCGACAGCGAAAATCTATCAATAAGTATGGGTATGTGTTTGTGTGTGCCGGCATAGAATAGTAAATGGTAGAATGTGAACTCTGCGCCTGAATATAGTATTAACTTCAAATACAACGACGACGCCGACGACGATGACTGAATAATCATTGCGTCCCGTGGTGATGAAATCAACTATGGGCGGCAGAATCATTCGTGAGAGGGTAAACTGCACTAAATGCAAGTTAGTCGGGGTTGTTTAACTGCGCACACAATCGAAACACAACAACAAGGGAACATAAGAAAAATAAAGAATTAGAATACCATTCCATGACTATAGCTGTGTCTATGTGTTTGTGTAGTAAAGTCCATTAGTAGAATGAAAACAAGTAAACTAGATAGTTGAAGGGCAGTGGGAGTCAGAGCGGAGTATTGGGGGGATTTACAACAATACCTACACACACTCGTACTCTCGTTTTAAGCGAATTCTTTTTCTCCACCTCGGTCGATGTCTCTGCCACTTTGTGTGGGGGTGGTGGTTGGTGTGGCTGTAGGTACGTAATATGGAATTGACCTAAAATTGCATTGTAATATCGTGAACAATGCTATGACATAAATTCCAGATGCCAATAGAATTGCAATGGTGGATCGGTGTTATTTTGAAGGTCGGTTTGATACACTTTTTTTTTGTAGAAAACTAATTTGGCCAACTTGTTTTGTGTTTGGAAATGGTGGCGAAGTGAGGTTTCTCTGTCATCACCTCAGACTGCAGATTGTTATGAATATGATCCACAAATTTATCCGATAGACTAGAAATTCATAAATTGCGATTGATTTTCTTTTGAGAAGCGAAATTGAGAAGCTGCAATGAAATGGAGAAGGGGGTGCCGAACAATCCTGTTCGCCCATATCACGACATCGGGGGAAGAGACTTTCACACTGAACTCCAAGCTTGACGTTGTCAGAATCACGGTTTTAGCATATTCATGACAAAAACACTCAAATGGCAGAGTCGGCAATAGTTTTATGCTGTTCGTGCAAAAATATTAACTCCTGGACATCTTTGAATCACTGAAAAATACAACTAGGCAAGGGAGGATGGCATTGATTACGTCATATTGAGACACATTCCAATAGATGCAGTCGATATTTTCACTACCCAGTTTAGAAATGTACATTATCCGGTGCATTGAAAAGCGGCGGAGGTACATATATCGCTAAAGAGGACAAGTTCGAAACAAAAACTGCTTATCTTCGGGCAATAAGCTTTCTAAAAACAAGGTATTCGAAAAATAGTCAATAGACACAGCATGTACAACAGTTAGCGGTGTAGTTAGCAGTGTAGTCAAATATATTGGCATCTGATTATTTTATTTATTTTTAAAAAAATGAAGATACTTGTCTGGGAAGGGCTGAAAAAGGGCTGATACTAAAAAGCTTCACACCGATTGTTGGTAGCTGATTAATAATAATGAAATTGATTCTGCACTCCCTCAGGACTTTGCTTTTACTTTACTCAACTTCCTAGTTTCATGCACATTAGGTTAGGTTTTAAGGTATACGGAGGGGTTTTTACAGCATAGGTATAGGCGGAATTCCAATTATTAATTTGATGACGACCATCTGGGAATATGTCAACCGAAAACAGAGGATATTTTTAACATATATCTTTATTGTCGGAAATCACAGCCTACACAACACTACGTCTGATAAATGACTTGGGATAATTGACTTCGCTGCAGAACGAAATGACATTACAGCCTTGACATCCATTATAGGACATGGCAGTTTCCAGAAATATAAAAGGTATGCTTTCAGCTTTCTGGACATTCTCCGAGGTTGTCAACACGGATTTCCAACACGCGACAAGAACTGCTTAATACCGTGACAAAATTCAACGTTAAAAGACTGCAATTGAAAGGGGGATACCTTTGCAGAAGGCGTATCTCTTTATCTCTCAAAAAATGTGGAGTCTCTCTCTACTCCGCAGCAAGAAACTCCTAATTTGACGAAGAATAATAACAACTGCTCGCAGCCAAAAACCGTATGGGAAGAGTGGCCTAGTGGTAAGTGCTAGGATTGAGCCCTGTATAGACCGTTGTTGCCAGATTAATGAAACTAGGGCAATACCAAATATGCAGTTAAAAAGAGACATAGCCGAAAGCCCTGGTAGCTAGTGCTTTATTGTTATTATTGATATTGTAATTGACTTATATATCAATAAAGTTATAATAATAATAAAACAGTTAACAAGAAAAGACATGCAGCTTAGGCGAATCAAAATGAACGTATTAATCGGCCCCGCTATTAATTCTGACTAATCGTCGAAAAACAAATGAAGGATTACTCTTGCTAACCACGTTTTCTATCCGGGCTAAGAAGGCAATTTAGTAACATCGTCCTTATGCAAACAATTAAGGTGAGTCAGCGCAAACGGTGGCAAAGCCAGGATTGAGGTTTTGCTGTGTGTTTGGTGGGTTTGTCTGGAAATCATTTACTGTGAGCTGTTTCCTCATGGAAAACTCTTAATTCGGACCTGTACAGGAAAAAATTGGACCGTCTAAAAGAAGCAATCGCCCAGAAGCAGCCAGTTTGACCAATAGGAGAGAGTTGTGAATGACTACTGACGGCGCATTGGATCACTCTAAATCTGGTAATCCAAAACATTCAAACAAGCGTAGTACATTTTTTAGCTCCCAGTGTATACTGGTCTCAACCAACCGTATTTACCTTACATAACTTGTAAGGTAACAGAAAAAAACACCGACATAGAAAAAAAAGCCTGGCAAGGTATATTCAGCCTGCTGTCCTAAGGTCAAAGCATGGGCCTGTTGGATGTTGTACTTTGGTTAACTATTCAATCAAGGAAAAACCTATTGTTACGAAACGAAAAACGTATCTGGACTGTTAGAACGCTCTACAGAAAATGTGCAGTCGAACAACCAAGAGAAGCCCTTAGCTTACTTGAATAACTAACTTGAATCTATATAAGTCACTTATCACCTCAGTCCTGGTCTACGGCACAGAAGCATAAATCGCATCAAAAGCGGATGAAGAAATCCGTGGTCGTTTTGAGCGAAAAATCTTCGGTCGAGTTTGCGTTGATGGGCTATAGATACGAAGAGTAGAAACCGCACTCAACCAACTTGAAGTAAGCAACTGTTAGCTAATTAACGGGTCCGCCATCTGACGATTTTTTTTCAACTAGTACTTATTTCATGAATGGTAACACTTAGTTCATGTCTGATTTAACAGATAATTAGTTTTATCCTTCCGCTGAACGAATATGGTTGTGTATACGCTTCAACAATGCTGGGAAATATTTCGACATTACTTTGAAAATCATGGCAATGTTGCAGAATGTGTGCGAAAATTGCGTACGGATTTTGGAAGAAGAGAAGCACCGTCAGCTCCGTATGCTCGTTATCTTGTGAAAAAAGTGAAAGAAACTGGCATCCTCATCGATAAACCAAAGCGTAAAAAGCCAAAAACAGGGCGTACACCCGAGAATATTGCTGTTGTGTGTCTGGCAGAAAGTGTGCGTGAAGCGCCATCAACATCAATTCACCGTCTTTCTCAACAATTGAACATTTCGGAGACATCATTGAGACGAATTTTGCATAAAGACCTTGGTATGACGTCATACAAAAATCCAATTGGTTCAGGAGTTGAAGCCAACTGACCATCGTTTTCGCTTCGCTAAGTGGGCCTGCGATCGACTTAGAGAAGATGCCGATTTTTCCATAAAAAATCATCTTTTAAGATGAAGCTCATTTTGATCTTGGCGGGTATGTAAACAAGCAAAATTGTCGCATTTGGGGCACCGAAAACCCGCACGCATAAATTGAAAAGCCGATACACCCTAAACGAGTCACTGCTTGGTGCGGATTTTGGTCCAGAGGCATAATTGGGCCATTATTCTTCGAAAATCAGCAAGGAGTGGCCGTTACAGTCAATGGCGATCGTTATCGGGCCATGTTGAACGAATTTTCGATCACAAAAATTGCAGAGGAGGATATTGGCAACATTTGGTTTCAACAGGACGGCGCTACGTGCCACACAGCCGAAGCTACACTCGATGTTTTGCGCCCTGTTTTTGAAGTTCGCATTATCAGCCGCAGAGCTGATGTCGTTTGGCCACCTCGGAGCTGCGATTTGACACCGTTGGACTATTATTTGTGGGGTGCCGTAAAAAATAAGTGTTACGCCGACAAGCCAGAGACAATTGACGCTTTAAAGGACAATATTTATGAAGCCATCGGTGAAATACAGCTGCACACAATCGATAAAGTGCTTAAAAATTGAACCGATCGTGTAGGCTACTGCATGGCCAGCCGAGGAAGCCATTTGAATGAAATTATTTTTCATTATTAACCGAAAGGATTGCACTTTCAAATAAAGAAAAGAAATTTGAGAAAATATTCAGTAGTTTTTTTTATAGCATTTTCAAAATAAAAAAAAAAAAATTTTATTTGGCATTTATTTAGAAAGGCATGTTGGTGGAATCCAAGGTTCACCCCGGTTTGTAGCGCCACTTAAGTACAAGTATATTATAAAGTCACTATAAAGTCTTAAACAAATACGGAACAAGTGTTTTGTTGAGCTGTGGTTTGACGAATCGGATAATAAAGAGGAGTCGGCTTGTGTTGGAAAAATATTGTTATTTTAAGAACTAGCCACAACGCTGAGATTCTGAGACCAAGGATACTGACGGGGAATGAGAATTTTATTGAACTTATTTAACAATCTATTCACTCACAACAAAGGCGTCTTTTTAAGGTTGCATATCGCTGATAGTGTAATATATTTTTTTTAACTTTAATTATTTTTTATTTTTTTTTAATTAACAAATGCAGTAGTTATAATTTCCACTGTTTATGCTTTCCAGGATTCCACTATTCCAATTTACAAAAAAAAAACTGCCTATTTCGTTAGGGCTAACGTAATAACAATGCGCTATGCGCTAGTCTACACGATCATGAGCATTTATGTTGTTCCAACTTTGTATCCAAAACAAACGTAAACGGCTTTAGGTACAGAAACTTGTTCAAAAAAGTAAAGTTCAATAAAAATGACGAGATTCGCAAGTCAATGTGATCTTGCTAACAAACATCCAAACAAAACATGAAGAGCTTTTCCCAACAATAAAAAGAAGATCTGAATTCCCTCTGTGTCTACCAACATACACACAAATGTTACGTAGCAGTAAAAAAATAAAATTAAATAAAAAAAGAAGGTTCAAAAAATTGCAAATCTCAACCACAAATTACAAAAAGAAAATAAAAAAAATAAAAAGCCAGTCCCAGTCAGCTCAGCAGTGAAAAAAAAATAATAAGAGAAGATAGGTGGGATAAAATAAAAGTAAGAAAATAATAAATAAAAAAAAATCGCGTGTTAATATATGTATCTACACATGGATGGGTGTGTGTGTGTGTGTGTCTGTGTGCAGATATAGAACTGACTGGGTCAAGTTGAATTCGGGTGTTGGTTTGTTTTTCTTTATTTTATTTTTTAAGCTGGTTGTTGGCTTTTGTACCTACATTCGTCGGCGATGAGATTCTGGTTCTCCTTTCTGCACACAGCTCAGCGTGCTGTACTCCTTCCTGTGCTCCGCCTCCACGGATTCACCAAAGACCACAGTCGGTCTACTTTTGCTTTACAAACGAATCGAAAAAAGTTGTTAGAGTTCTTCTTTTATATTCACACTTTATTTATACATGACAACGACGCGGTATTTTTTTTCTTCTAATTTGCACGTGTATCTATCCTATTGCAGCAGTATAAGCAGCACACAAGAGTAATACTTTTACTTGCATTTGAGAAATCTGCATGCACCAGATACAATTTCAAATATGTTTATGCAATAGGGAATATAGACTCACTTTTCACTGAACGAACGAACGAACACACAGATACGACTACGAGCACGCCGCGTATGTACGAACGGGCCACGATAGTCGCCTATGCAAGTGTATACAGATCCATTTGTATCTTTTACTGCTGCTGTTGGCTAGAGATGGGTTACTTTACTTAACTCTTGCTTGTCGATCGTTAACAATTTTTTTTACTGGGGCCCTAAACACAAAATCCATACACTGGCACAGAACTGGAGGAAGAAGAGAATTGCTTCAAGTGGTAGTGGTTTGGGGAGCACATATATGTGAAGTTTGCACGACACTGACCTGTGTCATAATAACAAAACTCGTTCGCACATAAGAGCACAGCACTCATTCACTGTATTTGCGTGTGTATGGGTGGTGGTTTCCTTTTATTTTTGAAACTTTTTTTTATTTATGTTTTGTGCATATTTTTCAACATGCACACACCTCTCTGGAGGGTGGAAAAGAGGGTGGTATGAAACAAAACAAACGATTGAACTCGAACCGAACACAAACTGCGTAACGCACTTCCGTAGATTTACCTTTTTTTTGTGATATATTTTTTTTTATTTGCAATATTTTCTAAAGTGGGGCACAGCCCTGCATCTGCAGTACACAGACACACGCATGCAATTAATTATAGACACACCACAGTATTTTTTTTTATTTTTAATTTACACAGCACTGAGTTTTTATTTAAATAAGAATACAATTTAGTTTTGATGGGTGGTACGGTATTAATTTTGCTAATGGAACGACCATCAGAATGCGCTCGGTGGCAATTTGTTCGTCTCCTCGTGTGTCCCACTAAACCCGACCGATAATAGCCAAGGGAAAGAAATCCGATTTATTCTTCGACCAAGAAGCAGACACAACCGAAAGAGACAGAGGCATCATCGTCAGAGCAAGAGAGAATTTTTTGCAATGAAAACAAAGAAGACAACACAAAAAAACGTATCTATGAACTACAAATCCGTCTATACAAACTAGGGGCCTATGCGGTTTCATCGACGGTCACAAGAAACAAAAAAAAAAAAAAAACAGAAAATCCATTCCGAGCTAGACGGTTCAGAGCTCTCTTTCTCGTGGTCTCTCTGAGCTCGAATGCATTCGAATCAGAAATACATAGAAGAGCGGGAAAACACTTTTAGCGATTTTATTTTTTATTCTCTTCCTTGGTGTTTTTTTTTATGTAAATATTGCAAGTTTGACCGGTTTAAAATTCGTATCTGTCAGATGCGTTTAATAGTCTTTTTCTTTTTAATTTTGTTTGTATCTCAGACTGCAATATTATTTTACTCTTTATTTTAAATATTTTAAGTGATTTTTTAGTGTTTCAGGCTCGTGTGGTAATCTTACAAATGACGGGCGCGAATTTATTCACTCGTTCGACCAATTCACAAGTGATACTGAAAAGCTTTTTCTCTGGGATTGTACTGTATGGTGGTGGTGCATTCTCAACAGCACCGAAGCAGCGGAGAAACAACATCAGCAGCAGTAGCAGCAAGCAGCATTGCTTTAGCTTGGTCTTGGTGGATGTATGCGCAACGACAAAACGCCAGACTCAGGCTGGGTGTCGGCAGGCTGTTGGGGAGCGGGCACAGAGTTGGCGAACAGAAAAGTGAATTAAACAGCAAAATGAGATGTTTAATCCATTTCGAGCTTTTATTTGAACTTCTCTGTTTTTTTTTATTTATTTTTTTTAATGAACACCACCTACAAAATGTTCATGAGTGAAATGTTTGGCTCGTTTTCGTTACCATGCAGTTGGGTAAGCGTCGAGTTGTTTTTACATCTTTGTGTTTGTTTGTATTGGTATTGCTTTCCGGTAGAAGTGGATGGATTTTTTGCAAGTTTAGGGCGCATCATCGAAAGGTCAATGGGGGAGGAAGATGGATGAAAGCTCTGTCCTGGAGAATTGAGAGGAGCAAAACGTGATAAGTCTATATGCAGACAGCATGGCATTTTTTACAATTTTATTCAATATAAAAAAAAGCTGCGTCTGATGAAAAGTGAGATATAATATCTATTCACTATTTTTACAGTGAATCAAAAGTTCAAAGTAAAAATAGATCATGAAATCGAAAGTATGTACATAGTACTATGACTGGACAAATTATGAAATTATTTCGTCATTGTTACTTTATGAAGTTTCTCGTTAAATGTTGTTTATAATAATAACTAATGATAATTATAAAACTGATTTTGAATCAATGTAGGTAGTATCTATAAATATAAAGCCTTAGGAGTCAAGTTAACCTAGCTTCTTCAGTTATTTTGTGGACAACTCAAAACTAAACTGAAATTTAATTGCAATTTATGTAAGTGGGTGTATGGAATACAATTTAAGTAAAAATAGGTAGGTAACTACATGAATTTATAAAACAACTTTTTATAATCGTATCATTTTTTATGGGAAAACAATAGCTCGAAAATATCTAGATTAGCACTTCGGAATATCAAATTCCTAATAGAATACTTAAAAATCGGGACGGGTAAAATATGAATTTCAGCTAGATAACGTTTCCTCCACAACGATCAGGAACCTGAACCGGTGAAGGGATTTTTCAAATCAATGTAGGTATCTTTGATTTTTTTTTCTAGATGAGGTCACGACCAAGAGACAATAACTTCCAATACACTCAATCCATTTCATGTACATTATACGTTAAGTAATGCTGAAGAGACTAAAGCCTTAAGTCATATTCGAACTCTGAGGTAATCGTGGGTTCAAAAATTCGAACTAAAAAAAGGAGGATGCTACATTTAACAATGTGAATCGTCTAATACAGAGAATATAAAATAAAATCGATAAAACGATTTCCGGCTGTTCTATGTACTTCTGATGCGGATCCTATCTACTCTGTGTTTATATTTTTATAAAAGCGTCGCCCAAAAGGGAATATGGCTAACACTTAGAAAATGTTGCGTCATTAAACTTCCGTGGTCAAAAAAAAGATTGAAAAACATGCAAAATGTCAACTTAAAATCGTATCGAAATGTTTAATTAATTAACAAAAATCGTGAAATTTTTCTGAGATACAGAAAAGAATATGAATTTTTAAAGTGATTTTTATATAGGGAGTAGGTTTTGTCCGTGGAGTCATCGTTTAAGCGTAATAGCATATCATTTTGGAATTCATTAATTCAAAACCAAATCTTCAGGTTTGTCTATGGTTATAAAATTTGAAAATGTAAGTTCAGAACGAATTAATTGCTATTTTTTAGAATTAGTATATTATAAAACTCGAGAGCATTTTTTATCATTATTTAGGCCATCCTGAGTTATGGAATGTCGATGTTATACAATTTTTGGAGGAAGACCTAACGAACGAGTTAAATAAATTAAGGTTGAAAATTGGAACAGAAACCCTGGACCGGATGGTATGCCAGCGGTAGAAAGTATTAAACAATTGTTCATCGTCCTTTATCGATAAACAAGTTGATGTATTTTACACTGAATTTACAAAAGCCTTTGATAGACTGAATCACAGCATACTCTTAGAAATACAAAATCGTTGTATTTTACAATTCAATGGTACATGTTTTCATCATTATTTAACAAACAGAATGCAAATGCTTAACTTCTCGTGAAATTGATGTAACATCCCGAGTCTCACAAGGTACCCATTTAAGCGCATTGCTTTATATTGTATATACCCTATCCAATAGGGGATAATCGACGCAGCTAGCGATTCTGAGTCGATCCATATACTTTGAGGAATATCTAGCTAAATTATTTCTCTGCGTTCCAAAGCATGTACCAAAACTTATTAATCTGTATGGTCCCAAAGAATAGCTTAGGGATCGAAATTTTTTAATGTCGAACTCTTATAAAACCAACTATGGCGGCATGCATTAAGACCAGTAGACGATGCATATGCACGTTTTATTTGGTAAGCAACAAAATTGATTTTGTTTGTTTATGTCGGGTTGATTTTAAAATTAGTTATATTCAATGACAAAAGTCAAAAAATATGACATCCAAATATTTTAAGCCCACAAAAGTGATCGTGCATCGTACGTAACTGTTTTTAAACGAAATGATATTGACATATGTAAGTGTTATGCTTCGAATTTTTTCTGAGTTTCTTAAAAAAAAATTGTTTGGAAGGATGCCGTGGGTAAACAATAGCTTTATATAAAAGAAATTAATATATATCAGGAACTTTACTAAATTTCCTTATGGTTTGACTAAATGACATTTTTCCAAAAATGGCTTGGCAAAGGAGGATAAAAAAAGTTTATATACAGAGTTTTATGATCCTTTATAGATACAAATTTAAGTACCAAAAATCTTTGAGGGATAACCGGACAGACGAGCAGACATGGCTAGATCGACTCAGCTTTCGATATGTATGATCAATTTTATTATTACAATAATGAATTATTGCGATTTGGCTATTTGCAATAACCCGCAATAGATCACACGATTATACAGCCTTAAACGTTTTTTCTCTTAACCACCTTGTAAATACCAAAACTAAAATATACCTATAGGGTATAAACTTTTTGTCGATCCCAAAAACAGAAATTGATCCATAAATCTGAGCAAACAAGGCGAAGAAACAAGAAAGTACACACAAGGTCGACGAATGAGACAGAACGTCACCATCGAAAGATACAACTTTGAGGCAGTAAGGGCTTTGTCTAGCTCGGATCAGCTGCTAACTTTGACAATGGCATCTCGAAAAAAATCACACGAAGAATTACTTTTGACAACCGCTGTTTCTTCGGTCTAAGAATTTAATTTACTAAAGCCATCCCTTTACCCACTAAACATATTTTATATAAGCCCTTGATCATCCCAGTCCAGAATTTCGATAAAAGGTGAATGAAGACATCCTTAAAATGGGCTAATATTGATTTACATTGTAACACCTAACCATGTACAGTTTTGGGGTTTCGTCGATTCCTTTCAGGTTATTTCGATCTGAAATTACTTCCACGCTATGGAAAGCAAAAATATAAAATATGGAAATCGTCGAGTCTGACGCTAAACATTGGGCAAAAACCCATTTGGAACATTATGAATACAGCTGAATTCAAAACGAAGCTGAAAGTATTGGTGCACACGAGTTAATGCAAAATAACCTCATTACCATCTATAAGTAGTTGTTGAATTGCTGATGGTGGATGATGGATAATGATTAAAGTAGATTACTTACGACAACCTCTAGATAAAATGATCTTGGTAGAATCGCGATGACCCGCGGGCGTTACAGGATTTATGCCCAGAAAGCTGTCATCCACTACGACCTGCTCCCCTAAGCAAAAAACTATTAATTCGGATCTGAAATGGCAACAATTGGACAGTCTGAAGAAAGAAATCGCCCAGAAGCGGTCAGCTTTGGCCAATAGGAGAGTCATTGTGTTCCATCAGTACAAAGTCAGGCCTCAAACATCGAAAGTGACTCCTCGAAAGTTCTGGAAGCTGGATTGGAAGGTTCTACTGCTACCACCTTATAGTCCTTACCCGACACCAAGTGATTAGCTCGTTCCTGTTCCTAAACTATGTAGACTTTAACAATTTAAGTGAAAAATACAACAAGACCTTAGTCTATACATTACGAAGTCAGGTTTGTTAGCTCATTTTCTTTCTAGAATGATGGTGTAACTGGATAACTTGTCTTACACCCTTATCCTGTGATACCAAACCTATTTATTGCAATTTTATCGAAAACTGGCATCGAAAATGACAGAAATGGCTGACGGTAAACAAACGCTGCAAAATAAGTTGTAAATAATGTTTTAACGAAATAATTCGATAATAAATTTTAAGGGCCGATGTTGAATGTGAACCACACCTAAACGTCAAGTTTTTTTCTGCATTTCATTTGACATTTCTCAATTTCAGACTTACTCAATTTGAACAATGGAAAGATACACAATCGAGCAACGCGTTAAAGTTATTCAGGCTTATTTTGAAAATGGGCGTTCAAATCAAAATGCATATCGTGAACTTCGTGATTTTTTCTGCAGAATATATTGCTGCTGTTCGCGATAGTGTGGCTGAAGAGCCGTCCACCTCAACTCGTTGTCGTGCCCAACAATTGCACCTATCACGCTCGTCGTTGATGAACGTTATGCATAAAGATTTGCATTTACACGCTTACAAGGTGCAATTGACTCAAGAACTAAAGCCATTTCAAGCGTCGTCAATGGTCAGAATGGTGGCAAGAAATGGCAACAGTGGATGATCAATTTTCGAAGAAAATCATCTTCAGTGATGAGGCACATTTTCTCCTTAGTGGATTCGTCAATATGCAGAATTGCCGCATTTGGGTGAATGATAATCCAAGAGTGATTGTCGAAAAACCAATGCACCCACAAAGAGTGACTGGTGCGGTTTATGGGCTGGCGGCATTGTCGGGACGTATTTTTTTTTCCAAAATGAGGCCGGTCAGGCAGTTACTGTGAATGGTGTTCGCTATCGTGAGATAATAATGAACTTTTTATGGCCCGAATTGGAAGGTATGGATATGGACGATATGTGGTTTCAACAGGACTGTGCCACTTGCCACACAGCTAACGAAACAATGGCTCCTATGCGCGACAAATTCCATGGCCGTGTTATCTCACGTAGTGGCGATGTCAATTGGCAGCCAAGATCATGTGATTTGATTTACGCCCGATGATGTTGGGCCTAAAAACGAATATGGGAAGTTGCGAGTATTGCCATCAGGTAAGGAATGAATTTGTTTAGAAATTCTTATTATCTAACTTTTATAATGTGCGATTCAAATTTAAAACCAACAACGGTTTTCATTCTGCTGTTGCTACATTCATTAAAATAAAAAATATATAGTTTTTTATTTTGCCCCGGGGATATTTTGAAATCCTGCTTTTTTGTTTCTTCATATTTTTGCATTTTTTCCCATTTTTTGGGATCGAAAGCACTTGCATACCTTAAAATTACATCCAACCAATCTGGCAACAACCTCAGAAACACCCAAGATTATTCTCAGTCGAAGAAAAGCTCTAATGCCTAACGGGGTTACGAAAACGAGCATTGCCAACTTCTGCTGTCACAACACACAACATTCATCGTAATGAATGGGGCAACAACCAACATTACCACCCTATTTAGCCATTGAGGTCTCAGTCTGGGCCAGTAAGGTAGAGTGAATGCGTGGTATAACATTATAGCCCACACTACACAGTCTGTAGATATTTGCGTTCTCTTCTTTGAGCTTGGGTCATCCGATTTACAGAAATCTGCAAATGGGAAACGAATCTCCCACAATGGAGGCGGAGAATACCCATGTTATTTCCCATTGCACGCCTCAACCGAATATGAGTTGAGTCAGTAGCTTTGACTGCCCTTAACCAGAGCTTTTTCCCTTCGATGGAACCTCAGTAGATCTTCTCCTGGTTGGAAGTCGAAATGCTTTTACACAGAGTAGTTGCTGCATGTAGTAGAAATGCAGCGCTCATATTCATTGCCAGTCAATGGGAAGAGTGCAGTGGTGAAGGCGTTCTCAGGCTAAGAAGCTTTTTCTCGACGGCAATAGATGCGAAACAATGAGACTACGGTACGGACTACGAATACGATGGCCACGACGACGACGAGTTACACTACGTCGGCGCTTTGTGCACGCGAGCACAGACGTTTTTATTATTAAACTTGCTTCGGAGGAGGTAGGTGATGATGCTGATGGTGTTGATATGGAGGGTAGGTGCTGATGCGCTGGTGCGGGGTGGTGAATCTGACGTTGGGCCTCGTTGACTTCTGAGAATGTATGCAGTGTGGCGGTCGCATGTACTTAGTAGTGCTCTTGGTATATAATTATTTACATATGTAGAGGGCGGTCGGCGGATGCGCATACCCACATACACAAGCAGAGAATCGTCCATGTGGCTATATGCGCGCATGTAAAGTGAAAATTATTCATTTTCTAAGGTTCAGTCTTAGAGTTGAAGGTCAGTCGATGTTTTATGTCATTCAACTTGCCTGCTTTGCTGCCAGCAACGAAGCGGCGGTTTTAGTTAGAGTGGAAATGGTGGTGGAGGTGACGGCGGCGGCAGCAGCAGCAGCAGCAGCGGTTTCTTCAACGACGACAACACGAAGTGATATGCCCGTGATGTATACTCGGTATGTATGTGAATCTCGACTATTCTGTGCGGCAATTTGTTCGATTTGATAAGGGGGGTGGCAGTGGTAGCAGCACGCCCGACGGATAGGATGGGGTGCATTATTTTGTTTTGACGGAAACTTTTGTTGTTGGTCTCTCTCGCCCCCCGTCTCGTGCTTTGGATATTTGCGCTAAAATACTGTGCTTTGCGTTTTTCTTTAGTATTTTCCATTTAATAGGTTATTGCATGATGCTCACTAGGCAATAAGTAAACTGCTACAAAAGAAAACTCGGCTAGTTAATGAGATGTTATAGCTCGTGATCTTGAGGGAAAGGGGGCACACGTTTTGTAGTTTTCTTTCGAACACATCGAAACAGACTGCTCAAATGGGGTCACACTAATGCTTCGTTACAGAGGACTGCAAAAATATGGGGTCCGATTAAACTCGGGGGAATCGTAAGTTTGTGTTCTTGTTACGACGGTAATAGGGCACGTGTTAGAAATTTCCTTTAAATGAGAAAAAATGAGGATATTTATGACCCAATTTCGGTTAAGTTGCTATTTTGGAAAATGCTTTATGAACTCAACGCCGGATTCGTGTACGACCCATGTCGATGTTTTGCTGTCAAGGTCAGGAGAGATGTGCATGCCAAACGATACATGTGCACAGAAAGTCTATTAACACTGGAAAATTGAATAATTGTTAGGTGAAGGAGGATGGTGAGGTGAAAACCAGCTTGTCCTATGACTGATTGCAATCAAAGGTTATGTAGGCACACTTACGTATGCTACAGATTTTGTTTGTAGGGTTTGTCCACTATTTTTGCTTGGTTTGGATATAGGGTGTTTTTTATTTTTTAGATAACAACATTTTTGACTTGACTTGAGGTTCAAAGATGGGTGTTGCTGAAAATTCAGGCTAGAGTTGGCAACAACTTCTGTTGATTTGTATACGAGCTTATTCTAAAGCAGGGAAAGTGATCCAGCCGGCAATATAGCTTCTGATGTTTCTTTGAATAGTTAGGTAACTAATTTCGCGAACCGCAATCATATTTTTTAAATCTCTTATCAGGTTTTGGTATTGAGTTATTCGTTTCGTAGTTTGTTGGACTGTCAGTGTGCTGCAAATGTCTGTCTCGTCTGCAGCAATATTTACTGCGCTGAAGGTTTGATATTTTAACTGATGGTTAAGTCATTTATTAGGTTTTTTTTTTACTTTCCAGAAAAATTACGACTTGTATTGAGTGCCTAGACTATTATTTATAGAGCAGAATGACCTAGTCTGGCATTTTGGGCAGATCCGGATAAAGTCAAAACAATAATTGAATTTCGTTCACCCTACACAAAAGATAAAACAGCAAATTTCTTGGGACTAGTGACTTATATCGAAAAGGTTACGGAATTATGTACCCGAATAAAAAAATATGTAAAATTATTCTGGGTTGAAAAACAGAAGAGACATCAAGAAGTTAAAGGACTCTGTCATACTTTAGATTGACAAATCGATTTCGTTAGAAAACCGATGCAAGCCCAGTTGGCTAGCAAGGGTCTATCTGCAGTTAAAAGACTAAAAGGTACTCTCAATCGGAGAAGGTGAATTAGCTTTAGTTTGGGCTACTGAGGGTTTCTATTATTATCTTGCAGACATTGAATTCGAGTTGGTAATGGACCACAAACTAGTTGAACTTTAAACCAACCTCCAAGCCACTATTCAGGATTAAGCGATGGGTTCTTAGATGACAGTCGTTCAAATTTCAAAGTGTTTTTCAACCTTGAAATACAGATTAAGGTGTCTGTTTCTTTTGACAGCCTCTGTGAGCACAACGTGTTTACAATAACAGAGAAAATCGCAAGCACTTACTATAACAGAGATAGCAAACATAGCCAAAACAAATGGGGATGAATGAGGTTGCTGCAGTAAGAACAGATATTTTCCATTTCGGTGGGAACTGTGCACCATGGGGAACATCTTATTGCATGGTTCCAGGATTGTCATAACAGGTGCTCTTCTATTTTTTTTAACTCTTACTTATGAAGGCCAGCCAGGGGAGATTGTCATGAAACGTAGGTACAGGGTAAAGATGTGCTTGCCGTCAATTGACAGAGACCTCGGAAAAATGGTCAAGTGCTGCCGCGAATGTTTATTAAGGTCAAGGCCAAGACTACCAAGTCCTATGACGCGGTACATATTTTCAGATGATCATTGGCAATGTCGTAATAGATCTGCTGGGACCATAAACTTATATTCACAATATCAAGAGATTAAGAAAGATAACAAATAGCGCCATCATATCAATTTTCAGGAAATGTTAAGTCTGTTGGGAGATCCTAGATCCATTAAAGCTGACAATGGACGTCAGTTTGTGAGCGAGGAGTTCAAACTCTTCTCTGAAGCTAACGGCACAATACCAATAATATCACCGCCGTATTGGCCGCAGGCAAACGGAGAAGCAGAAAATGCAACCCGGTCAATTTTAAAGAGCCTCCAAATCGCCAATGAAAGTGGAGCTACTTTATAGTAGAATAATAAGAGACAAGACCCCCTTTGTGCAGGATGTACGGACATTATTTAGACTTAGAGGCACAAGACTTGAATATCGGTTAATATTGAGAGGCAGGAAGCTGGTAACAGACGTGGAGCAAATATAACGTAATTGAAATCGAAGACATTTGCTCCAGCCGAATTCGAGGTTATCGAACGGACTTTAAACGAAGTTTTTGTACTAACATAAAAAGGAAAAGTCCTAATACGAAATATATGCCACGTGAAAAAGGTTACACAGTCCCCCGAATCAGGTTCAGGACAAACTCCAAATGAGAATGAGATCTTTATTTTGCTTTCTCTTCGTTTACAGATGGCGCCATTGAAGTATATTTATACTGATCATTAAAATACAGAATTAAATCTGAAGCTGAAAAAACATAGGAGGGATATGGCATTCAGATTAAAAATAAACTGTCCAGCTCACAACATCCCTGACACATCAGGAGGACAATAGCCACAAGGTCTTACACAAGTAGTGTCTCTCTCTCGTGATGTAGTCAAACCCATACAATATAGAAAATAGATGGAAATCAGGAGGCGTATGCCTCCACAACTGGCGAAGTTCAGAGGGTCTCCTTTTTTGCGGACCCGATGCTGAGGTTCTATTATTGAGGTATAATTCCGAACAAATTTTGCAAGTGAGTTGGTGAATGTAAGTTACCAAATTTTCTCTACCGGCTTAAAAAAGGTCGCCAGGAGGGCCGTCATTTCCGGCAAACTTACGTTTCGATGTTGCTGTCCTTGACATTCCTATTCACTTTGTCCATTTTAACTGAGACTGCCAAAGTGTTAGCATACGTCTTCCCAACCTAACCACCGGCTGGCAAACAAAAATAGAATTTTATTTTAATCTATAACCACTTTCATCTTCTATCTTCTGTGTCTTAGAAAATAGCATCCCCAAACTCGTAAGTCTATATATCCAAAAAAAAAAAAACAGCTCAACAAACCTTCCAATTTAATGCCCACAATATGTTCACTCCACTGTCTCAAAGGTTAACACTACCCTTCCTTTATGCTAACAAAAAAATTGTGATGAATTTCAAAACAGCAAAAAAAAAAAAAATACCCAATCTACATAAGAATACACCGTGTAAGGTATCCAAACTGAATTTGCAAGGATTTCTCCTACGAACTATATTGTGTCTGCTGCGAGAGAAAGCAGCCGATACGGAGCATGCTTATCACATCATCAAGGTCGATGAAGATGATAACTGTCTAAGAATTGGGGAGACGTAGTTTAGACAGACTTTTCAGTTGAACATGCATACCCTCATACCATACACGACAGTATCCCTACCCCAACGGTGTCCTTGTCCTTGTTCACTTCACTCTATGGTGCGGCAAACAAAAAGGTGCTGCTCAGCCTTATGGCAGCTAATTTGGTTGCCAGGTGAAGGACCTTGTTACCGTCGATTGTCTGGCCTACATATACGTGGGGTAGAACCCTGAAATTCGTTCTCTTCACCGGGAGACGGGCGTGGATACCATTCAAGGAGATAGAAAGAGAGAGCGAGAGAGAGAGAGAGAGAGTGAATAAATCAATAAGGGAATCGCAATTAAGATACACATGTACATGACATACTAAACAATTCACTAGGCCTCTGACATTTCGCTGTGGAAATCGCCATTGCCTCAACAAGGAGTGGATCCTTCCTCCCCCAAGTGTATCCTTATACTGCATGGGTCTCCAAAATGAGGGTGGTTTTTGTTGGCAAATGTTGGGGAGGTTGCCAAAATAATACCCATACGTAGGTATGTGTGTCTGCATTGTATATGCATATGGAAAATATATAATCCGTCTGTGAAAGCAGCGAAATGAATGAATCGTCGTTGTTAGCTTTGGTTGTGTGTTGTTATTGCTTCTTCTGTTTTCCTTTTTTTCTGTTGTATATAGCTCTCTTCGGGTTATTAATGGATCCATCGTGGCGGCGTCGGAGTTGGCCGGAGATTTAGGAGGTGGGTGAAGGAAATTTGGGTTGAGGAAGGTCTGTCTGGTCCTATCGATCCTGCGACTTTCTATGTGTGTGTTTCGGAAAAATGCGTATAGACATCATATTTGTAGTACGCAATTCTCCTTTGCATTAATGGTATTTTGCAGACCAAATAAGGTATCTCGTGCGTGTTGTATATAGGATTGCAAAAGTATATAAGACCCCAGACAGACTAAAGAAAGGAGGACATGTTTCACTTTTTTTATAACACTAACGGCGCTTCTACTTGATGTTGTGTGGTACTTTTAAGTAAGTGCTCGTGCATATACCTCAGAGGGTATATTTTTAGGAATAAAAGAAACACAGGACAAAAAAATCAATTTAAGGATGAACTCCTTAAGGGTTCGACTTTAATGTACATTTCGTGCAATGGTTGAAGGCTCTTTCAGTGGGCAGGCTTTGAGCTTGACAAATGAGGAGGAATCTTTAGATAGGTGAAAGGTTTAATTTTTTGCGAATATCTACTCAAGAAAACAGGGATTATGTACTAACTAGGTACTCGTGTCATTATTGATTTTAGAGATAAGCGATTTTTATTTTCCTGGAACTTGCGGTGTTTTTCCTCTTTCAAGAGGTTGCAACGAGTTATTATCCTTATACGAGGTGTGCAATGTATTTTTGTTATAAAGGCGTTGAAGAAAAAGCAGGGTATTTAAAGTTGATTTAGGTGAGTGTTACAATTTATTTTTATTCGACAAACTGGACTCGTATTTTGAGGATAAGAGATGAAGATGTCATGAATACAATTCAAACTGGGATCCTTAAATCCAATATAATAGCAGTGAATGATACATTGTCTATATGTTAAAGGCATGGGAATGCGACCAGTAACTTTATATACTCTCCATCCAGCAGGCACCACATAAAACGAACATCCCAGGAGCTTGCCTTAACAGAATACAGCTTAAGTTGCTTCATCAGTTGTGACGTATGAAAGGAGTAGAAATCACTTCAATTCCCGAATAATACTTTGATCGAAGTAGGTATTATTGTTTTGTATAATGTATTAATGAACTAGTGGTTTTCCTGAGCAATCTTCTTTCAGGGCTCTAGATGAAAAACCGCATTTGTTCAGCCAAAGCCAACCCTCATAAAAAGGTCAATCCTATTTTCCCCAGAATTTAATGACCAATGGCATTAAGGCAACGTCAAAATGACAAATTGGCAACTTATTAAATATCTTCAAGCACAGAAACTACTCAATGGCCGACAGTATTTACGGCTTTGTAGCGAAGGGTCCACCGTTGATTTTGTTACAAAAAAATGACCTCAACAAGGCTTACGCTCTTTCCCTTAATTCAATTTGTTTCCTTTTCTTTGTTACGGCGAGTGGAACACAGGTCCACACAATAAGGACTTGCAAACACACATGACGGAGCAACGAGAAAGGAAACGTGGAGCGGTCTGTATGGAACGATGGGTAAGGGTGGGGGAGGATTATCCCCGACACGTATACCCCAACGAAGCGGTTGCGCTATCGTATTATGCACGCAAACTCACACGTTTAATGGGAACAAGTAGAGGCTGTCCAAAAGACATCAATTCAACAAAGATGCAACTCTATACGTTAGTTCTATGGTCCAGAGAAGACAATCGAGCA
The DNA here is from genome assembly GCA_932526625.1 of Rhingia campestris. NCBI lineage: Eukaryota > Metazoa > Arthropoda > Insecta > Diptera > Syrphidae > Rhingia > Rhingia campestris. The sequence goes on along the minus strand of OW052182.1, from coordinate 148,438,237 downwards.
ATAGAGGAGCAACCAATCTGTAAAGGCGAATGGCCAGATATTAACACTCTCGCCACTACATAAACACGGAATCCAAAAACAAGGGGTATCACCAGAGCATGTCTGCAACATGGATGATTGAGACAGATTTCCACCAACTTACAAAGTGTCTAAAGGAAAGTGTTAAACTGTCCAACAAATGTCAAAATTGCCAGTAGCGGTGAAAGCGAACCCTAAAATATGGAAAGTGTCCGGGCTTATGGAGACGAACCAAACAAGAACTATATGCGAGCTGTACAGCGACATGCCCCTAGTAAAAAAAAACTCCGCATTGGACGTTTAAGATGGCTAGGACATTTAGAACACATGGACAACAATACTTCGGCTCGCAGTGTCTCGATTCCCAGCCAGACGTCGGACGTAATAGAGGAATTCCTAGCCTTAAGTGGTGCGCACAAGTAATAACCGACGACCAACCTCAACCAACTTGGAGGGCGCTAAGGACCGGGCTAATTGGAGAGCATGTTGGTTGAGTCTCAAGTTCATTCCGGACTGTAGAGCCACTTAATAAAGTAAGTAAGTAAGTAAGTCACCAATGAAATCAATAAAAGCTCGATCCTTCTCTCTTTCCCTTCTTACAGTAGGGAAGAATCAACGCAGCGGTAGCGCTCGTCAGTAGTAGTAGTTTTAATATTCGCGAATAAAAATCAAAGGTTTGATTTGATCTGATTGTGTAAATCCAATTGTTTTACCATGTAACAGACGACGATAGCACACTTCGGGGAAAAATACCCGTCGTCGATGCGTGAAAAGTGCGATTAAAACCTTATACGTGTGAACTCTGGTAAGTCACCACGAGTAAGCACCATCACTCTTTCTGTCCACAAAGGGTGAATATTAGTGACAAATTGCTATCTATATCTGTTAAAACAGTCGGACTGATTTTTAAGACGTGGCATTGCAAAACGATTTTTATCTTAAGTAGTAATCCGTTGCGTTGTGAGTAAAAAGAAAGAAAATAGAAAAACGATTGGTGAGAGGGATAGAGACAGAGAGAGAAAAAAAAAATCAATATGGTAGTAATTTGTAATTTAATATTTCAAAATTATTTGGCAGAGTTTTGCACAATGCTAGTTTTTTCGAAATTACTTGCATTTATAATCGACAAAGATCTTACTCTATAGATTAAAAACTACCTTTTAAAACTATTAATTGCTTTGGACGCATTCAAGTTTGCTGCTCACCATATAAATGCTATGATAGGGTTTGTCCTTGTCTACAACTTCTAATCCCATTATTTCTTTGCAGTTGATAATTTCCTCACTTTTTTTCCACTCGTTTTCATGTGCTCACCATCCACCTTGGGATGTCGAACGAAGTATATTAAGCTCATTAATGGGCTTAACACAATAGAGTTGGAATTAATGCTTCTATAACACAATGCCGTCTTCCGTCATTAAATCGAAATCAAAATTTGCAGCCATTATTGCACTTACATTGTCGAATTGAAAGACTATCAATGCTTAGTAAGTCGGTTAGTAACGAACTTCTTTGGAACGACCACATATTTGAAGTTCTGAAAAAACTCAGTGAAATGTTTTCATTTTACTGGCTCTGCAAACAGAAGTATTATTGACTGTTTGCTCCAAATGATGGATCTTAAACTCCAGTGTAAAGTAAAGTTCGTCGTCGTCATCATCGTCTCCATATGCACCAGAACTAAACAATTTCTGCTTTTATACGTTCATTTCAGGGTAGTCAATCAGGAATTTGATGATCAGGGTCTTGTATAATATATCAATAGCAGTTCGAGTAAAAACTCTATTAATAAATTGTTTCCTTAAACCAATTAAACAGCCATTGACAGGAGTAATTCCTTCCTTTGATTTCTGAAAGAACTGCTGAGTGCATCTGCATATATATGGACTTTCACTCATGGCTAAGACCATTTTAGTCGATTCCTCCTATATACTCACACCTAATGACATTAAAATAGTGTGCGTATACGGTATATCAGTAGTTCCGCAGATTTATGGAAGATTGCGAACTTGTTGTTAACACGGAAGTTTTGCACAATCATCCCAAGAACAATGTAATCTAAATTTTTTTCACCTTGTCTAGATCCTTTTGTATGTGAAATGTTTCGGTGAATTCGTTGCCGACCCTAATTGAGCAGCGACAATTCTAAGTTAGTATCCTATACAGACGAAACTAAAATGGCTTTATATAGTTTATCCCCTTAGGTTTCGAAATCGGCTTTTGAAATTATGAATAGATGAGGGGTATCAATTTGGACATTCTCAATCTTTTTCATGATCCAGAAGAGTGTGATGTTTTGTGGACTTTTTTGGCTTTTCAACCATTTTCCCGTTTTCAAACAAAGCAAAATATACTGAAATCAGTCGACGCAAAATTACAGTGGAAGTCGTATGTAAAAGTGAAATTCGAAGAACATAAAAATAAATATAATAAACTGTGCATACTAGTTGCTCGATAAATATTTGAAGCTTAGCCATAATAACCAGCATGGTATAAAACTATGGGAGTGTATCAGTAAATACCCTACAAACTTTTGAAATTAAAATGTTAAGTTCATTCGTCAATGCCCCGTGGGATATAAGACACAAGACGTCAGAAGAGATCTTGGTATTCCCAATGTTAAAGATGAAACAAACAATTGTGTATGAAAACTTAAAGCACATTTTTTAGGACATGTTAGCAATACGGCCCTTCCAATTCTCGAGAATTCAAATTTATTGCCACGTCCCCAAGGAACTAAACCCTTGAATTTAGGCTGATGACAAATGGAACAATAAATTAGAATGAAAACAGGAACTCTCACAGGAAAGTTACCTGTTAAATGTTTTTATAATCTCGTGGAAAAAATTGTTATATAAGTCGCATCATAGTTGCAATACTCAGATCTTTTCACGTGCAAAAAAAAACATTGAAAATATTTTTTACTGATATGAGACAAACCTATATGAAACTTCATAGTCTCGAATAAACACCGTACGAATTCCTTATATTTAAAACACCATGAATGCTAATCAATTTACCCGTAAGCCTCTCTACCCAAGCCCCCTTAAATGTATTGATTTTTTTCCAAAGTAACACAAATTTTGTTGGGGTGTATAAGTTTTGACAATAAGTTTGTAACATAGAGAAATAATTTCGATACATATACCTTATAGTAGCTGAGTTGATTTAACCATGTCTGTCGGTCCGGACGTCCGTCTATGTGTCACCGATTTTTGGGTCGAAATTTTGAGCCAAAATTGAAATTTGGTATATAGGGTCCTTGGCCGTGCCTACAGAAAAAGTGGACAACTTTTTAAAAAATCGTTCTTTTTGGTCAAACTTTTTAACTTTCTCTTATAACGAGAAAGGTATTGTTTTCGTAAAAATGTTCGACCTCTAGATTTTGATTGACTATAACATTACAATGATTGCGGAATGTTTTTTTTTTTGGAATTCCGCCCGTCTGTACGTAATGGTCTCTCCAGCGTAAACTTGATCGATTTTTTTCAAACTTCGTATCCAGGGTTTTTTCGGTCATAATTTTGGGCCATTTTTTAATTTTAGCCATTATATTAACGGTACCTGTCATAAAAAATTAATCATAACCTCAATTTTCCCGTAAAAGGCTCCAACGACTTTGATTAAACTTTCTATACACTATTAGTTCCAATAAATCATAGCATAGCCATTTTTTTTGGAAGAAAATCCATTTTTGCATTTAGTTTATTTAAAGAAAATTGTCAATTTCTCGCAAATTATTTTGTCAAATTGAATGAACTTTAATTAAAAACCACTATTACTATTTGCAACAATTCCAAACAATTAGTTTTGGCCAACTATCCCCAAATGGAATTTTCAGTTTTGACCAATATCGGAAAATCATTATTATTCACATAGACACCGATTCCTTTAAATTCCGGAATATATGTATGTACGTTCGTATAATAACATTTCGATAATATTTATGTCATTTTTAGCATCAATAATAAACATAAAACATATGAGAGGCTACAATCCACTGTGCGGATCGTTGAATACCCTATCCCATCCCATCCTTAAAATTAATATCCTCAAAATATAGGCCTTATGGCGATGAAATACAGAAAATGACATTGTCACAATATATTGCTCAGACAGTTTATCAAAATCTTTTGTGGTTCGACAAAAAACAACGTATTTCTAGTGCTAATGCCTTGGGAAGGAGTATACAAATGGTTTTTGTAAGAAAACGCCCACAAAATGTGGGCGTAGGTGAACATGATCTATGGACAAAATGTTTATATTACCATTGCGGAAGTATTTGCATCAAATTTTTTTTCGAAAGTTTTAAAATTTGGACAAAAAACGTTTTTTACTAAAAACGCCCCCAAAAAGTGGGCGTGGCAAAAAACTTTGTATGCACGAAATATAGATATTAGGATTGTCTAAATATGTTGCTAACACACTTTTTTGAAATTCCTTACGGTTTGGCTTAAAACTACGTTTTTTCTAAAAGGGGCGTGGCAGTGGGCGGATTTTAAAAATTTTTACACTTGTTCTGGTGACTCGGCCAAGGATCCTATATACCAAATTTCATTATCCTAGCTCAAAATTTAAGGCCCAAAAATCGGTGACGAACAGACAGACGGACGGACGGACGGACAGACAGACATGGCTAATTCGACTAAGCTAGCGATTCTGAGTCGATCCATATACTTTGAGGTATATGTAGCAAAATTATTTCTCTATGTTACAAACTAAGTATCAAAACTAATATACCCCCCTATGGGATAGGGTATAAAAAGGAATACTATTGCGTATTTTTGTCAAATTATAAAAATGGTCAAATTCTATCATGCTTGGCATTTGATCTAAAGTCCAAAACACTGTGAAAGAGAAAGCAGTACTAGGTCGTGCACCCACCACTCTTTATTTTTTTTTTACAATTTATAGACATTTAAAACCAACGTTTTATCATTCTTAAATATAAATAAAAATAAAAATGAATTCGGCAAACAATAACTTGTTTTTCGAAGCAACGTTTTGTCCTATTCTATGATATAATTGATATTGTTTTCATTGTTAAGTTGGTTTACAACTCAAAGCATTATCGAAGTTATAGCATCTGGTATATTAACACACAAATTTCTCAAAGCTTAATTGAAAGTTGTCTAATTATTCCATGAAGACGTCTGTTAGGCCTGTCGTTTACTTACAAAAAGTCTTAAGCAGGATGTTACCAAAAATGGCAAACTCTCCCAAAGTAATTGGGTTATTAAAACCCAAAACAAAAAATAAAAAAAAAATTTTAAAAGGAAAATCACTAAAAAGGGTTAAGCCATGGCATTTCGTTTTGCATTTATAAAACAAATGTTGACATATGAGATCTTAAACAATGATATGAAGTGCAAATAGCTAATTCACTTAAAAAGTTTGTTTTTGTACAGTTTCGTTAACAAGTTAGAATGGTTTAGCGTATTTCATCTTTTTATTCATCAACGAAATAAGTTCAAAATTAAAATTATGTTCAAATCATTATTAGACATTTACCTATCATAATGGTCCACTTCAAAGTTAAATGAATTATCATATAATATATAATAACAAAAATAATAATAAAAACATATGAGAAGGCTACAATCCGCTGTGCGGATCGTTGAATACCCTATCCCATCCTATCTGTAAAACTAAAATCCCAAAAAAAGTGGGCATGGCTAAAAACACGATGTGGATAAAATAGAAAAAATGATATAGTGACAACCAATTCATTAGACTGCTTATAAAACACTTTTGCGGTTATTCAAAAGACAAGGTATTCTGCTGCATTTGTTATGCTGCATATTATATAAAAACCCCCTAAAAAGTGGGTGTGGGTTAAAATGGTATATAGACGAAATGTTCATATTAATAATGTTAATGATTCTGCATCGAAAAAAATAAAATTTGACCGAAAACAGTTTTTTATTGAAAACGCCCCCAGAAAGTGGGTGTGGCAAAAAACTTTATAAAGACGAAATATAGATATTAAGATTGTCTAAATATGTTGTTCAGAAACTTTTTTAAAATTCCTTACGGTTTGGCCAAAAACTGAGTTTTTCTTAAAATCGGTGACGTACAGACGGACGGACAGACAGACATGGCTTAATCGACTCAGCCAACGGATCTGAGTCAATACATATACATTGAGACATATGTGGCTAAATTATTTCTCTATGTTACAAACTAAGTATCAAAACTAATATACCCCTATGGGATTTAAAAGCAAGACAAATCTAGCTGTCTGCACTTTTGTATAGGTATACACAACACATATTATTTGCGCACAGCTAACCACGAGATATCATGCAAAGCAATAACAACTTCCGGTTGAATACCTAGTGCTAGACTTGCATGCGAAAACTCCGGCAAACGAGTAAAAAATTCGAAAAAAAGAAGAAAATTAATAAGCGCGATATTTTGTGCTATACATAATTTGTTTTCTTATTTTTTTGTCAGTTTTGCATTTGTGTACGACTAATGTGAGCAGCCATGATGAAAATATGTACCAGCACATGTATGAATAGTGCTTTTGAAAATGCAAGGGGAGAAACGGTAAAGCGATGATTAGAATTAATATTTAATATTAAATATAATTCTAAGCTACATTTCAATGTAGAAACTATTGGCAATGAAAATGCAGACGCAGAAGCTGAATTGGCATTTAAGCAGCCCCTTACCTCTTTTTACCATTTTAGTAAAAAAGATTTAAGTAAGCACTTAAAAACAACTATGGACATGAACATGAAGAGCAACTGGACTCTATATCAACACATATATACAACGTTCAATTCGACAGCCGAAAAACCTATTTATTCATTCAGATTACCAAAGTCGATGATAAGAGCTTACATAAGACTTAGAATGAGACACACTTATATTACACACAAGCACTTGTTCAACAAGGAATCAGCCCCTGTCTGTCAATTTAGTGATAAAATGAAAAGTCTGACGTAACACACATGCTACAATGCGCAAAAATAAAATCCTTAAGCACAGTATCTGGAAAAACCTACAAGAAATACTAACTTTCAACACCGATATTAATATTAGATATAGTTATGAAATAATTTACAACTTAATTTAGCATTTAAACTATATTTTATATAAAGGTTTAGCCGAAAGCCCTGGTAGCTAGTACTTCATAAAATTATTATATTTGCAATTTATTTATAGAACAATAAAGTTATAATAATAATAATAATATAAATCTAAGCTAAATTTCAATTTGAGACATTTGTACTGATTTATTTATTCTCAAAGTCTTTGGCCAAGTTCAAGGGTATGATTTAGTCCTGGATTAAGAGTAGGTATAGCGTGAAGTTGGGTGTCCATTAGAGAGTAAAATTGCTGAGTCAACATGGCAAAACAACTCATATAGAAATATTAGTTAGTTGGAGGTTGTAAGAACATCGCTAATAATTAAAGCAAAATGTATAGAAAAAAACTGAACAGAAACTAAATTCATAAAACTCATCTGGACATGTGTCTGTTTGATGATCATATATTTGTATACTATCTGAATATTTAACTACGACTAACTGATAAGTAGGAGAAGAAATGTATACGTTTATTTTTTAAAAGAAGTCACAGAAAAAAAATCTCAATATTCTAGCAGAGGTACTAAAAATTGTTTGTTTTTAGCAACGAAGATCATGTTTGGTTAAACGGCAAAATTGATAAGCAGAATTACAATTGCTACCAATACAACCCCAAAAATGCACTGTTTGGTGCAGTTATGGGCAGGCGGCTTCATAGGAACGTATTTCGGAAGGATCGTGTGTTACTGTCAATTGGGAACGCTACTATCAATGAATTTTTGTTGCCAAGATATTGGTAGAGCTGACTTGTGGCTACATGCCATACAACTAATAAATCGATCATTTTATTCAAGGAAACGTTTGATGAAAACATCATCTCAAGAAATGTCAATTGGCCACTGTGATCTTGCGATTCGACACCATTGGATTACTTTCTATGGGGATGTGTAAAATCTCTTGCTTACGTCGATAAACCGGAAACGATTGAACCTTTAGAAGACAATATAACTCGTGTTATTTATGGAATACCGGTCGATATGCTTGGAAGAGTGGTCGAAAATGATTTATTAATTTTGGAAATTTTATTTATTAATTTTTTCCCTACGAACAATGGTTAGTGATTCATTTCCCATAAACGGTCATATTTCCCATTTGCCTAATGCGGTTTCCAGATCGCTCTTTTTTTGCTCGTTCATTCTTTATTTTATAACCCTTTATGTCACTGTATCTAATAACCCATCAAAGCTTAACGTTGTATTTACCGCCAAGGAGCATCGTGTCGAATTCATCCCTCTCTGACTTTAACATGTTTGAAAAGATTTTCCCAGTGGTCAGCTGACTGATTAGTGTGATTGGCCAGCTTACCAGAGACTCGCAATATAAAATCTTAAAAATATTACTCCCAATTGGAAGTCATCTAAAGAATTTCTGTAAATATGTGTCAATCCTATGACCTAAATTTTAAAAACGCGTGTAAACGAATGCAATTTTTCTACACTGTGATATATGTCTCTAAAAAAACGAACTAAAATATCACCAAAATGAACATGAAAAGTCATTAATTCTTTACAGTTTCTGATTTAAAGAGAATTATGACCAGAAATCATCCCGGATTGCGATTTAAGGAATCGATCAAGACGAATGGCCGCAAACAATGTGACAACATGGAAATGCTAATCTAAAGATGGATCTAAAATAAAAATCAGAGCCCTGGATGATATTCGGATGAGCAACATGCCTGAGATTAACAAACTATTGCAACCAGACGATCTATCCGTACTCGATGCTGCCAAATCAGCTAGTAAAATCGCAAGTTATTGGAAGCTGCCGCGTATAGCTCAATGCTCTATCCAGAAAAATATCCAAATTACTTGAGCGGAAAAGCTTACTACCTTGCATTTCTTTCTACAATAGCAAATTCCATCCCCTGACATCCTCTAATGGGAACTAAAAAATCATGAATACACAACAATTAACAATAGCCATAGCTTAAAAAAATAAAGTTGTTATTTGCGGTCCATGACCTCAGGCCATGCTTTTCTATTCTTCTGTGTGTTTTATAATTGCTACAAATAATGGGATCTCCTGGCTAACGCCGACTCTGAGATTTGAGAACCTTCTTTTGGCAGTAGTATACTCTTGCATGTTTTTCAGACTTTTGCAAAAGGCCGGCCTCTAAAAAAAACGTAGGTGTTGTCACTTTCGTGATTTGCACCTGAGAAACTACTGATAGATACAGATCAAAATATGCAAGTGCGTTCAAAATGATTTGGGTAGAAGTGCAGATTACAAGTGTCATAATTATTGATCGAACAAAATACATATAATCGCAGAAATGTGCTAGCATTAACTCGCAAAAACAGAGGTGACTTCTCTATGAATTCTACGAATTATGTAAACATCGTCAGTGCTGCTCTATGGAAGTGAAGCACGGACCGTATTAAACACAGATTTGGAACTTCTTTGTACTTTTTAGTGCAAACTCTTTAGATCCGTTTGAGTTGATGAGCTATGGAGACAAAGATTTACTCACAAAAGGTATGGCAACATATACCTAGTAGAATATTTCCACATTTGACGATTTAGATGGCTTTTACATAGACCTGGTAGAAAAAAATCTACATTTGATTTAGTCTCTAATTCTCAGCCAGCTTGAAGTGTGCCACTGCGGGCAGTTACACAAAACAAAAACCGGCTTAATGGGAGAGGCATGTTAGTTCACCTCGGACTAATAGCGCCACTTAAAGTAGAAATCGGATCCACGATCCACTACGACATATTTCGGAGATTTATAAAAAAGGAAAAGCAATTCCCAAGTGCATAGATATTTTGAATCTATGATCGATAGAGAAGAAAGCTGTGATGGTTGCATCAATTTTATTGTAAGTGTGGGGCGTATGTATAGCGGGAAAACGTCAGTATATCCTACGACGCAAGAAAAAATTTTCTAAGCTGAAAGAGCTGCTTATTACCCCAGCTGCATGACAACCCGCAAAGAATTTAAAATGTTAGATAATGCATAAAAAGTAGATATTGGTAAGTGGAAATTAAAGGCATATGGGATTATGAAGCTTTACATGTCAACAAGAGTCACAAAGCTTAATATCGAATAAGAAGTTGAAATATTAGAAGAAGCCTGACTGACAAACCCTTTGACAATCGAAACTGTAACCAAATAAGCAGATTCATTCTCAACATCTGCATGTTTTAAACTTTTAACGCGTTTTTTTATACATGGCATGAGGACAATGTTTTGAAAGAAAAAAAAAAAATGTCCCATTTTCAACATGTAAAGCTCTTCTTTTTAAGATATAGCCCAGCCAATGATGTATGTTACTTAACGTTATCGTTAAGAAAATATAATTTATTTAACAAATAAATGGTTTGAAATGCATTTACTTACCGCAAAATTACTGCTTTATTGCTTTCATTCCATTAGCATAATATTGAAGGTCAGATTCCCTTCCCATAATTCGTCTTTCTGAAAAAATGCATTTTATTAAAAAAGGAACAATGTATGTATGTTATGATATGATATTAGCTTATGGCTTTGATTACATGTTCAATGAGAATTTTCTTTTTAAAGAACTAGTTTCCTTTATTACATAAATTATTATGAATATTTTTTGATTTGATTTTCATTATGAAATGATTAATTAGACTGGGAATGTTTGATTATTTTTTTGTAATGAGTATTTTTGTTAGATCAAGTGATTTTTATTTTCTTCGTTTCGTGAAACAAATCGAACACGATATTTTAATCAAACAATGACAAAATAATTATAAATTCGTCGTGACTTAAACGGCAAAAGATGTACAGCTACCTGTTTAGTAGATATGGAAAAAGATTATTTTTTACTAAGCATTCGTTCGTCCAATTCTGACTGTGTAAAAGCTTTGAGTCGCAGACATCTTGCATGCAGATATATAGAAGTGCACATTCAGACTATCGAGACTACGTATCAAACGAAAAAAAATATTAGATGCTTCTGGAGTATCCATAATTCATAACTTAATACTCGACTTAGGTTAAGAAAGACTAGCCCCTGTCGTGCGATTGATGATTAAACGATATGGCTAAATGATGTACTTAAGTCTTCGAACTACGATTATCGAAAATCTATAAATATAAAAATGGATCTTGGTTTGTTCGGATGCTTAAAACTCGAAAACGACTGGACCAAATTGGATACTTCCTTCTGCGGATTTGTTCGTAATTGCTCCGCGAAGGTTTAGGAAAAAAAAAAAAAGGTGGCGCTGTAGGCGGTCATTCCATTTGATAATGGCAAAACAACGTTTGACGGGCCAGCTTGTTCAGTATAAAAACAATCACATGACTGGGCCTGGGATACGATTAGTTTATGTAAGATTAATCGTTAGATTTGTTTAGACATCATGAAATCGAAAATATGAATGCCTTAAAGGTTTTACTTCACATAAGCACATGCAGGTATTGTGTAAAACACAAGGCTTAAAAAATGCTAAAAATTTAAGTGAATAAATAAACATATTCAATCGTGATGATCTGACAAATCATTCGAGTAGTATCATTTGTCAAGAATAGCTTATCTCAACTTAGCCGTTCGGAGTCGGCATAAAACAGGAGGTCCCGCCATCGTGCAAGAAGTACACACGCACACATGAATGGTGTGAGAAAGCTAGGCCCTGGGTACTAACGAGCCTGTTGCGCCAAAAATTTGTATTTGTATTTAAATAAACATAAAAAACATTGGTTAACAACTCAATCACGAAAAAAACCTATTGTTAAGAAGCAACTCAAAGCCTCGGAACTGTTGACGACTATCCTAACTCTCTGTGCATATCGGTACAAATACTAGCATACCGCGACGATATAGACATCATTCGTTGGACTCAACTCTTGTTAGTATAGAGAAGGATGAGCCAAAAATAAGAAGAAATACCAAGGATATGCTGTCAATACGAAAGGATACACAACATCGACGAATTGGACAGAGTTTCACCATTGACAGATTTAACTTTAAGGTAGGTCTGGACTTTGTCTATCTCGACTCCAGTATTAACATCGAAAAGACTATCTAGTCAGAAATAAAACAACGAATATCTCTTGCAGACCGCTCTGTCTTTGGGTTTAGAAGGCAATTTAGTAGTAAAGCCCTCATTCGAACTACTAAGAAGATCCTATACAAGACCCTGAATATCCCAGTCCTACTCTACGGCCCTGAAGCATAGACTCTATCAAAAGCGGATGAAGAAATCCTTGGAAGATTTGAGAGAGTAATTCTTTAAAAAATCTTCGGGACTAAAGGAGGTATATAGCTACAAAACGCTAGTCGAAAACTCCACATTGGATGTTTAAGATGGCTAGGACATGTAGAAAGAATGGACACCAATACTCCGGCTAGACAGAAGTAAGACCTCGTTTTAGCACGCATAAGTAAAAACCGATCTCAACCAACTTGAAGTGTGCAACTTGAGGCAGTTGATTAAGTATCGGGCTAATTGGAGAGCCATGGTAGTTGAGGATCAGTATAATTCCGGACTACAGTACTAATTAAGTGGTTGAGGACCATTATCGCGAATCAATCTAAAAACTCGCAAATATCAAAACATCCGATTGTTGATTGATAACCTTAATTTGTTGAGGGTAATCGTTCTTATGCTAATAAATAACATTTGGAACCGCTTAACGAAAAAATAAGGTATATGACTTCACTGATGAGCATAGTATTACATGTCCGTATTATTATTTATGTGTCCGTATAAATAGTATTGCCAATTATAATGCCTGAGCCCTAGCACCTTCCGTCCGAAGTTTGTACGGATTGCTATCAATGTCCCTCTCAAACAATATGCAAGTCTAGATTTCCTTTTTTCTCAATTCCCGCAAAATATTTATGCTTTAATGTGGCTTGCAATTTAATCGCGTACCTCTTGCAATTGTAAAACCAATATTGACAGAACATGCGTGCATATACAAATTATGACCATGCAACTGCTAGTAAATGAAAAACGAAACAAAATAAAATAAAAATCTAATCTGCAGATGCACGGTCTGTGAAGAACTGATTTCCCTTTTATTTTCGCTATCGATTACTAGAAACTTGAATTGCGATTTATTTTTCAACGCAACAATTAATCGCATCATCAGCGGAGACAGAAACAGCAGACTGCGGCCATATTCGCATATCTAAGTGTGCATCGATGATCTGGTTGGATGGTTCCGCAGTAGTTGGAAAAACAGATGCAATTACAAGGCCGATGTTGAGTGGTTGTAACCAGCACCCTTCGCATTCCGGTGTACATCAACCGTAGTCTTATTTAGCATTATTAATGTAAACTGAGAGAAAGAAGAACTATAGGTATATGGCAGGTTAGCTATTCGATAGTGGGCTTCAAGAACGTATTTTTTTCTCTTCAATTCAATGTCAGTGGGTGGTCGTGTAAGCGAATGCAGGAAATATATGTGATTGCGTATAAACACAATACACGGAAGTATGGTTTCTTATTAAACCAATCTTTAATACGTAGGTTATTTTATTGGTTTACCAGTAAGAATTTTATTTATTTTAGTCCTTTCATTTTTTTACTGACATCTTTTTTTATGAATACAAGATATATTATGTTCACACAAACGGCTTCGAATACCACTCCGGACCGTTTTTTTTCATAATATCTAGCTGGGCCCATTTTTTGTCGTAAGAAGACAGTCTTATGAGTCTTTTGTTGTTTAAGTCTATAACGAGAGTTTGTTTGTGCCTTTCTGTTTCCTATTTTAATTTTCTGTAACTATTTTCTAAAGGGGGTACCATGTACCAGGTACCATGTCTATGTTGTTAGGAGAGATGACTTCGGTCATCGCGCCGCGGCGCGCCATACTGGTAAGTTTAACTCTTCGTATGCCTATCGTATGTAGAATATTGATGCTAGGAGAGCACCTTCGCCTCTGCGGATACCGCTTCCACTCCAATTTCTGACTTTTCTCTACCAAGCTGACTGGTACTACGAGGACCGCTGGCTTTTTCTCGGGTCGGTTTTCTGTATATCTCTATATTTCTGTATAAATATTATATTATATTATATTTCAAAAATTTAACAGCTTCAATTCCCGAAAATATAAAATTCTAAAACAACATGTACATTTGTAATACATTTTGTAAATAACAACTAACTCTCAAATGCAAACATAAATCGAAAATCTTCCTCGATGTGGACTACGTGTGTGGGTGATGACTAATAGCACTACAGCACTCTCCATTCACAAAGCATATAATCACCGTATAGACAGCTTTTGCTTGTGCAAGTAATTACAGGTGTGAATCGGTCTTTAGGTATAGATAGGTATACTGGAAATAATTACACTTATAATTACGTCGTTCGTGAACATCCAACGACACATTGTCTGCTTCAACTCTGCTCTGTGTGTGTACGAAATGAATGAGAGATGAATTCCCAGTGCGCCTAGTCGCATGAAAATCGACTTGTATCTAAATACGAAACGAACGAATGAATACATCACAAATCCACTCCAAAGTACAATGCTCTGTGTTAACTTGGTTGGTTGGTTATGCAAATTACTATATCGACCTTTTGTTATAAATGGAATAGTCAACCAAAGAGCCAGCAATTATAATATTTGAAAAAAACACATCAAATTAAAATACAAAAGCAACTTAGTAACATCCACACAATATGCTGATGTTCAAGATTGTTTCACGATCTCATGGGACGGGAGGTGAAATGAATTTGTTTTGATAACGTGACCGTTAACAGCGGATGACACACGGTCCTGTGGCGCAATGGATAACGCGTCTGACTACGGATCAGAAGATTCCAGGTTCGACTCCTGGCAGGATCGATTGAAGTTTTCTTTTTTGTTCGTTGAGTTTTTGTGTTATTCTTCTTTAGAATCAATAGATTTATTAGCAATACAATTTTGGATTTGGAAAACAGAAACTAAATACGCATAATTATATAAAAATGGCGTAAATATGCCTGTCTGTGCTTTTAGCATATTTCAAAAACTACTGCACGGATTTAAAGAAAAACGCTAAAAGCTAAAAAATCAACTGATACGTCGTTTGTGGGCTATATATACCCTATATACCCGAGTGTACCTCTATAAATATTCCACATACGCCCACAGTTGTGATACATAACGGGTGATCCAAGTAGAGATACTTTTTTCAATAGCCTTTTTTGACAGATCACGTGTGAGTCGTGTCATGCTGTCATGTTATTTTTGTTTAGTATTGTTTGGCATTTCATAATGGAAAGACTTACGCGTGAACAACGTTTACAAATTGTTCAACTTTATTATGAAAATTCACGTTCTGTGAGGAATGTGTTTCGTGCACTTCGCTCAACTTATGGTCAACATAATCGGCCTACTGAGTGTACTATTCGCAACACCATCACCCATTTTGAGACCCAGCATTCATTATTGGATAATATTCGACCGAATAGAGCACGTCCAAGTTTGTGGGCCGGTGGAATCATTGGTCCATATTTCTTTAAACATGATGCCGGTATGAACGTAACCGTCAATGGCGACCGTTATCGTGCCATGATAACCGACTATTTGATGCCTGAAATTGAAGCTAGTGATCTCGGCGACATTTGGTTTCAGCAAGACGGCGCCACTTCCCACGCATCGCATCAATCAATGGACTTATTGAGAGAACATTTCGGTGAGCACATAATTTCACGTTTTGGGCCGGTCGATTGGCCACCAAGATCGTGTGATATCACACCGTTAGACTTTTTCCTGTGGGGATATGTAAAGTCAAAAGCTTATGCCGACAAACCCGCTTCGATTCAGGCCTTGGAGGAAATCATCACGCGTGTCATTCGCCAGTTACCAGTCGAAATGCTCGAACGAGTGATCGAAAATTGGACTCAACGGATGGACCATCTGCGACGTAGCAACGGCCAACATTTGATAGACATAGTCTTCAAAAAATAAATGCCAAAGAATGTTCTTTCAAATGATAATAAACATTCTCCATTAAATTTGAATTTTCTGTGTTTTTTTCTTTAAAAAAGTAGGGAACCTCGAAATGGATCACCCTTTAGTTTGTAATAGAGAAATAAAGAAGTTGGATATATCATTAAGTATAGGGGACGAATTAGAATCTAATACGGCGTCGATCAAAATATATACGTCCATCGGTATATCTCTGATGTATGTGGCAAACTTTTTGAGTTACGATGATGTAGTTTGGTGCACATACTTTTTGTTGAACAAAGTTTGGTGATCACTTTTTCCTCACAATTTTTCTTTTCAAAAAATCGAATTCACACTGTCCCAAAAGAATTTTCACTTTAAAAGGCACCTACTGAAACGTAACACTTTCAGAAAAGCGATTTTAACATATTTTCAAAGTGAAACTTCTTTTGGGTCGGTGTGAATTGGATTTTATAAAACGAAAAAGTATAACTAAACATAAATAAATTGCTCTTTCTCTCTCTCCGTTTACCATCCCCATGGTGTATTCATCTCATTCTCTTAGGCCCCGTTTTTCAGTGCCAGATCTACCTAGTTTCAGGACTAAACTTGAGTTAACTCGTGAAAGTAATAAATTCGAGTTATCCCAGCATGTTTGGTGAGTTAACCCTGGGATTAAATGATCAGATGTTTTCGACAAATGACAAAATACAAAAACAAAAAACATACAGTTTCACTTCTACCGTGTTTTAACATAATTTGTTTTACATCAATATTTAAGTGATTTAAAAAAAAATTAACTAAAGGTTAAAACGAAGGAAATGAACGAAGTTTGCAAAGAACTTCGAGTAAGATCTAAATATACTTTTCATAATCTCGTTTTTCGAAAATCTCGAAAATTTTTTTTAATCCAGTTTTAAAAATTCTGTTTTTTTTACAATTCTGACTTCTAAAATTCTGCTTGTTTAAAATCCTGATTTATTATAATCCAGCATTAAAATTACAAAATTCTGACTAAAGGCTCAAACTTCTTTGGGCGTTTTTATTTTTTGGGCGATCTGTAATAGTGTAAAATTGTCAAAAACTGAGGGCGGCCAAAAGTTGATCGCTTGAGAATAAAGTTGGGAGCGCTCACAATCGAACCAAAGCCCTGCATAAAATCCTAGGGATGCTACTGAAACTCAGGGTTAAGTACAGAGAAAACCAAAATCACACGATTGTGAAAGCCAGTTGAGTTTTTTCATATGCTCAAGACAAATCCAGATCTGCGGAGAAATAAGGCACTGACGAAACCATGTACAAAGAGTTCTTTCCTTTTGTTTATCTCTTAAGTTGTTTAAAGCATATCAAGTCTTTACATCCAACGTGATCTTATAGACCTTGTTTTTTTCTTTTTAAAGCATTTGTCTGCACTTTCGTGGTAGTAACTAGCATATATGTATCCACTAAATTTCGTTTAAAATCCTGCAAATTTTAAGAAACACATACAAAATCATATGAGAATCGTTAAATACCCTATCCTATTCCATCCTTGAATTCAACATTCAAAAAATGTAGGCGTATGGAAAAAACAAAACTTTATAAAGACAAAATATGGGGTATATATATATGAGAAGGCTACAATCTGCTATGCGAATCGTTTTGTTCAGATAAGAAATTAAGTTTGGACAACAGGTTTGGACAAAAACTACTTTTTTCCGAAAAGTTTGGCGTGGCAGTGAGCGGATTTTTTTTTTTAATTCATTTTTATTTTTCATCAGCTTATAACTAACTTACATGCTAGACAAAAATTAATAAAAACTAGCCTACTTATCTACTAACTTAACTAACTTACTTATCCTCTGCGGATATCCTAAATTAAACAATAACAACTTAAAAACTAATGACTTTCGGCCTAAAATCTAATTTAATTATTTTACAATAAATTTATCTTTTTTCTTGACCAAGAAACATTTTTTGGCAGTGAGCGGATTTCAAACATTTGTACACTTGTTCTGCTGAGAATAACAAGATTTACGTGTACCAAATTTCATAATACTGGCTCAAAATTGAATGACCAAAAACTGATGACGTACGGAAAGACTTGCCTAAATCGACGCAACTAGCGATTCGAGGTGATCCATTTAATTGTGTATCAAAACGAATATACCCAAATGGGATAGGGTATAAACAGTGGCTTCCCGAAGTTAGTTCGGACTCCACCCATGTGTATGTGTCCACTAAATCAAACAGCTTTCTTCTTCTTCTCTAACACCCCCTTTGTGCTAAAACATAAAAAAGGGTATTTATACCCCCATGTCAGCGACAGATTATAAAATTCCAGACATTTGAAGCTTGCGATGTAGGATTCATCGAGAGGTTACGGGATATGCATTCCGCTAAAATAAGAAAGTGGTCCAAATCGATGTTGCCTACCCGAAATTTTAAGACATCCGAGAACTGGGTATGTGTTTAGAGTATATTCGCTATCAATGAGAAAAAACAGCATAGATAAATCGCACATACAGCTATAAATTTGAGGTAGTAAGGTACTTTGTATGCATCGGTTTCTCCATTAACTCTGACAACGATATCTGGTCAGAATTAAAAAGAATTACTCTGGACTTTACGAGCTGTAAAGCGACATAGATTTATCAAAGCAGTGTGCATACATAGACATTTTAGATTACTAGGAAATGTGGCAAATGTGGCGATCACAAAGCACATAAGTTATTAGCTTAGTGCTTTGTAGCTTGTCAGTTTCTCCGCGAGTTGACTGTTTGTACTTTTTATTTTTCATAGTCCTTAGTGAAGGTACGAAAGTTGATACTTCTTGTTTTGCATGGTCGTCGAGATAAAAACCTGTTATTTCAAAAACTATTGGTTGCTTCGTAACACGGAAAAAAATTAGATGAAACACAACACGTGGTTTAGTCTAACTGGAATTGTGGACGCATTTACTGCTTTCGATTTCGTGCTCTCATGCAAGGATCCAAGAGTGGATTAATTCAAAAATCTACCAACTACTGAAACAAACGCATAATTTAATTAACCTAGATATCATTATGTGTCAATATATAACTTCGCAAAACGTTTGATCTTCGTCCCGAGGGCACTTATTCAACAAAAATGTTCAAGAGTTTATAGCGAAACAGATTCACGTACACAAGCCAACAACAACTCATTTATTAGTTTGACACTTTAGTTAAATTATATTGTAATGGTAAATTGTACATAAATGTTAGTTCCATCAAATTTCACCTGTTGTCCCAAGAGTGTCAAAAGCTTTTAATATCTTATGCATATTATGAGCTCTTGACACTCAAGGGATAACAGGTATAATTTGATGAAAGTCACATTTATACCGCCTTTTAAAAGAGTTGGTGCAAAGCGAAACTTGCTTTGACAGGATGTAAATTAATTAAAAAAAAATATTTGCCAATAAACCCAAAGTAAACCAACACGGAAAAGGGAATTATGGCATCAAAAGGAAAACTTAAAAGCGGTTAAATTCTGCTATCAGCTATAATAATCTATGTTTTACATTAATAAGTAGAGAAACACTTTTATTAAATGTACTTCAAAATTGTTCAGTGCAAGGGATTACTTTTAGGACTTGAAAGAACTATCGAAGGTATATACAGGGAGCTCAATCTTTTATGTCTGCATATAAACATTGAATAACTTTGACATTTATCAATCAATTGACTTGAATAGAGATGTTTTTGTAACGTCATTCGGTACAACTTTAACAATGAATCGCTTCAAACAGAAACTACGTCCCGAAATAGTGACACTGTACATTGAAAATATTCGTTAGGTTCTGTTCACTCAACGTGTATGTTGTCGAAAACATCGTGACTAACGAGCACCGTCTGACAACACTTTTCTTCATTTTGTGTCGGATTTCGTTGAGCACGGGACAGTGGAAGATCGTCGATATGGCGTTCATCAACGCTCAGGACATTCCACTGAGAACACACATGTGTCGTATCATCAATGTATTTTGGCGTCAGTGGAACCTCCTTGCGGCACATTTTGAAGGATGATTTGCATTTGTTTCCGTATAAAGTGCAATTTACTCAAAGAATATTGCCGACAGACCGTCCCGTCATAATTTCTGGCACCGTTAACAAGCTAAATTGCAGCATTTGGGAAACGGATAATCCACACGAGGACCATAAAGCACCATGGCATCAACAAAGACAAACGAGTGGTGGGTGCACGACTGGGTCGTACGCAACTTTCTCTTTCACAGCCAGTTGGGCGTTAGATCATATCATAAGCATTTTGATTATTGATGATAAAATGATATAGATAATGTCGAAATGTATTTACACGAATATTTACTCCGAATTTTGAAGGAAACGATGTAAATACTGAAATTTCCGTTTAGTGATAGTTGGGCTGTATGTGGAATTGCTTCAAACTGTAATTGTAGTATATATATTAAATTTCATTCAATTTGACATAATAGTTTGCGAGAAATTAACAATTTTCTTTATATGGCCTATATGACAAAATCCGTTATATGGATTTTCTCAAAAAAACTGGGTATGCAATTTTGTTGGAACTACTGTGGTTATAGTTTTTATTTATTTTTTTTATTTATTATTTTTTATAAATGCGATACGTCTGTGGAACTCCCTTCCTCGACATCTAAGGATGATAAGCTGTACAGCACTTTTCGGTAGGAGGGTCAAGGAGTACTTGGAGACATTAGTATGATGATGATTGTTTTTTTCCCCTCTTCTTTTCTATTTAACTTTTTCCCTTTATACTTCTCTCAATTTTTATTTTCTTTTTCTTTATTTTTATATATTGCGTTTAATAATAATAATATAATATCTATAAGAATATTGTTACCTTCTTGTTCTATTGTTGTAATCTATTTTAACCCATTATTTAAACACATTATGAATTAAGCTTATGCTGTTTAAAAAGATATTGTATCTTATTGTATAAGTCTATACGAATGAAATAAATAAATAAATATATAAATAAATAAATATAGTATATATAAAGTTTAATCAAAATCGTTAGAGCCGTTTTCGAGAAAATTTAGGTTATTTGTAATTTTTATATGGCAGGTACCGTTATTAACATGGCTAAAAGCAAACAAAAAAATGGCCTAGAATTATGACCAAAACAAGCTTGGATACGAAGTTTGAAGAAAATCGGCCATGCCGTTTAGGCTGGGTAGACCATTACGGATAGACGGACCGACGGACGGAATTCCAAAAACAACTTTTTTAGTATCATCGTAATGTTAGAATCAATAAAAATCTCGAGGTTGAAAATTTTCACGAAAACAATATCTTTATCTTTGTAAGAGAAAGTTAAAAATGATTTTTCGGAACGGCATTTGCGTCAAAACCATCACTGGACCTGTTTTCTTCAGAGAAGGGGAAAACAGTCTATGGGAATTTATATCGGCGGATGTTGGCTTATTATGTCTGCCCAAAAATGTGTAAAAAAGGTCTGGACTGCAAATCAAATAATAACATTTTTGCAACGAAAATTCCCTCGACGTGTGCTGTCAAAATGGCAACATTGACTGGCCATCAAGATCTCAAGATTTGACTATCGATGATTTCAGGTTCGAAATGGCACATTTTGCTTTGGTCAATAGAGGCAGCCACTTGATTGACTTTGTATTCAAAAACTAGTTCAAAATGTTTTTTTTTTTAAGTTCTTCAATACCGATATAAAAGATGGCGATGTGTATTATTTTGTTTGTTGACGTACCCATTCATCCAGAAATCGGACTAATTGCTGAAGATGAAAATTAGGGTTTCGTCGACGTACTGGTAATGATTTTTTATTTACTGAACCAGTGGACTCAAATTTATCAACCAAACTGCGAGTCCTCTCGGAAGGACGATTACTCCGCGCGGACGTTGCATGAACACAATACCCATTTTGAATAATAGTTTCACAATTTGCACGTGCTGTTGAACGATATGTCCGCTCATGTCAACTGTCAAAGTTCGGAAGTCCCTTTTGGAAGTCGGTCTCTAGATCCAGCCTGTGAGGTTTAGAAAACAGATAAGATCTTCATTTTACCCAAGATGTAGCTAAGATTGTTGAAAAATGGTCGGTCTAACGCACACAATCTGGCTCTTGCTAGTGCCGGACATTTGCAGATGAAATGGGTTTCTCTCTCATTTGTCTTCACGCAACTGCGGCATTGAGGGTTGTATGGTTTGGTTGTATGGGTTCCTAGTATTTTTGTAGGAAAACGACTACAATAAGTGGGCGTGGGTTAAAATGATCTAGGGACAAAATATTCATATTGACTTTATTTATGTTTTTGAATCGAAAGTTTTTTTTTTCAAATTTCCTTTCAATTTTAACGAAACCCATTTTTCACAGAAAACGCCCCAAAAAGTATAAAAATGTGTAGGTACGCACGAAATATTGATATTAAGATTGTCTAAATATCTTGTTAGAAACTTTTCCTTACCGTTTGACCAAAAAGAACGTTTTTCTAACATTTAAAAAAAAGTACACTTGTTCTGCAGGCACAGGCAAGGATTCTATAGACCAAATTTCATTATTCTAGCTCAAAATCTATGGTCTATAAATCGGTGACGTACAGACGGACGGACGAGCGGGCAGACAGACATCGATTAATCGACTCAGCTATCGATTCTGCTATGGGGTAGGGAATACAAATAGTTTTGTTATGAAAACGCCCTCAAAATCGGGGCGTGGGCTAAAATGATCTATAGATGAAATGCTTCTATTATTTTTTCAGTTTTTGCATCGGAATTTTTAAAATTCCTGTACCGAAATCTTCAGAAAACTTCATATAGACGAAATATAGAAATTGGGATTTTTTAAATATCTTGTTCAGACACTTTTTCAAAATTCCTTACCGTTCTTGAAAATATTCAGTTAGCGATATAGCGTAGTATTCTCGTAGATAATTGACAAACTGTCTTATCGTATTGTAAGGTAAAAACTTACTTGGTACAGTACCCCATATTTTAATGAAAATGAGAAAGCTTTTCAAACGCATGTATGCTGGGTACATTTTATTAAATTATTATGAAATACTTATCATGAATATCTTAATGTGAACTTTTAATTTGTAGATCGCTAACGAAGTAATGACACCATAGACATCTGAGATATATGCTGTGAGAGATTTTTAGTAACCACCAAAGAGACATCGGGTCTTGTGGCGCAATGGATAACGCGTCTGACTACGGATCAGAAGATTCCAGGTTCGACTCCTGGCAAGATCGAATTTTTTTTAGGATCATGATTTTTTATTAAAGATATTATCTACAAAAAATTAATTAATTAAAAACATAGAAATAACATGGTTACGTAAATATGTGTAATATTATAGAGAGACATACCCATACACATATTTAAGGCGGAAGTGGCCAGTGTGTATTGTGCACGAATTGCCTGACCTTCAATTTTCGTTTAAATATAAATGATTGAGATGAGACATATTTTGTTTTTTAAAATTAACATTCGGTAGCCAAAATCTTTTTCTGGTGTTATTTGTCTTCTATGAATTTAATAGACTCATCGTTTACAATCCACAAATTATATTCTGCCGGTTTAATAAAACTAGAAGTACACGATTAGGTCGGACACCTTGCTCGCTCGACTTTAAATCAATATTGGCCAAAACTAAAAATTCAGTTAAGAGACTTAAGAAACTGACTTATCTTTGCTTTTTCAATTTTATTTAGCTAGAGAATATGGTTCACAAAAGTTGATTTGACCTATATAAAAAAAATCCGTTATTCGAATTTTTAGGGAAGAAAATGGGTACGAAATTATTTTGTTTAGTATATTGTAGTTTTCGGCCTTTTGCAATGCCAATTTCAAGAATCCCCATGGGTATTTCCTTAAGAACCTAATGTATTAAATTTAAGTAGTTATTTCCAGGCGAAATCACAGAATTGAAACTCTAACTTTTTGAAAGTCTCCAGTATTAGGAGCAAGTAAATATAAAAGCTTTTAGTGAAGAAATAAGTGGTCAGATTCTTATATTCTATTAGAGTTCTTCTAGAGGAATCTTACGTAAATATTCTTTGATTAAAATACGTTAGGGCAATAAAAAAGTTTTCATGAATAGATATCCTTGATATATTCCACATACTGTCTAACAATTTTCTTTTATTAAAATTTAATTTGAAAAATGAATTAGCTCCAGACATTCGGCAAAAACTGTCAGAATCGCCGTACAAACTTTACATCTATATGAAATATGGAACTTTAGTTTTAGAGTTCCAATTTAATGCTTAAATAAAAATGAAGAAGTAAATGTTCAAAAACAATGCATTAAATCAATTTTTGAAAGCAACGCGTTGGTTTTTTTCGTCTTTCGTTGCGGAATATTTCTGGAAATGGAAACTTTCCCAATATTTAGGGTTTTAATTTAGAGAAATAAAGCCACAATATCCATTCTATTTTTTAAGAAATTAAAAAAATCTTTAAATATTTTTCAAAAAAAAAAAAATAACGCGATCATTGTGCTTCTTTAGTTTATTCAGAAACGGATACCTGGAAAGCAGTCTAAGTTCTCATTGGAATTGACTTTCTAAATCTTTTAAAATAAGGTACAAAGGAACATAGTTAATGCCTTTAATACAACGCTGCTCCACATAGAACTCTTCATATTGAAATGATTAAAGTTAAAATAGTTGCTCAAAGGCACAAAAGTAGGCCTCTCAACCATGTTATCATGGAAATCAAAGTACTATTAAATACTGATAAATCATAATATTAAGACGGATAAAACCTTTTGCTCTGTAAGAGTTAGTTTTGGCCAATATATTTGGTAGTATTTACAAACAGAAAAGTCTTGAATGCCGCCAGAAAAATGTTTCTTTTCTGTTTAAATTTTTTTTAAAAGGCTGGGTAAAAATCATTCACTATTGCAGAATGATTCCTCGCTTTTAGCTTTGCAATATCTTTAGATGATTTTATTTTCCAACAAACCAAATTTTATCTTCCAAGTTACAAATTCTTCCGAACGGATGCCTCGATAATTCTGAATATCTTGCCAATTTGTAGCTTTTACGATTTCACATTACCAAACCGTTAGTCGAATTTTAAAGCTATTTATTACATTTATGAGGCTTGAGGAGGCAAATAAGTAAAATGCCTCTTTGGGCTGCGTTGATATTTCATAAATTAACTGTTGTTTGCTTACGCCATCTTGAGTGAAAATAATTATTAACACGAAACTGTAAAGAAAACGAATCACAAAACGGAATTACATATCGATTAGCTCTTTGTCACTCAAATTTGCATAATCGCTCTTCACCTGTTGTAGTTTTACATATTTTGTATGTAAATTAAAAGCAGGTGAGCTTTTTAATTATGATTAGATATAAATCGCGGTCGAAACTTTAGATATACTCCATGCCGTAGCAATTTTTTAATCTGTAAAAAATACACATCGGGTCCTGTGGCGCAATGGATAACGCGTCTGACTACGGATCAGAAGATTCCAGGTTCGACTCCTGGCAGGATCGATTCAAGTTTTTATTTTGTAATAGATATTATGTACTATACTTTTCTAGTAGCAATAATATTGTGGTCCAGTTTATTTAAGAATAGCACAAGAAAAAAACATATGAGAAGGATACAATCCGCTGTGCGAATCGTTGAATACCCTATCCCATCCCATCTGTAAAACTAATGTCACCAAAATGTGGACATGGCTTAAATCACGATGAGGATCAAACATAGAAAATGACATCGTCACAACAAATTTTACGGTTCTACAAAAGACAAGGTTTTTTTCCTGCATATGTTATGGGGTAGTGTATAAAAATATTTTTTATTTAAAAGCGCCCCCAAAAAGTAGGCGTGGGTAAAATGGTCTATAGACGAAATGCTCATATTAATATTACTAATGATTTTGCATCAAATTTTTTTTCGAAAATTTTAAAATTTGACCGAAAAACGTTTTTTTTTTATTAAAAACGCCCCCAAAAAGTAGGCGTGGCAAAAAACTTTATACTAACTAAATATAGATTTTAGGGATTCTCTAAATTCTCAGACACCTTTTTTTAAAATTTCCTACGGTTTGGCCAAAAACTACGTTTTTTTTAAAGGGAGCAACAAAGAGCACGTGTACCACATTTCATCATTCTAGCTCAGAATTTAAGGCCCAAAAACTGGTGACGTACGGACGGACGGACGGACAGACAGACGGACGGACGAACAGACATGGCTAAATCGGCTCAGCTATCGATTCTGAGTCGTGTACCACATTTCATCATTCTAGCTCAGAATTTAAGGCCCAAAAACTGGTGACGTACGGACGGACGGACGGACAGACAGACGGACGGACGAACAGACATGGCTAAATCGGCTCAGCTATCGATTCTGAGTTCTCTATGTTACAAACATATACTTTGAGGTATATGTAGATAAATTATTTCTCTATGTTACAAACTAATATACCCCTATGGGATAGGGTATAAACATAAAACTACATCGCATCTAACTAATCTCATAAACAACTAAACGGTTATGAATGCGGTTTTGAATAGATGAAAAGAATAATAATTATTAATAATAATTATGCATTATTGTTTGTTGATCGCTGATATAAAAGCACATGGGTTTATCATTAATAAATAAACGGATTTAAGCCTAAATACGATCATTCTGATACCTTAGTTTATTTAAAATAAATTATTGTTGTATTATATGTTTTTGGTATTGATTGACACATCGTTTATAAAAAAAAACATATAAGAAGGTAACAATCAGCTTTGCGAATCGTTAAATACCCTATCCCATCGCATCTGTAAAACTAAAATCCCCAAAAAGTAGACATGGCTTAAAACACGATGGAGATTAAATATAGAATATGACATTGTCACAACAAATTGTACAGACAGTTTGTAAAACACTTTTATGGTTCTACAAAAGAAAAGATTTTTCTCTTGCATATGTTATCGGATGTTTTTTTTTTATATGAAAACGCCTCCAAAAAATGGGCGTGGGTAAAAATGGTCTATAGACGAATTGTTCATATTAATATAACAAATAATTCTGCATCAAAATTTGACTGGAGAAAGTGTTTTCTTGAAAACACCCCCAAAAAGGGGGCGTGGCAAATAACTTTATATAGACAAAATATAGATATTATGATTGTCTAAATATGTTGTACAGAAACTTTTTCTAAATTCGTTACGGTTTGGCCAAAAACTAGGTTTTTCTTAAAAATAGGCGTGTCAGTGGGCGGATTAAAAAAATTGTTCACTTTTTCTGCTGGGAGCAATAAAGAGCACGTGTACCAAATTTCATCCTTCTACCTCAAAATTTAAGGCCCAAAAACTGGTGACGTACGGACAGACATGGCTAAGTCGACTCAGCTAGTGATTCTGAGTCGATCCATACACTTTAAGGTATATCTAGCTAAATTATTTCTCTATGTTACAAACTTTGTATCAAAACTAATATACCCTATGGGAAATAAATATTTTACGAAATGCCAATTTGTTAAAAACATTGGGCGTATGTGGAATATTTGTGTATGCTGCTATAGGGCATTTAATGGTTTTAATCCTAGCTAACATAACGATCTTGAAGAAGTTCGGTAAAGGTATATTTTTACAACGATTAATGCGTGACCATTTATATAATAAATTGTGTACCTCCTGTACGGAGACTACCGAGCCTGTCCAGACTATGATGTAAAATCGTACTTACGGACTTCGAGTGATACGTACTCCACGATACGAAAACAGATAATGGATTCCGACTAACAGACAGCATTAGGTTTCCACGAATTCGAATCCACAAAACAAATTGGTAATCCCCAGATGGTCGAACACTAACCAAATCGACAATGTCTTCATAGATGCAAGGCGCGCACTCCAGCCTTCAGCATCGCAGCAACAAGGAAGTCCCAACCTCGGGTTTAAGTATTAAGCCATCGCGGATGCCAGAGCAGGAAGCAATGTACCCAGGATCGAAGGGGAGTTAAAAGCTGTTTTGGTAAGGCAGATACCCTCGGCTGATTTAAGATCGGTAAGATCATCAAACTATTTTAGATCATGGTGTGAAGAATACTAGTCAAACACAATAATTGAAGTTGCTACGCTTGTTTTTCTATAAATCATTTATCCATTTATACAAAAAAAAAAAACAATTATAAAGTCCAAGACAATTCACACAGGTTGGGATAAAAAAAGTAGGTGATGTGCTAATAAGTTTTTAACCCTTACAATTTTTAAAGACGTTTTGAAGAGATCGGGCTAATAAAATCTTATAAGCAAACTCATACAGTGTATTCGAAGCAAAAATTTTTGCCTTACACGAAGGCCCAGAGAATTGGACATATCACAAAAGGGTATCTCAACTTAGGTGGATAGTAAAGGATAGTCAAAAGTGCAAGGCAAATCACACAGGTTGGAATGAAAAATGTGGCTGTGCAAGTTTTAATCCAATTAGTTTGTGGTTAGCCAATTGAACGAAATATGAACAAATATTTTCTGAAGTTTATTTATGTACACTTTTACTACCCACGCACATAGCTGTGACGACAACATTATTTATCTAATATGAAGAACAAAATTTTCATCGCTTTTGTTAGAATTGTATACACATGTTATATTTATTTTAACGATGCGTGAGCAGATTATATTCGATTAGCGACGAACGGAATTTTTTTTTGTTTCATTGAAATAAATTACAACGGGTCCTGTGGCGCAATGGATAACGCGTCTGACGCTATAAAGACCAGTAGCCCGAATATGTTCCCGCAAATTAATAAAATATTCAGACGAAAAGATCATAATGACATTCCATGTGTCCGAATTTCCCAAACGACAGAAAACAGACAGACACTGACGGCTGTTGGTATAAGTCCGGAGAGTGTTGACTCTAACGACGGTTTTTTCACGATCGAAGATCCACAGGAGAAGGCGAATTCGATAGGCGCTGTCTTCGAGACCGTGTATACGGTGAACAATCCTGTTCGCCCAAATCGCGATATTGAGGAGAGAGCCTTTCTGAATCACTTTTATCTACGCACCGAACTTCAAGCTTGGCGATCTGAGAATAACGG
Source organism: Rhingia campestris (assembly GCA_932526625.1). Classification (NCBI taxonomy): domain Eukaryota; kingdom Metazoa; phylum Arthropoda; class Insecta; order Diptera; family Syrphidae; genus Rhingia; species Rhingia campestris. The sequence continues at coordinate 148,409,214 of OW052182.1, read as the reverse complement.
TTTTACCGTATTCAATGACGAAAACCCTTCAAATGGCATTGTCGCCAATAGCATGATGCTGTTCGTGCAAAAAGATGAACTCCTGGACATCTTTGTATCACTGAAGAATAAAAAGTCGGCGGGAGAGGACGGTGTCCCAAACGTCGTACTGAGACACCTGCCGATGGAAGCAGTCGATATTTTCACCACGCTGTTTAACAATGCACTGAATAATGCACATTATCCGGTGCACTGGAAAACGGCGGTGGTACATCCTATCCCCAAAAAGGACAAGGACAGAACAAACCCTGCAAATCTTCGGTCAATAAGCCTTCTGCCGAATGTAAGCAAGGTATTCGAGAAGATAGTCAATAGAGCTCTGCTTGAGTGGGTCGAGGAAAATAAAATTATCCCGGAAAATCAGTTTGGTTTTCGAGCGAGGCACGACACTATTCATGCCGCGTCGAAACTTGTCTCCGACATCCAATGGAATAAATCCAAAGGACAATGTACAGGGGCCTGTCTGGTTGACTTTGAGAAGGCCTTCGACACCGTATGGTTAGAAGGGCTTTTCTACAAGCTAACCAGACTTGGCATGCGTAAACCCATGCTATATATGATTTATGAAATGCTTATGGGAAAGAAGTTCGTTGTCAAATGTGGCAACGTAACTTCGAGTAAAGTCTTTGAAATTAAAAACGGTTTACAACAGGGGGCGGTGAACTCCCCGATATTGTTTAACATTTATACAAGTGATCTTGTAGGTTCCCTTAGTCACGCTATAGCGTATGCAGATGATCTTGTGGCGTACAGATCGGGTCCGAAAATCGGAGTCATCAACATACTCTTGCAACGTGACTTCGATCACATTAAAGGATATTGCGACGATTGGAAATTGAAGATCAATTTCCAAAAAACCGAAACCATTCTGTTCAGGACCGCATTGCCTGGGGCTTCTAACGATACCAGAAAAAACTGGAAAAAATTGTGCATTATTGGACAGCATGGACGGCCGTTGGCGCTGAGAACTGAAGTCAAATACCTTGGCATCTGGCTTGACAAGTTTCTGTATTTTAATAAAAATGTGGATGCTTGTCTGGCTAGGGCTAGGGGGGCTTATGCTCTGACGAGGAGATTGTTTCAAAGCAGTCAACTTGATTCAAGGGTGAAAGTCATTTGCTACATGGCCCTCATAAGGCCGATCATCGCCTACGGTTGTCCTGTGTGGTTCAATGTTTCACCATCCTACATGGAAAGGATACGGCTGTTTGAGAGGCGTTGTCTCCGATCCTGCTTAGGATTGTACCGAACGCCGGATTCTGAGTACATAAAATACTATCGCAACGAGGTTCTTTACAATGGGGCCCAGCTGAACAGAATCGACAATTTCCTTATTAAGGTGACTCGGAGGCACGCTGCAAGGGCGATGGCTAGCGACAACAGCCTGATCTTTGGGGCTTATTACCCCAATGAATCATACATTGAGAGTACGTTTGTGTCTGGCTTTATTCCACCAGAGGCATTCGTTTATATAGACTCGTTAGGGTTGGTGCAGGACAGGAACGGTGTCCCGGTTTTGTACCACCGCTACCGTGACGCGCGTGATAAGCGGCTAATCCGCGACGGGTATGTCGACAGTGCTCCGGAGCTCCTCCGCTTTAGCACGGCGATATCGGATCGAGATAGAACGGATGCTGAAAGGCAGCGCACCGAATTCTGGTGGCTACAAGAGGGAAGTAATTCTGCACTTCCTCTAGACTTTGCGGGCTTTTAGTCCACTCATTAGTTTTTCCAAAATTAAATTTTAATACAAGGTCTTGGGCGGAGATTGTGCACCATATTGGGGTACAGTATGGTTGGTTGCATGCTGCCTGTGGACGTAAAACACGATTAGGATGGCGACCCCTCGGGCATATGCAGCGAGAGCTCGCCACCCAGATTATAATTAAGTTAGTTTTAAGTAGTTAAGTAGTTATAAGTATTTAAGTAGTAATAAGTAGATAAGTAGTATTAAGTAGTCCTAAGTTTTTTTATATAAAACAAAAAATGTCACTACTCAAAGTTTTTTAAATTTTTCTTTGAAAATTAAAATATATAAAAATATATAAAAATATATAAAAAAGATAAATTTAAGCCGAAAGGCAAAATATAAAATATAAACCGTTAGATATAAGCTTGCAGCGCCCGCTAAGGGCCGTAATAATTAGTTAAGTAAACATGTTATCGATAAGTTAGATTTAAGCATTTTTGTCTAGTAGTAAGTTAATATTTTAAGAAAATAAAAAATGAATTGAAAATTAAAATTAAATTAATAACGCGTCTGACTACGGATCAGAAGATTCCAGGTTCGACTCCTGGCAGGATCGATTTGACTGACTTTTTTTATTTATAAATGGTAGGAGACAAATAATGGGGAAGCCTTTCGAGACGTTTATGCGTCTGCTACAATTGGGGCAAAGTTCTCATGGGGCGGCAGGTCGAAGATCAGAAGTATATTGTAAGATAGGAGCCAGTTTCTATTTTTTCATACTCGCCAACTTTGGCAACATAAGGTGCCGTCACACCATGCAAGGAAAGTGCTCGCAGCAAGTTTTCCAAGCAAAATTTTTTTTTTTAATCTGTGCAAGTGCTTGCAGTGAGCAGTCACACCATGCAAGGAAAGTGCTTGCAGCAAGCGGCTTTTTTCTTGCTCGCAAACACTTATTGAGCAAACTTTCTGCAAGCACTTTTCGGGTCGTTACAACATGCAAGTGCAAACGCTTGATGCAAGCGCTTGGCGCAAGTGATACTTCTTCGATAGCTGTGATTTGTGGACGGGTTTTGATTTGCCATTTTCAGTTCGGCTTCCTTTCATATTTTCCCGAAAATTGATGCAAAATAGAAAGTGGGGAGGTTGGTGAAGATTTTTGTGGTGATCATATTGTGGTATAAGAAGTAGCACACAAATCTTCAAAAGGCATAAAAAAACATATGAGAAGGTTACAATATACTGTGCTAATCAATCGTTGGATACCCTATCCCATTTCATCCTTAAATTAACCATACCCAAAAAGGGGGCGTGTCACCACACCTTGTTCAGAAAGATTATTTTAATGTCTTATGATTCTACAGTAAAAGGACGTTTTTCTATGGGTTATGTTTTACAATGGGGTTTTTTAGGGTAACGCCCCCAAAAAATTGGACGTGTGTTAAAATGGACGAAATGTTGATGGTACTGTTCTCGAAATATTTTCATCAAAAGTTTTTTCAACTTTTCAAACATTCCATCAATTTTAACGGCAAAGCAGGCGCGACCGTCGAACTGTCAAATAACTATAAACACACAATGCAAACTTTTTTGTTTTGCTTCAAAAACCAGGTTGCTTGGTGGAAAATTTACACATTCGCTTGCAAGCCAGCGAAAAACTTGAAGCTACATACCGTGCAAGCGGCAAGCGCTTGATACAAGTGATTTGCTTGAAAGCAAAGGCTTGCATGAACTAGTCACACATATATCACTTTAGCAAGCGCTTGCATGCAAGGACTTTTCGGGTCGTCACACCATGCAAGTTGTGCTTGAAGCAAGGATTTTACTTGCTGCGAGCACTTTTCTTGCATGGTGTGACGGCACCTTATGCGTTACAACTTTACAAGATATTTAAAGTGGAGAAAAGATTACTAAAGTCCCTTTTCGACGGATCATTTGTTTTTGAGAGGAAGATCTTATAGCAGAACAGAAGTGGTCATAGCCAATTCCGCAATAACAAAACCCCAGATCATTGCACCATACGGGCAACAAAGTCAAGGGGTACACATCTGACATTTACACATTTTTTTGGATATCAGAAGTTAATATAGTACTAAGTAAACCTAAAAACAGTGCTATACAAACAGACTTTTGGTCATATAGTAAAATATATATAAATGAGGTGTCATATAATGACTACTTTTATATCCAATACTCAATCAAAATACAGAGTGGAGACAAATATTTATCAAACAATTGATCCATTTCGAGGTTCCCTACTTTTTTAAAGAAAAAAAACACAGAAAATTCAAATTTAATGGAGAATGTTTATTATCATTTGAAAGAACATTCTTTGGCATTTATTTTTTGAAGATTATGTCTATCAAATGTTGGCCGTTGCTACGTCGCAGATGGTCCATCCGTTGAGTCCAATTTTCGATCACTCGTTCGAGCATTTCGACTGGTAACTGGCGAATGACACGCGTGATGTTTTCCTCCAAGGCCTGAATCGAAGCGGGTTTGTCGGCATAAGCTTTTGACTTTACATATCCCCACAGGAAAAAGTCTAACGGTGTGATATCACACGATCTTGGTGGCCAATCGACCGGCCCAAAACGTGAAATTATGTGCTCACCGAAATGTTCTCTCAATAAGTCCATTGATTGATGCGATGTGTGGGAAGTGGCGCCGTCTTGCTGAAACCAAATGTCGCCGAGATCACGAGCTTCAATTTCAGGCATCAAATAGTCGGTTATCATGGCACGATAACGGTCGCCATTGACGGTTACGTTCGCACCGGCATAATTTTTAAAGAAATATGGACCGATGATTCCACCGGCCCACAAACCACACCAAACCGTTGTTTTTTCTGGATGAAGTGGCAGTTCTTCAATCTCTTCAGGTTGCTCTTCGTCCCAAATGCGACAATTTTGTTTGTTTACATACCCATTGAGCCAGAAATGGGCCTCATCGCTAAACAAAATTTGCCTCGAAAACGTCGGATCTTCTTGGAACTTTTCAAGAGCCCACAGAGCGAAGCGATGTCGCTTGGGAAGGTCGAGCGGCTTCAGTTGTTGCACAAGCTGTATTTTGTACGCTTTCAATTTAAGATCTTGACGTAAAATGCGCCAAGTCGTTTCATACGTCAGTCCGAGTTGCTGCGAACGGCGCCGAATCGACTCTCTACGGTCTTCGTGTACACTCTCAGCTACGGCCGTTATATTTTCTTCACAGCGTGCTGGACGTGGTCTATTCGGTCGAATATTATCCAATAATGAATGCTGGGTCCCAAAATGGGTGATGGTATTGCGAATAGTACGCTCAGTAGGCCGATTATGTTGACCATAAGTTGAGCGAAGTGCACGAAACACATTCCTCACAGAACGTGAATTTTCATAATAAAGTTGAACAATTTGTAAACGTTGTTCACGCGTAAGTCTTTCCATTATGAAATGGCAAACAATACTAAACAAAAATAACATGACAGCATAACACGACTCACACGTGATCTGTCAAAAAAGGCTATTGAAAAAAGTATCTCTACTTGGATCACCCGTTATTTTCCGACAGAAAACTATAGATACCGATTGGTCTAAAATGCAAATTGAAGTAGACTCTGCAATTTAATCTGAAAAGATCGGGCTAATAAAATCCAATAAGCAAACTCATGCAATGTATTCGAATAAAAGATTTTTGACATACTCAAAGCTTCCTAAAGGCCCAGAGAACTGTACCGATCACAAACGGATATCTCAACTTACGTGTATAGTCAAGCGCCCGTAGAAGTTCTAGGACTTCTAACCTGCTAAGCTATAGTTTGATGAAATGTTTTCAAGAGAAGAACATATTGATCAGCATTCCAATTAAGTCTTGAAGTGAAAATGTCTTATACAAGTGCATACATTTACAATAATGAAGAGTACTTTTTTTTAAGAAAATAACTTTTCGGAATGAACATTTTTGTAAATAACTAGCAAACAATTTTATTTTATAGATTTAAAAGTGACATGGTTTGAGAATAGTCATAATGTTAAATCCAATTTAGCGCAATCCAAATAAACTAGAAAATTACTTTTAGGGTCTGAGGTATATTGTGATTAAGTACCTTCTCAAAATTGACATCTATATTTATTTTATTTGTATTTGAATTAAATTAGGAAAAAAAGTTACACATCTCCCCGACGGGGAATTGAACCCCGGTCTCCCGCGTGACAGGCGGGGATACTGACCACTATACTATCGAGGATGTTGAAATATGCCATCCCAATTAACACCAGCAAGTTATGACAATTTAATACATAATTTAATTTAAATACATAAATAGAGAAAGCTTGAAAATTGCCATATCGTCGGTTCAAATGCAAAAGTCATTAACTAACCAAATAGACAAAAGGTGATAATTTGATTTAAATACATTTTTGGGCTTTAAAATTCCAATTATGCAGATAAAAATAGATTTTTGTTTTTTGCTTAATCTCATATTGTTTATTAGAAAGAAATAGTTAAATTACATGATTTTCAGAGAAATGTAGATAATGATGTTTACCTGCATAGGATTTCGAACATTACGGTTTTTTATGGTATGTATGTATTTATTTATTTAGTATATCTAATACTATTAATTAGCAACAATTATTTTTTAATAAATACCTAATTTAATATGTTAAAATCAAACTTTCGATTGTATGTAATTTAATAGAAGCGATATAAAAACTGACTGATACTGGTGGCTAGACTGGGCTGAAGCCGATACTTACGTTAAGTAAAACTAGGCCCTGAAATGTGATCTCTGATCTAACGATGACTTGTTAGTCGATGGAATAGAGATCACATGACAGGGCCTAGACATGTTTAGATAGGTTAAGGTGGTCTTGTAAGTTTTAGTTTTATATAAAAAAAAAGTTGCGACTGTCTTCTAATAGGTTTTGACTCACATTTTCCTATTTAAAAAAAAATAATACAAAAATTCACAAAAAATATAAAAATTGAATTAAACAAACAAATTATATATCATGTAATGCGAACCAGAATGGTCTTTTACTTTGGCAAAAGTTAAAAATGTCTAGTCTTTAAGTTTATTTAGGCTATTAATTAGTATTAAAGAAATTGTGAATAAATAAACGTTAAAAATATATTGAATATAAAAATAGAGTGTTTAAGTGTATTCTCTGATGAATGTTGAGCCACTGCAAAGTAGAAAGAATCCATTGGCTTGATGGATAGTACCCGCATTTCAAAATTATTTTTATAGCCATGTTTTGTAGAATTTGGAAGCGGTCTATATCAACACTATTTCCTAAAAATAAAATTGTGGAACAAAATTCGAAATGTGGTTTAATAATAGTGTTATAAATATTTATTGCACATCGAGAAGATATATTTTTTTTAATTCTTTTAAAGAAACCGATTTTCTTTGATATTTTTTTTTCAGTATAAGCCAAATGATTTTTGAAATTAAGATCACTGTCCAGCATTACACCAAGGTATTTCGTCGACTGTACTTGCTCGAGATTAACGCCATTTAATTGAATATTATGATTAAATTCAATATTTCTTATCATGTATTTTGATTTAGTTACATTGATTTTCAATTTATTTGTTTCTAACCAATTGCAGAGTTTGTCTATATCATTATTTATATATTCAGTGATAATATTTATGTATTTTACACACACGAACATTAGAGCATCGTCTGCAAAAAATGATATTTTGCAATGCTTAAGAACTTTACTTATGTCGATTATATAAAATAAAAATAGCAATGGACCAAGTATAGTTCTCTGGGGCACACCAAAAGTGGTTGCCTTAACATCAGAAAACACATAATTCAATTTTGTTCTCTGAATTGGATTTTTTTTATGTAAGACCTGAACCAGTTTAATTCTTTATCTTTTACACCATTTCTGAAAATCAAAAAAATATTGCAACAATTTTATTTTTAGCATCTATTTCGTGTTTCAGTGAAATAATTAGACAGTTTAACGACGTTTCACATGAGTATCCTGGTATAAAACCCGACTGATTTTCTATTAGTATTTTATTTATGAAGGTGTGGTATTTATAGATTTGTAACCTTTTCAATAATTTTTTCTTAAGTCAGAACCATATTAATTGGTGTAAACTTATCACATTTTTTTGCACATTATTCTTTAGGTATGGGAACAAGCACCGATGCTTTTAAATTTTCTGGAAAAATACCCGATTTTGATTCGTTTACTATTTTTTACTATCATAGGCTCAATAATATCGAAAAAATCCATTATAGTTTTTATTCTTATGTTCGAGGTATCCATTTTGAATTAATTTGTTTGCGTAGTTCGTTTAGGGAAATGTCTGAAAACTTCAAATAAAAATAAGGAAAGGAACGTTTTTTTTTTACCAAAACACTTTAGTTTTCGAATTCTGAACCACTTATTAGGTTCCGGCAGCAAGCGCTTTGCATCTTTAAAACAATGAATTGGAAGGCCCTTATAACATGGTACCAGCATTTTTCGTGCTTTCGATTGCAGAATGCATAAAATCGCACATCATTTGTGAATGAAAAAAAAGTAACTCGTATCTCTTTTTTTGTAAATGAGGTATGTTTGTTACGTAGAGAAATATAGCTGCCACTTGCGGTTTGCCGTTTTGACCACCGCAGGTATGTATCAAAATATAACGAAATCTCGGTGAATGCTGTTGGCAACGATTTTAAAAACTTTATCAATATTGATCCTTGCAACCGTGTGCACTCAAAATAGAAATATTTCAAGATTTCGCAAAAATATGACTTTAAGCTAACAAAAGATTGAGCGAAAGGACCCAAAATATCATTAGTAGTGACCGTTAGCAATATGCCACTATGTTGCATAGAAAAACAAAACTCAAGTGAAATAGTGATTTTTTCCTCTGAAAAGAAATTAAATGCCGGCACTTGTATTTTTATAATTTCGTAACTGCTGTGAAAATTTCAATTATGCCTCGGTAATCCAGCTATAAAACGTGAAAAACTATAGCTATTTTCTTAAAAAAATATGATTAACAAATTTTGTACTTATTGACTCTTACCTTTGAACCAACGATATATGAAAATAAGTACAATAATATCTAGATCGGAAAATCATTGAAAGTTTTGTCCATTTGGTCACGACTGTTTATTAATGGGGGCCTTACGATTAGATGTTTGAGTTCTACTTTTTTGCTTTCTACTCAACAAGTCCACCTTAAAAAAATATGTTTTTTTGGAATAAAGAAATTCAATAAGGTTATTGGACAAAACGTGGGAACATGCTGTGAAAGTAGAACATTTCACTTAAATGGTTCTTACGTTACTTACGTTATACAGCTTGGAAATATTTTTTGTTTTTTTTTATAGTTTCAATATGCTTTTTTAAAAGTATGAGTGGAACTTGTAAATTTAGTAATTACAACAATACGTTGGGATAAAATCTTTTATCAATCAGACTCAAAATGTTAGCCCCAAAATCGGTTGCGTAACTTTGAACTAAAAATATTTTTATCCATAATTTCAAATGAAAATTCAATTAACACATAAAAGGAAATAAATTACTAAGCGATCAAACGTTGTAGAAAAACGGCGAATTAGAATTAATATAACACTAATGGATGAAAACTAGCTAGGTGTAGAATTCCCTATCAAAAAACCTTCCAAGACGGCAGCGGAAGAATTCCCAAGATGGAGTCAACGGTGGCGTCTACAAATAGTGAACAACCTTTTTGAACGGCTCCGACACATTCGGACAAGTGTTCACATAGGAATCTCAAGGGATAGTCAGGCCACTTGAAAAGAGATTGTGGCGGAAGAGCTGTGAGGCCAACGGCAGCGATCAATCCTGTAGTGGATACTAATGGTTGAAGGTTGTGCTTTGTGTTAACTACCAACTCACGGAAAAAATTGCTTTTACGAAGCAACCGCCTCGGAAAGAACTGATTTTATTGTTGACGATCATGCTAAATGAAAAACGGACAATGGCGTTCGTATCTACACCTGATATGTGATAACATTAAACAGGAGGGGTACAGCCGAAAAAGTAGCAGACATTACTCTTATTTTGGAAATACAATGGGATGTGAAGGAGAAAATGAGGATGAAAAGCTGTAATATCTACTACGGTTCATGTTATAGAGAACAGAAACAGTAACTATTCGGATGTGGATTTGTTACAAGTGCCAGACTTAGGCAAATATAAGCAATATATACGCTTTCACACCGACGCCGACGGAGAAAAAATATGATTTTCCGAAAGTTTTTTTTTTTCGAGTTCCTGGGAAAACGTATGAGCGACTACGAAAGTATGATGTTAAAATCCCGCTGGGAGATTTCAGTATTGTCGGAAAACACAGCCTACAAGACAACACGTCTGCCAACGGACTTAGGCTGATTGACTTCGCCGTGGAACGAAATGCCATTATAGCCAGCACACGGTTTCCTCACTACGATATCCATAAGGGTACATGCCGGTCTTCATATCAAACAGGAGCTGAGAACAAAATTAATATCGAATGACTCCAATCACAAGAGACTCTCGATTAACACTATACCACCACAATCTAGTATATCTGCCGCAACTATGATGTGCTAGGTTGTTCGCCCTCAAAAAAGAAACCCCTGGTTGGATCAAGAGTGCCAACTGATGTTCGTTGTCAAAATCGAGGCTTTTATAGCAAAGCTGAAGTTGAAAACGAGTACTGTCATTGAGCTTTATAGGCAAAGAAGGAGGGAAGAACACCGGCTTTTCAGAAAGAAGACAAATAGAGCAAGAAAAGAGCGGCGATCGAGGATAAAAAGAGGCGCCACTCCAGGAACGTTTTACCAAAGTGTTTTACCAACATCGCCTATAACAATCTATCAGCCATAATATGTGAATGCCTGCGGAACCGTTTACCAACAACTTGATCGGCCCTTATCAGTGTGGTTGTAAGCAAGGAAATTTCACAAAATTCTTCACACTTCGGCAGATCGTAGCAAAAACCCAAGAAGCCCAAATCGATACCGACCACCTATTCATTGATTTCAAAGCCGCATAGGACAGCATTTATAGAGACGAACTATACAGAGCAATAGAACATTGTTGTGATAAACCGCCCAAACTCGTCCATCATTGCAGGAGATGGAGAATTCTCCCTGTTCCCATTTGTCTAAGCTGGACGAATTGATTTCTTTTGATGATTAGGTAAGATATTATTTTTCTGTCTTCTGGCTCGACACTCTTCCCGAGGCGTCCACTTTCTAACGCCTTGATATATGCCCCCTTTATCTCCTTTTACTTGCAAATATAATCAAACGAACATCATGGAGTATATAAACACCATCATAATTCTCAATTCTTCCAAGCAGACTATGGCTATCTTTAAGAGCAGAGCTAACAAACATCTCCAAACATCTTTAGGCTTTAAAGTTTTGGATTACCTATATCTTCAAAAATAACTATTCAAATTATCACTTCTTGATTTGAGAAAAACGAATTCTAAAATTTTATAAGTAGCTCATAATGGAGTCCTACACCGGACCAAATGTTATTCTAAAGTAGCAGCCCACATAACCTAACCTATGCCAATGACTATGGAATGATTGGTGAAATCTGTCAAAATTCTCTAAGGATGATTCGGAATTTTCCTGCTGATGGAGTTGACTCTCTCAAAAAACAGCATAAAACCAATGAACCAATTTATTTAATTTATTCTGAATATACCAGTTGATCAACATACTAAGGGCAATGACTAAATTCACCTAAAACCTATAGTAATTAGTAGTATATTAGTATAGGTAATAAATTGCCCCAATTTCATAGTTTAATTTTAAACACCAATTTAGAGCCAAACATGGTGATGGTATAGATGAAATCAGTATTCCAATGATTTCATCGCGTGCAACGAGCATTTGCGAATCACCGACAATGTTTATACATACATTATACACTGTTTCATTAGTTTAAAAAAAATACATATGCCTACATCCAGAGCCATACTGACGGGTATATATGCAATTTACCGAACCACCAACGGATGAACCGATCTCAACGGATGCGACAAAGATCGCCGCCCAAGGTTACACAAACGGCCACTGCACCGTGGTGTAACATATGTACACGAATATGTATACGTACTAAGCCGACTGCCAGTCCAATAAAACTAAACAAAAAGCTAAACATGTACGCGGTCCCTCAAGCCCCAGCGCACCGCACAGCCCCATCAGGCTGAACCAAGTTCGGCAAGTTGAATGAAATGCAATTAAGCGTGCACTTTGTATACATTTTTATTTTTTATTTATGTATTTTGTTTTGGTTTTTGCTTCGTTTCTGACGCAGAGTCAGTTGAGCTTTTTCCTAAAATGCCGGCGGAAAAAAAGTAACAACAACAACATTGTTGCATGACCAACGATGCGCGGCTTTGATGACGCGATCAAACTAAAGTTCAAGGCGATCGTTTGTTGCGATCACTCGCGCAACTGAAAATAACATTACTTTCAGAATAGATACGCGATCGTTTTTGGGGTAGTTGATACTTTGTTCTAAATTTATTCATACGTTATAGATACTTGATAATATTCGGTCGGCGAGGGAGAGAGCAATCGACACACAAACAACCTTAGAAATTGCATATTTGTTGATAGTGTTCCGAGAGTGCAAGTTCAGCCATTAAACTTAACCCCAACTATACTGTAGTGTGGCTGTTTAGTCGAATGAGGTTTGTGCGGGTATAACTATAGTCGAGCACATCTGATCGGAAGTGAGCTGTGCAGCCCCCCTTGCACCTCATTCCCTCCACAAACCGGTGTGGTGCTGTGTCAGTGTGCTGTATAATTTGCTGCAAATGCAAAAATAAATTAAAGCGAATGACTCGTTTGCGATTTACGCGAATTCTAATCGATTTGCATTCGAATTGATTGCATAAATCGACGACAAATGATTGGTGGTCAACGAACTGACATGACGCTTGTGCGACAATATAGCCGGATTGTCATTAGATATTTCGGTGTAATCGATAGTATTTCTAATGAGCATTGACTGTCTGGCGGCAGTGCAATTGATTATGCCATCAAAATGAATTTATGTTAAAATTTTAACACACACCTGAGTCACTTGAAAAAGGAAGTTTTTGGTGGAAATTGTTGGTGGAAATTTTTGCGAAATTGTTCGTTGGGTACAGTTTGTGAAGAGTCATACCAAAATATAAAGGGATCAAAAAATACAACGCATACAGAAAAATTTTGAGTGTAGGAAAGTTACTGCACCTGATATCTATACACACCCTAACTTATACCCGTTCTTTGCAGGTTATTGGTTAAAAAGTATACAACATTGAACACATACAAGACCTTCCGAATCGTTACATTTTCAATCGTTTGGCTCTTGAAAATCTAATCTAACGTAGAGAAATAATTTAGACATACATATCGTGAGTTAAATTTTCTTTCATTAAGCGCTTCCTTTCTTTAAATTTAAATAACACAAAGCGTGTGTGAGATATCATCGACATTTTTTATTCGTTCGACACATGTATGGAATATAAAATTTTTCGAATGTCCGCCCCGACTCTTCTGGGTGGTGCGCATCCGAAATGTCCAACTTTCAATGACTCTGGCGCATAAATGTATAAATCTGTGGCACCTAGCGCCGTCATATTGAAACCAGTTGTCGTTGGTGTATCATCCAATTCAGGCCAAAAAATGTTAGTAAACATCGACCTATAGCGCTCGCCGTTGACGGCGATGGCCTGGCCAACGTCGTTCTCAAAGAAATGTGGACCGCTGACGCCACTAGCCCATAATCCACACCAAACAGTGACTTTTTGGAATGCCTTGGACGCTCTTGCATCTCATGTGGATTAATATCGTCCCAAATTCGACAATTTGGTTTGTGGACCTAAACAGTCATCCAGAAATGGGCCTCACAATGGAACTTATTTTAACATTTACACGTGTTGTTGAACGCTATGTCCGTTCATGGTTTTTGGCAAAACAGACTGAATAAGTGAAAGCCAATTTGACAGATGTTGCTTCAACAATACGGCCGCTATCAACTATCAAAGTTTGGAAGTCCTATTGGAAGACCCTTTATGGATTGACTCAAAATAGCTAGCTGAGTCGATGTAGCCATGTCTGTCTGCCCATCTGTGTGTCACCGATTTTTGGGCCATACATTTTGAGCTAGAATGATAAAATATCGAATATATACAAAAAGGTTTCGCCCACTGCAAAGCCCACTGTACAACGATCTGTTTAACACATGAAAGTTTATGACATAGGCATCATTGTATTGTTGTTGTTATTTATTGTTAAATTACCATCCACTTTGAATGTTTTGAGCTAAGATTCATAAAAATATATAAAAAGTTTAAAAATATATAAACATTTTCGAACAGCGGATAGTAGCCGACTATTTTTTTTTATTTTGAAAAAAGTACCTACCTCTAAATGACCTATTGCATACTAATCTCCATTTTAACGAAACTGGTCGTTTTCTAGAATTTTTAATTTTCTTTATATAGCATATGTTATTTTAATTGCAGAAAAATCAGTAAATTAATTTTATCAACATCTTTAGATCCGTTTTAAGATACATAATTGTTGTTGAGGAAAGCTGTTATTAATTTTAGAAAACTAAAAAAATCTGTCAGGTAAATATGTAGTTTGAAACAAATTTATCCTGCTATTGGAATCCAAGTCCAACAATAGAAAACATACGTTTTTTAAAATGTTGTTTTGGTTTTTGAAAACTCCACCTTCATATATAATTGAATATAAGGTCAGGTTTAATACAGGGGTTTACTTTCAAAGCTTTTAAAATTTTACCAATATGTATATTTATCCCTTTATCCGTATTACCGGGAAGTAAACATTTTTCTTTTGGACATTTTTTCAGTGTATACTTACATTTAATTAAAAGACACTGTATATCTATCCCATTACCACATGCTTCTCAGCAACTTACCTGAAATAAAGAAAAAAACGTTTTAAATATTTGTTTAATTTAAAAACAAAAATTGAAGCAATTTCTTTGAATAAAATTAAATTGTACCAAACGATGATGGAAAATAGATATTTCGACTGCAATATTAAAAACCAACACTTAAAAAACATGGGTCCATTGATGCCAATAATTCGAAAGATTTCTAATTTAATCTCTGTCGCTAATTGTTTGTTTTTTTTACATTGCAAGTGCAATTAATAATTAGAATAAATATTTATTTCATATTAATTGTAATGCAATGATTTTATATTTTAAACAAGTATATATAGACAATAATACATCGAATCATTTTATATTTGTAGCGATTATTTACCGCAGCCATTTTTGCATTTTCGATTGCTGTCTTCAATAAATTGATTCAAGCTAAAGGCATACGACTGAAGAGATACAAATGCTTAACGAAATTTATATAGACAAAGATGTGGTTGTATTTTACACTTAAATTGAGAAATCATATCTTTATAATTCTATTATACGTGTGTATGTCACTGAACTCCTCCTAAACGGCTTGACCGATATGAATGAATTTTTTTGTATGGGTTTGGGTGGCGTCCTAAATTGTTTAGATTATCAAATCAGCCCGGCAGATGGAGCTGCTGTCTGTATCTAAGTTTTTTATCTATACTGCAACTAAACGGCTGGATAAACTTGAATGAATTTTTCTGTATGCATGACAACGCCTGTCGGGTCCGCTAGTAATATTCACCCTAGAGAGATAATCATATTTTTAACTTTCTCTTACAAAGAGAAAGATATTGTTTTCGTGAAAATTTTCGACCTCGAGATTTTGATTGATTCTAACATTACGATGATAGCGGAGCCTAAAAAAGTGGTTTTTGGAATTCCGTCCGTCGGTCCGTCTGTCCGTGATGGTCTCCCCAGCCTAAACGGCTAGACTGATTTTCGTATACAAGCTAGTTTTAGTCATAATTCTAGGCCATTTTTTTTGTTTGCTTTAAGCCATGTTAATAATGGTACCTGCCATATAAAAATTATACATAACCTCAATTTTCTCGAAAACGGCTCTAACGATTTTGATTAAACTTTATATATACTATAACCATATTAGCTTCAACAAAACTGCATACCCAGTTTTTTCGAGAAAATCCATATAACGGATTTTGTCATTTAGGCCATATAAGGAAAATTGATAATTTCTCGCAAAGTATTATGTCAAATTGAATGAAATTCAATATATATACTACTATTACAGCTTGAAGCAATTCCACATAATTAGTTTTAGCCCAACTATCACTAAACGGAATTTTCAGTTTTGGCCAATAACGGAAAATCATTATTATTCACATTGACATCGATTTCTTCAAATATCGGAGTAAACGTTCGTATAAACTCATTTCGACATTATTTATATCATTAATCAAAATGCGTACATTTGATCTAACGCCTAACTCGCTGTGAAAGAGAAAGTTGCGTACGACCCAGTCGTGCACCCACCACTCGTTTTATGACGTTAAAGATAATAATGAACTTTTTATAATACATATATTAATGTTTTAATTATTATTATAGTTCATATTAAGAGTTAACAAAAATTAACAAAAAAATAACGTATTTTTTAAGTGAACATCTAAAATGACTTTACGTTTTAAAAGTCTTCTAATTATCATTTTTTGGTTAAAAATAAGTCTACTAATAAATCTTAGTAATTTTAAAAACAAAAATCATACGTATTTTGTATTTCGCATTTTTTTTAAAGATAATCATACGTCTCCCAGACGTATGGCAAGCTTTAACTTGTCAAAACAAGTACCTACCGTTGCACCACTATCGTCACGGGCAAGCTCCTACCACCGATTGAGCATATCTAGACAGCCAACCTGATGCGGTTTTAAAATAATATTACATGTTTTTGTGGGCGATACGTCTGGCAGACGTAGATTATCTTTCTAGGGTTAAATTATAAAGATAATAAAAAAAGTAACGTCATCCTTGGAAAAGCAACGAAAATTCTCAATATATATATATATATATATATATAAATAAGTAAAGGAAAGGTTTGGACATATATATATATATATATATATATATATATATATATATATATATATATATATATATATATATATATATACCTTTACTTTCATCCGAACAAATGTAGCTACGGCTAAGGTGAATACTCGTAAGAAAGGCCGACATTTCTTAATTTATTTTTATATTTCATTTGGATATTACGGTTTTTTTACATCGTCAGGTTGAAGGTGGGCTTCTCAATTTGTGCTGGTTCGTTCTGCTTTCTGCTTAACGGGGAGAATTCCGCCATTTTACATTCTGCAGTAGACATTTTTCTTATATTATCTATATCAATCTAGCTTTGATTTTTCCTCGTTTATCACGACCGGATTCTGTTCGACACACATATACTTGATTTTGAGGAGTTAATTTCACAAGAATTCCCTACGATTAATTCAGAGAAACGTCGGTGTATAGATCTTATTATTTCTGCAAAACTAATTGTCTTCTCCTCCTCACTTCGCTTCGAGATTAAGTCCCATGTCTTCTTCTACCAAAGATGCCCTCACTTCCTTCTTCAACCAAGAAAATCAGCCAGAACGATTTTAAAATCATATTTTGGCAGACGCCTAAAGGATCTGTGGAGGACAGGCGGTAGTGTTATTTTTTCCTTTTTTTAAGCGTTAGCGCATATAAGACTTATGAATTTGTTTAGAAATTTATGCGTTTCTATTCGGGTATAGAAGGGTTTTCCGCTACGAGCTTCCATTCTCATTATAGAAGGCTCATAAGCCGATCAGCACAGCAATGTATGGTGTTGTTCACCTCACTATTGAATTTAATAAAAAACAGACGTGTAATTAGTTTGTCCAAGAATAATTTCCCAAATACCTTATTAGAGTGACTTTGTCAACAAATATGAAAATATGGATAAGTTATTCAAATTCGTTAGTTGTAATTAAAGATCACAAATTATGGCCCGTAATTAATCACTTCAATCGAAAAATAATCAACAATTATTTAAATTTCAATTTAATCGAAATAATCAAATTACTCAACTCAACTCATTTGTATTCAACTGCCTGAAGAGTCGACATATTACGTTTATTTTCGTTGAATAAATTAAGCAGCTTAAAGTTAGCACATGTGGTTATTTCGGAAAATTATACAAGTACAAGTAAATGGATAAAGCAAACAGAAGCCCACCACGAGCGAGCACATCAAATGCTCTTATCAATGAAAATAAGGCATAATCGTGGCTCTCGAAGGGCTATAAATAGAAGTTATATTTAGTAAGTCTGTCAAGATAGGGCGTGAATCATTATAATATGTATAAATCAACGGGTCCTGTGGCGCAATGGATAACGCGTCTGACAGTCGCTCTCCAACTCTCGTAGTGGTTAGTTGACTAGTTTGTGCGGAAGATTATTCCAGTGAAAAAAGTGATAAGTGCCAAGTGAGAAAGTAGAATTTCATTGTTTACGTGGAGCAGCGGAGCTACCATCCGACTCAGCAGTGGGAGTCGTGGGTTCGAGTCCCATTTCGACCCAGTTTTTTTAATTTAAATTAATTAATCAAAACAAACAATAAACACAAAAAGAGTGTCGTCGTCCGATTCACCGGTGATGGAAACCGGTACGGGGAAGAAAACCCCCCCGCAAGGTGGGGGAAATTCACCGACGAACAAGCGGCAGAAGCTGACGGTGCCTATGTCGCCGCCAACAACAAAGCCGTCAACAGCAATAACAACGACGAAAACAAAGCTGGTACACGAAACTGTACCAGCGACAACGAAAGCTGCTGTGTTGTCAACAACATCAGCAGCAGCAGCAGCAGCAGTAAAAGCAACAACAACAACAGCCGAAAGTGGTGAGATGAGGCGGAAGAGATTAAATCCGACGCCAAATCTCATCACCAAGAGGTATACGGGTGCGGAAATTACACCGCAACCAAAGAAAACAGATGAAGAGGAATTCCAATCGATTGACCTCGAAGAATCTGAGATGGATGATGGGGAACCCCGCTACGTCGGCGAGGGTAACCCGTATAAAGAGCTGGCGGAGGTTGACGATGTGCCTGCAGCGAATGATGAGGAGGCCAAGTTGAGCCGCCTCATAGCAGAATTAACTGCAAAATTGGAAAAAATTCGAGAGGCGAAACAACAAGATGCCCTCGAACGAAAGAAGCAGAGACAACAAAAAGAGCTGCAAGCAAAACAAATGCTTCAGCAAAATAAACTGCAAACAATGCAGCAACGGTTTGCTAATATGCAACAACAACAGCAGACGCAGAAGAAGCAACAGCAGCAGCGACAACAACAACAGCAACAGCAGCAGAGACAACAACAACAGCCGCAACAGCAGCAGCGACAACAACAACAGCCGCAACAGCAGCAGCGACAACAACAACAGCCGCAACAAATGCAGCAACAACAATCATCACAGCAGCAACAACACCAGCAGCAAAGACAACAGCAGCAGCAGATGCAACCAACCAAGGCAAAGAGGGAAGATGTACCCCCGATAAATGTAAGTGACCTCAGTACTAAAGATAGTATAAAGTTATGTAGGGAGTACATTAAGGATTTTGCGGTCAAGCATATCTCGGCCCAAAAACACAAAATTATTTGTTATAGTATGGAGGACTATAAAAAAGTCCGCAAAGCTCTAGAGGGTATAAAGGCAGAATACTTTACGTATACGCCTAAAACCGAAAAAGTAAAAACGGTCATCCTTAAAGGAATCGATCCCGCTGTCGAGGCGGATGAGCTCTTAAACGAGCTCAAGAGTTTTGAGAGCGACTACCTTAAGTTCGTCGGTGTAAAGCCGTTTACCGCGGCCAATGGTAGGGGTGGTCACCGAAGGTTGCCATTTTTCCTGGTTCAGCTAACCCCCACTAGCAAAATCGATAGTCTACGTAGAATCAACTGCGTATACTATCATGCTGTAAAGTGGGATAAATTAAAAAGGACAGATCGCATACTGCAATGTATGCGCTGTCAGAGGTTCGGGCACGCCGCGTCTAACTGCAACATGCAGACTAGATGCGTTAAGTGTGACAAGATCCACAATATAAACGAATGTCCTCTAGGAGGCGATAGAGTAGAAGACATGAGCAAGCTCACATGTGTGCTTTGCGGGAATGCGGGGCACCCTGCTAATTATAAGGGATGTCCTGTGTTCCAACAGAAAAAGAAAAGTATGCTAGCGCGGAAACAGGCTGTAGAAGATGAAAAGCGACAGAAAAGTCGCTCTTTCACAAATCGGGTTGAGCCCAACGTGTCCTTTGCCCAAATGGCAGCTGGACTGGGTAGCTCCCAGACATTGAACAGGCCGAAGGTTGCTGAAAAAGCACCTGAAGCTGATTTGGGACTGAAGAAGTTCTTGTTGTCATTAGAGAGCAAGATCGATCGGTTCCAAAAACAACTGAGCGAGCAAGCAGCTAGAATAGATTATATCTATTCGATGTTTGCCGTGTCTGGCGCGCCATGAACATGATGGCTACGCTCGACGAGGTAAACTTTAAGATCCTAGCTTTGAATGTTAATTCGCTAGTCAGGGTCGAGAGAAGAAACGTCCTTTCCAATCTGTTGAAAAACCAACTTCCTGATGTACTTTTGGTCAGCGAAACTAAGCTAAACCAGAAACACAAATTGGGATACAGTAACTATCATGTAGTGAGAAGAGACCGACCCCACTCCTCCCAAGGGGGTGGGGTCGCTGTCTTATTACGCAAAGGCTTACGCCATAGAGTCATATATAGCGGGGAAGTAAGTAGGTTCCGGGTGCTAGAAGCATGCATCGTATGCATCCCTCTCCACAGTGGGAGGAGAATGTATGTGGTGTCGCTTTATGCGCCTGAAGCAACTCAACAAACTCAATTCATAGCAGAGCTCGAGACACTTTTTCGTTGCCTACAGCTTCATTTGGCTGAAAATTACTACTTTTTGGCCGGAGATCTTAACGCTAAGCACGCGGCTTGGGGAAATGCAATCTCGAACACTAGAGGTCGACTTCTTCAAAATTGGAGGGATCAAAGTATGATTGAGTACAAACTTAGTTTGTACGCGACGGATATCCCGTCTTACCCGAGAGGAAACTCTTTTCTGGACTTAGCCCTTATGGACAATAGACTAGAACTGACAAACAACGAACACGCGCGGAACTGTGTGCGAGCATTCGATTACGATGGTGACCACCTCGGAATCGATGCCGTATTCAGGATCCCAAACGAGCAAAGTCAGCTGGAGGAGTTCGACCAGGTGCGTTCTTTCGACTATCGAAGGACGAACTGGCCGCGCTTCGCCAGAGTTGTAAAGCGAGAATTACGTTTGAGCGAAATCAACCCTCCGACAAACCGCAACCTTACAAACGATGAAATCGACCAAAATTTGTTAAAAATGAATGAGGTCATTAAAAGGTCAATGGATCGAGTTATCCCCAAGGTAACTAGTTCTGACGACCAGACGGAGAAGTATCGAACGCCAACAATCGATGCACTCCACAAACACAAATGTAGGTTGGTCTCCAGGCTTAAACGGCTGCAGAGACAATTTACTGACAGACGAGACCCGGAGATTCGGACATTGAAGTCATTGATCAAAAACCTAAAACAGCTAATTTCGGAAAATTATAAAAAATCTGTAAGTTTGTATTGGGGCAAGAAAATTCAGGCTATAAAGACCAGTAGCCCGAATATGTTCCCGCAAATTAATAAAATATTCAGACGAAAAGATCATAATGACATTCCATGTGTCCGAATTTCCCAAACGACAGAAAACAGACAGACACTGACGGCTGTTGGTATAAGTCCGGAAAGTGTTGATTCGAACGACGGTTTTTTCACGATCGAAGATCCACAGGAGAAGGCGAATTCGATAGGCGCTGTCTTCGAGACCGTGTATACGGTGAACAATCCTGTTCGCCCAAATCGCGATATTGAGGAGAGAGCCTTTCTGAATCACTTTTATCTACGCACCGAACTTCAAGCTTGGCGATCTGAGAATAACGGTTTTACCGTATTCAATGACGAAAACCGTTCAAATGGCATAGTCGCCAATAGCATGATGCTGTTCGTGCAAAAAGATGAACTCCTGGACATCTTTGTATCACTGAAGAATAAAAAGTCGGCGGGAGAGGACGGGGTCCCAAACGTCGTACTGAGACACCTGCCGATGGAGGCAGTCGATATTTTCACCACGCTGTTTAACAATGCACTGAATAATGCACATTATCCGGTGCACTGGAAAACGGCGGTGGTACATCCTATCCCCAAAAAGGACAAGGACAGAACAAACCCTGCAAATCTTCGGTCAATAAGCCTTCTGCCGAATGTAAGCAAGGTATTCGAGAAGATAGTCAATAGAGCTCTGCTTAAGTGGGTCGAGGAAAATAAAATTATTCCGGAAAATCAGTTTGGTTTTCGAGCGAGGCACGACACTATTCATGCCGCGTCGAAACTAGTCTCCGACATCCAATGGAATAAATCCAAAGGACAATGTACAGGGGCCTGTCTGGTTGACTTTGAGAAGGCCTTCGACACCGTATGGTTAGAAGGGCTTTTCTACAAGCTAACCAGACTTGGCATGCGTAAACCCATGCTATATATGATTTATGAAATGCTTATGGGAAAGAAGTTCGTTGTCAAATGTGGCAACGTAACTTCGAGTAAAGTCTTTGAAATTAAAAACGGTTTACAACAGGGGGCGGTGAACTCCCCGATATTGTTTAACATTTATACAAGTGATCTTGTAGGTTCCCTTAGTCACGCTATAGCGTATGCAGATGATCTAGTGGCGTACAGATCAGGTCCGAAAATCGGAGTCATCAACATACTCTTGCAACGTGACTTCGATCACATTAAAGGATATTGCGACGATTGGAAATTGAAGATCAATTTCCAAAAAACCGAAACCATTCTGTTCAGGACCGCATTGCCTGGGGCTTCTAACGATACCAGAAAAAACTGGAAAAAATTGTGCATTATTGGACAGCATGGACGGCCGTTGGCGCTGAGAACTGAAGTCAAATACCTTGGCATCTGGCTTGACAAGTTTCTGTATTTTAATAAAAATGTGGATGCTTGTCTGGCTAGGGCTAGGGGGGCTTATGCTCTGACAAGAAGATTGTTTCAAAGCAGTCAACTTGATTCAAGGGTGAAAGTCATTTGCTACATGGCCCTAATAAGGCCGATCATCGCCTACGGTTGTCCTGTGTGGTTCAATATTTCACCATCCTACATGGAAAGGATACGGCTGTTTGAGAGGCGTTGTCTCCGATCCTGCTTAGGATTGTACCGAACGCCGGACTCTGAGTACATAAAATATTATCGCAACGAGGTTCTTTACAATGGGGCCCAGCTGAACAGAATCGACAATTTCCTTATTAAGGTGATTCGAAGGCACGCTGCAAGGGCGATGGCTAGCGACAACAGTCTGATCTTTGGGGCTTATTACCCCAATGAAACATACATTGAGCGTACGTTTGTATCTGGCTTTATTCCACCAGAGGCATTCGTTTATATAGACTCGTTAGGGTTGGTGCAGGACAGGAACGGTGTCCCGGTTTTGTACCACCGCTACCGTGACGCGCGTGACAAGCGGCTAATCCGCGACGGGTATGTCGACGAGGCTCCGGAGCTCCTCCGCTTTAGCACGGCGATATCGGATCGAGATAGAACGGATGCTGAAAGGCAGCGCACCGAATTCTGGTGGCTACAAGAGGAAAGTAATTCTGCACTTCCTCTAGACTTTGCGGGCTTTTAGTCCACTAAATAGTTGCTCGAAAATTAAATTTTAAAACAAGGTCTTGGGCGGAGATTGTGCACCATATTGGGGTACAGTATGGTTGGTTGCATGCTGCCTGTGGACGTAAAACACGATTAGGATGGCGACCCCTCGGGCATATGCAGCGAGAGCTCGCCACCCAGATTATAATTAAGTTAGTCTTAAGTAGTTAAGTAGTTATAAGTATTTAAGTAGTAATAAGTAGTTAAGTAGTATTAAGTAGTATTAAGTAGTCTTAAGTTTTTTTATATAAAACAAAAAATGTCACTACTCAAAGTTTTTTAAATTTTTCTTTGAAAATTAAAATATATAAAAATATATAAAAATATATAAAAAAGATAAATTTAAGCCGAAAGGCAAAATATAAAATATAAACCGTTAGATATAAGCTTGCAGCGCCCGCTAAGGGCCGTAATAATTAGTTAAGTAAACATGTTATCGATAAGTTAGATTTAAGCATTTTTGTCTAGTAGTAAGTTAATATTTTAAGAAAATAAAAAATGAATTGAAAATTAAATTAAAAAAAAATAACGCGTCTGACTACGGATCAGAAGATTCCAGGTTCGACTCCTGGCAGGATCGATTTATTTGATTATTTTTATTAAAGGTGGGTATTTTACAAGAACAAGAGCAATGATTATGTTGGCTACACACTTTGTACGGGGCAAGTATTACATTCCTGAAAAAATCAAACTTTGAATTTTATCAAACCTAACATTAAAATGATAGACTTATCCGAAAATGTGGATCTGTCGGTCGGTGGCCGGTGCACGCAGTTGGATGCTAAACGGCTTTTTGGAATTGGCATTGGTTTTGGTAATAACGGGTCCAACAATTTTGATTTAGTTTTAAGCCAATTTAATGAAGAAGTTTAGAACAGAACTGCATAAGAAGTTTTTTTTCATTAATCCTAATAAGGGATTTTTGTATTTATACCAAATTTGAGAAATCACCAATTTCTCACAAATCGGCTAGTTGAATGAAAGTGAATGTCTGAGTTACTTATGTTTGAAACAATACCTTATAATTAGTGTTAGCAAATATGTCTTTAGAAGATTTTTTGTTTTAGCTACTAACGATAAATAATTACTTTCTACCGCCCGAACGCCTTTACAGATTTCCTTTTGAGTATACAAAAACATGCTTATACAATTTTTACTAAACTTTATACGGTTATGCTCCAAAACTGGCAAATATTTTTAACGGAGGGGGGAAAGTACGTACAACTCAGTCGTACCACTATCTTTTAAAATCAAATACTAAGTTTATCAATTGAACAACCATGATGTGCAGGAGCTGTGATTTCAACAAGACGGCGAAACATATGACACAGCTCGTGCCACAATTGATTTGTTGAAGGAACCGTTCGGTAAGCGCATAATTTCGCGTTTTGGTCCTGTGAATTGGCCTTCAAGATCGCTTGACTATTTTCTGTGAGGATTAGTCTATGCCGCCGAAGAATTTTCCGCTCGAATCGACCAAGGATTTCTTCATCCGCTTTTGATACGGTCCATGCTTCAGCGCCGTAGAGCAGGACTGGGATGATCAGGGTCTTATATAGGGTTTCCTTAGTAGTTCGAGTGAGGGCTTTACTACTAAATTGCCTTCTTAGCCCGAAGAAACAGCGATTGGCAAGAGTAATTCTTCGTTTGATTTCTGACGTGATGTTGTTGTCAGAGTTAATAGCGGAGCCGAGGTAGACAAAGTCCCGTACTACCTCAAAGTTATATCTGTCAATGGCGACGTTCTGTCCAATTCGTCGATGTTGTGTGTCCTTTCGTGTTGACAGCATATACTTTGTCTTACCCTCATTTCCTGCTAAGCCCATTTTTGCCGCTTCCTTCTCTATACTAGCAAACGTGGCTATGACATCACGTTGAGTCCTACCAATGATGTCAATATCGTCGGCGTATGCTAGTAGTTGCACCGATTTTTGGAAAATTGTGCCTCTGGTGTTGGCTCGGGAGTTTTGCACAATCCTCTCAAGAATCAAATTGAAGAAGTCACATGACAGCGCATCGCCTTGCGTAAATCCTTTTTTGGTATCGAATGTGTCGGTGAGGTCGTTTCCGACCCTGATGGTGCAGCGAGAATTCTCCATCGTAATCCTACATAAACGGACGAGTTTGAGCGGTATACCAAAACTAGACATGGCTCTGTATAGTTCGTCTCTATAAATGCTGTCGTATGCGGCTTTGAAATCGATAAATAGGTGGTGGGTATTGATTTGGACTTCTTGGGTTTTTTCCAGGATCTGACGAAGTGTGAAAATTTGATCGATTGTGGACTTTCCTGGCCTAAAACCACACTGATAAGGGCCGATCAGGTTGTTGGTAAACGGTTTCAAGCGTTTACATATTACGGCAGATAGGATCTTGTAAGCGATGTTGAGTAGACTTATGCCTCTGTAGTTGGCGCAGTTCAGAGGGTCTCCTTTTTTGTGGATCGGGCAAATGATGCTGAGGTTCCATTCTTCAGGAATGCTTTCAACCGACCAGATTTGGCTTATGAGTTGGTGGATGTTGCTTACCAAGTCATCTCCGCCAGCTTTATAAAGCTCAGCGGGAAGGCTGTCATTTCCGGCGGCCTTATTAAGCTTGAGTTTAGATATAGCTATCCTCACTTCACTTAGGTCGGGTGGTTGGCAGTTTTCGCTGTCGTTGCCAATATTGAATGGATCGTTCTGTCTGACAGCGGAATGTTGTTCGTCATCGCCGTTTAACAGTCTGCAGAACATCGTTCCTGGAGTGGCACCTCTCTATATCCTCGATCGCGCGCTTTTCTTGCTCTTTTTTCTTCTTTCTGAAAAGCCGATGTATTTCCCTTCTTCTTTGCCTATAGAGCTCAATGGCAGCTCTCGTCTTCACCTGCAGCTTGGCCTTGTAGGAATCGTTCTTGGCTGCGAGCATCTGTCGGCATTCCTCATCAAACCTGGGGTTTCTTGTTGGTGACCGCGAGAAACCTAGCACATCAGTTGCGGCTGATCTAATGGCTTGTTGGCATCGTTGCCATTTTTCTTCGACATTAGATGCTGGTGGTATGTTGTGAGTCGAGAGGTTAAGGGAAACGCGTTGCGCGAAGGTCTTGGCGGTCTCTGGCGATTGCAGTCTTTCGACATTAAATTTTTTCATAGTATTTCTGTTTTTTTTTTGTGGCGTGGTGGATATCCGCATCCTTAATTTGGCTACAACAAGGTAGTGGTCCGAGTCGATGTTGGCCCTCGGAATATTCGGACATCCAAAATACTGGATGCGTGCCTCTTGTCTATCGCAATGTGATCAATTTGGTTGACTGTTCGTTGATCTGGAGACCGCCATGTCCCCTTGTGGATATTGAGGTGAGGAAACCGTGTGCTGGCTATAGTGGCATTTCGTTCCGTAGCGAAGTCAATTAGCCTAAGTCCGTTACCAGACATGTTGTCGTGTAGGCTATATTTTCCGACAGTACTGCTAAAGATGTCTTCTCTTCCTACCTTTGCGTTAAAATCTCCCAGCACGATTTTAACATCGTACTTTGGCAGTCGCTCATAGGTTTTGTCGAGGAGCTCGTAGAAGCAATCCTTAGTTATATCATCCTTTTCCTCCGTCGGAGCATGAGCAAATATAAGGCTTATGTTGGCGAATTTGGCCTTGATGCGGATTGTTACAATGCGTTCGCTAATGCCTTGAAAACATAAGACTTCTTGCCTAAGTCTGGCACTTATAACAAATCCGCATCCAAATAGTCGCTGTTTCTGCTCACTATAACACGGTCCATAGTACATGTCACAGTTTTTCATCCTCCTTTTGCCCGGCCCATCCCATCGTATTTCCTGTATGAGCGCTGCCGTTGACCCATTGAGGGTTCCTCAGCCACCAACTCTTTTCCAATACCATGGCTCAGTATTGAAAATCCCAATAGACCTGGTGTTCAAATATGTCGAAGCAGCTCATATAGGGATTTCACTACCAGTTCGATCAAACTGGAGCTGTAGGCGCCACCGTTGACACCATCTAGGGAATTCCTCCGCTGCCGCCTGAGAGTGAGTGCCTTAGTGAGACGACACTCCTCCCCCCTCTCTCGTTTGCTGCCACCAACGACCTTCAGGGGTTCAATACCCCATCTCCAGTCGAGGTACTAGGCACCCATCAGTCACCAGCGTGGAGGTGAGAGTAGGAGTTGATAGTGAGAGGCTAGAGTGAGAAAGCTTGTGTCCTCATATAATCGTATCACTATCCTTAAGCACCTAAAAAATGCAGTTATCAAAATTTGATCGCATTTGAGATGAGTTCAATTTTTTGTCAAACATTCTGCTCTTCAACATTTTTGCTTGTTGTATCCAGTTTTAAAATATCTTCTGTGAATAATGTTCTATTCTCTTTAATTTTCAAGATAAGAAAACAAAATTAAATTAAAAAAAACTCAGCTGCGTCTAATCAGATCAACCATACTGTATATGAACTTTTGGTTTAAATAGTTTAGATGTTAAAAGTTAAAAATCCACCTTATGCAATGCAAGTTATGGAAAAAATTGCTTAACATGATATTTACCGCTCCCACTTTTTGTCTTGCTTTTCGTTTTAATAATGTGCGAAAAACGTTTTCGATTATAACAACATCTCTAAGCAAATATCAAGAAGACCTTTTACAGATTTTTTTTACGACAAACGAAGCAAACAACCTAAAGTTTTAAAAAAGATAGGGACTGAATATTTGGTGTTACGCGTATCTGGATCGGTAACGCGCTAGCTTTAATCCAAAGAAGTTACGAAGGTTCTTATAGTCTCACAAGTATGTGCTATGTTGTCTTGGGATGTGCCCATTATACGAAGAATCTCTTTCAATAAAGGGAAGTCTAGAAATTTTGTGGAACCAACAAATTATACAAATTATAGATCCTACAAAGCGTTGTAAGAGTTAAACTTGATTCCAACAACATGTAAAAAGCTCCGTTGGATTAAGTTAGAATCCTAAACTCATATATCTTCCCGATACCTAAATACAACTCATACCTCTGAACGAATAACTTATATGAATCTGCTAGATCGAGTCTATCGCCATGCTATATATTTTGGAAAACTCCCTCTGCGGCTCTGGGTCAAAAACATTATATAAAAGAAGTACAGACGACACCATTATTCAAATCGCTCTATATATCCAAATCCAACTCCCCGAGATGCAGTTTCTTGAACAGATCTATATTGCTAAAACATTTATCCCTAAATCATCGCGTTCAAAGCCTTTGTGAAATGCAACCGAAGATTTACCAACAAATGTAAGGCTCAAAACGACTAAGGATTATATCCTTTATTTTTGTTGTCGTCCGAAAAAGTATTCGGATGATAAAGTTCTTGAGTGGGATCTTCGTTGACGGGATTTGAATACAAGAAAGAACAGCCGTATTTTCAAGTCCCTTACCAGCACAAAGTTACTATAGCGACTTTTCGAATGTGGACTTTTATCGTCCATACAAGTTCGAGTTTTTGCGATGCTTGAACCATTGTCTATTGGCGCTAACTAATCTTTGTTATTACAACCCTGTTTAAAAAATATGGAGTAATTTGTTTCTTTTTTATGAAAACTGATTGATAACTTGAAAACTGAATTTCTTTAATTTCAAATCGGACTGACATTTCAATTCAACTGCTTAAACGCAATTCAGATCTACATATTTTTGATAACATCTTCCCGCAGGAATAAATTTCGATTTAAATGTGATTTTCTGATTGCTATACAGCGCAGAGTAAGTGCCAATCATCAATCAAATTCAATTTACTTTACATCATCGTCGAGAATACAAAAAAAAAAAAAAATCAACCACACTCAATTGACAATCGCTCAATTATCAGTTTATCACATTTTGAATGTTCAACGTCGAAACTGTGTATGTCGATTGCACCAGCAACCATTTCAATTTAACCAACAGAACTTGCAACTTGTGGTTCAGGTTCGTCTTTTCATCCTTCTCCCCCACCCTCGTCTTCATAGTCATCATCATCAAAATTTTCCATCTCAGTTGCGGTTGTTGTTGTCTCCTGCTTTTATTTTTGCGCCGGATAAGGACAAAATAGTGGCAAGCCACATCCAAGTAATTTAGCACCACAAGAAGTAAAGTGGTATATCCAGTGATGCAACTATCTTTGGTATTCGGAGCACGCACAATGGTTCACTGATGTCTGTTGCATCTCAAGTTGACAATGACGAAGGTTCTGGATTGAAATGGGTGGAAGGCTGATGAAGAATGGGTAATGAGGTTAGCAGGCGGATCTATTGATTTCATTGGCCCTTCTGATCGTGGGGGAAAGTGGTTATAACCAACAATAATGAAGGATTACAACTTTCAGCGATTACAATTACCCATTGCATGAGTAAATTGTTGAATAATACATTCCGGTATCGTTTGACTATTTGTTCTCCACAAATGGATCTTTTGCACATGTTAAATATATCGTAAGCAGCGTTACCACTTGTACTACATATGTAGTACCGTAGTACATCGTTTCTCTAAAGTACTATTTTATAAAGCTACGTCTTTTATCAATTTAGTCGAAGATTTTACCTTAACAATACTATAATGCAAATACTTATGTACTTAGATCCTTGGATGATAGC
This sequence comes from Rhingia campestris, assembly GCA_932526625.1. Lineage (NCBI taxonomy): Eukaryota > Metazoa > Arthropoda > Insecta > Diptera > Syrphidae > Rhingia > Rhingia campestris. The sequence continues at coordinate 148,379,192 of OW052182.1, read as the reverse complement.
TTCAGGAAAAGAGTTTCCCTGTAGGAACGCTAATTTAGAGATTTTTAATGAACAGTGCCGCTTGTTGATTGGGGCTTCCGATTTGATATTTAAATGTTGACCTCAAAATAGTGATATTTTATATATATAATTGTTTATAATATATCAAACAATGAAATAGTTTAGGCAACTTAATGTTTAAAGAGCTATTATCCAACATGCTAGATTTATTTTGTCTTCCACGTAGTATAGTGCATCTGCTGAGCGAAAGTTCTCCCAGTTGAATGTCATAAAAGATGAAAATATGAAATGAGAAATAAGCTCAGAAATAATTCAAAATATTTTATTAGCTAAAGAGCTAATAATAAAATATAATTATTGAACCACCAGAAGAATTGATTAAATTTTGTATGACATTTAAATTAATAATGGAGAATATGTGTTAAATGTAAAATAAATATAAATAAATTAATTTCTCTATTAAAATGCTCATGCTCAGGAGAGCATACTATAATTATTTATTTATTATTATTTATTATTATTTATTTATTTTTATTATTGTTTTTCTGAATTCAAATTATATTTTTGTTATGTTTTTTTGCAATGTTTAATTAAATGAAATGCAAAAAATTCAATAGAAAAACACATGTACAACATTTTGTTTGAAAATACTTCATTTTGTTGGCTAGCGTACTACATTTGCTCCAGATCTTAGTGACATTCGTAACACATGACAGAAGCATATCTCCTAACCTGCACAGTGCACATGGCACAACCGAGCAAATTTTTAATTTTATATCATTTTCGGGATTTTCGGTATTCTGGGCTTTTGGAATTTTGGGATTTTGGGTTTTCGGGATTATGACCCGGACCCAATGAAAACACAAGCGTTTTAAGTTTTTCACATAGCTAATGTCTATCAAAACTGACTCTCAGCCTTTCAACCGCGGAGTACCTGTCACCTTGACCGTAGCTAGTATGTGAACAAGTGCAAAGTGTTGGTGGCAGAAGATGAGAGCGGGAAGAAGAGCAGGAAGACATTACTTCACACTAAGCTAAGGCAACTCTTCCTTTTCTATATGATGGCAGCGAAAGCATTCCTAAGATGCAATAAGAAGTTGCATTTATAGTCCTTGTTATCATGGACAAAGAAAGACATATTCGCAAAACAGGTCATCTATAAATCTCAAAGGTCAGTCATGCCTCATGAATAGAGATGGTGACGTATGAGCCGACATCTAGTGCCAGCGCTCAATTCCGTAGTGGATACTGATGGCCCTGTGTTATAGAGTTATCCAATCCTGTACCGTGACGACCACGGACACCGTGTATACATGTGGAACGAATGACGTTTCCGATGGGATAGGGATAGGGTATACAACTCGTTTTTGTTTTAGGAACCCGCCCCCAAAATGTGGGAGCGGGTTAAATGATCTGTGGAGAAAATGTACATAGTAATTTATCGAAATATTTTCACCCGAAACTTTATTTGAAATTCTTTAAGACTTTACCAAAAATAGGTGGATGTGAAAACCCATTGGGTGCTCATGCACAGGCATATGCAACAGTAAATTTATTAATTGGGAAGTTACCAGGCCATCAAATTTGTGTGTCTTTCCTACAGAACTTTTTGATTATTTTCATGGATCTGTTAAAGTGTGAAGATTTGATCTGTTTTGAATTTGGGGTTTTACCAAAAAATTAGAGGCTGATCAGGTTACTGGTGAACGGTTACATGCGTTAAGATAACGGCAGACAGGATCATTTTAGCTACAATAAAGCGATATAGCTCCGACATATGTAGTAGAAAGCGACTGTGCAAGAACTAAATTGGCACCCATGTGGGGAAGGATAACGTTAAATCCTATATTAAGCAGCTAAAGATGAGTGCTCGATCATTTGCCTGTCATTGGATATCCTGGCACTTCATGTCTACAGGCCTTTCAAACTTTGCAGGTATACGAGAAACTGGAATCAACAGCATGAAGCATCATTTTAAAAGGACAATTGGAGATCCAACGTTGACATTCAAAGAATTTAAGACAATTCTGAAGAAAATTGTAGTCATGCTCAACTCTATGCCTAAATTCGTCATATCAGACGATCCCACTGCACTCAAAAAACCGAATTACTACTTGTTTGCTATATACTATAGCAACGGTGTTATTACTGCATTTGGTAAATTTTATATTAATTTCAGCTAGTAAAATGTCTTGTTTTATATCAGATTATAACAGATATTAAAGTTTCATAGAAAATATAGCAGATGCAGTAATAAAAACGACTTTCCCGTTTTTTACAATGTTTATAGCATTTAGCATTAAGAAAATATAGCCCATGTAGCCATAATTTTTTTGAGTGTGATTTAACAGCTTGACCCATGGGTGATTTTTTGGTTGGCGGTCCTATCGCTTCAATTTCATAACCGAAGACTGGCAGGTTAACACAGGGGAGGCAACTTCAACAAATGCAACAAAATTTCTGGAAGCGTTAGATCTGAAAATATTTGCACGAACTTCAGGTAAAATGTAAGTGGAGACAAATTAACGAATTTTTTTAGATGTGGGCACTAGTTCGAATTTTATAAGCTCACTACTTTTTGTGGGGGTGCTTCAAATCTCTGTTTTATGCTAATAAACCAGCAACGATGGATCATAGCCGGATATATTTGTTTTGAAGATTATCGTTTTAAATATCGGTCAGGAGCAGATAATTTTACTAAGTTTCTTTTAAAGAAGAAAGAAAAATAATTTTCTGCAAATATCTCTATATATACATCATCTGCAAGTACTTTGCCATTCCTATATGCATTTCTATCGAACAAGTGCGAAACGAAACAGCAGGGATGACGATATAAATACATTCAGATGTATTCACATGCCAGGCAGGGGAAGCAAAACATCAAGTTATTGATGAGCAAACAAGATATGTCTGGATGTCTGTTAAGGTAGACATCATTCGGATTGACAACCATTCGGAGAGCACTCAATTCAATGTCATTAAAATAAATATTTGCTTAGTGCAGCAGCAATACATGAATGACAGATGAAATACCAGAACTGTTTGTGCTTCGTGAGGTCTTAACTAAACAGAAACAACAACATTTATACATCTTTTGGCGTTTTTTAATTTAAAAAAAGTTGTGACGGTTTACGATAGTGAAATTTACTTAATTTGAATTGATGATATATAGAGTAGATCGACATTTTAGTCCTTGAAAGGTAATTCAAATACGATACATCGGTTTTAATTTGAAGGACATTTGAAAAGTTAATAATTTAATGTTCCAAAAACATGGAATTACTTCTAACTTTACCTCTTCATGCACCGTAGAGTAGCAAAAAGAGTAGCATCAGGTGCATATATCAGTTTTAAGCGATAATTTTAAGTTAACTTACTAATCAATAACAATAACAATAACACATATTACAATATATGTTCTCATTATTGTCCACTATATTTCGATTTAGACTCATTGCATCCCTTCAAAGGTTCACTTTTTCAATTAAAAAGTTATCGGGCCATATAATTGAGCAGACCGATTTTAAACCATTTTTAACTTTCTCTTACAAAGAGAAAGATATGTATTGTTTTCGTGCAAATTTTCGACATCGAGATTTTGATTGATTCTAACATTACGATGATAGCGGAGCCTAAAAAAGTGGTTTTTGGAATTTCGTCCGTCGGTCCGTCTGTCCGTAATGGTTTCCCCAGCCTAAACGGCTTTACCGATTTTCTTCAAACTTCGTATCCAAGCTTGTTTTGGTCATAATTCTAGGCCATTTTTTTTGTTTGCTTTTAGCCATGTTAATGACGGTACCTGCCATATAAAAATTACACATAACCTCAATTTTCTCGAAAACGGCTCTAACGATTTTGATTAAACTTTATATATACTATAAGCATATTAGTTTCAACAAAACTGCATACCCAGTTTTTTCGAGAAAATCCATATAACGGATTTCGTCATTCAGGACATATAAAGAAAATTGTTAATTTCTCGCAAACTACTATGCCATATTGAATGAAATTTAATATATATACTACTATTATAATTTTAAACAATTCCACATAATTAGTTTTAGCCCAACAATCACTTAACGGAATTTTCAGTTTTGGCCAATAACGGAAAATAATTATTTTTCACATAGACACCGATTCCTATAATCACATTTCGATATTTTATATAATTTTTAGCATTAATAATCAAAATGCGCACTATTTGATCTAACGCCCAACTCGCTGTGAAAGAGAAAGTTGCGTACGACCCAGTCGTGCACCCACCACTCGTTTATACACAAATTGCTAAACTGTGTCTCGAGCATTATTAGTTTCAGTTAGACTAAGTAACAACTAACACAGGTTTAGCAACGATGGCGATTTTGGATCCCTAATTTTCGGGGCGGATTATCTCAAGTTTGGGTGATTTGAACTGGCTGACCAGATAGACAGATATGAAAACCTTCGACTTGTTTCTTACTTTCACGCGTTTACCGCCACAAACAACATACCTTGCAAGTATTGAAAGCCAAGTCGGCAAATAATCTTCACCATTGACCGATACAACTTTGAGGTAAGGGTCTACTTCTACGTCAGCTCCGCGTTTAAATCGTCTAACGCTATCGTGGCGCTAAGCTTCGGTGGCTTAAACCGTATCAAAAGCGGATGAAGAAATGCTTTCAACCCAGGACTTTATGAGCTGTACAGCGACAGTGACCTGGTTAAAAAAAAAACTCTGCATTGGTCGTTTAAAATGGCTAGGACATGTAGAGCGAATAGACATTATTACTCCAGTTCGCGGAGTCTTCGAATCCCAGGCAGACGTCGGATGTAAAAGAAGAAGACCTCACCTTCAACCAACGCTAAATAGTCAATGGCGACAATTGGATGTGTAGAACGAAGGCAAACTCTGATCGGCGTTAACTTGGCAATGCCCAGACTATTTAACTTTCACTACACATCAATTGTAGTTATTTTGCCTCCAAGCGGTAACTATACTATCGTATACTTCCCGCTTCTTCCAATCGGATTTGACTTGCTAAACTTATAAATGCGGGTGTTGACAACAATACGAAAACAGCCACACACAGCCCGGTCATAATGACTGGCACGGAATATCCTGCCTGCTGTCCCAAGGTGAATACATGGGCCTGGCCCTCCTGGTTGGAGGTTGTGTAACTACCCCCTTACGGAAAAAAAACACTGTTACGAAGAAACTAAGAGCCTGTGAAAGGACTGATTTTATTGTTGACGATCATGCTTAAAAGAAGTATTGTCGGAAAACATAGCCTACACGACAACACGTCTGGTAACGGACTTAGGCTAATTGATTTCGCTACGGAACGAAATGCCACTATAGCCAGCACACGGTTTCCTCACCTCGATATCCATAAGGGGACATGATCAACGAACGGTCAACCAAATTGATCACATTGCGATAGATAAGAGGCACGCATCCAGTATTTTGGATGTCCGAACATTCCGAGGAGCTAACATCGACTCGGATCACTACCTTGTAGCAGCCAAGGTAAGAATGCGGATATCCACCACGCCACAACATTCCAGAAATACTGTGAAAAAATTTAATGTCGGAAGACTGCAATCGCAAGAGACCGCCAAGACCTTCGCACAACGCGTATCCCTTAACCTCTCGATAAACACCATACCACCAGCATCGAATGTCGAAGAGCAATGGCAACGATGCCAACAGGCCATTAGATCAGCCGCAACTGATGTGCTAGGTTTCTCGCGCCCACCAGCAAGAAACCCCTGGTTTGATGAGGAATGCCGACAGATGCTCGCAGCCAAGAACGAGGCCTACAAGGCTAAGCTGCAGGTGAAGACGAGAGCTGCCATTGAGCTCTATAGGCAAAGAAGAAGGGAAGAACATCGGCTTTTCAGCAAGAAGAAAAAAGAGCAAGAAAAGGGCGCGATCGAGGATATAGAGAGGTGCCACTCCAGGAACGATGTTCGCAAGTTTTACCAAAGTGTAAAACGTCAAAGCCAAGGATACAAGGCTCGAACAGAATCCTGTCGAGATGAACAAGGAAATATTGTAGTTGAGACACAGTCGATGCTGAGGATATGGAAGAACCACTTCTGCAGACTGTTAAACGGCGATGACGAACAACATTCCGCTGTCAGGCAGAACGAACCATTCAATATTGGCAACGACAGCGAAGACTGCCAACCACCCGACCTGAGTGAAGTGAGGATAGCAATATCTAAACTCAAGCTTAATAAGGCTGCCGGAAATGACGGCCTTCCCGCTGAGCTCTATAAGGCCGGCGGAGATGACTTGGTAAGTAAGATCCACCAACTCATAAGCCAAATCTGGTCGGATGAAAATATGCCTGAAGAATGGAACCTCAGCATCGTTTGCCCGATCCACAAAAAAGGAGACCCTCTGAACTGCGCCAACTACAGAGGCATAAGTCTCCTCAACATCGCCTACAAGATCCTATCTGCCGTAATATGTGAACGCCTGAAACCGTTTACCAACAACCTGATTGGCCCTTATCAGTGTGGTTTTAGGCCAGGAAAGTCCACAACCGATCAAATTTTCACACTTCGGCAGATCCTGGAAAAAACTCAAGAAGTCCAAATCGATACCCACCACCTATTCATCGATTTCAAAGCCGCATATGACAGCATTTATAGAGACGAACTGTACAGAGCCATGTCTAGTTTTGGTATACCGCCCAAATTCGTCCGTTTGTGTAGGATGACGATGGAGAATTCTCGCTGCTCCATCAGGGTCGGAAACGACCTCACCGACACATTCGATACCAAAAAAGGATTTAGGCAAGGCGATGCGCTGTCATGTGACTTCTTTAATCTGATTCTTGAGAGAATTGTGCAAAACTCCAAAGCCAACACCAGAGGCACAATTTTCCAAAAGTCGGTGCAACTACTAGCATACGCTGACGATATTGACATCATTGGCAGGACTCAACGTGATGTCATAGCCACGTTTGCTAGTATAGAGAAGGAAGCGGCGAAAATGGGTTTAGCAGTAAATGAGGGTAAGACTAAGTATATGCTGTCATCACGAAAGGACTCACAACATCGACGAATTGGACAGAACGTCACCATTGACAGATATAACTTTGAGGTAGTACGGGACTTTGTCTACCTCGGCTCCGCTATAAGCTCTGACAACAACATCTCGTCAGAAATTAAACGAAGAATTACTCTTGCCAACCGCTGTTTCTTCGGGCTAAGAAGGCAATTTAGTAGTAAAGCCCTCACTCGAACTACTAAGGATACCCTATATAAGACCCTGATCATCCCAGTCCTGCTCTACGGCGCTGAAGCATGGACCGTATCAAAAGCGGATGAAGAAATCCTTGGTAGATTCGAGAGGAAAATTCTTCGAAAAATATTCGGTCCCGTTTGCGTTGACGGGCTATGGAGACGAAGATTCAACCAAGAACTATACGAGCTGTACAGCGACATGCCCCTGGTCAAAAAACTCCGCATTGGACGTTTAAGATGGCTAGGACATGTAGAACGAATGGACACCAATACTCCGGCTCGCAGAGTCTTCGATTCCCAGCCAGACGTCGGACGCAGTAGAGGAAGACCTCGCCTTAAGTGGAGCGCACAAGTGGAAACCGACCTCAACCAACTTGGAGTGCGCAACTGGAGGCAGTTAGCTAAGGACCGGGCTAATTGGAGAGGCATGTTGGTTGAGGCCCAGGTTCATTCCGGACTGTAGCGCCACTTAAGTTAGTAAGTAAGATCATGCTTAAAAGGACAACGACGTGGAATGTGAGGTGCAGGCGACAAACTAACGCAAGTCATTAGCTGTTATAAAGCAGAGTGCCATCCAGGAAATAAGATGGGGTGGGATTGGCAAAATAAAAAAAAACTGCGACATTTAATACGGTTCGTGTTATAGAGAACATAAACTATTCGGATGTGGATTTGGTATAAGTCACAGAAATAGGCAATCAGTCTTATGCTTTGAAGGCATTAGCGAACGCATTGCAACAAAATTTGGTCGGAAAAAATTATCGATTTTAAAGCAGCATACGACAGCATTTATAGAGACGAAGTATACAGGGCCATGCCTATTTTTGGTATACCTCCAAAATTCGTCCGTCTGTGCAGGATGACGATGGATAATTCTCGCTTCTCCATCAGGGTTAAAAACGACCTTACCAACAGATTTGATACCATAAAAGAATTTAGGCAAGTAGACGCACTACCACGTGACTTTAACATCATTCTTGAGAGGATTGTGCAAAACTCATGGGCCAACACCAGAGGTACAATTTTCCAAAAATCGGTGCAACAACTAGCATACGCCGACGATATTGACATCATTGGTAGTACCAAAGAGGTATAGAACTAAAAGAGTACGCATCACAGCTAAAAATGTTGTAGTCGTTTCAGACGCGGGCAGTAAGTGTTCCCCACATAGTACCCCACATAGTAAATGTTCGTTGTATGAGATGCGCACTCTTGTAGTTGTATACTCTTTGGTAGTACTTAACGTGATGTCATAGCCACGGTTGCTAGTATAGAGAAGGAAGCGCAAGAATCGGTTTAGCAGTAAATGAGGGTAAGACGAAGTATATGCTGTCAAGGACACACAATATCGACGAATTAGACAGAACGTCACCATGGACGGATATAACTTTGAGGTAGAACGGAACTTTCTCTACCTCAGCTCTGACAATAACATCTCGTCAGAAATTAAACGAAGAATTCCTCTCGACTCTCGCCGGTTCTAGACAAGAACCGGATCTTCCCAGTCCTGCTCAATCGCGATGAAGCATAAACCGTATCAAGATATCCTTGGTCGTTTTGAGAACATTTTTTTGTTCGAAAAATCGTCGGTCCCGTTTGCGCTGACTGGCTATGGAAAGGAGCATACGAAACGTATGGAACTTATCAATAATAGCTGTTCATAAATCTTAAACGTTGTTTAAACTATTTATTTATTTGACAAACATTATATTAAAATACACATACATTTAAACTGTATGTATAAATGTATGTGTAACAAAATAAAAAAAAAAATCCAAGCTAGAAACAGATGGTAAAAACTGAAAACCTACCCCAACCTGTACGACATTAAGCTGTTTTTTCTACCTCACCGCGGGTGAACAATTTTTTCCATTTCGCCGCAGAATTCTATAGACATGGCTACCACTTGAGAAAATGGTTTTGTATGTCCTGTTTTTTTTTGTCCTTTCATTTCATTGTTTTCTATGCGACAAAAAATGGATCATATTACCTACTCATTTGAGTTTGCTGTTGTTCTTTCGTATTGTTTTGTTCGCCTACATGGTGTAGAAAGAACGTATTTTTTTTCGTTGTTGTATCCAGAAAGACTCATTTAATCTGTGGGAGGTAGTGGTAAACCTATTTTCATTTACCCAGTCGAACAATAAGGGAGCGAAAATGTTGGTAGCTTTATATTTGTGTATACGCAAATGGACGAGTATTTATCCTTGTATAACATTAGAATATGCTGTTAAAAGCACATCAGACTGTTTAACGTGACAAATTCACTGTGAATAATAATACATTCCGCAAAGTACACCCAACATCAGTTTATTCATCTGGTAAACTTTTTTTGCGTTTTGTTAATCCTCCGAAAAATGCACTCATAAAAACTTCTCAACATTCTTGAACACGCTGTCAACTTGAAGTGTTAAGCTTTTTTTCACTTAATCCGTCGAGATGTAAATAATTTTTGTTGTTGGTTGTTTGTCGTAAACAACACCTACACACAGATCAGATATATAGAGTCGAGCGATTCCATGGCAGACAGAACGACCAATAGACAGATACAAATGCCAAAATTCGATGCAGTAAAGAACTTTGAAGTGGCAATAAATTGTTAAATAAAAACAAAATAAAACAAAAAACATCTCACTAAACCCAAAAAAGATTGAAGCGACAAAAAGTATCTGTTGGCGAAAGGAACCGCAGTCGATTTTATACGCAAGTCTCTTGTCTGATTAATGTTTATGGTCCCGACAAGTTTTATTTTGGAATTATTTGCGCCGATAATATGTTAAGTGAAGAAAAATAACGAAATGCATTTGAAATATTTTAAAAGCCCTTAAATTTGGTAATGGGGTGTGATTGTGTGAGTTTGAATAAGAAATATTAATTTAAAATTATTTAAATGTAAATGGTTTTCAGTTTACCAGAAATACTATTGTTGTTAAAGAGCTATTTGAAAGCAAAATTTAGCATTACCGCTGAAACATGACTTAGGGCATATGGTCACCACGGAATGATATCAGCAACTGCATCCGGGAGCTACAATTTTTGAGGATTTGAATCCATATGAGCCAGGTCTCGGATCCATTTAAGGAGAATAGTCATAGAACTCTTCCTTCAATAACTCGATACATTACATACATGTCATACATACATATCGAATGTTTGTATTTTTTAAGATCCGATGATTTTACCAGCCTATAAACCGCAACAAATAGTGCAGTTTTTAGGATGACTTGAAAGTTGACATTCCCAAAACCCAACTAATGAGATGGACGCGATTCCAAAGTAACTCAAAGAAAAAAACATGAACATGACGAACTCATAGACTAACCCACACTGTAGAATTCCACAATGTAAGGAATAATTGACTTTAATGTCGTAGAAACCTTACCTAGCCTATTCAAGAATGACAACTGCTAGAGAAACACCACACTTTAAGAGGAGTATAGAAACACCCAATTACCAGTAGAGGACTCATCGCTTCAGGGCAAAATACTTAAATAACTGAAAGTGACTTACTTACTTACTTAAGTGGCGCTACAGTCCGGAATGAACCTGGGCCTCAACCAACGTGCCTCTCCAATTAGCCCGGTCCTTAGCTAACTGCCTCCAGTTGCGCAATCCAAGTTGGTTGAGGTCGGTTTCCACTTGTGCGCGCCACTTAAGGCGAGGTCTTCCTCTACTGCGTCCGACGTCTGGCTGGGAATCGAAGACTCTGCGAGCCGGAGTATTGGTGTCCATTCGTTCTACATGTCCTAGCCATCTTAAACGTCCAATGCGAAGTTTTTTGACCAGGGGCATGTCGCTGTACAGCTCGTATAGTTCTTGGTTGAATCTTCGTCTCCATAGCCCGTCAACGCAAACGGGACCGAAGATTTTTCGAAGAATTTTCCTCTCGAATCTACCAAGGATTTCTTCATCCGCTTTTGATACGGTCCATGCTTCAGCGCCGAAGAGCAGGGCTGGGATGATAAGGGTCTTATATAGGATCTCCTTAGTAGTTCGAGTGAGGGCTTTACTACTAAATTGCCTTCTTAGCCCGAAGAAACAGCGGTTGGTAAGAGTAATTCTTCGTTTAATTTCTGACGAGATGTTAATAGCGGAGCCGAGGTAGACAAAGTCCCGTACTACCTCAAAGTTATATCTGTCAATGGTGACGTTCTGTCCAATTCGTCGATGTTGTGAGTCCTTTCGTGATGACAGCATATACTTAGTCTTACCCTCATTTACTGCTAAACCCATTTTCGCCGCTTCCTTCTCTATACTAGCAAACGTGGCTATGACATCACGTTGAGTCCTACCAATGATGTCAATATCGTCAGCGTATGCTAGTAGTTGCACCGACTTTTGGAAAATTGTGCCTCTGGTGTTGGCTTTGGAGTTTTGCACAATTCTCTCAAGAATCAGATTAAAGAAGTCACATGACAGCGCATCGCCTTGCCTAAATCCTTTTTTGGTATCGAATGTGTCGGTGAGGTCGTTTCCGACCCTGATGGAGCAGCGAGAATTGTCTATCGTCATCCTACACAAACGGACGAGTTTGGGCGGTATACCAAAACTAGACATGACTCTGTACAGTTCGTCTCTATAAATGCTGTCATATGCGGCTTTGAAATCGATAAATAGGTGGTGGGTATCGATTTGGACTTCTTGAGTTTTTTCCAGGATCTGCCGAAGTGTGAAAATTTGATCGGTTGTGGACTTACCTGGCCTAAAACCACACTGATAAGGGCCAATCTGGTTGTTGGTAAACGGTTTCAGGCGTTCACATATTACGGCAGATAGGATCTTGTAGGCGATGTTGAGGAGACTTATGCCTCTGTAGTTGGCGCAGTTCAGAGGGTCTCCTTTTTTGTGGATCGGGCAATCGATGCTGAGATTCCATTCTTCAGGCATATTTTCGTCCGACCAGATTTGGCTTATGAGTTGGTGGAACTGAAAGTGACTTGACCATTATAAAAGAGGATGAACTGCAGCCCTGTCTTAAACTGTGCAACAAGAGTAAGGAGCTACGCAAAAGTAGAAAACTCCGATTAACCTGCAGAGGTTCAATTGTTGGAATCGAAGCGTTGCACGTGTCGAGGGGTGGGTACAGTGGCCTATTGGTTAAGTGCGTTGGACTACAAAGCAATGGGTCCTTGTCAAATCCAGAATGTAACAACACATGGGTTTTTTCAAAGGGTTGGGTACAATTGCCGATTTTTAAAAGTGTCGACTCTTATAAAGTCAATTTTAAAAATATCGACTAGTGAAAGGTCGACAGTGGCACAAGTATGCGGCGCCGCATTCATGTTTACAATCAACAATTTAACACTCACGGATATTTGTTAGTGTTTAGATTAACAGTATTATTATAATCATATCAACCTGGAGTACCTATTGGCCAGTCAATGAAAAATGACAAAATGGATTGCAGTGTTACTTTACTTAAGTCAAATAAAAATATAGACAAAATATTAATTGACGAATTTGTTCATCATTCATAAATGAAACAAAAAACATTTATATATATCAGCGGCGATGTGAAAGTAAAAACTAAACATAAAATCAATAATAAAATTGAGTTAAATATTAAAAGAGAGAATTCCTGTTTTATTTTAGAAAAAAGCCGACAAATTTTTAATCGACATTAAAATGGTTCTGGATTTTAAACTGTCAACTTTTTTTGTCGATCAAACTTCAGTCGACATTTTAACAGTCGATGAATTTTATATTCGCCCAGTCGATATTTTTTTTGTCGACCATTCGTACGCTTTTTCATAGCCACACCTCTTGCGAAAGTCTAACAAACATGCAAGAGTAACACTTTCATGTGATGATTTCCATATTGGCTTTCTGATTGGACATTCAACAGGAGGGTCCTCTTCTTTGAGGTAAAAATAATAACTTCGCACACACAAATGAAGGGAGAAACTAGATTTACAGACATCTAAGGACCATTGGCTACGTTTACACCGTGGACTATATTTGGTCCGGCACTAAAAAATGTAGCCTCAGAAATTTTCTGTTTACACCGTCCATGACTAAATGGTTTATTCCCAAGATCAGCCCCAATGGCTAAGTTTTTACCGTGGACAATAACCTATTATAACAATTAGTATATCAGTTCATATGAATTTATGGCGACATCTATGCGAAGGTAGAATAAACAGTTTAGTCCAGGTCACCTAAATAAGTGGACTGACCTAAACAACTTAGTTCTTGTTCGGGGTGTTTACACCGATGGGAATTACACCAAATGTAGGCTTGGTCCCGGTTATTGTCCACGGTGTAAACGTAGCCATTAATGCCAAGGCCTTGGACTTAAATAATTGGAAGAAGCTTGGCGAGCATCAATTACGATGGAAGGTTTCCTTTTAATAAGCAGTTTATGGTCCAAAAACCCTTTTAATTATAGTAGAGCTCACCAAGTATTTTGGCCACCTATTTTCGAACATAGCTCTTGCATCAGAAGACTAAAATATATAACTTGTCCTCCTGTGGCGGTCTGGTAGATCTATTAACACAATGGCCTGCTAACGATCTTTAAATACTTCCTAAGATCATCAATATTTAGAAACGGGCTGACATTAACGACACATAAAGAGCGTCAAAGCAATTAGTAAGGTCCCATTCACAGCGCAGCAACAGGTGACCGCGAATAAAGAGTTTTTTTTTTTTAACTTTTAAAGGGTATTTTTAAGGGACGCTCGAAATTTGTTGCGATGTCAAACTTATTGGGGATTGTTCAGTAGTGTATGACACATTAAGTTGGAAAGATATATAACGTTAATCAGCAAAACATCGAGCCTTATCTTCAAACCAGTTCTCCGTTCTGAACACATTCAGCAAAATACGTAATATATATCCTTGTCACCGTCTTACTGAGTTGAATATTCGACGTGTGTTGGTATTTTAATAACATGTATCTAAAAATGTGGTCTTTACCATGGTATTGTTATGGTTACAATTCATTTACAAAAATGTTGACTTTCTGCAACGTCCTGGATTTGCAGATCTGATCTAACTGACCATCAAAATTAAGGCAAACGATCATTGACAATGCTGCGTGTTGGCTAATTGATATCTGAAGCAGTTCTTAACCCAAATTTCGCAAAAAAAAAAAAAATATCTTGTGAACAAGCTAAATTCTTCAATTGACTAGAAAAACATATGAGAAGGCTACAATCCACTGTGCGGATCGTTGAATACCCTATCCCATCCTATCTGTAAAACTAAAATCCTCAAAAAGGGGACATGGCTAAAAATACGATGTGGATAAAATAAAGAAAATGACATGGTGACAACAAATTGTTCAGACTGTTTACAAAAAACTTTGACGGTTCTACAAAAGACAAGGTTTTCTCCTGCATATGTTATGGGGTAGTGTATAAAAATGGTTTTTATATAAAAACGCCCCCAAAAAGTGGGTGTGGGTTGAAATAGTCTATGGACGAAATGTTCATATTTATACTACTAATGATTCTGCATCAAAAGTTTTTTCGAAAATTTTAAAATTTGACCGAAAAACGTTTTTTATTAAAAACGCCCCCAAAAAGTGGGCGTGGCAAAAAACTTTATATGAACGAAATACAGATATTCAGATTGTCTAAATATGTTGTTCAGAAAGTTTTTCAAAATTCCTTATGGTTTGGCCAAAAAATACGTTTTTCTAAAAAGGGGGCGTGGCAGTGGGCGGATTTCAAACATTTTTACACTTGTTCTGCTGGGAGCAACAAAGAGCACGTGTACTAAATTTCATCCTTCTAGTATTAGTATTGTCAGTGTGTCTTGAATTTCCAATTTACAAGAATATTCAATCTGCAAAACACATAATGCAACAACGTGCTCCGGCGTCACGAAGTCATAAACCAATGATCTCGGGTAGACAAAACTATGCGTTCCTCATATTTATTGCATGTTTCCTGTACTTTACAATTCCTCCATTCAATTCTCCCTTAAATGCGTCAGAAATCTGCTAAGCTAAATAATGCACGGCAATAAAATCCATCACAAAAAAAGAAGCAAAAACCACCCCGAGCAGGCATCAGTTTTATAGTCAGATCTGGCCTAGGGCAACAGAAAATTCATTGTTTTATGGTTATGACCGACCGGCTGGTTGGTTGGTAAATGCATGTGTTCCCTCGTGTTTACACAGAGCTCGCTGTCAATAGTTAGTGCGACTGATAGATTCAATAGTCATTAAAATGACTGACAGATAAGTACACATGCAGCACCCATATATATGCAAGTTGTTCCATTTTAATGCTGTGGCCCTCTTTTTGTGCACTCCAGCCCGCAGTCAGTCAATACGCCCGCCCATGGTTGTTTAACGGCCCAGAACTCTCTGCCGGTACACACACATAGCTAGTCGAACGACTTTAACTAGTTAAAACAGTCTGGCATTGATATTGGAATTTCATGAGTTTGTCACTGAGCTTGGTAGGGGCGGCAACTGGAGGGGTTGGCAAAGTTAAACGACAACGACGATGGCACCATTGTGGGTGAAATGAACGGGGTAGATGAATGGATGAATATTAATATTAGCTGAGGAGCGCATTTGTTTTTAGAGAGACGAATTGAAAATGACGGCTTTCATCGGAAACGAATTTTAAAACGTAAAGGACTAGTAGTAATGAAGTGTCTCCATACTTAACTCCCCATATAGGTTGTTGAATGTGAGGGGTTGAATTTATAACATTAGTTTCTTGAGCTTGGAAGCTGTTCGAGGCTATGGCATATGGTTTGTCCACAACAATTGCGACTGAGCTTTTTGAATGGATATAGATTATTCCAAATGTATTCAACCCTATCTTTGCGAGTTAAAGATAAACGATTTTTTTACTTTTAAGAAACGGCTTCAACTATTTATGTTCAATATTCTGCAGCTCACACGCTTGAAAAGCCGTTGTTTGAAATTTGTTTAACGTTTAGGCAGGTTTAGTGGAGATTTTAGCTGAAATATTTTTACTAAGGGTTAAGAACGATTGGCGTAGACTTTTGATTTTAGATAACCTCACATAAAAAATCACAGACGGCTGAAGCACTATTCACTCCAATAAATCGAGTTAACGTTCAAAATGTAAGCACCAAAGCTAAGGAACGTTTTATAAGATTCACTGCATTTGTGACACTGAGCGACAAAGAAATATGAGGCTTGTCTCACATTTCTGTAGCTCCACGACCTGGACCTTATCCCAAATAGCATAGTAACGCGGACATACTTGGGCGGACATACTAATTCTGAACGTGCGTTACAGACACCCAAATGATCACAAATGACATTAATTGCACGGCCATTAACTTTCGACAACAACCTTCCACAGCTTAGTAGGGCAGGGCTGGGGTGCTCCTTAGTAGTTCGAATGAGTGCTTTACTAATAAATTGCCTTCCTAGCCCAAAGAAGTAATGGTTGACAAGAATATTGCTTTTGTTTAATTTCAGACGAAATCTTGTTATCAGAGTTAATAGCAGAGACGAGGTAGACAAAGTCCTAAAGTTATATCTGTCAATGGCGACGTTCTGTCCAATTCGTCGATGTTGTGTATCCCTTTGTGTTGAAAGCCTAAACTTGGTCTTATTCTCATTAACAGCTAAACACATTTTTGTCGCATCCTTCTCTATACTAGCAAACATAGCGTTTAGTCCGACCAATGCAATATCAACATCGTCGGCGTATGATAGTAGTTGCACCGATTTATGGAAGATTGTGTCTCTGATGTTGGCTCGGGAGTTTTGCACAATCCTCTCAAGAACAGTGCGTCGCCTTGTCTTAATCCTTTTTAACTTTCTCTTACAAAGAGAAAGATATTGTTTTCGTGAAAATTTTCGACCTCGAGATTTTGATTGATTATAACATTACGATGATAGCGGAGCCCAAAAAAGTGGTTTTTGGAATTCCGTCCGTCGGTCCGTCTGTCCGTAATGGTCTCCCCAGCCTAAACGGCTTGACCGATTTTCTTCAAACTTCGTATCCAATCTTGTTTTGGCCATAATTCTAGACCATTTTCTTTGTTCGCTTTTAGCCATGTTAACAACGGTACCTGCCATATAAATATTACACATAACCTCAATTTTCTCGAAAACGGTTCTAACGATTTTGATTAAACTTTATATATACTATAACCATATTAGTTTCAACAAAAGCGCATACCCAGTTTTTTTTCGAGAAAATCCATATAACGGATTTTGTCATTTAGGCCATATAAAGAAAATTGTGAATTTCTCGCAAACTATTATGTCAAATTGAATGAAATTTAAAATATATACTACTATTACAGCTGGAAACAATTCCACATAATTAGTTTTAGTCCAACTATCACTAAACGGAATTTTTAGTTTTGGCCAATAACGGAAAATCATTATTAATCATATTGACATCGATTCCTTCAAATTTCGGAGTAAACATTCGTATAAATACATTTAGACATTATTTATATCATTTTAGCATCAATAATCAAAATGCTTATGATTTGATCTAACGCATAACTTGCTGTGAAAGAGAAAGTTGCGTACGACCCAGTCGTGCACCCACCATTCGTTTTTATCGGATTTGTCGGTAGGTCGTCTGCGACCCTGGTAGAGCCTGTTTGTTGTTGTTAGCCTGCACCGCTCCTGTTTAATGTTCTCACATTCCAGGTGGAGATACGAACGTCGGTCGTTACCCGTTTTTCCTTCAGCATGTTCGTCAACAATAAAATCAGTCCCTTCCGTGGCTTTTGGTTACTTCGAGACAAGAATTGTTTTCCATGGGTGGGTAGTTATCCCAAAGCTTAATACGTGGCTCAGAAACAAGAACTATTCAGGTGCGGAATTGTAATAAGTGAACTACTTCGAGAAAACGTCTTTATAACTTCCTAACCGTTAGCAGACTAATTTTACCAATCATTCATTAAAGTTACATTCAAAATATAAGTGTTAAATGTTTTCACGAACAATCAAGGAGACATTTTATGCGCCATCGGAATGTTAATATTGAATAAATTTATAAAAAAACGATTTCCATATGAGGTTTTTTTGTTTTAATTGTTTCTTTGCAATATATTTGGACTATTTTTTAAGCAAAATCTGCCCTTTTTGGTTCGATTTTCACCACTTTTTTATGAATCTTGGGCTATAGCGAAGATTTCGAATGTTTGCATTGAGCTTGTCAATGGTCTGAGGCTTTCTGCCATAAATTTTGCTTTTCAAATAACACTTCAAAAAGAAATCAGGTGGAGTCATATATGGAGATCTGGATGGCCAGTCAATGTCACCATTTTTTAACACCACACGTCCAGTGATTTTTCTTTGCAGAAACTGCATTGTTTGATTTGCAGTATGATATTGCGCTCGTTAAAATTATTAACCATCCAGACCTTTTTCACCAATTTGTAGGCAGATATAATGAGCCATGGTTTTCATGGTTAATCATGGTTTTGGCACAAACGCCGTCACAGTCACTTTTCGGTTATGCAATGCTGTTTTATGTATCTCGTGTAGATTCTCCTACCTAAAAATAACTTAAAAACCATAACAGCCACAGCAAACAATTTTTTTTATTTTTTTGTTGGCCAAAATATTTTCGACGATTATGCACCTTAACGTGCATATCATCGAAAATATAATGAGTTCCAATGTACAGCGTCACTACTCAACTCAACCGGTCGATAAAAAAAGTTATTCAATGTTTACTTATCGACATAAAATTATCTCCACCAAAGCTCCAGCCCAAATAGTTTTTATTTCCTATCCGTTGACGTATTAAAGGAAGGTCCTGCCTTTAGTGGCGCGTACAAGTTAAAGACCTAGATAAAGGGAGAGGCGCCCATGTTAACCCCGGAATTGCCCGATATAAGCATAGAATACCTCTTCTTTAATTCGGCCTGACAATATCTGACTATAAGCACATTAGTTAGTTTAAGTGCAAGCCCGTATAAGCTGTATAAGCTCATATATTATAAATATGTAACCACAACCAACATAAATATTTAGATACATCGAATAAAAACTGAAACCGCTCATATTTCTAGTTAATTACTTTAAGCACTCAACTCTGTGACCTCCAGACAAAAAGCAAGCATTGCGGCAATAATCAAATACTTTCTCAAGTCACATAGTTATTACTTGACTTTATTCTTAGCAGAGAGAAAAAACGAAAACTATAAAAATCAGCAAACACAAGGCAGTTAAGTAAAATATATTTTTACGACCATCCTCTGGCAAACACCGATCGACTTACTCTGCAGATGTAAAAGCCAGTTTAATTGCAAGATTGACAGATGATTTTATGGAAAATGACTAAGCATTGGAAATCAAGACTAAAAACGCAACAATGTTGAGACAGAGTCAGAGTGAATAATAAGTGGATCATAAACAGATACTCTTGCATATGTAAGTGTTAATAGATACTTTAATCTGGAATGTTAAGGGTTCTGAGTTCTGACTTTGATATGAGGTTAGTGAAGAAACCGTTTAAAAGGAGGAAGCTGTAAACACAAAAGTCGTTGGACGAACAAAAAAACATGCTTAAAGATCACGGTATTTTTCAAATTTATAGTATACCTCGCTACTTTAAATTTTATTCATCTATCTGGTTAATTTAAGACAAATTTCTTTAAACTTTAACTTAAAGAAGCGTAAGACGATTAAGACAAATGCGAACTCCTTTGAGTATTATAGGAGCCCAGTGAGAAGTTATCTCATGCATAAAGTTGGCTATATGCTGTATCCGAAAAATTAACAGTACAGGGGTTATAGGGGAGCTCGTTCTTAAACAAATGTGCTTATGTACGCTTATAGGCCACCACTGAGGTATTATTGTATTAAACACAAAAATTTCCCCTGAATTAGAAACATAACAACATTCTTATTTGTAATTGTAATTCTATGAGAAAGAAGAAGAAAACCAGTGTGGTAAACCCGGGCTACTAGTTTCTTTCAAAGATTTATCAAATCTATTGCCATCGCAATCAAAACGAGTAGTGGGTGTACGACTGGATAGTGCCTACTTGAGGACTCCTTTTTAAAAATTTTATTGTAAGAACTCCTACTACAACATTTCCCCAGTAGATATACGTAGTATAGGGAAGTATTGTGATGTAGTGAAAATTCGAAGTTGAGATTATGTTTTGAGGTACCCCGAGTCCAATATATTAGTTTATAAAAATGTATGTCTGCCTTCCGGAGTCTGTGATCTGTAATCCGGAGCCTCAGTTTCGGCTGACTTGATTTGAAATTTCGGAAATTGATGATGATTCTACAGAAGGATTTTTGAAATTGGTGAAATTGGAACGTTAGCGTTGTTTTTACAGTTATTATTTGTCAACTGAGGGTAAGATTAAATATAAGAACTTAGTCTACCTCGGTTCCGCTTTTAACACTGACAACATCTAGTCAGAAATTAAACGAGGAATTATTCATGCCAATAAAGCACTCACTCGAACTATTAAGGAGATCCTATATAAGACCCTGATCATAACAGTCCTGCTCCATGGCGCTGAATCATGGACTGTATCATAAGTGGATGAAGAAATCCTTTGTAATTGTTTGCGTTGACGGGCTATGGAGACGAAGAATTAACCTAGAACTATACGAGCTGTACAGCGACATAGATGGCTAGGGCATGTAAAACGAATTGACACCAATACTCCGGCCCGCAGAGCCTCGATTCCCGGCCAGACGTTGGACGCACAACATGGAAAGCGAAACTGGAGACAGTTAGCTTAGGACCGGGCTAATTTGAGATTCATGTTGGTTAAGGCCCAGGTTCATTCCGGACTGTAGCGCCACTAAAGTAAGTAAGCAAGTGTTTTTCAACTGGTTTGTCTAAATGACGTTTTTGTTCAGTATGCATTGCCATGAATAGACTTACGTCGGAACTACATTTAATAATGTGGAAACAAATTTTTAAAATCAGTGCTCAGTTAAAAAACAGTTATAGAATTCTTCGGCTATATTTTGGTCGTCATAATCTATTCCTAAATCCACATTCAAATTCTGAACCAATTTTACACTATTTGACATTCATTCACCAAACAGAATGCGTAGAACCCGTAATAATGGAATATTGCTGCAGTAGCAAAGAGTATTCGTGAAGACCTTGATCAATGAATTCGTCGCCGTTCTCAAGCTTTGGCCATCTCTTATAGAACGTTGTGGCATATTTTGAAGTGTGATCTTGGTTTAAAACTGTATAAAATACAGCTTATTCAAGAATTGAGGCACTGAAATTGGTTAAAGTTTTAATTTTAGTTTGTGTGGGCTTGGGACAGCTTTAAATTGATTAATTTTTTTTATCAAAAAATTGTTTTTAGCGACGAAGCTTATTTTTATTTAAACGGCTGCTACTTAAATAAGCAACATGCCGTATTTGAGCGGATGAACAGCCAGAGCCAACCCTACCTACACCTACCAATGCAGCCCCAAAAATTCAATGTTTGGTGCGGTTTATGGGCAGTCGGCATCATCGTATTTCTTTAAAAATACTGAAGGAGCGCGTGTTACTGGTAATGGAGATCACTACAGAGCGATGCTCAATGCATTTTTGTTTACGGATATTCAAGATATTGGTGAGCTGACTTGTGGTTTAAACATGCTTCATGCCATACAGCTAACGAATCAATCGATTTTTCTATGCAAACGTTCGATAAAAACATCATTTCAAGAAATGGTCCTATAAATTGGACACCAAGTTCTCATAACCTGACATTTGATTTGATTTGATCAAACTTTATATCAAACGCAATACTCTTCGACATTCCTGGGAAAGTCTGTCCGATTCATGTCAGACCTTTTATTTCCATATTAGCCAAAATTGAAAATTCCGTTAAGAGACGTTTAGGGTTAAACTAATAATAAGATATTGTTATAAATAAAACTAAGATTGATTTTCAATTTAATTTATATAGTTTATGAGAAATTAGTGTTAAAATTTGGCCCATGTCCAAAATGTTTTATTTGAGTTTTGTGGAAAAAAATTAATAAGCAGTTTTGTTTTAAATGTCAACGGTAATAATCGTTTTAAGTTTTAACAAAATTGTAGCAACCTCTTTATATCAACGTCAGGTAGGTACCATAAGGTACCAATTCAATAAAATCTCGTATATAAAATTTAAAGGGGTTGGGTACGATATCCCGCTTTTTATAATCCCGACTTTTTAATTCCGCTTTTTATAATCCTGATTTTTAAAATTCCGTGTTTTATAATCCCGTTTCTTACTATCCCGCTGGTTTTGATTGCAAAAGCGGGATAATAACAAAACTTAAAAAAAATAAAAAAATTATTTTCAATTGCATTTTAATTAAATATTTTTTTTTTTTTTTGTTTTCCGTGGGTTGGTGGAAATCTTCATAGACACGATGAGCACGTGCCCAAAGTAGTGTGAGATTTTTACTCACTAAAACCACCACCCATTTGGTATTTCTATTGCAACTAAGTATTCGACTTATCCAGCAATTTTTTTTATCACGATTATATAATATGTTTGGCAGGTAACTTTCCTTTGAGAGTTCCTGCTTTTCCGCAATTATAGCGCGGTTTGTTATTATCGGGCCAAATCTAAGGGTTTAGTTCTTTGAAGACGCCGCAATATATTTGTTTCGTCCAGAATTTGGAGGACTGTTGTGTTAACGTGTCCTAATAAACGTTTTTTATGTTTTCGTGCAAAATTTTTTGTTTCATCTTTAACCGCGGGAATACCCAGATCTCTGCGTAGATCTTCGTTCCTTATGTACCACGGCGCATTGACGAATGATCTTAACATTTTGTTTTCAAAAGTTTGTAAAATGTTTAGATTCGTTTCACTGGTACAACCCCATAGTTGTATACCATATGTCCAAACCGGTTTTAGCACTTGCTTGTATAATAGCAGCTTGTTATCAAGGTTAAGCTTCGAATATTTTCCGAGCAACCAGTACAGTTCTCTGTATTTATTCTTAAGTTCTTCGCATTTCTTTTTTACATGCGACTTCCATTTTAATTTTGCATCGAGTGTCATACCGAGATATTTCGCTTCATTTGCAAACGGGACTCGAACCGTATTTAGAAATACAGGCAAATTGTTTGTCCGTTTATACGAAAAATCTACATGGATCGATTTGCTCTCATTAAGTGCAATCCGCCAGGATTTAGTCCATTCATTAACCTCGTTAAGAGCGTTTTGTAATTTAATATTTGTTTCCTCTATTGTTGTGGCAACTGCTAGTATAGCAGTATCGTCAGCAAACGTTGCAACTATTGTATCGTTTGTTTGTGGGATATCACGAGTGAATATGAGGTACAGGATTGGTCCAAGGACGCTTCCTTGCGGTACACCTGCCATTATTTCTTTGAACTCGGAATATTCGCTTCCAAGTTTCACACGGAAGAGTCTATGCTCAAGATACGATACGAGGATTTTATATAATTGTTCTGGCAAAACTTGACTTAGTTTATAAGTAAGGCCTTTGTGCCACACCTTGTCAAAAGCTTGCGACACGTCAAGAAATACGGCTGAACAAATTTTCTTTTCTTCGAAAGCTTTCTCAATTACATCTGTAATTCGATGTACTTGGTCCACCGTTGAATGTTTACTTCTAAACCCAAATTGATGGTCAGGTAAAAGACGTTTCTGTTCAATTATGGGGTGTAAGCGACCGAGTAATATCCGTTCAAAAACTTTTGAAATGATTGGAAGAAGTGAAATAGGCCTGTAAGATTTTATTTCATTCGGTGATTTTCCTGGTTTTAGAACCATAATCACTTCCGCGACTTTCCACTGTCTTGGTATGTATTCTAATCTGATTGCTGCATTTATAATAAAAAGAAGCTTAGTTAATGCTTTCCGAGGCAACATTTTAAGAAGTTCTCCTGTAATCAGGTCATAACCCGGAGCTTTTTTAGGCTTTAGTTTCTGTATTTCCCGTTTAAGCTCGGCAATACTTGCATATCTTACTATGTTATTATCGGTTGTACTCTCGAATATATTAATGTTTTCATTTTGCGCCGGACCATCAAATGGCTTAAATGTTTCCTCAAGATGTGAGGCAAAAACGTCAGCTTTTTCCTTATCGCTCTTTGCCCAAACGTCTTGAGTTACCCTAATGGGCGGCACAGCGATTTTTGGCCGTTTTATGACTCTAATTGCTTTCCAGAGCGAATAATTCGATTCCTTTCCAGCGGTTAGGCTTTGCAGATAAGTTTCTACTGAATGGTTTTTAAAGTATTTAATCGAATTTGATAGCAAATTACTCAACCGATTGAGATGTGTTTTATCTTGCGGGGCACGAGTTTGGTGCCATCTTTTACGAGCTTTTCTTTTTTGTCTTACTAAATCTTGTATTTCACGGGGGTACTTAATTTTACTATAGCTCACTATTTTGTTCTGTTGAGGAGTATTATTCCATGCTGCTTTTTGGATGGTATTGATAAATGAGTCAACAGCGACTTCGAGTTCCAATGGGGTTCTAAGCGATACACCCAGTCGGATATTATTTTCAATATCGTTTTTGAAACCTTCCCAGTTGGTTTTCGCGTTTGTTAATCTGGGTGGTTTTTCATTTATAATCAGTGACTCGCTCATTGTTAAAATGACTGGAGAATGATCAGAGGAAAGATCAAAGCATTCTTCAACTTTGATTCGATTGGACGGCAGACCTTTTACAATGAAAAAATCGATCAAATCCGGTATTTTTCTAGCATCAGTTGGCCAGTAAGTTGGTTTTCCCGTAGAATGAAATTCGGTATTGTACTTTCTACCTATATCATAAAGCATCCTACCTTTCTGTGATATGCATCTAGATCCCCAGAATGTATGTTTTGCATTAAAGTCCCCTCCGATGACAAAACGTTGTCCAAGGGAATTAAGCAAGTTTTCAAAGTCAATTTTCTCAACCTTGCATCGTGGTGGGCAGTAAATAGACGATATCTTCAGAAAGGATTGTCTGCTTTTGACTTGTATAGAGCTAACTTGCATTGTTTCGATTTCTAGTTTAAGATCAATCGAATGTTCGATACACTCTTTTATATATAGTGAGGCTCCACCTCTAGCCTTATTCGATGGATGTAGAGCATGATAGTCGAGGTAACCTTTTATTTTTAAGTTCGAATTACTCTTTGCGTGAGTTTCGGATATTAAACAGATGTCTATATCTTTTTCCTGCATAAATAATTTAAGTTCTCCAAGTTTTTGCCAAAGGCCATTGGCATTCCACGTAAGAATTTTAAGCAATCTATTCATGTTAAAGGTGGGGTACTTCTATTGCGAATACTATTTTCGAGCTTAACGAGCCTGTCAAAAATAAGTTTATTCGTTTTGCTTTGTTCCTCAAGTTTTGAAAGAATAATCGAAAATACATTTGAAACTGGGTCAGGTGAGATATTTTTTTGGGCGTTATTGGATACTGTAGCTTGAGCATACGTTTGTACATTTGGTTTTGGATGTACAAGATCCGAACGGATATCTGATGGCCGCGTAGTTTGTGGACATTTAGGTTCTTCGATTATGGCCTGCTTTTTCTTCGACATATTTTTAATCGGAATTTTAGGCTGTTGCTTGTTTAAATTTAATTTCTGTGAATTAATACTATTAAATTTCGTCCGTCTTTTTTGCAACTCTTTAGCTACTTCGCAGCCGCGATAATTTGCCGGATGATTGCCTTTACAGTTAATGCAGATAGCAAGAGCTTTCTTATCTGACATACAATCTACCGTCAGGTGATTGCCGGCACATTTTACACACCGCGGTTCTTTTTGACAATAGCTTTGCGTATGATTGTATCCTTGGCAGCGCTTGCACTGGGGAACTAGTTTGGAATCCTTACGCATAGGCTCTATTTTTACAACAATATTAAGTATTGTTTTTATTTCATAAATTTTGTTCAAACTTTCTGTTTTATCGAAAGTGAGTATAAATAAAGGAAGACCGCGTTTTATTACATTTCCTTCGCCATCTTTTTGCTTTTGGTCTCGTTTGACAATGTTAACGGCATCTATGACTTTATATTGCCTGTTTTTCAGATCATTTACAATGTCATCCTTTAAGCACGACGCATGTAACCCTCTAGCTACAACGCGTAAAGGCCTTTCAGATTTATTTTCAAAAGAATACCATTCTATTTTATCGATATTAAGCTTGCGAGATAATAGACGGTAACTTTCAGGGTCTTTAACGCAGACTTTCCATGTATTTTTTCTTAGCGAAGTTACTTGGTAGCCCGATAATGGCAACGATTTTAGCAAGTTATGCAACTTGTTAAAGTCGTCAATACCGATCACATTAATTGGCGGTGGGGGACGTTGTTTTAGCTGTTTCGCTTTGTTAATAATCTCTTTGTCGCGGTTTATTATTTCAGGAGAGGATACAGCTTTCCTCTTTTTAACTGGTCTTTTCTTTAAGATCCAGTCAGTTTCGCGACTGAGTTCTTCTTCATCCGTGTGGTATTCCGAATTCACGGGGCCGTTTGAACTTGTTTTTGGTATTTTAAATGAACTCTTCAGAGTCATATTTTCTTCCTTTAGATGGAGAATTTCTTTACGAAGCTCTTCGCAGAGCAGTTCGACATTGTTAAGCCTTGTTCGAAGAACGTCGTTTTCTTCCTTTAGGCTCTTATTTTTCACTGAGTCTCGTTTTTCGTGGGCTGACACTTCTGGTGTTGTCGAGCTCCTTGAGACACATATATTTTTTTGAGATCCTGATGTAGGTGACCTCGTTACCCTTGAACTTTTCCCGAAAGGGTTACACATTTGCAATAATTGGCTCTCCCCAGAATCCGTAGAGCCGACCTCCGTAGAGGGTGGATTTTCCAGTGAAACTAAATTGCCACCTGGGGTAGTAAATCTTTTCGTTGTACTCATTGCATTTTTGTTGTTTGTATACGCTTTACACTCGGTATACGGGGAGTGGATTTTAGTCGCCTTCTACGACAGGCATGCCTTACCTCGGGTATATTCTGACCCCTAACCCGAAGGGGGAAATTAAATATACCTTAACAAATATAGCATTAAAAATTAAAGAATACACTACAATTGTAGTCAAAAAAGAAAATATTAATCCTTAGTTCAATTGTATATTATCGGCGATACGCCGTTAAAAACCCTGTTTTACTAATTTGTCATATCTTTTTTATAATTTGAGCGCCTGATCTTGCTACATTTGTTTTTTTATTTAATTTAACCTGTCCATTGCTAATTTTTTTTATATCTGGTCGGACTACAAAGGCTTCTTTTGCTAGATCCACAATTATTTTGTACAGCCCAGCACTTTTTCTTCCAACTAAAACTTTTAATCTGCGATGCCACGCTTTAGCATTCGTAATTCACCATCGAGATACATTAAATCTTGCGGTATATTGATTTCTCCTATGCTTTGAAGTTCTTTAATAGACGATGATCGAACACGCGAAATTTTTTGCTTTTGGGCAGAAGAAGATGGAAAGCATGGTCTTACAGATGGTTCACATTCGAATACACTATCACGTACAATCTGCGATGGATTTAAATAAAGTGATTCTGTCACTTCTTTTACGTTGGCATTTGCATACTACTAAAGTACAGAAGTCTTTTATATTAATATTTTAAAAATTGCCATTTGCATACTACTAAAGTACAGAAGTCAGGGTAATGGGAATGCTCTGATGGTGATTTTTTAATAATATGTTCTCCGTCCAATAAAGTTGTACTGAGTCTTCCCTTGCTAAATTTATTTTTTCTCTACGAACAGCTTCATCGGAAAACTTCTCCTTCTTATTTTTCAAGATGATAATCGTAGCCATCAACAATTAGTTTTCGGCCAACTTTGTTAGATTTAACTTGGCTTATCGAACTAATCGCGGAGCAGAATAAGCTCACTGTGACAATTCCAAATAAAAATATAAATTTGATGCAATATACCTTAACGATATCGGTAAAACAGTTACTCTTTACTATACGCTAGGATTCTTTTTACAAAAAAGCAAAAGCAAAAACAAAAGTGTACAGTGGAGATAGATAAATATTTTATTTTGTATATAATTAAACATTCGGTTTGATACTGCACATTTTACACAGAGATTTGATAACAAGTACTTTTCTTCTCAAACATTTTATATATATTTGATTATTAGATAACTAGGAAAGACAAATATAAGATCGTTGTTTGGAGAAAATTACAAACAAAAACTCCAAATATAAAGAGAAATAAAAATTTATAAATAAAGGAAAAAAAAAAGGTTATGACTTGCATATTAGTTTTGATACATACATACCTCAAAGTATATGGATCGACTCTGAATCGCTAGCTGAGTTGATTTAGCCATGTCTGTTCGTCCGTACGTCACCAGTTTTTGGGCCTTAAATTTTGAGCTATCGATTCTGAGTGGATCCATATACTTAATGGTATATCTAGCTAACTTATTTCTCTATGCTACAAAATATGTATCAAAACTAATATAACCCTATGGGATAGGGTATAAAAAGCTTGGCGGGATTTGTCGGGATTAGACGGGCTTTTAAAAAGCGGGATTATAGTAGATCGGGATTTAAAAAAAGCGGTAGTTTATTTGACGGGATTTTAAAACTTTTTTTGTGATTTTTGAAAAAAAAAAAATGGGATTATAAAAAGCGGGATTCCCAATTTAAAGCAGGCACGCCCAGACGTTTAACCGTTTAGCGAGAATGTAAGGTTTAATTAAAATCTTGATTCCTATTTTTTTTCACGAAACCTAGTGCACTAATAGGTCGTACGACTTATATTATATTGATAACCATATATGGAAGTTACCATTAACATTGAGGATACAACTAAAAATATACAAAGAATAGGTTAAGAATAGGTCGTATAATTAATTTCAAGAAAATCGGTAAAGTCGTTCGTGCGACAGAAAATAATGATTTGCCTTAAAATCTCAGAAAAGAAATTCTTATAATCATAGTTCCATATAATGTTTATCATTTAATTTTAACATCAATACAAAAATGTATGTTAGAGGTTTCTATTAGTTGGTCAAGTTATGAAAATCGTCAAATTTCCCCATGTAGTTGGTATTTGATCTCAAAACCTACCTCGCAGTGAAGTTTTTCATGAAACCAATATTTCCCACATCGAAACAAATAGAAAAAGATTTAGAATCGCTTAAGATAATACGAAATAAATTTTCAAAGGGGTAGGTGGGTAACAATGTTAACATATTGCATTACATTATATTAAACAAAATACAATTCGCCTGCTTTATGTTTAGTAACCGCAACATCTGAATTCTGAGCACAGGAAATGAGGAATAATCAACAGAAACAAAGCATTCACTTCGAATGTGCTCTCCATCTCTCTCAATCTTCAGCAGTGATACCAAACGTCAAAAATTAGCCATTGCATAATTTTTTAGCAAGCTCCAGACCCCAGAGGCCAGAGCAGTTTAAAAATGTAAAGTTCAGATTCACTAACCTAATGTCAAAACATATCCACTTGTTACAATTTTAGCACACCAAAATTGTAACCACACGGCATAGGATAACGGCGCAGTACTCGATTAACACGCGTCACGCAAAGGCATCTTCAATTTTGATAAGATCCATTTCGAAGAATAAAAAATGTAATTTCGCCCAACGTGGGGCTCGAACCCACGACCCTGAGATTAAGAGTCTCATGCTCTACCGACTGAGCTAGCCGGGCAGATGTAAAATTATTTTTCCAATAATGTTCAGAAAACACAATCCAACCCACATGTGACATTTATTCGTCTCTATCGAAAAATAGATAACCACGTGCTTATCATGTGGACACCATTCACAATAATTAATGAACGAACGATACATGTGGTACGTCAAAGAAAATGAAGACCAGCCAACATATAACTATTCATATTCGAGTTAGAATTTAAAACGCCATGAAGCATTAAATCCGTGCTCATCACCACTCCCATGGCTACCATTATCATTGGCATGTCAGCATACAATTTTCTTGCATGACTGCGGTTCTCATATCTAACATTACATCCAACCATCAATAACGCTCGATGATGAGTAGCTTTACATTGCGCCCGTCAGTCGTCGCATTGAATCATTAAAAGAATCCCAGCAGATTAGAACTTCGCAGTAGGCACACCTGAGAGGGATGTCGGCACAACATGGAAAAGCAGAGCTATTTGTTTCATATAAAGGTACGTGTGGTTACTTCGCAACAATAACCATACCAGCAGCAGCTTCGAAAGCCATCGTATGTAGTGACCTAGAAATTGCACACGGCTTGTTTTACGCTAGCGTAGGCACCATTTACCTTGAAAGGAACAAAACTTCACGCCAATTCTAACGCACACTGATTGAAGCCAGAGGAGACACGGTCTTAAAGTTGGTTGCATATACATACACCTACATGCAGTGAACGATACTCGCGTTCGCGTTACAACAATTTGGACCCGATGAGGATTTCTGTGCAATTCATTTATTGTAAAGAAATAAGAAATAACCAGAGTACATATACAGTGAGGGCATTTTTTCATAGGGTCACGTGAATTTAAAAATTGGATGCGAAGTCGGTTTTTAAATCTGAAGAGCTAGTTTGCTCTTTTTTTAAATTATTTTAAATTAAAGCCTGTGGGTCATATTAAGGAAAAACAAAGTAACATATATATGAAGGATAATCCTATAAGTGTGCGGTGTAAATGTAAAGCTCTTTTTATAAACGACCAATTCTATTGTTGTTCAAAGATCAATGTCGACGATTTCAATAAGATATTGGGTAGTCCGCAACTACAGCTCATCACAAGAAAAGCCTAATTTGACGTAGAATGCCCGGCAGAATTGAGGAATAAAAGGCAATGCTAAGTCACTAAAAACGCTTCCATAAGCAAGAAGGAAAAATTATCACCGTCTTTTCCGAAAGGTCGACTGGATAAGAGATATAGCAACAGCCAAAGTTATCATCCTTGGCGATTGTAAAGTGTACAACTCCAATTGGCTACGGTACTCGAACAGAACGGATGACAAAATGTTTACCATAACCATGAACTTGACCAAACTTGTCGAAAAACGAACACATATTCCTGATATCCATAACAACTTTGAAAATATCTTGGACAAGATCTCAATCTCTGCTATAGTATAGATCTTACTTGCCAAGGATACAAGACCATCAACGAGTGTTATGGAACTACCGGATAACTTACTGGGATAACCTGCGTTACTTTAAGGTTTCGCTTTCTTGAGAAGAACTTTCTTTTACAAAAAGTGATGTCAATACTTGGCAGCAACAGAGATAATTCTTCACTAACTCAATCTATAAAAAACAGGATCCAAGCTTTCAAACAATAACGGGAAAAGAGAATTTTCCATCAACCAGCGAAATATAGCCAACCGTAGGCTCAGGGGCATTTTGGTCCATTGCAAAATTAGTCGATAATAATTCTACTCACTCTTAATCAGAACTGATGGATCGCTAGCTACAACACAAAGGCCGACCTTCTCGCTAGAATGTTTTCAAAAAATTCAACTTTGAACAAGCATCAAAGATGGTTGAAGTAGCCACTGGACCTGACGGAATTCGACCTATTGCACCCGATCTGTGCGATTTTATATGATCAACAGTTTTTTTTTAGTTGCTGCCAAATTGCTCGAATCTGTATTTTCAAAGGTAATGGAAAAAACAATTAGAAATGGTTTAGTAAATATGGGTTCCGAAAGAAACGCTCAACTGGAGACCTGCTAAGTTATGTACCCACCTATGGATAGTGGGCACCTACCATGGAAAATCATTGAGCATCGTGAGCTGTTCCGCTAGATATTTCCAAGGCTTTCGATCGAGTATGGAACAGGGCTTTGCTACCCAAATTGACATGCACAGCTTAAAGACAGATTTTTGCAAGTAGTTGTGGATGGCGTTTCGTCAGACAGATTCTTTATAAACGCAGGGGTACCTCAAGTATCAATATACACACCAGCAGAGATGCAAAAGAGAAATTTTACAACGGGGAAAGGAAAATATTGCTTAATTTAAGTAAATGTAGTACACAACATTTACTCGAAAATACAAGTCTACAGTTCCGCGAATCGAAATGGAGCTTACCGTCGTCATATCAGAAAAATGCATGCATCTGCTAAGCATTCCAATTGGGTCAGATGTATCAT
Organism: Rhingia campestris; assembly: GCA_932526625.1. NCBI lineage: Eukaryota > Metazoa > Arthropoda > Insecta > Diptera > Syrphidae > Rhingia > Rhingia campestris. The sequence goes on along the minus strand of OW052182.1, from coordinate 148,346,931 downwards.
GGCAACCTCTTTTGCCAAAAAATGATAAAACTCTTTTGCCAAATCTGTAGCGTATCTCAGAGCTATGAGATATTTTACACCAACGCAGCTTCTTCTTCAGTATAAAGCCCTTTTTCGACCAGGTCTTGAATACTTATCTCATGTTTGGAATTCGGACCCGAAACATACCATGATCTTACTGGATTCTATCCACGTTGCATTGCAACGATATACAACTATACAAGACACACTGTTGCAGCTCATAGACACAATGTGCATCTAAGAACGACACAAATAACAAAAACTCTTCTTCTTATAGAACAAGCAAAAAAATGGAACAAACTTACAGGAGACCTATTTTTAACAATTTACAACTATTTTCGCAAGTATCATCTCATCTCAAAAATGTGCGATCGACTATATGAAAACATCCCACACTATAGTTCTATCTGCAAACGATTACTTTATCATGACTTGCTTTTGTATGGGAATTTTTTTTTTCGAATTTTCCAACATCCAATGGTTGAGTAATTTCTATGTTCTCTATTTTCGCATGTATTCCATTCTGAAAGCGTTTAGATGCACGACTGTGTGTAGTGAAAGTATCTCTTTATAAAATTGTACATCTGCTTGTATTTGCGATGGATGCATTTAGACATGTGTTCGTGTGTAGTTTATACATGAGTGCATATACTCCGAATGATTGTGATGGGAGAGAGAGGAGGAAGCTTTTGATTAGAACGCACATTTATAAAATTGATTCTAGATTTCGAATCGAGTATCTTGTGTCTGAATAAAGTATGTGGCCCATTAGCTCAGTTGGTTAGAGCGTCGTGCTAATAACGCGAAGGTCGTGGGTTCGATCCCCCCATGGGCCAGCAGTTTTTTTTGTAGTTATTAATAGTATCCAAGAATGTTTGTATTCATAAGAGTTGTTTAAGTTGTAGGGAGGGGACTTTCAATAGCGGTATCCACGTGTATAAAATATTAACATGATATGTCCTCTTGGAGATTATGTTAGGTGTAGATGATAAAGACGACAGGTTATTAACTATTAGAAGGAGATAAATAGTTGAGATAGATATAACATAATTTATATAGATGCACTAAGAATCGCTAGCTGAGTCGATTTAGGGCCTTAAATCTGTTCGACGAATCAGACCAACTTCACAAATTTTCAAAATCCGCCGACTGCCACACCCAGTATTTTGGATTAAGCCATAAGAAAGTTTGAACAACTTTATTCATGAGATATTTAGAGTTATATATTTCATCCCTATATACATTTAAGCAAAGCACACTTTTTGGAGGTTTAAAAAACCTTTTTTTGGTTAAGGAAAGACGAAATGGCATAGGGTATTACAAGTCTATCCAAAAATGTTGAGCTAGGATAATGAATTCGGTAATTAAGCTCTTTCTTCATGGCTCCAGTACAAGTATGAATATTTTTAATATCTTGACAAGGTGGGTCATGACTAATGTCATAATGTTAATGTGTCATAATATTTGCAATTGGCGTTAAATGTTATTCGGCTTTAAATAAATTGTTGAAGACTCATAGCGACTTAAGTTGATCACAAGCAAAGGCCCGATACGCTCCTTAAGAACGCGGAATATTTGTAACCGCCTACTTGATCAAATTTCTGGTCTGTTCTTTTAAAACAGCGTGAACTTGAATTTCTCCAGACTTCTTTCATAATGGCTGGCCAGTCCCAATCCAAGAACCTCTAACTTAACATAATTTACCAAAAAGTAATTAATGAGTAGACTAAAAGCCCGTAAAGTTCTTAGGGAGCGCAGAAACATTTCGCTTATCATTATTGAGACCCTAACATCCGATGTGCTGCCTTTGCATGTCGGTTTCTTTGCGATCAGATTTAAACATGCTAGAGCAGAGGACTTTTATAGCATTGTCGACGCACCCGTCACGTGTTAGCCCTTGTCCCTTGCGGCACGCAAGAATAAAGTCCGATATTTGCATGTTCTCCATGTATTTATCATTGGGGTAGTTCCCGGAAAATCCGGCTATTGTCACTATATCGCTTGCCTTATTTAGAAAATTCTAAGTTCTATAAGCTTAACCCCATCCTGGCTTTCGATACAATCAGGATCGGAGACGAATAGCCGTATCTTTTCCATGCAGGATGGCGCAACATTCAATATAAGATATATGATTGGTCTTATAATGGACCTGTAGCACATGAGTTTTATCCTTGAATCAAGTTTAGTGCTTAATTTTATTTTCCTTGTCAAAGCGTAAACCTTCTTGCCCCTCAGCAAGTCAAGCATCTACCCTTTTTGATATGTAGACTCTGGTAAAACCAGATGCAAAGATATTACCCACCATAAGGTGGTTAAAGACACTTCCCATCGACAACGGTTGTCCCTGATGTCCAATCATGGCCAATTTTTCCCTGTATTCTAGCTAGTATCGCTAGAATACCAAAGCAATGGGGTTCTGAAATTATCTTTTCAAATTAATTTTGAATTTTCAATTTGCAATCATCACGGCAACTCTCACATTTCCTGTAAGGAGCCCGAATCCCTAGTGATTGTGAAGAAAAAGCACAGAGGAGTAACAACATAAACAAAGCGTCCGGTTATAGCTATCATTTTAAAGCACCAAAAATATTAAAGTTTTGATTTAAAACTTTCGCAGAAATTCGCTGCTTGTTTTTGAATGATCCAGATTTATTTTCCCAAAATAATGATTGTCATTCTATATAAATGAAGCATGTTCGTTGCGGTTCAGCAGGAGTGTGTTCGATTGGGACCGTCGGAGTAGATGGCAACAGGAGAACCTGCTGTGGTGGCTACAAATTTAGTTGAGTTAGAATTAGTTGACTTATTAATTGTATGGCCGACTTGTATACTTTAAGGTTTACGTTAGGTTCAACAGTCAGGATGGCACGAAAAAACACAAAAAATACAAAATGCTTGCTGTGGCTGTTCTAGTTTTTAAGTTATTTTTAGGTAGTTTTAATTAGTTTCTAAGTAGTTTTAGTTAGTTCATACGTAGTTTTAATTAGTAAGTAAGTTTAAATAAAATTAAAAAAAAAGATACAAAACCAAGTTTTTTTTTCAATGTTTCTTGTTAAACAAAATAATATATATATAATAAAATAATTAAATTAGATTTTAGGCAGAAAGGCATTAGTTTTTAAGTTGTTATTATTTAATTTAGGGTGCCCGAAGAGGACCAGTAAGTTAGTTAAGTTAGTAGAAAAGTAGGCTAGTTTCTCATTAATTTTTATCTAGCATGTAAGTTAGTTCTAAGTTGAAGTAAATTAAAAATTAATTTGAAAAAAAAAGCATGTTCGTTTCAATGATTTCTTTTGTATGATCATCCCTCATCTCAAGTGTGGGTGTTTCTCACAGTGGTGATTTAAAGGACAGCATTGTCTAGTGGTTGAAACAGTCAACTTATATAATACAAGTTCAGTTTTTTTAATGTTTTGTGTTCCAATGATACTATTTATGATTGGTATAACTAGAGCTTACGAATCAAAAACTAACACTCTTAGCAATAATGATCATCGTGAACTGCTAATTCATTAAACTTTATTTATAAACTTAGAAATATTTGAAGGCTAAAAGCTTATTTTGATTCATATTATCCATTCAAGGATTGTACGTGGCCCATTAGCTCAGTTGGTTAGAGCGTCGTGCTAATAACGCGAAGGTCGTGGGTTCGATCCCCCCATGGGCCAGACATTTTTTTATATATCCCAACCCATCGATTTATATTAGTCTTGACACAAAGTTTATATAGAACACTAGCGGACCCGACAGAAGTATAGATAAATAACTTAGATATAGACTACAGCGCCATCTACCGGGTTGACTTTGAATATAAACCATCTAGGGCGCCACCCAAACGCATACAAACAAATTCATTCAAATCTGTCAAGCCGTTTAGGGGGAGTTCAGTGACATACACACGTAAGAAGTATTATATATATAAAGATATAGATAAATAACAAAGATAGGCATAGCGTTATCGGTAACATATTCGGCCCTATCGAGGTATCCGTCGGAGCGGAAAATTCTCCGATTTCGTACGATTCGGAAGATTTTTGCTTCGAGGTATTCCTCCGAAAAGCTGTTCGGAATATTTCTCCGACATTTTGTAACGCACCCCGGCGAATTGCGTTGAGGTGCATTTTTCATGCGATTTTTGACAGCTAAGTGCCATTCTTTCTCCGATTTCCTCCGACACAAATTCTTCGCGGAATTTATTTACGAATTGTAGTGAAGTGAACCCGTCGCATTTGGGAAGATTTTTTTTCCGATGACACATACCTCGAATGGAATTTTAACCTCCGACGAAGTATGCGTTGCGGAAAATTGTCCGCTCCGACGGATACCTCGATAGGGCTGATTATCTGTATGTTACCGATTTGTGGCCCATACTTTTGGGGATAAAATGATGAAATTAAACTCCTTGTTGCAAATGTAAAAATTATAATTTTTATATTTTTTTAATTTTTACATTTCGTTCAACAAAGAGTTAACACACTAAATTTCATTATTTTTTTAACTTCCACTCACTGCCAGACCAACTTTGAAAAAAAAAATGGTTTCTGAATGCCATAATGTGCAACTGATCTAATGAAATTTTTAAGGGAGTTTTCTGAATAAAAAAAATTAAATCTTTGGGTAAATAAATTTGGTACCTATATAAAAGCTTTCTCGCATGTTTACTAAGGTCAGTTGTATAATGCGACCAAAGATAGACTATTCGGATACGGATTTGTCTTAAGCGACAGACTTCCAAAAAAAGGCCAAATTCTCAAATATGAGCTTCGTATTTATTGACACTTTATTTTGTCCGCCCACTTTTTGGGGGTACTTTCATAAAAATACCCACAGCCCAAAAGTCTCATTTCTATTTAAAAAAAAAAAATTAACAACTCTTTTATTTATAGATTTGGAGTTCGTTTTTTTTTTTTTGTTTCAATTGTTGGTGCTTGTACTCAATTGCCGGTAAGCACAATTTTATGGCGTTAGAAATGGTCCAACAGCACCCACTATTCGTGCTGTGGTGGTCAAAATTGAGCAGTATGGGGACGTTGGAGATGTGAGGCGTGCTACTTTTGGGCCACTTTGTGTTTGAGAAAGTGAACTAGCTCTCACTAGCCAAAATGAATTAACTCCAGACAAATTTACTGGTAGGACTAGTTCAAAAATATATGAGTTAATTCAGTTGGGACTTGGTTTATTATGAACTAAAACAAATTCTACTCATTATGTATAATATAACATACCGAATTGTTTAATATCAAATCCCATTTCATTCTTAAATTAAACATTCCAAAAAAGTGGACGTGGCTAAAAGCTTTATAGAATGAAATATACAAAATGATATTGTCTGTATATCTTGATTAGACACCTTATCAAGTTCTTTGTCCTTTGACCAAAATCAACGTTTTGTTTTCTAAAGGAGGACAGATTTTAACAAAAATATTTATTTCCGTACTGAATTCATGAACAAAGACCTTATCTACCAAATTTCATTATTCTAGCTCAACATTTTCGGAATTACCAATATACCTCTATGACCTATCTCATAAGTTAATGCATTTTATATGAAAAAAAAACACTTTTTATAAGAAACCGCCTTCAAAAGTGGGGATGGGTTAAAATGCTCTGTAAACGAAATGTTTATTTATTTATTTATTTAATTCATCTATCGAGTTACCTCTTACAGTTTGCTAAGCTTAACCTATATTCCATTTTTAATTAATAATACATACTTAAAATACATTTCTGTCGAGACTTAAATCTAAACTAAATTTAAGTTCGTTAAATATTCTCATACACCTTGAGAATGGTTCATTTGAACCGTAATTATATCTGTGCAACGGAATATAAAACAATTGTCTGCCACGAATATTTCTTCTGGGAACATAAATATTTAAAAAAATTAAGTAGCTCGGAGCATTTAATATGGTAAGACAGTACATCATAAACAAACATAACACAATTCACATGCCGACGATTTTGCAGAGAATTTTAATTAAAAATCTAGTAAAAGACTTTTGAATTTTTTTGATATGATTCTTTGAGAGTTTATATTTAGGATCCCATACGACTGAAGCATATTCCAGATGGGGACGGATAATTGAAGTATAGATAGCTTTAATTGCATAAGGATTGGAAAATTCTGAGCAATTTCTTTTAAGAAAACCTAACATTGAGTTTGCTTTTGCAACCATAAAATCGATATGCAAGGAAAAATTCAATTTTTCGTCGAAGATCTTTCACTTCCGTTTGTCTAATTAAAGTAGTATTAGAAATACTATATTCTTGTAGAACAACAACTTAAGATCGGTGAAAGGATATGAAATTATGCACAAATCAACTATTGAAATTATATCATCCTGTATCTTAAGGCAATCATGCATGCTTTTTTTTCACTGTTGAAAATATTTTAAAATCATCTGCATATAATAAACCAGTTAAAATTATAAATAATTAGAAAATTCTCCGATTTTGTACGATTCGGAGGATTTTTGCTTCGAGGTATTCTTCCGAAAAGCTGTTCGGAATATTTCTCCGACATTTTGTAACGCATCCCGGCGAATTGCGTTGATGTGCGTTCAGGAGCATTTTTCGTTCAATTTTTGACAGCTAAGTGGAATTCTTTTTCTTCGCAAAATTTATTTACGAATAGTAGTGAAGTGAAACCGTCGCATTTGTGTAGTATTTTTTTCCGATGAACATACCTCGAATGGAATTTGAACCTCCGACGAAGTATGCGTTGCGGAAAATTGTCGAAGTATTTCCATCAAAATTGTTTTGTTTTCTTTAAAATTTTACCAAAAACCGGTTTTCTTAAAAACGCTCAATAAAAGTATGCGTCGAGAAAAACTTCTAGACCAATTTTTCATAAATTCCTTACGGTTTGACCAAAAATAATTTTTTAATAATTTAAAAAAATAAAGAATTCCTGAACCAAATGTGACGTACGTACGGACGACAGGTATGGCTAAATCGACTCAGCTAGTGCATTTGAGTCGATCCTTATTCTTTACGATATGGCTATTGAAATTATATCTCATTGGATATATTCAGTTCAATTTCTTAAAAGTAAATAAGAATGTAGGACTTGGTTTTGTGAGAGTACGAACACAATTTATTTTACTTTTTACTTAATTAGGTACACGGATAACAAATTATATGCTACAAACAAGAATTATATAGTTGGAAGATTGTTATGTAATAGAAACAAATATATATTTACATAAAATATACAGGATAACGAAGAAGGTGTAAGGAATGTCCCTGATTTACAGATACTTAACTTGAATATAGAAGTGAGGTGTTCATTTATCCTATGAAAATTATCTTTTATAAGTCCAAAAGGTCTTGATAAATAGATTTGGATGTCATCTGCATAACGATTGAAGGATACACTACTACTAGCTACATCATCAATAAAATTACAAAAGAGAATTGGACCTAGGATTGAACCTTGTGGCTAACCATAACTCTAATATTTCGTATTAAAAAGGTCCTCATTTACTAAAGCTCTTTGGGAATGGTTGCCTCAATAATTACTTATAACTCGGACAGCCCTATCATTGAAACCAAAATAAATATATTGGCATAAAAACATAATTCCACTTTATTTTTCATTTTGAATTCGTTTGGACACGAAACTAACAATTAATTCATAAAATAATATTGAGGCAGTCCATTTCCCCGTACAAACGCAATGGTATGCCTTTTCTGGTACACATATAAAAGAGGATATACAATTTTTGAATATTTAGTCTTTATTAAAACATTAACATCGATTGTGTTGTTTAGCAGTTTGTCTTAGAAAAGCGGTTCTTATAACAGCGGTTTCTACAGACATAACGCTGAAGTTTTCGTTGTTTAACATGTTAATATATTTTATTTGTGTACAATATGAGACAATAAGTGTAATAAAGTTTTTGTTTCTCACGGTTTCCGTAAAGGCAATGTTAATACATTCCCTGACCTAAGCAATGTTGGATGGCATGGCGGTGAAATGTATCATTAAACTGTATTGGTTTCGAATAATCCAATTTGCAATACAACTAAAATATTCCGTCGTCTCACCGTGTCTGCATTTTTTTTTTCATGTTATCTGTTTAGTTTTAGTTTCACTCATGTTTGAAGTACAATAAGGTGCTTAACACATACACCCAACTGTGTATTTTAGTAGGCAGCAATGACCCTCCTTGATGGGCTTCAAATAAGATTCTTGGCTTCCCTTTGTGCATACACCAAATTTACCCAAGTGAATGATTTATGTAAAGATACATATTAAAAGTAACTTACATTGATTTTGCATCCAATGCTCTTTTCTTGATTCGTGATATATCCAAATAAGTCGCGTTTTAATCTTTCTTTTACACCATGCACTATTATTTTTTTTAATTCATTTACTATTTACTTTAAGTTAAAATAATTATTAATATAAATTACGAAAATATCAAACACATAAACAAATAAAAAACACTTTCGAATGACAAATTGAATACGAGTGCGCAGAATATAGCGGTAGTTATTCGTATAACTAATGCTTTATGTATAAAAATGGCAGTATAGAGTATTGAGAACTTTATTTTTTTATGTTTGTTTTTTTTTTTCTGTTGAAATAGTTTTGCGGTACAATTATCACCAGAAGTTTAAATCTGTAAAGAAAATAAGAAAAAAGCAACGAGATCAGTAAAATGTTTGTAAGAAAAAATAAAGATATAAGCTAATATATTATAAGCCGTTACTTGGGGTTTTAATATACATCGGCATTTCATTCTATCTAATATTCTTTGTCACCCATATAATTTGAATCATTGTATTGAGGAAATTCCGTATTTGAGCTGTTGTGGTCCATTCTGTGGGTTCAATTTTCGACTAATCTTTCAAGCATATCGACCGGTATGCCATTACTAACACGAGTTATGTTGGCTTTCCAAGCTTTAATCGATTTGGGTTTATCGACATAAACAAGATATTTCACATATCCCCAAAGAAAGTAATCCAATAGTGTAAAATCACAAGATCTTGGTTCCCAATTGACAGGACAATTTATTGAGATGATGTTTTCATCGAACGTTTCCTTCAATAAAGGGATTGATTCGTAAGCTTTATGGAATGTAGCGCTATCCCCTTGAAACACAAGTGAGAATTGTTGGCAACAAAAATCCACTGATCATTGCATTGCAGCGACCTCCATTGAGAGTAACACGCACTCCTGCAATAGTTCATAGTACGTCCTCAGATAGGCTGGGGATAAATTCATAAGCATTCATGGCAGGGTAAGTAACTATTACGGTTGAATTGTTAAAAGAGCGGAATGCAACTAGCTAACGGGTGATCCAAGTAGAGATACTTTTTTCAATAGCCTTTTTTGACAGATCACGTGTGAGTCGTGTCATGCTGTCATGTTATTTTTGTTTAGTATTGTTTGGCATTTCATAATGGAAAGACTTACGCGTGAACAACGTTTACAAATTGTTCAACTTTATTATGAAAATTCACGTTCTGTGAGGAATGTATTTCGTGCACTTCGCTCAACTTATGGTCAACATAATCGGCCTACTGAGCGTACTATTCGCAACACCATCACCCATTTTGAGACCCAGCATTCATTATTGGATAATATTCGACCGAATAGACCACGTCCAGCACGCTGTGAAGAAAATATAGCGGCCGTAGCTGAGAGTGTAGACGAAGACCGCAGAGAGTCGATTCGGCGCCGTTCGCAGCAACTCGGACTGACGTATGGAACGACTTGGCGCATTTTACGTCAAAATCTTAAATTGAAAGCGTACAAAATACAGCTTGTGCAACAACTACGCTCGACCTTCCCAAGCGAGATCGCTTCGCTCTATGGGCTCTTGAAAAGTTCCAAGAAGATCCGACGTTTTCGAGGCAAATTTTGTTTAGGGATGAGTATGTAAACAAACAAAATTGCCGCATTTGGGACGAAGAGCAACCTGAAGAGATTGAAGAACTGCCACTTCATCCAGAAAAAATAACGGTATGGTGTGGTTTGTGGGCCGGTGGAATCATCGGTCCATATTTCTTTAAAAATTATGCCGGTGCGAACGTAACCGTCAATGGCGACTGTTATCGTGCCATGATAACCGACTATTTGATGCCAGAAATTGAAGCTCGTGATCTCGGCGACATTTGGTTTCAGCAAGACGGCGCCACTTCCCACACATCGCATCAATCAATGGACTTATTGAGAGAACATTTCGGTGAGCACATAATTTCACGTTTTGGGCCGATCGATTGGCCACCAAGATCGTGTGATATCACACCGTTAGACTTTTTCCTGTGGGGATATGTAAAGTCAAAACCTTATGCCGACAAACCCGCTTCGATTCAGGCCTTTTGGAGGAAAACATCACGCGTGTCATTCGCCAGTTACCAGTCGAAATGCTCGAACGAGTGATCGAAAATTGGACTCAACGGATGGACCATCTGCGACGTAGCAACGGCCAACATTTGATAGACATAATCTTCAAAAAATAAATGCCAAAGAATGTTCTTTCAAATGATAATAAACATTCTCCATTAAATTTGAATTTTCTGTGTTTTTTTTCTTTAAAAAAGTAGGGAACCTCGAAATGGATCACCCTTTATTTCAATGGAACATCTGTTGTTATAATAGCGGTAAAAGAGTGTAAGGCCGGAGACATTCCCTTCAAGCAAGACTATAGAGTTCGCAATGGCTGAGTCTCCAATCAGTTCTATCGCACGCTTTGGTATCCTATTCAGTAGGTGCCATGATGTTTTTGCTGTACCTGACTAGATGTGGGCGTTGAACTCAAGTTTAGGGTGTATATACGCTATATATATATTGAAGCCAGATCAGAAGGGGTGAAATATTTCTTGCATTGGTTAAGGTTATTTCGCGAGAACGAATATGAAAAGCTAAGTGTACTGTCATCAGCAAAGAAATGGTTATGATTAGAAGTTGCAGACAAGAGGACTTGAAACTGTCCAATACAACTTGAATTGAACGTTTCAAGGGCATTATCTAGTCCATAGAAAAAGAGTTTTCTTCTGTATTGTCATTTTCGACAAAATGTTTTTTTGCCAAACCCTATCAAATGCTTTTGAAATATCCTGTGCAACAATTTTGTTTTTGTCACCAAGATGGATTGATTGGTTTTACTTTTCGGTGAGATATGACATTAAATCACCAGTGGACTTGTACTGTAAAATCCGTAATGTCGTTCATTGGAAAATTTTTGTATTTCAAGAAATTTCATAAGCTAACGATATATCAGTGTTTCGATGGCCTTTGAATGAAAGGAAGTTAGTCCGATTGGTGGGTAGCTGGAGAAAAAGGAGATTCGCCTTTTTTAGGGTCCGGCTGGGCAAATTCTTAGAAAGAAAGGAGGTTAGTGCGATTGGTCGGTTCGAGAGCAGAGAAGATTCACTCTTTTAAGGGTTGGACTGGACAAATTTTGTTTTCCATATACTTAGGAAGAGTCCTGATGAAAAGGACAAATAAAAGGGCTTAGGTAGTGATTTTGCCAGCGTGGAAGAAAACCTCTTCGAAATGGGGAAGGTTTCATATGCCTCAGATGATTTGTGTGTGTGAAGATCAAATACAACTCTTGTCACTGTACTAGTACGAAAATAGTTACATAGATTGTGAGCGAGATTAACTTTGTCTAGAGAGGTGACAGGTGGAACCATTATAAATGAACTGTGGAATGGATGATCGACAATCGACCAAAAGTGTTTTCTACCTTTGAGCCACGAGAGTTTGCCTTAACTTTTGTCGTGGAAGAATTAGACACGCTTAGTGTGGGCCTTACAGTCATTTCTGGATCGTTTAACTCAACTCTTTAACTAAAATCATTTAACCTAAAAGCTTTTTTTAAAGCTCGAGTTTGATATTTGGAGAAAGCTGACCTCTAAACTTTGTCTATAAAGATGTTCATATGAAAATAAAAACAGCGGATTGTAGCCTTTTTTATATTTTTTTAAGTTTGCAAGTGTTGTATTTTCATGCTCAATTTGAAAAATCTAAAAATATCTATGCACTACATTCAAAATCGAACACGCTTATCCAAAATCTACACACATAATATTGTAGGGAAATTAAAAATAATGCGTATCTCCCCGACGGGGAATTGAACCCCGGTCTCCCGCGTGACAGGCGGGGATACTGACCACTATACTATCGAGGATGTTGCAAACTTTTTGGCGAAGTTTCAATGTGGTTTGATGTTTGATTATTTTAAAAATAAAAATTTCTACAGTCGCAGCAAAAGTAAACAATCACAGATAAACTTATCACAGATTGTAGTAAGCCTAATAAACATAGTCAGCCCTTTATTCAGGGGGTAGAAACAATTTTTATTATATATCGACGAAGTACTGGGTACTTATTCCGTACAAATAAAAATGCCTAACATTAGTCTTTAACTAAGAAAAAGGTATTGTTACATGTAAAGTTTCGATAATAACCTTGAATCGAAAAAGCGTTTCCCGCAATTTAGTTAATCGTACGGTCGCGTCGGTCTGTACTTCCGTCTAAACATATCTACTCGTTGCTGCTGATTAAATGGCTAGACTGATTTTCTTCAATATTCGTATTTTGTATTTTTATGTCAAAAATTTAACTTAAAATTCATGCTGACGTTATTTAAAAAAATAAAAGTACATACTTAAAAATCTGAAAATTTTTTGCATTTAGACCAAATAAAGAAAATCGTTAGTTTCTTTTTAAACCTTTTTCATCCTTAGTAGTAAAAAGTAAATTAAGGGTCCAACACAACAAAACAAACTGTTTTGTTATTTTTGGCCTAATTATGAAAACCTTCAAGTTTTCGCACAAATATTATGTAAATACCAAAACCATTTTAGAAAATGTCCAAAATAAGTATGTTGGATCAAAATAATCGAAAGACGAAATTTACATTATACCATGCATACTTTTTGGGAACTTTTTCTAACAAGAATGGTTCGTAACCTTCTCGAGATAATTTAAAGGTTTTCATAATTTGAAATGTATAATATAAATTTCGTCTTTGTCTTCTTGTTCTAATTTTTTTTTTTAATTTCTTAAAACTTTTACCAAAAATAGTAGCCGTGTTTTTTTTCTCTTCGTACCAAATCTATATAGGCTTAGCACACAATTTACGTGTAAAATAAAAACACCTTAGCCTATATAGATTTCTCGAAACCTAGATAATTATCCAGTCTTATACCCTTAGCTTGGATAGAAAATGATTTACCAAACCTATTTTTCTTAATTGCTATCGTAAAAGGTTGTCGAAAATGCTAAAAATGGCTGCCAGTACCACATCAGGTAATCATACGCTGCAAAATAGGTGGGAAAAAAAATGCTTGCTGTGGCTGTTCTAGTTTTAAGTTATTTTTAAGTAGTTTTAATTAGCTCTAAGTAGTTTTAGTTAGTTCATAAGTAGTTTTAATTAGTAAGTAAGTTTAAATAAAAATAAAAAAAACACATGACACCAAGTTTTTTAAAAAAAATGTTTCTTGGTCAAGAAAAAAGATAAATTTATTGTAAAATAATTAAATTATATTTTAGGCCGAAAGGCATTAGTTTTTAAGTTGTTAGTATTTAATTTAGGATATCCGCAGAGGATAAGTAAGTTAGTTAAGTTAGTAGATAAGTAGGCTAGTTTTTATTAATTTTTGTCTAGCATGTAAGTTAGTTATAAGTTAAATAAAAATAAAAATGAATTTAAAAAAAAAAAAAAAAAAATGCTTTATGAAATGATTGATATGAAAATATTTTTTATCTTTGCTTTGAATATGAAATCAAAAAAAAAGTAGTGGATAAAGTGAACAAATTGAATTTTATTTGCAAAAAAATAAATGACAGCAAAAATTGAAACCCTAACCCATCCCATCCTTAAAATGAATATCCTCGAAATGTAGGCTTTTTGGCTTTGAAATACAGAAAATAACATTTTCGCAACATGGCTATTGTTCAGACAGTTTATCAAACCTTTTGTGGTTCGACAAAAAACAACGTATTTCTATTGCTAATGCCTTGGGATGGGGTATACAAAATGGACAAAATGTTTATTATATCATTACGGAAGCACTGGTATCAAAAGTTTTAAAATTTTGACAAAAGCGTTTCTTCTTAAAAACGCCCCTAAAAAGTGGGAGTGGCAAAAAATTTGTATAGACGAAATATAGATATTAGGATTGTCTAAATATGCTGCTCAGACACTTATTTAAAATTCCTTACGGTTCGGCTAAAAACTACGTTTTTCTAAAAAAGGGGGCGTGGCAGTGGGCGGATAGGCTATATACAAGCCTAGGGTTCTGAAAACCAAAACTCGCCCAAAAAGGGTTGGTGGTCGCTAAAACCGTTATATGTAAAATTATACACAATGACATCGTATAAACATCTTGTTTACACATTATTACAAATGCCTTATGACAAAAAAATACCACAACCGGAAATATTAAATCTGCAAAATAGGTAGGGAATCAATAGGGGTATTCATGCAACGTCGGAAAGTCATCGTAAACGTTTTAAACGTGATAAAAATACGACGTGAGAAATGAAAATTTGTAAGGGAAATATTTTCCAACAATATCGGAATTTTCTCACATGAATTGGGTGCGTAAACTGAGATGGTAAACGTTGTAAACTTTTAAAATGTTATTTTGACATTTAATCAGTCACTTTCACACATCAAACGTTTGCGCTAAACTGAAAAAAATTGTTGAGAACGGAAAGAGAACAATAGGAACAAAATTCTATCAAAAAATAAATTACTAAAATGAGATTGAATTCAGTAAGTTATTAAGTGCATCCGCATCTTTCGCACGTAGTAAAATTGCGACGTTGCATGAATACCCTTAATGTTTTTTTGAAATAGTTGGATGTGAAAATATTTGTATCTTTGCTTTGAATATAAAATCAAAACACTGCAATAAGTGTAGTAGTGGATAAAGTGAAAAAAAAAATGGATCTTATTTGCAAAAAAATAAATGACACAGCAAAAATTGAAACCCCGCAATATGCCATCTGTTGACGTTTACTTGTTTCAGTTTTAATGCCAGATCACCGATTAGCGTTTTTTTCTCATGTGTATCTAGGCCTATATAGATTTAGAAAAAAAAACACGCCTAATATGTCTATCTTTAATAGTTCTAATTTGTATTTCTAATAGTATTATTGAATTTTAAAAAGAAAATTGCATAAAGTTTGAGTGAATGTTCAAACGGTGACGCGGCGATTAGTAGAAAATAGTCTGAGAGCAAGAATACCTACGCATGTACCGAGGCTTACGGAACATCGAATGACTGGAATTTAAACGCCTTAACCAGGATTGGACCGAGACAGTGCGTAAGCAAGTACTTGCAAGAAGTGAAAATTTAAGTAATTTATTGGACTGCCATGATCCCGGACATGAATCCCATTGAACACGTTTAGGACCAGCAAGAGAGATTTTTTTTGTGAAGGTTTGCTGTAAGGAAAATTCATCAAAAGACATTGCAGATGTGTTATCGCCAGGGAACCTTCTGCAAGAGCTCGAACTAAAACAAAAAACTGCCTAAGACTGACTTTATATGTCTTCAAGGAATTGCAATTATTCGTTGAACTAATCAGAATTTTTTTCATTTGTAGTTTTGCTTTTTTAGCTTCATCTTCAACCATTTCAATAAATAGATTTCTATGTAGATCGACGTTAGATATGTAGCATGATGATTTGTTTTGGAAGGTTTACATTATTAGCAAATTTCTCTTGGATGTGCAAGCCCACACCTGGATCCCATAGGTCCGCACTAGTTTCATAATTTACTCATATATATTGTAATTGTAATATTGTAATTGTATAAGGATGAGTATCTCCTAACAAGTCAACAAATGTTGCTGTAGCGCATTTAAACGTCTTCACTCATTCTTAGATATTTGGATGTATTTGATTATCCCACTACATTGTTGTTTATGTATACTAGATTTTTTAATGTAAAATTTAAATGGAGTGATTTAAGGTAATTTATTCCGACCTATATATAGTACTGGACCTATGACACCTCCTTGAGGTACAACAGCTTTAGTTAGTTTCTTATTAAAGTAGTAGTTTCATTCTAAGTAGTTTCTTGTTTAAAAAGTTGCTGTAGAAAACACGTTTATTTTGTAATTTATGGATCAATCCTTTGTGCCTCTTTTCAATTTTATTAGTGTTTCTATGCACCTGATCAATTCTAGTGTGTATCAAATTGATTGTTCGGTACTAGCTATTTGTCTTGAATTTGCAACAACATTTGTAGTATCGAAATTCGTCGGTTTGTGGTTGTTTCGCTAAGTTGTTTACCAGGTTTAAGTCAAACGGCAAGTTCTTTAACGGTAACCTGCCAAATTGGTATGTATTCTTCTCAAGTTTCTTCCATTCATTGATAATTTTAAATTCATAACGTTGGTAGACGTCTCAATATGTACTCAGGAAAAGTTTTTTCTTTTTCTTAACTGCTTTTTTATAGATATATATATATATATATATATATATATATATATATATATATTGAGTTGCAGGTTTTTTTTTTTAAAACATTGTAATCTATAGCTAGGAGAACAGTGTACTGATAAATGCCCTGCTCGGAAATCTCTTGGAGTTCAACATGTTTATTATTAAGACTACATATATAATATGTATAACTATATATAACTTATATCCTTTCAATTTAAAGGATTTTTTTTTAACTTAAAGTGAGTCTTTGAGATGAGGCATATGTTCATTTGGTTAAAATCGAGAATAACATGAATCTCCTCCTTTCGATTCTCGATACGATTAGCAGTCAATCCAAAGATTTTCTGATCCATCACTTTGTACAGTTCTTTTGTCTGTCTCTCAAGAAATGATATTCTTTTTTTTATAATTAGCATGCGCTAAAGGGTTTTAAAAATACCCTTATAGTGTTTGGGCACAGCGTGGGCATTAAGGAAATTGGGGAGAAGAAAAGAGGAGATACCGATGTGCATTGGTTTTAAATTTTTGTAAATTGTAATGGGGAGGAAAGACTGAGTTTGGTAAAGCATTCCGTATTCGTGTTGTTCGGTTTAGGAATGAATCTCTATATTTCATAGTACGTCCTAAGATAGGCTTGAGGGTGAATTGATTAGCATTCATGACATGGCGAGTATTTCGGTTGAATGTTTGAAGGGGCAGAATGCAGCTGGCTATTTCGATTGAGCATTTCCTGTTAAAATAGCGGTAAAAAAGTGGTAGGCAAGAGATATTCCTACAATGTGTTCAAGCGAGACTATAGATTTCGTTACGGTTGGATCTCCTATCAGTTTTATCGCATGCTTTTGTATCCTATCCAGTAGGTACAATGATGTTTTTGCTGCACGTGACCAGATATGAGCGTCGAACTCAAGTTTGAGGCGTATATACGCTTTATATAAATTTGTAAATTTTGGTTTCGCTTAGATGACAGAAGACAGCATTGTGTTTTGGAAGCATTAAATTCCAATCGATTGGATTTACCCAATTTAATTATGCTGTCAAGATCGGAATTTAATGAGCTTAACACATTTTGCCGTTTCTGTTCCACGTCCGAAGATGAAGGGCGTGAAATAGAGAACGAATATGAAAAGCTGAGAGTGCTGTCATCGGCAAAGGAATGGATTGGATTAGAAGTTGCAGACAAGAGGTCATTAATAAAAATGAGAAAGAGTGTCGGAGACAGAACGGAGCCCTGGGCAACACTAGCATTTATTTCGTGAGTAGCAGACTTGAAACCGTCCAAAATAACTTGAATTGAACGTTTCGAGAGATAGTAATCCATAGGAGAGTTTCAAAAAGGGCTTGATGCCAAACCCTCTCAAATGCCTTTGAAATATCAAGTGCAACGATCTTATTTTCGCCATCGAGGTGAATAGACTGGTTCCACTTTTTTAGGGACGGGCTGGACAAATGCTGTTTTCCATCTACTCGGGAAGAGTCCTGATGAATAGGACAGATAGAAAAGCTTACGCAGTGGTTTTGCCAGCGTGGAAGAACACCTCTTCAGAATTATGGGGAAGATACCATCTGGACCAGAAGATTTGTGAATGTTAAGATCTAATAATACCCTTGCGGGTGTACGAGTACGGAAGTGGATTGGGCCCATAGAATGTTCTACGTTCTCAAGTACAGGAGGAGACTGGGAACAATCTGGCAACGTGGAACTGGCTGCAAAATGGGCAGCAAGCAGATTGGCTTTGTCATGGGAATGGAAGATGAGGTCGAATTCTTAATGTTTTTGACAAACGACCAAAAGTTTTTACTACCTTTGGGACATAGTAGAATTTTTTGCCTCCGCTTTTGGTCGTGGGAGAATTTGACACGCTTGATGCGAGCATTACAGTCGTTTCTGGCTCGTTTGAACTTAAGTCGGTTTTCCTCAGTAGAATTGGTATATAACTCTTTCAACCTAACAGCCTCTTTGCAGCTCGAGTCATACCACCCGTTTGCCTTAGGTTTGATACTCTTTACCCAGTGAGGGATAAAGGATTTCATACCCAGGAGAATAGTGTTCGTTATCGCATCGGCAGTAGCATCCACTTCATTATCGAGGAAGCATAATGACCAGTTAAAATTCTTAAAGAAACCGTTAAGAGCTTCCCAGTTGGCTTTCTCGTATTGCCATACGGTTCTTTTCGGAATTTGTTCTTTAACTACGTGGTTGGAGTACGAGAAAGTAGCCGATACGATACAGTGGTCTGACGAGCCTGGAGGCGATAGCACATTGATAGTGTATTTATTAGGATGAGAGGTCAGAAACAAGTCCAGAGTGTTAGCGGCTTGACTGTGAATGTCCGGAATTCGCGTTGGCTCATTTACAAGCTGGGTTAATTTGTAATTTGGTTTTAATCGTTTTTTCAATGAAATCCATTCTATTTAGAATTTGTCCCATTAGGATTTCCATTGCAGTGTTTGGCTTTATATTACTTTTTCCTGTTGTTTTTTTAAGCTACTTGAGCATATGTTATTTTTGGGCATATATTATAATTTGGACGACACCATCGAAACAAGTCTGATTCAATGTATGCAACATCGAGTTACTTCCATAGATGTTCGGAGAGAAAATTATTTTTTTTTGTAATTTACGTGTGTTAAATTTTTGATAATTCATTAAATTTATTACCCGTTTTCAAGATATATGGAAGGACCTGTCAGAATTTCAATTTCAAAACCTGTCGATAGGACCACCAACCAGAAATTTCAGTAAAGTCGTTTTTTTGGGCTAAAAGGCTGTAATGTGTATCTCTAAGATCACTTCCGACTCCCAAATTTACAATTTCAACACATTTAATAATGATCCATGTCGAAGAAATAAAATAAATAAAATCATCAAAGCTTAGGCTGTCAATACAAATAGATTCAGACAAACAATTATGTCATGTATGATCTACTCGTAGTTACTCAAAAGCTCCATCCACCAGCTCGTATATTATTCGCAAAACAAGAAGTAACATAGTGATATCAAAATCAAAACTCATAAAACGTATCCAATATGAGCGTACAGCTTCTAAGAAATCAGAATTAAATTCTTAGACCTCCTCAACTTACTGTGTAGTGGATGTGGATCAGTCTCTGCAGTATGTGCGTCATTTTCTCACCAGACATTGAATTATCTTAATTACTTTTTCCAACCAGCGCGATGCATCAGAAGAGCCCATCCTTGTGTTTGCCACACCCTAATGACCTTCTAGCTATTACTGCGTGTTGCATTCCTACCCCAACAGTAAATTTGTGACACAGCAGATGGCTATACGGGTCTGTAAGCAAGGGCTGCGACCACTTACATGACATAATTCAATTTGAACATAAAACCACAAAACATGAAAACACAAAGGCGGGCCATTGTCATTCGTTGTGGATGCATAGTATACGCTGTTTATAGGTATGTATGTGCAACATGTAATGTAGCGTTGTACAGAAATTCAAAACCACAGGTGTCTGTATAGAAACTGTATATTTAGCTTAGCATTTTCCACACCTAACTATTAAAATAACACTGGGATTTGGAAATTTTTGCGAATGGCATCATATCCTTATCCAGGATTTTTTATATTTCATCGATGGGAATATTTTCAGTTTGAAATAGAAAAAAAATACACCGGGCTAAAAGACCAATAAATTGGTTTTTCTTGCATTTTATATACCCTTTCCCATAAGTGTGTATTAGTTTTGATATTTAGTTTGTAGCATAGTGAAATAATTCAGACAGACATACCGTAAAGTATATAGATCAATTCAGAATCTTTAGCTGAGTCTATAAAGTTATGCCTGTTCGTCCGTCTGTTTGCATATCACCGATTTTTATGCCTTACATTTTGTGCTAGGATAATGAAATTTGGTTTATAAGTGAACAAGTTTAACAGGTTTCAGA
The DNA here is from genome assembly GCA_932526625.1 of Rhingia campestris. NCBI lineage: Eukaryota > Metazoa > Arthropoda > Insecta > Diptera > Syrphidae > Rhingia > Rhingia campestris. The sequence goes on along the minus strand of OW052182.1, from coordinate 148,326,576 downwards.
AAAAACATGTTTTTTGTCAATCCATACAAAATATTGATTCGTTCAAACAATTGGATGTTGTCGCCAGTTGTCGAAAATATCAATTAAATAATCAAAATCGTGGAGTCTGACCATCATTTAAGGATTGTTTCGATTGCACAGGAGATTAAAATTACACAAAAACCCGTTTGGAAACATTTGAATAAGGCTGGGTACAAACAAAAGCTCATTGTATAGGTGCCCCATGAATTAATGCTAAAAGTCTCAGGGACCGAATTTTTATTTACCCATTTCTAACCAAATCTATCCATTTCTGATGTGGATGGTTAATGGTGACGAAAATGGGATCACGACAACCTCAGACGGTCATGGTCGAATCGCTGTGAGCTGACGTAAACGGTAACATAGCCAAGGTTACCGTTAACCGTTTTTCCTAGAAGGAACAAATTTCTGTATGTTTGGTCGGATTTATAGTTAATCATCTACTATAGCTCATCTCTACTGCCGCAAAACTGTTAATTGACAGTAATGTCAATAATTGCTCCGCCTGAAGGAAGCCCAGAAGTGGCCAGCTTTGTGCAATGGAAATATTGAATTATGTCCATTCAGGACAGCGATAGTGATTCGCAAGAAGCCCCGGAAGCTTGGTTGGAATGTTTTTATGACCGTATAGACCGGAGCTACTTGTTAAAGTGATTCTGTACCGACCTCGATGAAGGCCATTGTAGAAATCGCTTTGATGTCATTGATCCTGAAATAATCCCTATTGTTACGGTAACGGCTTGACTGCCAAGCAAAAGCCTCGCCATTTTTTTTTGTAAATCCCTTAGTTTATCATTAATGTATCGTTTACTCACAGCATGCCCACAGTCTAGTGCCCCATAGCTATGTATCGAGCGAATTGCTGCCATGTACAACTGTACAGTACACCCAAAGTGTTATCATTGGTGATGGCCCTATCTGGTTTCTACAGAAATAGAAAGCTATAAATCATTTCCTGGCACTTTTTTCTATGTTTGTATTAAAATTACTAAATATTTGACATTGACTGAGAGTGAAAGTGCTTGTCCATTACCTCTTGGAAATTTTTTGTCTGTGAGGCAAAGGCATAATTCCAGTTTTGCTTGAAAAAACAAACAGGCCACAGCTTGTACCCCACATGCTTACAGTATTCTGAAAAATTTCTTCGAAATCGCTGTAAACACTCACGACAATAAATTATGACAGAAAGATTTCGATTTGCCACTGTCAGCGCATTTCGTAAAGATGCAGTTGTCAATCCCTTCATTAAAATCCGCTTCAGTCGATCTTCATTTGAGGATTGCATTTTGCAATGAAGATATTGGTCATAAATTAAGAATGCTGTGCGCATTGCTGTCAAGGATCCTGAAATCATTAGCCAATTCATGACCACGTTTTTATGGCATTGGTATAAAATATATCCTGACCTTATGATGTCCTGACACGTCATCTTAAGTAAGAACAGAAAGTTTTCTTTCAGATTTTTATTTTAAAAAAACACTTCAAATGTGATATGCTAGCAATACTCATAAAAAAATGAATGATATCCTAATGACGTCAACTTTGCTTTTTTCAAAAGGCTATTTAGAAGTAAATATTAATTACAACGAATCATTTCATTAACCACTGCAAGGAATAAAATGTTTCATAAGACAAACACTGGTCTTGTAATTAAATTTAACAGAAGCTTATTACGTCGTTTAGATATTTTTTCAATTATCTTTCTGACTTCAAGCACATTAGCCCCAGATAGAGCTCAGGACCAGAATTTTCTCCTTTTATAACATTTTGGTAATTGTAATTTTTTTCATATCGAAGAGTGTATGCTTTCTGTTGATATATTATACCTTTATATACCTTTATATCAATGATAAATTGCGCAGAGATAATATTGACCGATAGCTACACCTTAATCAATGTCCCCTGGCTTTTTATTTATTAATTTGCATGACTACATAAATGTATCATTTGAGAAACACAAAATATGTGACCTCCAACCCAGACACCGTAGCCATTTGTCACGCTATAGGACACTGACATTAACATTGTGCCTGCAAATTTAAATAAGTTTACATCGAAAAAGTACCCACACAAGTCATTGGGGGATGGTCATCGCAATTACTTTTCTCCCGTCAATTTTAGACGGAAAAATAGAAAACAAAGGAAGAAAACATGATTACATATCATAATTAATCATATTTTCGTCTCCGAAATGTGCCCCATCTATCATGCAATGCATGCAACAAAATAAAGGTTCATTAGCATCTCTTGTCATCTTCGAAGTGGATTTTAAAGAATATACGTTTCTTTTGCCAATAGTCGCAGAACTTTTGTCACCTTAACGTGCCCGAATTAACGGCGACGTTAATTTGTTTCGACATTATTTTCGCACTCAAAAACACTTTGCGCGCTAATTATTTCTTGCGTGATTAACGATCGATGAATGCAGACATTGTGCCCAGTCGGATGGGGTTGTCTTCCTATAATGGATTAATCTGACACTGATTAATCGACTCGGTGGAGAAAGCCTACAGCGTTTAAGTTGCGTGGTATTTTTTTGACCAAGACAGCTGGGTGATGTCGAGGAATGTTGGGCATTTTTTTGGTAAATTTATAGATTTTTATAAAGCAAATTTTTTTATGGAAATGTTTTTCTTAAAATCAAAACACACGCGAAAGACATATTTGAGTGGTACTACGAACGTGAACCTCAAAAAAATTCATCTACAGCCCATATCTAATTGCCTTTAGTTGTATAGTTGGTTATATCGATATCTTCCTATACCGCGTCTTCCATCTAGCTGAAAGTCGTAACACTTAGTTTTCATATACCGTCAACGCAAATGGGACCGAGCTGTCGATTTCTTGGAATAATTTCATCAAACTAAATGTAGACAATGAGTTGATTAATAATCCTTACCAAGTAATCTTTCCGGATTTTTATGTTTCAATGTTACTGTCCCAGTTCATTCTTTCTGTGGTCAACACTTAGATGTTTAGAAAGGCAGATCCTTTCTTTTATTTTCACTTTTGAATTCATTTTTATTGTTCCTTTATATATCAACTTATTATTAGACAAAATGCTTAAATCTATATTATCCTTAACAGTTTTCTTAGTCCAATGGTCCAGTTATAGCAGTCATTGAAAATCCTCCAGAAGGCCTTTTCATAAATTCAATCATTGCCAAATTGGTGTCAAAAAAAGCTTATGAATTTGAAAACAAGATTATCAAAAATATTTTAATTTTGAATTACAGTTTTTGCAAAAATTACTTTTTTATATATTTTTATGAAGCAATGTTTGTCATCTCACCCAAATGAAGCTAATTTTTCCAATGATTCTCACCTAACTAAGAAAAATTTCAATTCCATCATGTTTTGTGTCCCATTGAAGTTTTTCAATGATAGCTATAACTAGACCCTAACTTAATGGCCCTTAGCGGACACCCTAAGTTTAGCTTTAACATAATTTTTAACTGCCTCTCGGCCTTAATTAAAAAGGTCCAAAGCATTGTCAGAATGACATGAGTAGCTGGAATATCCGGCCTGCTTTCTTCAAAACAATACATGGACTCGGTTGCTCGAGGTATGGGGTTGTGCTATGGGTTCATAGCGAGATCATTGTTATGAAAGAACGACCAAGCTAAATGAAAAAAGGCAACTACATTCATATCTGCAGCTGGAATGTTAGAAAGCTCAAAAGAAATGGTGTAAAAAACTAAACTAGCGGAACTCCTAAGCTTCTACAAAGCAGACATTAATGCCATATAGTGGGCAAAAGGAGGATGCAAAACTGTTATAGTGAGCGGAAACACCGAATATTCTGATGCGGATTTATCGTTAACGTAGACTTAGGCAAAAATTCATATACCTACTTTCAAGCCGAGTTCGCGAACATGTCTTATATGCGCTCACTTTCTATGATCATCACAGTCCTACAAATTGCTCCACATTAGACGTTTAACATGGGTAGGACATAGAAACGAATGGACACCAATATTCGATTCCCGGCCAAAAGTCAGACGTCAGAAAAATGGCATTCAAAAGTAGAAACCGACAAGTTCGCTACTAGAGACCGAGCTAATAAGAAAGGCGTGATAGTTGAGAAATTTTCAGGAAAACTTTACCTTTGGTCCAACCGTAAGGGGCGTTTTTAAAAAAAAGGTAAAGGTATAGAACTTTAAGTTGGCAACACTATTTTAACTGGCGGCCATTTTGTCAGCTGTCAACTTATTTATTTTTACTTTGGTTTGATTTCAACATGAATAGAGTGACATCTGAACAATGCTTCCAAATTGTGCAAATTTATTTTGAAAATCATGGTTCTGTTCGAAATACGTATCGCGCACTACGTCCATTTTACGGTCAACACTTTTGGTTGAATGGATATGTCAATTAACAAAACTACCGTATTTGGAGTGATCCATCAAACACTGACTGTTTATACCCTATCCCATAGGGGTATATTAGTTTTGACATTAAGTTTGTAACATAGAGAAATAATTTCGATGCATATACCTCAAGTATAATATCTATATTTCGTCCATTTTGCCACGCCCACTTTTTGGGGGCGTTTATAGTAAAAAAACGCTTTTTGTCCAAATTTTAACACCTTCGAAAAAATGTTTGATGCAAATACTTCCGCAATGGTAATATAAACATTTTGTCCATAGATCATTTTTTGTTGAACCACAAAAGATTTTGATAAACTGTCTGAGCAATATATTCTGACAATGTCATTTTCTGTATTTCATCGCCATAAAGCCCATATTTTGAGGATATTAATTTTAAGGATGGGATGGGATAGGGTATTCAACGATCCGCCCAGCGGATTGTAGCCTCTCATATGTTTTTGTTTGGTGTGCTTTATGGGTTGGTGGAATAATTGGTCCGTACTTCTTAAAAATCTATGCAAAACGTTACAGTGAATAGTGAGCGCTACTGACTTTTTCGTTCATCAATTGAACAACCATGATGTGCAGAAGCTGTGGTTTCAACAAGACGGCTTAACATATCACACAGCTCGTGTCACAATTGATTTGTTGAGGAAAACGCTCGATGAGCGCATAATTTTTCGTTTTGGTCCTGTGAATAGGCCTCCAAGTTCGTGTCGCTTGACTATTTTCTGGGGGGAAATGCGAAGTCGGTAGTCTACTCCGATAAGCCCGAAACGATTGACCACTTGGAGGACAACATTGGCCGCGTTATTGCCGATATACGGTCACATATGTTGGAAAAAGTCATCGAAAATTAGACCTCCAGATTATACTACGTCCGAGCCAGTCGTGGCGGTCATATGGCAAAAATCATATTTAAATTATAATGCCGGAATATTATCTTTCGAATAAAGTAAATTTCATGTCAATTCAAAAATATCATTTTGTTTTATTCCATTTCAAAGTTCTATACCTCTAAAACATCTTTTATTTTGGGTATATTGTTATGAACATTTAGTCTGTAAATAATTTTGAACAGCATCCACAAGGTTGAAATTAGATATGATATTGAACGATTCGCACAACGGATTTTTGGGTGATAACGCGTGAATTAGTTATTTTTATTCACTATTGTTCGACATTTTTCCATAATCAGATATATAACTCGTGCGCTTAGCTTCAAATAATCGGTATACCATCGAAACATTTGAACTCAGTTTTCATTATTCAATAATCTGGACTAAATAGACCAAATCCAGAAAGAGTGTACGCGACGACCGTGATCAATGATTTCGAGGTATTTAATATTTTGAAATCAACGCCTAAAAAAAAACATATAAGAAGGCTACAATCCGCTGTGCGGATCGTTTAATACCCTATCCCAACCCATCCTTAAATTAATATCCATAAAATGGGCATAAAGTATTGCAAATGACGTTGTCACAACATATTGTTCAGAAGGTTTATCAAATTCTTTTATGGTTCGACAGCAAATAACGTTTTTCTATTGCATATGCCTTGGGGTACGGCATACAAATTGTTTTTGTAAGAAAACACCCCTAAAAAGTGGGCGCGGGTTAAAATGGTCTATTGACGAAATGTTCACATTAATACTACCAATGATTGTGCGTCAAAAGGTTTTTTTTTTATAAATAACGCCTTTTATAAAAAAACGTTTTTAAAAAAAAACATATGAGAAGGCTACGATCCACTGTGCGGATCGTTGAATACCCTATCCCATCCTATCTGTAAAACTAAAATCCCCAAAAAGTGGACATGGCTAAAAACACGATGTGGATAAAATTAAGAATATGACATGGTGACAACAAATTCTTCAGACTGCTTATAAAAAACTTTAACGGTTCTACAAAAGACAAGGTTTTCTCCTGCATATGTTATGGGGTAGGGTATAAAAATGGTTTTTATATAAAAACGCCCCCAAAAAGTGGGCTTGGGTTAAAATGGTCTATTGACGAAATGTTCATATTTATATTACTAATGATTCTGCATCAAAATTTTTTTAGAAAATTTTAAAATTTGACCGAAAAACGTTTTTTATTAAAAACGCCCCCAAAAAGTGGGCGTGGCAAAAAACTTTATATGAACGAAATACAGATATTCAGATTGTCTAAATATGTTGTTCAGAAAGTTTTTCAAAATTCCTTATGGTTTGGCCAAAAAATACGTTTTTCTAAAAAGGGGGCGTGGCAGTGGGCGGATTTCAAAAATTATTACACTTGTTCTGCTGGGAGCAACAAAGAGCACGTGTACCAAATTTCATCCTTCTAGCTCAAAATTTAAGGCCCAAAAACTGGTGACGTACGGACGGACGGACGGACGGACGGACGGACAGACATGGCTAAATCGACTCAGCTATCGATTCTGAGTCGATCCATATACTTTGAGGTATATGTAGCTAAATTATTTCTCTATGTTACAAACTATGTATCAAAACTAATATACCCCTATGGGATAGGGTATAATTAAGCAGGTCGATTTTTCGAATCGCCAATGTTTCTTATCTTAGGGCTCTTTAAAAGCTTGAAAACGATCCACTTTATATTTCTTTAAAAGGAACCCGAAGTTAAACTGATGGAATAGCATAAAGGCAAAACAACAGTTTGGTGTAGTTTATGGACTAATAGCATCGGTCAACAGATATGTGCACTAGAAATAAATCTATTATTCTTACAATAAATTGGAGGCTATGGCATGGTAAAATTTATCCGATTTAGGTCATATACGTGCCTTTTCGTTCAAAAATGTTTTGCTATTTTGAACTAATTGCATTATGCATCTCCCATAGAAGTTATCACTATTGGAAACGTGTGGTGGGTGTACGACTGGGTCGTACGTAACTTCCTCTTTCACAGCGAGTTTGGCGTTAGATCAAATGCTAATGATGCGAGAATTTAACGATTTGCTAAATTTGACCAAAATACACAATAATATTAATTTTGATTATTGATATTTTTGTAAAAAAAAAAGTTGATAATGTCGAAATGAGAACGGATTGGATATGAATAATAATGATTTTCCATAATTGGCAAAACTGAAAATTCTGTTTATAGTTGAGCCAAAACGAATTATGTGGAATTGTTGCAAACAGTAATAGAAGTATAGAAATTAATTTTTATTCAATTTGACAAAATAGTTTGCGAGAAATTGATAATTCTCTTTATATGGCCTAAATAAAATAAATAATGTATAAGGCTTTTCTTGAAAAATAACTGGGTACTAATATGCGTATATCATATTATAAAAAGTTTAATCAAAATCGTTAGAGCCGTTTTCGAGAAAATTGTGGTAAAGTGTAATTTTTATATGTCAGGTACCGTTAATAAAATGGCTAAAAGTAAAAAAAAAATAGCCTAGAATTATGACCAAAAAAACCCTAAACACGAAGTCTGAACAAAACCGGTCAAGCCGTCAAGGCTGGAGAGACCATTATACGGACAGACGGACCACCGAACCGACTGACGGACGGACCGAATTCCAAAACCCACTTTTTTGGGTTTCGCTATCATCGTAATGTTAAAATCAATCAAAATCTCTAGTTCGAATTTTTTCACGTAAACAATACCTTTCTCTTTGTAAGAAAAAGTTAAAAATCGGGGAGAGTCGATTTTCACATGCAACTTTTGAGGTAAATTTTTTATCAACAAAATCGTTTGCCACGGAAAGGAATAGGTGGTGAGCAGTTGGTTCCAGGTCGGGACTATAAAGTGGATGCATAAGAATATTCCAACTGAGCTCCTGAAGTTTCAGGCGAGTCACTATCGATGTGTTTGGCCTGGAGATTGCTTCCTTCAGACCAATAAGATCCAAAAAGAGTTTAGCAGCTTGGCGAACGTTTGCACCTTCTCACCTCGATTCAACCACCATCCCATTTTCGCTTAAGGTTGTCGTATGTGATCCACTCTTTATGCTTCAGAATTGACGTATTTCCTCTTTGCTATTCTCCACCTTAGACGCGCTCTCAAACAAAGCTGAGTTAACTAACCACAAAAGTGTCAGAAAAGTTTTTTTTATTACAAAATCTGATTCTTTTAACGGCATTTACTGTATGTCATCTTTTGGAAAAATAATGTATTTAACTGTGAATGGCACTTAAATGGATGGAATATAGATTTAGGTATTGTCTGATGTCTTTTTCAAAATTCATTAATTATTCTTTGAAAAACGACGTCTTCCTAAAAATAAACAAAAAACTATTTTAGTGGGTGGATTTTAAAAAAGTTTAGACTTATGTCTGCTTCGTTCAAAAGAGAGAGAGATTTAAGGTCCTCTATGTGCCGTTAAAGCTATAGGTATTTTATTTCATATAATATATTTCATTAATTTTAATTTAATTTAAATAAGAATAAATATAAAAATATTTTATTTATATCTTGAAAGGCTATTGTTTTGTCAACATTTTTTTGTTACTTTGACTGAAGACACAACAAATAAGTCTGTTGGTTTTCCGACAAGGTCGGTCGTAATCATAGGAATCCATGGGATCAAAATGTGTTCTCGTTTGTGTTTTTCCTTGAATTGAAGCTTCGATGACATAGTTCTTTAGTTTCTTCAAATGGATATGACTTTTAATTGTAGATGATGACGAGGGGGTATAATCCGGACAGTTCAATTGAGTTTAAAAAAAATCCGTTGGATAGTTAGCGAAATCATCTTGGCTAGTAACAGAATCAACCGATTTATGTGTCATCATTTCGCCAGCAATTCCATTTTGAATTTGGAAATTAATTTCGTTGAAATCAACGTTATTTGCAGCCAATATAGCACTTTCGCTCAACCAAACATGGTCTTGAGCAATGTTTGGGAACATTTTTTGATGAATTCGGCCTTTGATTCGGTGAACTGACAAAAATCAGCATGGCATCTAATGGATCTGAAAGTGTCAACAAGGTTTTCCAATTTCCAATGTTCAGCCATTGATTTAAAAAAAATTCATTAGATTGTTTGTTCTGCAATGCAACACGCATATCGTACTTAATTTGGGTTTTTTGACGTCTCTAAAACTGACTAATTCAAACTTGCATTATGTTTATCGCCTGTTGTTGATAAGGTTTTTTTCGCCCATTTTTATGAGGAGTTTTCCGTAAAAAACAGATTTTTGTACAATTTAAAAAAAATGTATGAAAATATTTTGAGAATAATACTATAAACATTTCATTTATAGATAATTTTAACCAACGCCAAATTTTTAGAGGCGTTTTCCTAAAAAAAAAGTTGTAGAACCTATCCAACAGAAAGAGGTATTTTTCGTCGAATTATTAGTGATTAAGATAAACTTTCTGAATAAGATCTGGTGAGTTCTGTGGTTAGTTTCTATATTTCATACCCATTCAGTTCTAGAGACGCCCTGTTTTGGGGGTGTTTAATTTAAGGATGGAATAGTTTAGGGTATTTAACAATTCGCACAGCGGATTGTACTGATCTCACTCATATGCGTTTTTTTATATTGTAACATCTAATATTAAACTAATATGTATATATATTCTTTTAAAAATATATATAAAAATGGATCTTGGTTTGTTCGGATGCTTAAAACTCGACTGGACCAAATTGGATACTTCCTTCTGCGGATTTGTTCGTAATTGCTCCGCGAAGGTTTAGGAAAAAAGAAAAATTGAAAAATTCTCAACAGGTGGCGCTGTAGGCGGTCATTCCATTTGATAATGGCAAAACAACGTTTGACGGGCCAGCTTGTTCTTTAAAAAAACTGATTTTATTAATTTCAGTTTTTTGTCAACTGCCGTTTAGACATCTCTCAGAATAGCTATCATGAATGTCATTTCTGAAAAAAGTACTTAAATGGTGACTTTTTTAAATAATAAATCTGACAATAACTACCAGTGTAGGCTCTCAAACTTAACCTCTTCATTTATTTGTGTGAGCGAAGTTATAGTTTAAACAAAATTATCATCATTTAGGAAAACATGTAGGGGTCTAAAAAAAATCATTTTTTTTAAAACACAAATTGAGGAAGCGGAAAAAGGGAGAATGTTACCAAATTAAAGTAAATTGTAGAGTCTACATTCACAGTTAGAACGGATAAACCTGCATGAGTTGTTCTTACATATTCAGACAACAGGTCATATCAACAAGTAATTTGATTTGGGTATTTTGATTTAGAAGTTATATCGTACCCGACCCAACATGAAATCGTACTGGAAGTCGACTTAAAAAATTGTTTTTATTATAAGTTTTAAGTCATATGGAGGACATTTTTATTTTTCTAGAGCACTGAGGACATCAGCTTATAAAGGATGACTTTCCTCTCCAAAGAAGGTTAGGTATCAAGCCTAGTTGATATAAACGAAACACTTGCAAAAAACATATTATAGTTTTTATATTTGCTAAAATTAAAAAAAAAAATATATTGAATCCTTAATTCAAATCCTATCATATTTTTGCATCACCCATATCTTAGATCTTTTCATCACCTCACACGTGCAACCGCTCCACCAACAACATAAACAGAAGGTGGCGAAATATCCTCCAGATCCACATTGACCGGCCTTTCAAGCTTAAAATGTCTATGCAGCGTTCGCAATCGATTTTACAAATGCATCGCATCTACTATATAGTTTTAAGACTATACAAACACGACGACGACGAATCGGCCAAAATGTATGTTTCTATTTTTAACTGGTATTTGTTGTTTGTCGGTTTTGTTTTCTTGTTTTTCGTTGCGATTCGTTGTGTTTCTCGTTTTCGTTTCGCATCACAATTATTGGTATTCTCTGTTGTTGCCTACTTTTTCTCTATACCACAAACACACACAATCACATCATTATTTAAACGCGAACCCGATGGGAAGACCGCAAACGAGCCAAGCCAAGAGACATAAGCAACGCGAAACGATGTGAAATGTTACGGCAAGGAGGTAGTAATACAAACGAACTTGTAATGGAGTAGGCCGCTACCGATACTGTGAAATCAACAAAACCACCGCACACACAATCACATACACGCGCCACTAAAACGTCTCTAAAACTCTGGGGCACACTGGTGGTGGTGATTTTCGCACTGCAAATATGGTGTCACTATCGAATTTGGCGAATACAAATCAAATTGTATCCCTAAGCGAGAGCAAGGAGGAGGCACGATTACGTCGTCTGAATTTAATTGACCCGTCGCGACGCCGCCGTGAAGAACACCGCCGTCCGATTTTTGGATCTGTTAGCTGGATGACCAACCACTTTGATCCCAACAACCGGTTTTCACCTGTACGTGCGAAAATACCAGACTTAATTAATGAAACAATTTCGCAATAGCGCGCGCGAATATGGCGATTAACAACCTCCAGAAAGCAGGATAACGCAGAAGAGTTGATTTTAGAATCCGTCGAGTCCAACGAGTTAGCACGACACAACCAAACCAATATTATGAACAAAACGCAACAACCAAACTCTCTCATCGACAACGAGAGACTGGCAATTTCTTGTCCCGTCTTCTGTCAGAGTTTGTGAATTAAACGCAAAGCATTCCCTCCTCCTACCGAAGACTCCTTTACCAAACTCTGCGACGATGTGTATTCTTTCTTCTTCGCCAGTCAGTGTCTCTGTTTACGAGGTCTCTTCATACCCTACTCTACTATGATAAGCAACAGCAGCGATATATCCATGAGAGGGGGAGAGGTGGTAGGCGAACTGGCTTCACCATCCATGCCTTGCCGTGCAACCATACCAACCAACGGGAGGAAGGTGCAGTGCTGTGCTGCTACGTACACTTGCTGCATTCATTTTGCTAGCATGATAGATACAGCGAACAACGCTGGCCGAGGGAATGGCGCAAGGAAGTTGCCAAAGCACACACAATTCGCAACCCAAATGGTTGCTGTGCCCTGCTGCACAGTATGACCACAATGACGACGCGCAGAGTTTCTTATATTGCAACATACGGCGCGCGGAATATGTGTGTCTGCGTAAAGCTGAAGGAATAGTGCCATGACGAAGGAAGGCTATAAAAAGCAACATCAACATCATGGCCAAGCACAGATGACTCTGACAATGAGAAGTCGATGGGCGAAAAGGGGGAAGGCGCCGGGCTGGGGTAATATGCGCGCATACCCCATCGACAAAGAGTGCATCAGTAGGCAAGGGGAGCTATATATATATATATATTTTTGGTTTTTTAGTCTTCGTTCGCCAAAATGTCAAAACACAAAAATTCAAGTCGCAAACTCTTAAGCTGTAGGTATATCTTGCTCGTCAGGCGATAAATTAAAATGCAAAGCAGCTTCTCCTCGATGACTTGACTCTCTATGCAAACGAGGGAACGTGATTTCTAAACTGAAAACATCAGTAGCTACGGATCGGGCAAAAGATTTATGATTGTTGTTGTTGGGGTACGTTTCTTTCTTATTGCTAGAGATCGGACGGGATACCGCCATGCGCATATGGAAGAAATACGATCGTTTCGATTAAGGAGAACAGCGAGGGATAGGAAGAGCCAATAGAAGGTTTGTGCGAAACTACTGATAACGTCATACGATATTCGAGATCTAAAGCACCATATCTGAATTTGGTAATTGCGGGAATACGTGTGCTTGGTTGGTTCTACAGAGTTATTTAGAAATTAACGTTTAAGAAACGGAAGCAAATGTTAATAAAAGGGGAGTAAGGCTTTAAATCTAAATACTTCTGACTGATATGAAACAGAAAGAAATGTTAGAAACGTGGGTGACAGTGTTTTTGATAAGTGGTTATGTCGTCAAAAGTAAATCTAAATACTTCTAAAGACTGATATGGAACAGAAAGTAATGTTGGAAACGTGGGTGACAATGTTTTTGATAAGTGGTTATGTCGTCAGAAGTACCTTTTAAACGCTCAGAGAGTGTATTTTTAAAAAATAAGTAATGTGTGTAACATACAGCGAGTTTCTTTTCACTTGTCCAACTGCTCCCAGCTAACTTTAGAAAGTAGATGGTACTTTGACAAGCATTACCGAATAGTCTATAGTACTGCTACAGGCAAACATTAGCAAAGTAGCTAAGAAATAGGCTTGCAATATAGTCATTAGCTTACTTACTTACTTATTGAAGTGGGGCTATAGTTGGAGGTGAATCTGGACCTCAACAAACATGACTCTCCAGTAAGCATGGTTCTAACTGTCTGACCTTATGACGGGAGGATTGGTGTCCGTTCGTTTTACATATCCTAGTCATTTTAAACGTCTAATATGGAGTCCTTGTCCAGATCTTTGTCGCAGTACGGCTTGTACAGTTTATCTTATCCCACTTCCACCGCACTCTTTACTATGGCTCAAAACCGAGTGATCTAATACAAAGCGTATCAAAAGAGTCTACATTTTTCCAGTGTTATGCCGGTATCTATAAACTTTTTGATCTATTTTAGAGGTAAGCTTGGATCATCATTAAAGCGGCGAAAACTGGTAAAAAATAAATTAGTATGTATTTGGAAATCTTTTTTTGTTTGCAGGTTAGGTTTATTTAATCAATTGAGAACATTACTGGTCCAAAAGATCGCAGCTAGAGCGGAGCTAAGCCTAACAAACCGGAACTTGATCTTATTCCTAGGAAATAGGAATTTCTGCACATTGCCATCCCGTCATAAAATGTTAAAGCTTTCTCTACCAAGGTTTAATACCTGGCTCTTAGAACCCATGATACTAAAACGGATTAAGAAATAAAAAGCAATAAATCCATAAGACCAATATGCAGCATCGTATTATATCGATCATCAGACTAATATTTCTGTACAGGGTAGTGAAATAGTAAACTGCACTTCCAAAAGCTATCAATAGTGATCAAATAGTAAAAGAGCAGAGAACTGAGACTCTGTTAAGATCCTACGAGATACTAGGCATTGACAGTTAACTTAGCCATTAGACTCAAAAGTATACACGGCGGTCGCGAATTCCAACTAACCAATCAACCATTTTAATTTAGCCTACACAAATCTCAGAGAACACTCTACTCTTGCAAGGTTTAAGGTTTCGGAAGAACCTTCTGGGCACTATATATGACAGGTCGTCTCGTGGAAACAGCGGACTTATTGAAAACTTTTTGATCCATTTCTATACAGGTGACCCTAACACAAATGACAGATGCAAAGCAGGTGGTTTTATCGACAGATCATACTCTTTTTTTGTTGATGGATGAAATCAATGTTCAAACTTTTTTTTGTAATTTAAAACATAATTTAACTGCGATAGGATTTTGGCCTCTATACACTTGCTCGATACAGCTTCTTAACCTAAGATTTAATTTCTCAAAGAACTGATAAACGAGTCTAACAGAATTTTGAAGTTTTTACTGAAATTTCTTCCGGTTATGGGGTGTACAACAACTTATTATGCTGTCTTTTGCTGGAATTGTTTCAATACCTCAAGGATAGCAGTCATTTGTAATTGCAGTCTTCCAGCGAAGGTTATTCTTCTGCATCTGATCGTCATCACTCACACTAGGCAGAACCATATCGGCGGTACTTACTTTGTTCACAATGTATTTTTTTTTAGAAAATGTATAGGGTAGTGGCCTGCATGGGGCTAACTTTACAGGCAACCCTCTTGCCATATTTGCGTCCTTACCCTACACAAAACCTTGTTTATCACCATGATAGCACTCTCACAAAAACGTTCTGTTTTTCTACGCATTCTGTTCTAGGAGAAATAGAGAAACAGAAGACTTTGATGTTTAGCCAACCCTTATATGAAGGACTCAAATGAGGGCTCCTTGGCAAAAGTTATGTGCGACTACCAAAGTACGATGTTAAAAGCGTGCTGGGAAATTTTAACGCAAAGGTATGAAGAGAAGACATTTTTAGCAGTATTGTCGGAAAACACGGCCTACACAATAACATGTTTGGCAACGGACTTATGCTAATTGACTTAGCTACGGAACGAAATGCCGCTATAGCAAGCACACGGTTCCCTCACCTCGATATCCATAAGGGTCATGGCGGTCTCCAAATCAACGAACGGTCAACCAAATTGATCACATTGCGATAGACAAGAGGCACGCGCCCAGTATTTTGGATGTCCGAACATTCCGAGGGGCTAACATCGACTCGGACTACTACCTTGTTGCAGCCAAGGTAAGAATGAACAAGAACAATGGCAACGATGCAAACAAGCCATTAGATCAGCCGCAACTGATGTGCTAGGTTTCTCGCGCCCGCCAGCAAGAAACACCTGGTTTGATGAGAAATGCCGTTGCTTGCAGCGCCAGAACAAGCTACAGGTGATCACGAGAGCTGCCATTGAAATCAATAGGTAAACACGGGCTTTTCAGAAAGAAGAAAAAAGAGCAAGAAAAGCGCGCGATCGAGGATATAGAGAGGTGCCACTCCAGGAACGATGTTCCCAAGTTTTACCAAGCGTTAAACGTCAAAGCCTAGGATACAAGGCTCGAACAGAATCCTGTAGAGATGAACAAGGAAATGTCGGAGTTGAGACGGCAACATTTCGCTGTCAGGCAGAACGAACCATTCAATATTGGCGACGACAACGAAAACTACCAACCACCCCACCTAAGTGAAGTGAGGATAGCAATATCTAAACTCATGACGGCCGATCTTTAAAAAGCCGGTGGAGATGAATTGGTAAGTAACATCCACCTACTCATAAGCCAAATCTGGTCGGATGAAATTATGCCTGAAGAATGGAACCCCAGCATCATTTGGCCGATCCACAAAAAAGGAGACACTCTGAACAACGTCATCTACAGAGTCTCCTCAACATCGCCTACAAAATCCTATCTGCCGTAATATGTGAACGCCTGAAACCGTTTACCAACAACCTGATCGGCCCTTACCAGTGTGGTTTTAGGCCAGGAAAGTCCACAATCGATTAAATTTTCACACTTCGGCAGATCCTGGATTTCAAAGCCCCATACGACAGCATCTATAGAGACGAAATATACAGAGCCATGTCTAGTTTTGGTATACCGCCCAAACTCGTCCGTTTGTGTAGGATGACGACGGAGAATTCTCGCTGCACCATCAGAGTCGGAAACGACCTCACCGACACATTCGATACCAAAAAAGGATTTAGGCAAGGCGATGCGCTGTCATGTGACTTCTTCCATTTGATTCTTGAGAGGATTGTGTAAAACTCCCGAGCCAACACCAGAGGCACAATTTTCCAAAAATCGGTGCAACTACTAGCATATGCCGACGATATTGACATCGTTGGTACTTTGGTAGCCATACGTTGCTAGTATAGAGAAGGAAGCGACAGAAATCGGTTTAGCAGTAAATGAGGGTAAGACTAAGTATGCTGTCAACACAAACGAACACACAACATCGACGAATCGGACAGAACGTCACCATAGCAGATATAACTTTGAGGTAGTACGGGACTTTGCCTACCTCGGCTCTGCTTTTAACAAAAAAATCGAAAAAAAAAATTCCGCATTGGACGTTTAAGATGGCTAGGACATGTAGAACGAATGGATACCAGTACTCCAGCTCGCAGAATCTTCGATTGCCATCCGGACTTCGGACGCAGTAGAGGAAGACCTCGCCTTAAGAGGCGCGCACAAGTAGAAACCGACCTCAACCAACTTGGAGTGCACAACTGCAGGCATTTAGCTAAGGACCGGGCTAATATGAGAGGCATGTGGGTTTATTCATTCCGGACTGTACCGCCATTTAACAACAACATAGTTGTTCCCTTTCAGAAAGCAAGAACGCTTATCGATCAGATCGTTACCAATTTAAAAAAAAGGTAAAATGACTAAGAGGATTTCTAAAAATGTATTTCTGGCAATTCCAGTACGTGTTCTGAAATGGACTGTTATGTACTCATAAATGCCTATGAAACGAGAGGCATTATCTGCCCTTATTTTTTTTTGAAAATAAAAGGGGGCGTGCAGCTACAATGAATTTAGAGTCTTTTGTCGAGATGCTAGACGACTCCTTTGTAACTGAATTGCAAAACTTCCCTGACTAAAACCAAAGAACATCTGCCACGAGTTCGTGAAATTTTTCCTTGCATAATGATCTCTAGTTCCGGCTTTTGTATTTTGCCACACATTAGTCGTAATGCGCGTTCAAAGTTTAACAAATTTTCGGTTAATTGGTTGTCAGTATAACTTGGGTTCTTGATCCCAACCCACTTCTAAACCACACATCGAACTAGAGCTTTGCATGTACACTAATCTTTTAAGCTTTTCCTGTTCTAGTACCTCAGAAGACAAAACTTTAAGAATCTAAAATTGTTCTCCAAGTAAGATTCCCTCTTTTATTATTCAGCTAAAAATATGAAGTGATTTAGGGATGGAATAACTACCATATCTTGGGACTAATGGAATAAATGAATCAAAACCTTAGCTAGTGGTGGTCTGTTGATGAAAAATAATGTACCTCTATCTACATATAGCCATGAGCGAATACAAATCCCAAACAAATGGATCCGACAACCCATTAGTCTCGAGAAACAGCGTGTTTTCCTTAATTGAATTGCTGCTTGCCCCAGCACAACCCAACGTTGACCAAAAACCATCGTTTTTCTCAATCCAAAAATGTTATGCACCCAAAACCACTTTTCCTCACAATCACCATTACAAAAGTTCCACAAATCCAAACGAGATGTACTCGTCCTATAAACGACTTGCATTCGCCACAAACACTTCCAACCGGAGAGAACAATTTCCCACCCGGAGAACACCAAATATCTAAACAGCACGCGAGTACTTGTATCTACCCCTTGATGACTATAAAATCATCAACACAAGATATGCCATTTCAGTCCACAGAGCTTAAGGCTCTACGAAAAACATGTTGAGCCGGGTAAGTTATGCGACGGCCCAGTGACTAGGTGAGTATGTTGCTGCACGTCGCAGTCAACCAAAGCAAGCAGACCGCACGATGCGGCTAAAGCCTGTAATTACGGTAAGCGGGTTACCCTACCACGTTTGTTGGATCCATCCAACAAATGGCGTACAGTTGTATCTGTCGTCGTATTTTATTACCTGTTTTATTGCCATGAAGATGTCTGTCTGCGTTACTTCTCTTTTGCTCTTCTCATGAACAAGGCTCATTTGTTAGCTTGAGTGTGTATCTGCCCGCTGTTGGATAAAAAATGAAGATTCTCTCGAGTTGCGTACGTTTCCATGTTTGCTTCATATGCGCCAACTATAGCTCGGTTGAGAATAGTGGGACGTGGGAGGTAAGTGCAAACTCAGTGAAGGAAAAAACCTTGCACAAGTGCAACCGTACCGAATCGGATTCCTTTCCTTCTCTCGTATTCACGCTTTTGTTTCGAATTCCCTTTCGCATTACTTTTGATTTCGTTGTGTGCTCGTTGCCTGTGTGTTTATGGATACACTACATATAATGGTAAGCATTGGCCCAGTACTTGGCTCAACAAAAAACGAATGGATGCAAAAAGTGTTTTATACTATTTTGAAAAGAAGTAGAACGGAATGGTGGTAATGTGCAAATGCCTGGATACCTTTGTTAAGTGGCAGATGAACTTTATAGTCGAAAAGCGATAGCGAAAGTGATTTCTAAAATAAATAACTTTTTAATAGGATAAACCATACTAGCGTTCGAATAGCTTGAATCTGTAACAAGATTTGAGGGATTACGTGTGATGATTATTTATATTTTGAAAGTATCTAAACCTATTCAGAGTAGAAGAGTTAGGCACGAGTACGATAAGTTTGGCGCCAAAAATTGATAACGGTTTTAGTAAAGGGGTCAAAAACAAGCATTTTTTTTTACTATGGGGCCCCCCCCCCATTTGTGTGGGAGGTTCAATCATAAAAAAATACTGAAAATTTAAAAAAATTGTACAAAATTAACGGTAATACTTACAATTAAGTGGTACACTTTTTTAAAGCCAATATTTTGTTCTATTAGGAAATATTTAAATCAAAAGAACTATGCATAGTTTTTGAAAGACTGGTTTTAAACTCAAAATTTAGGAAACAATAGTTGTAAGTGTTATTTTTCAAAACTGTAAAATTATATTTTTTCCGGAGTTCGTTGCTATTATTAATTCTTAATCAGTAACTGAAAACTATATGATTTTATGGCCTTTAGTTTTCGAGAAAATTGAAAATTAATAAAATTAATTCGGCGTATAAACAGTGAGATGTGTATGGGGAGACATTCTGCCCCTCTGCAACCCCCTGCTTGGGCTCACTATAGGATTTGGGATGAGTGCGAGGTAGTTTTTTGTGTGTTGTTGTAAAATGGGACGCCGAATGCAATAAAAATCTACCTCCTCGTGGCGCATTCTGAGTAATGTTAAACGTTCTAACCTGATGACGCAAAAATGGAGCGAACTTTTTTCGAAAATAATAGAAAATGGCAGAAACCATAAACGGATCCGCCCTGTGCATGATTTCTTTGAAAAAACAGTAGAAAACAGATCAATTTTGTTAGCTCATTTGTAGCAGACATGGGAGTAATGCATTGGCATTAAGATTTCATTGGCATTGATAAAATCAATCCTAATGAAAAAAAATTATTTCATTAGCATTGCAAATAATAATGCCATTATTATAATGGCATTGACTTTTGTATGCCAATGAAAAGTAGTAATTGTGAATGAAAACTTTTTTTATTGAGTAATAAGGCATTTTTTATTTATTTATGATTTTTTGAAAAAAAACCGCATGCAACTATAGAAGAAACACAATGTTTGTTGAGTTATTATTTGACTGTGTGGACCTAGCGGAAAAAATGGCAGAAACTGAAATCGTTGCTTCCAACAACAAACTCTCCATCAAACTACGAAAAAATATATCCATTTTCCAAACAGAGGTATATGCAGGGTTGGGGTCAAATTGCAAAGTAACAAATAAATGGAGGACAGCACAAACGATGTTTTTGGGTCACAGTGTTCTGTTGGCCTTACATATGTTTATGGTACATCATCCCAATATCTTAAAAAAAATTGTGTACTTTATTTTTTTCTTCATTAGCATTGCAAAATGGTAATGAAAATTGATTGAATTGAAAATTTTCAATGGTAATGAAAAAAAATGTCATTAGCATTGCGTTTCTCAATGCTAATGAATTTTTTTCATTGGCATTACTTTCACTTAATGCTAATGCTGTTTTCAATTTCATTTGTGTAGTAATGCATTACTCCCATGTCTGATTAGGAGTGTGCTAACCTGATGACCAGCAATGTATCTTGCTCAGACACTTTTTTTATATTTCCGTTGATCTGATCAGAAAAGACGTTTATTAAAAAAAATGGGCGTGGCAGTGGGCGGATTTTTTTTTTTTAAATTTGTACACTTGTTCTGCTTTATCGGACAGAGAGAATATATACCAAATTTTAACACTCTAGCTTAGAGGGGCAGACATGGCTAATTCGACTGAGCTAGCGATTCTATGTCGATCCATATACTTTAAGGTATTAAGTAAATTATTTCTCGATGTTACAAACTATGCATGTGTCAAAACTAATAGAGGTACATACCCCTATGCGATAGGATATAAATAAACAAGAAAGAGGGAAATTATATTTCTGACGACAGTTTGGAATTTTAAGTGAATTAAATTTATTAAGGTTGACATTACACTTTGCTGCAAGTGTAAGATATTTTAGGTCTTTAAAAAATAGGAGTACAAATGTGAAAGGAGGAGTACGGGTGTTCATAGGTGTTGAAAGTAGTAAAATACATGGTGGTTTATGGTTCATCCGAACAGACGTGAGCGTTGGCATAGACAACCCCCAAAAAAAAGCATTTCTCCAAATTCAAAAGTTCAAGTTGGAAAAAAAATAATTATACTAAACATAACCTATAGATTATAAAAATAGAACTGATTTTTAGGAAATTTCTCAACGAAATACTCCCACGTTGTACTGGCCTTACTATTAATCAAACAAAAATATTCGATTGTATACGGCTCAATAGATTTACAAATTTCCTAACTTCCAGTAGCATATATATTAGCACAAAAATGCAATAGCTATGGTAGCACTTATATCAATATAAATTCGTTATCGTGCCCTTGGGCTTTGGATTTACAGAAATGAATCAAACTTTTTGGGTACCGAAAGCGAACACCATTCTCGGTCCCCCAAAATTCAGCATCCTCGATAGTATAGTGGTCAGTATCCCCGCCTGTCACGCGGGAGACCGGGGTTCAATTCCCCGTCGGGGAGATATGGCTTGCTTTTTTTTTTAATTTACTTATGACTGTTCTGGTGTTAACCCATATTGTCCAATAACAAGCTTGCTAATTTCTGATGTCATTTCGACACTTGGCTTGCTCGAAGTGCTCGAAGACTAGGATTGTAGTTGTTATTTATGCACAACTTTTGGTTTAGTAATCCCTTCAGAAAACGAGGTCGTGTGTACATGCTCGACTTTAAATTCCTTATTCATTACTAATTAGTGAAATATACAATTATGTTGCAAAAAATTAGCTTCAATTAAAATAAAATACATAAAATACATAAAATCATTGATTTGAGATCGCACCAAGAATTTTGAGATATTGATGTTCACTGTTCAGCCTCCAGTTCTGTGCACATACATGTAGACATTCAGACAGACAGAATTATCAGATCGACTATTTACATCTCCATCATTGCAATTTTACGTTTAATTACAATTTGAAGCTCTCACGTATGCAATAGTTACCCTATGGTTCGAATCATGGTGCCGGCCAGAGCTTCAATCGCCTAATTTTGATTTTCGAAAAACGGAGTCGTATATATATACATGCATGCTTAGTTATTGGATCAAAGTTGGATAACTAAAACGATGTTATCTAGATAATTAAGATAAAATATTCTTACCGAATAAAATTAAAATTACCGAATGTTACATGAACCAACAAATTAGAATTTAAACAATAATTCCTTAAAAACAATAAGGACGGAGGATATTGTATTAGATAAGCGTCATATGATCCTGAAAATGCAATGCCATGCCCTTTATCAACCAGATGATCGCCGTAGGGCGTATGGGTGTATGATAGGTACAATGAAAACAACAATACACTGCGACAAAATCTTAAGAACGGGCAGTACAAAAATAAAAACGATTGCCAATCTTTATCTATATATATAAAAATGAAACCAGTTTTCCGTTGTCACGACATAACATGAAAACGGCTTGACCGATTTGGCTGATTTTTTTTTGTAGTTTTCTAATACTCTGTACAAGGTTCTTACGGAAAAAAATATTGAGAAAATCTCTCAGGTCAGCTTTGAGAAAATAAATACTACTAACACTAAAATACTATTACGGACCCTAAAACGAAACAGTACCCGGGCGAAGCCGGGCCGGGCAGCTAGTGCTAAATAAACATTCACCCAGTAACATTAACAGCCGGTGTATTTTGTTTAGTACATAACACATTAACAACGTACGACGTGACAGACGTGCTTTTGCTGTGTTCAATATGTTTCTGGGATTACAGATTACTGGAACCACATGTCCACCACCGTCAATTCCTAGGGGTGACCCAAAATGTATCACCCTGGCGGATTCTATAACTTTTGCAAATGGCGACAAAAGTCAGTTTTGTTTCGATGTTTTTGGAGTAAAAAAATCCAGTCACCAAGCGCTATTCTCCTCAAGATCAAGAATTATGCCTGACTCTTTATGGAAGGACTCTTTAGAGTTTTGGCATAACGCAGATTTCCGGCCATCTTGCGCCAACTGATCAAACACTTTGGCATTTAGCCGTGGCTTTAGAGGCGTTGGAAGGACAACGAGCCACCCAATTAGCTATTACACGTTCGTTTCTGTAGCGCATTTTAGTGAAAGACTTAAAGAAGTTCCCTTACATCTTTGACACAGTGGTGGTATTAATACTATGGTATACGGATGTACCACCTTTGTGTCAGGAAATACTCGGTAATGCCACGCGAGCAATACTATAAAACTATATTTTCAATTGCCATTTTGTCAACTCATACTACATGAAGTGTGTGTCACCACCACCCAAGGTATAGACAATACCATGGTATCAATGCCATGCTATTTATACTACCAGTGTTTCAAAGGTTTTATCGAACCTAATTTATTGAAGACCCGTTGTCAACACAGTTACTGTGACTTGTGAGATGAATTGAAGCTCGGGACATGTGGTTCTAACAAAATGGTGGACCGCAAGCACAGCTCGCGTGTCATGGACATTTTGAATGATGCGTTTTCGAATCATCTTATGTATTGTATTGGTAATTTGCACTGGTCG
This sequence comes from Rhingia campestris, assembly GCA_932526625.1. NCBI lineage: Eukaryota > Metazoa > Arthropoda > Insecta > Diptera > Syrphidae > Rhingia > Rhingia campestris. Next base: position 148,302,992 of record OW052182.1, on the reverse strand, counting down.
GTAAGATCGCCAGAATTGACCGCTCCGGACTTCTCTTTTTTTGTTCGTTTTTTTTTAAGTTATAATCTAAGAACAAGCAGTAGACTTCGGAACCTCTCAAAGATACCGTCTCGACAAAACGATTAAAACGCTCATCAACTAAAGCGGCGCGACTTCACTTTACAATAACATCTTCAAAAACTAATGTAAAAAAAACTTATAAGGTACAAATAAACCATTTCACTGTTGTTTCATTTTAAATATAAAAATAACCAGTATAAATAATTTAATGTTACTATTTTTAACAACATTCTTCACCCTAAACTGGAAGCATTTTTTGTACCTTCTATTTATTCTTATTAAACTTTTCAATTTCGTTCGTGTCTTTCCTCAATGTCATTTGATATAAAGCGTTTGTTTTCTCACACCGAAGGACGAACAAAGATCATAAGGGAGCAACAAGGCCATTATACGAGTTTCAATGGAACGAAATGATTCTACCCCCGCGGCCGCACTCGATATAAATGGGGGGAAAACTGCACCGCCAATGACAAATGACAAAATGCCAATGCTTACTGTGGCTGTAAAAGCACTTTGATTTTGTTTGAAACCATAAAATTAAAATTATTTTTCCTTATCTTCCGTTTTGTGGATCTCGGTTGGATGCGTTTCCTTAACCGAGCAGTTGTGAAAATATGATTGGAAAAAAATTTGCATATAAATGCGACGTGAGCTAATAAAATGCGCAGTTGTAAAATAAATTTGATTTATTATCTTGGAACGTTGAATCTTTATCGGGGTTTTTTGTTTGTTTTTGTTTTTTTTTTTTAAGTTAAAGGTGGTCTCGAAGTAATGTGTTTGTTTAAGTTATTTAATTCATAAAACCAACATTCCAAGATCAATACAAAACGGCAATACCAAAAAAGTGTAATACCTTTTTTGATTATGTTAACAAATTCTTTATTTATTGCATCCATCTTTAGCCACATTGTGATGTGCAATCACGCCTGCTTTATGACTCATATAGTTTATGAGTAGAAAAAAAGTATTAAAAAGCAACGGCAGTACTTATATTAACCTACTATACCTTCATTGAAAGCTAGAGATCCCTTCTTATATAATCTTAAATCAATATATTTTATCAATAGTTTCTTTGAAAAATGGCCTTCAAACTCAAAATTTTGAACAAAAGTTTGTCATCAATAGAGTAGATGAAGAATATTAATGACATAGGCGCCTGTCTGAAGAAAAACACCTACCCCAAGCGGAGCAACGAAGTTGTGTGTGCGGAACTTGCCGCAATCTATAAGAGAGTTTTAATCCCTTAATCCCGTTAAGCGACCCACCCAGTTACTGTTGAATAAGAAAACTGTTGACACGAGAAACTGAAAAAAAAACTACTTTAAGTAATTTTCAATTTTCTCAAAAACTAGAACACTTAAAACCGTTTTATATTCGATTAAGAATGAATATACAAACAGTTAATAGGTACAAATAGCCAGTTTGGATCTAAATTTCACAATTTTTCAAATATTATTTTTTATTTTTATTTTTATTTTATTATTTTTTTTTTTTTTCACAAAAAACTGAAAAAAATATATTTACTTAAAGAGATTGTAAAAGAAGGGAAGGTATAGTACGTTATTATAAGTGTTGCAATTGCTTTTCATATTTCTTTGTCATTTTTTCCTAAATTGGCGTGCTCTTAAATAAAGTTTTTAGCACAGTTTTTTGTAACACTTTCTTAAAAAAAAATCATAATTTGGCCAAAATACACAAAAGTCCACAATTCGCTTAAATTAAAATTCTCTCTTAAAATTAAGACGTAACCTTTTAATCCCCAAACCGGCAGACGGCTTTTCGCCACGCTATGTAATCTTTATAAAAAAAAAAAATTGTAAATCAATTTGGATATGAAAATAAAGAAAGAAAGAAATAATAATAATAATAATAATAACAATAGGTAGTAGACATTTCGATTATAATTGATGCTAAAAATGATATCAATAATGTCGAAATAATTTTCCGTTATTGGCCAAAACCGAAAATTCCGTTTAGGGATACTTGGGCCGAAACGAATTGTGTGGAATTATTTCAAACAGTAGTAGTAGTATATAAATAAAATTTCATTCAATTTGCCAAAATATTTTGTGAGAAATTGACAATTTTCTTAATTTGGTGTAAATGCAAAAATCCGTTATATGGATTTTCTCGAAGAAAAACTAGATATGCATTTTTGGTGGAACTAATATGATTATAGTACAAGGTGGCGCAAAAATAACCTTCCGATGTTTTTTGGCTGTAATTTAAAAAAAAAACGAAAAACTTAATAGTCACCAATATTCCGCGTTCTGGAGCAGTGTAGCGTAACATTGTTTATTAACGTGTATTTCGCATGTGTTAACTACACAAATGTCAAAACAGAACTGACATTAGGGGCCAATCGACATAAGGGCCAATTTTCTGATAGGAGGATTACTTTTGCGCCACCTTGCATATATAAAGTTTAATCAAAATCGTTAAGAGCCGTTTTCGAGACAGTTGAGGTTTTGTGCTTGGTATTTGATATTGTGCCAACTTCACAGTGAAAGAGAAAGTTGCGTACGACCCAGTCGTGCCCCAACAATCTACTATTGTTGTTACTTCATTTTTCGATTTCAAATATATTTATTTAACGTTTTTTTTTTTAAAGTTAGTTTTACATTTGTACGTAACAAAGCAGTATAAAATAACAATAACTTTAGTGGGCAATATAAGAGTCACTAAAAATGCAGTATTAAACAATTTCAGCAGAGCTGTTCACATTCCTTCTCGAGACAGTTTATTAAAAAGTGCTTTGGTTTCGATTGAATTAAAAGTAGTTTCAACGTTTACAAAAAATGGGTTGTTTCTTCTTTTTGCTAGAGGAAACGTTACTTATGAATGTTGACTAAATTAGGATATTGCCTTAATATTTTCTATGGATTTCTTGGCGGATTTTTTAAAAATGTGTACACTTTTCCTGCTAGGCACAAAAAAGTAAGTAGTAGGCTCCTTGCGGACTTGTCTTTAAATTATGATTATAAATAATCTAAATGCTGAATATTAAGTTTGAATAAAATCTTATGTTCGATATTTGTCACAAAACCAATACTTTCATTATTACGAACAAATAAAAACTAAATTTAAGAAACTTGGTTGCTAATACTGGAATAGATTAAGAATAGATAAGCAGGGACGTGAGTTACAATGGCAAAAATTACTCAAACTGCACTGTAAAATAAACAGATGATATTTTCCTTTTCCGCTGTAGATACTTGTAAGTGAATTTAAACATTTGAATTTTATATGAAAAAAAACATGACTTTCAAGGAAAAGCAAAACGGTCCTGTGCATATACAAATATTTAATAATCATGCCACCGTAGACGATTCTGCGAACTCCTTAAGAATTCTGATTCATTAGTGATTCAATGCACAGTCCTCTTGAACTAAAATACTACTGCACAGAATTTCTAAAAGATACGTCAGTTAAATATGTTGAATGCGAATAGATTTCCTTTTAAACTAGCATATGGATAGTTATCGATGTATCAATTTAGATTTATCGAAGTCTTCAACAATGTCTGATTGTTATTCTATGAACTAACCACAATTGTACCATTCTCAGTTCTTTGAATAGAAGTGTCTGTCAACGGTTGGTAAAGCATTTGATTCGATTTAAATCAAGCGATGTTTTCGGAATCAAGATGCGATTATTTTTAAGTTTTTTTCAATGTATTACATACGAGTAGTTTTTCAGTTTAGTTTATTTTTCTATGTTACAAACTATGTATCAAAACTAATATACCCCATGGGATAGGGTATAAAAACAACCGAAGAAGGTTTTTTGCCGAAAAGTGGGCGTGGAGAAAAACGAAAAATAGATATTGAGATTATGTAAATTCTTGTTCATACACGGTTTGATCAAAAACAACAACAGCGTTGTAGCGATCAATGGATACGAACAACGAGGTCTAAAAATCGGCGACAGACAGACAGACGGACAGAGTTCTGTAAGTTATATGAAGCTTAAGTTGGATTGCCAGAGAAATATCATCTAGGCAATTTATTTATTGGCCAAGGATTTTTGAAAAGTGTAGATATTATCATTTAAGTTGTAGCTAAAAATAAACATAAGTTCGGCCCATATCTTAACGGGAATTAACGCAGCAGCATGTTAACAACTGACAGAGTTTGAGTGTTTTTATTTTTGCCAGCATTAATATTTTGACATGTAAAGGAGTATAAATGATGGGTTAGTGGAACTACTGGTAATTTACAATCGGAGTTTAAAACAGTGCTGACTGAGAAATTTTTATAGAAAAGTGTTGACGTAGTTACGTTATATGGAAAGTGATGATTGAATCGAGTGTCAATATAAACGTTGAAATTCAAATCTATTTAAGGCAGATTGAAAATGTTTTGTAAATCCAAAAATAATAAATAATAACATCAAATAAGGCCAAACAAAATAAGACCAAGTTCCAAATTTGGGTGTATTTCGGTTTTCAAAACAAAATAATTAAATATTTACTTTATTGCCCAATGCAAACCGAAATATTTTCAAAAAATAACGCCAAAATATCAGTCCTTTCCGAGGCTACTGGTTGCTTCGTAACCATATTTTTATCTGTGGGTGGGTAGTTAACCCAAAGCACAACCCCCAACCTGGAGGGCCAGTTCCAATTTATTAGATACCCCCAGGACACGGGGCCATCAGTATCCACTACGGGATTGTGCGCTGCCGTTGGCCTTTCGGTTCATCCGCCACCATCTCTGTTCAAGGGGCCTGAATAACCCTTGAAATTCCTAGACAACCTGTTGTCCGAATATGTCAGAGCAGCTCATCTAGGTTCGCCTGGGACAGCAATTCCAGGTATTCATCCGTGCCATTCTCACCAGGGTGTTTATAGTGTTGCTGTTTTTCGTCGTGTTATCAACACTCGCACTTATCGTTTAGCAAGTCAAATCCGGTTGGATGAGACCAGTACCCGATGGTTACCACTTGGAGGTAAAGATAAGCACATTTGATTTGTAGTCAGAGTTACAACACTGGGCATTGCCAAGTTAACGCCAATCAGAGTCTACCTTCGTTCTACAACACCCAACTCAACGTGATGTCATAGCCACGTTTGCTAGTATAGAGAAGGAAGCGGGGAAAATGAGTTTAGCAGTAAATGAGGGTAAGACTAAGTATATGCTGTCATCACGAAAGGACTCACAACATCGACGAATTGGACAGAACGTCACCATTGACAGATATAACTTTGAGGTAGTACGGGACTTTGTCTACCTCGGCTCCGCTATTAACTCTGACAACAACATCTCGTCAGAAATTCAATCAATTTAGTAGTAAAGCCCTCACTCGAACTACTAAGGAGACCCTATATAAGACCCTGATCATCCCAGTCCTGCTCTACGGCGCTGAAGCATGGACCGTATCAAAAGCGGATGAAGAAATCCTTGGTAGATTCAAGAGGAAAATTCTTCGAAAAATCTTCGGTCCCGTTTGCGTTGACGGGCTATGGAGACGAAGATTCAACCAAGAACTATACGAGCTGTACATCGACATGCCCCTGGTCAAAAAACTCCGCATTGGACGTTTAAGATGGCTAGGAAATGTAGAACGAATGGACACCAATACTCCGGCTCGCAGAGTCTTCGATTCCCAGCCAGACGTCGGACGCAGTAGAGGAAGAACTCGCCTTAAGTGGCGCGCACAAGTGGAAACCGACCTCAAACCGACCTGGAGTGCGCAACTGGAGGCAGTTAGCTAAGGACCGGGCTAATTGGAGAGGCATGTTGGTTGAGGCCCAGGTTCATTCCGGACTGTAGCGCCACTTAAGTAAGTAAGTAAGTAAGTAAGTAAGCAACCCCAAAATATTCTTAGGGTTATCATTGAATAGTACAGTCGATTCGACATAAAAAAAGCAAATAACCCCTGCAAAGCTGTTAATGCCTTTTGCTTGTGGGACTTATTTACTTTGCATACACAGAACCTCGCACGCAACCTAAATCCAAAAGTGAACCCAAACCCACCGCAACAAAAGTGTAATGTCCGAAAGTCGGATAATTCTAGAATTTGAGATAAGAGATTTAAATAAAAACAGTGAGTTGTAAAAATTTTAGATCAGTGAACAAATAAAAGGGAATTGGAAAGTTCTGTAGTGATGTATAATTAAATCAATTAGTACAACAAAAAAGTGTACTGTTTAATAAAACTGGTTAGCAAATCATAACCCTTGCGGAGCTAAAAACTGAGTTCAATCACCGGAAGTGATTTTTTCATTTGTCTACATGATACAATTAAGCAAACTGGTTCAGATCCGAATTCGATTGTTTTTTATGTCGAAGAGCAATAACTTAGTGCAGGCCTCGACATATCTTCCATGAGGAAGTTTCTGGAGTATATGTTTGGAGAACAATGAAAGCGAGGAGCTTTCAAGAAGAAGTTTGAAAAACACTCCGAAAGACAAAATGATAAGCAGCTTCAACAATTCGAAGGACAATTTCAGAAACAGTATAAGAAGTTTAAGAATGTTATTGAATCGAAATTCACGGTGAAAGACCAGTGATTTGAAAAGGTTGAAACCATATTTATGGCCTTAGAAGAGAAAGTTGAGAAGAATGTGAGTTATGTTGAGGACAATTTCGAAGTTATTGAAATGCAGTTTGAAAATGTAGGAGATGAACAACTGAGCAAAAAGTTGAGCAAGCGAACGAGCTTAAAAATGGTTAGAAAGCACAGAATTTGCTGGTGATTGTCCGGCAATAAAACATTTATTGCCCATTTGGGGCCTGCAAATTTCGATGGGTAAGCACAATGATCGATTTATGAGAAACAGTTTGTCCCCAGTTTTTGGGCCTTAAATTTTGAGCTAGAATGATGAAAATTGGTATACGAGTTCATTGTTGCTCCCAGTAGAACAAGCGTAAAAAATTTTAAAATCCGCCAAATGCCATGCCCCCTTTAAAAAAAATAACCTAGTTTTTGACCAAACCATAAGGAATTTAAAAGTGTTTCTGAACAACATATTTAGACAATCTGAATATCTATATTTCGTTCATATAAAGTTTTTGCCACGCCCACTTTTTGTGGGCGTTTTTAATAAAAAACGTTTTTCGGTCAAATTTTAAAATTTTCGCAAATAATTTTGATGCAGAATCATTAGTAATATCAATATGAAGATTTCGTCTATAGAACATTCCAACCCACGCCCACTTTTTGGGGGTGTTTTTATATAAAAACCATTTTTATACACTACTCCATAGCAAATGCAGGAGAAAACCTTGTCTTTTGTAGAACCGTAAAATTTGTTATGACGATGTCATTTTCTGTATTTCATCGCCATAAAGACTATATTTTGAGGATATTAATTTTAAGAACGGGATGGGATAGAGTATTCAACGATCCGCACAGCGGATTGTAGCCTCTCATATGTTTTTTTTTTTGTAATTATTGCAAAATCTGCATTTTTCATAAAAATCGTCCTGGAATTTATATATATCCAATTGCAAACTTTCTTCGCTTCATTTAGTCATGTCCAATATTTTAAATTTTTTTATCTATTCAAAAAATTCTACGCCACCAGGATATTCCTCTGTAGAGCAATAAAAAGGCAACCTTCCGTTTCATAGTTTTTCCAAACCCCAGTGCAGTGGGTGCTGTATATACAGATGCCCTCGAGTCATTTGGAGTCCCTCCGGTTTTAAATTTATCTCGTGCGCGTAACTTACACTTTTCTCTCATGTACATAATGCTCGATGGATACACGAGCTGCAGAACGAACAAAAAACGAATTAAACCGAAAAGCAAACCATTCTCGATATAGTTATACAGCGACCATTAGGAGTCATCGTGCACTATTCTTTTTTATGTTCCTGATTATGTGACAGGTCCGCCAAATGAACACAAATATATTGGACACGGTACGAATGATTTCGATAGTAATGCGCGTAGCAGTATCGCTAGCATTAGAACGAACGATAAAATCTGGTAAAGAATGCACATTCGGAAGATAATAAAATAGCTGGCGGATATCCAACCCCAGAAGTAAAAGTGGGTGCTCTATGCAAGTTAAGATTTATTCTCTGTTTAGTGTTGGACGTAATCCTTAAAGATAATCGAAAGCATAAAATGTGGTGGAATCAAGCGGATTTACTCAATTGAGTTTAAAAAAAAAAGGGAAACAGAAGTCATTTTATTAGAAGGTTAAAACATGCATTGCCTTTGTTTGGCAGATTACTGAAATCTAGATGGCACGGTTTCCCAAATAAAGGCAATTTATAACCATGATTTCATTATGAATCCACTTGTTAACTGTTGGGCGTGGTTTAGAAAGGGGTCGTATTGTACATGATAATATCAACTGATCCGATCGTATTTTACTTTGAACAACGAGGCGCAAAAGTAGCACATACATAGTTCTTTGGTTGTAATTTTTTTAATTATTTCCCAAAAAACATTGCACAATGTTTTTGATTTTTTGCGGAGCAATAAAAAAAATGAGAAGGATAAAATCGTTAAATCAATATAAAATGTCTCCAAAAAGTGGGCGTTTAAAAAAAAATTTTATACAAAGAATATAGGTATTAGGGTTGCCTAAATATTTTGTTCAGACACTTTTTCAAAAAAAATTTACCGTTTGGTCAAAAACAACGTTTTTTTCTGAAAAGTGGACGTGGCAATGAGCGAATTTTAAAAATTATTTACAATTGTTCTGAAGCAACGTACAAGGATACTATAAACCAAATTCCATTCTCCTAGGTCAAAATTTAAGGCCTAAAAATAGGTGGCATACAGACGAACGGGCGGACAGACAGACAGACTTGGCTTAATCGACTCAGCCAGCGTTACTGAGTCGATCCAAGAGCTTTGGGTTATATCTAGATAAATTATTTCTCTATGTTACAAACTATGTATCAATACTAATATACCCTTATGGGATAGGGTATGAAAATAATTTTTTATGATTTAATAAATTTAATAAAATATTTGCAAAACATCTTGTCCTTGTCCCTGTGGTCCTTGTTTTTTAAAGTGTAAATTTTATTTGGTTCTAAAACTTTATCCCATTTGTTTTTTTTAACGGTTGGGGGAAATAACTTAACATGGGGAAAAACTTCACTTCAAGTGAAATTATTCACTTTTTTATATCAAAATTATTTGCCACTGAACTATTTTGTGGGAAATAACCTCTTTTCTTCTCATGCTGAACAAAGATTAGAGCACTAAATAAAGTAATAGCTGAAAATTCGCTCGAATAAACGGTTTCTTTTTTACCTACATGTATAGGTATAGGTGCGCCATATTGTATGTCGATTGTCATGATCATGAATGAGGTATTTTTATTTAATTTATACCTTTACAATTTGTTTGAATTAGTTTTTGATTACAGCTTCATTTTCGGTCATCTTGGGCGGTATTGCGAGTACTTGCACGGCGGTATTGCGAGTACGTTGTTGTATCTTGTTGTATTGGCGTGTATAAAATCCATTGCATTTAATAAACGATCATCTGATCTTGAAAAGGAATGCTTTCAAATAGTGTATGGGCTAGCACTTCTCTCACCCCTAGCTCCGTGTAGCTCAAACACTTGGTGTTGTTGGATATACCCAGGATTAGAATAAATAGCTTTTTAAGAGTTCACCACGTAATTGTTTGCCATAAATCTTTTTAAAATTTATATAGCTGGAAAACAAGAAGCATCCGTGATAGACCCTGCCAACTTGGCTGTTGGCCATCAGTCTTTGAGTCTCACTGCGCTGCACATTGCAATGTTTTAGTATTAGGTCTAGTGAAAATAGGTGAAGAAGTACCGCGAGTGAATTAGTTGTTTGATCGCATTAATCCAATGATACACTGTACAATCTCTTAAGTTTGTCGATAATAAATCCGTCATTCACAAACAGCCACCAGACTAGTGTTCCTTAAGTTAGTCTCGGGCGGGCTATCACTGCGTATATCCAAAGCATCATCTTTTGCCGAATATTATTATAAAGGCATATAGAGCTATATTCTTGACTCTTTTCTGTATATCCTTTCACAACCTGAATTTAAAATGAATTGCATGAATTCCAAAAAGTAAGTTATTTGGACTTGAGTTGAGAGCCACAGATCTGATGAAGTCTTAAGCACGGATTGGCAATGCTCATTTTATGTTGTGTCGAACGGTTTCAAGTCTGCAACTAACTAAATAAATGCAGGTGTTTCCCAAGGCTCATTTGATAGCACACGTCTAGGAAATTTTTGTTACAGAAACTGCATTATATGATATACAGTGTGGCATGGTGCACCGACTTGTAAAAACCAGTAGTCGCCCAGACCTTTTTCACACATTTGTGGGCAGACTTAATGTAACAACATCCACCGATATCGATTCCCATCCACTGACCCAATGATGATTTTGGCGCAAACGCCGAATCAAACAGTCACTTCTTGATCATTCAATTTTGTTTTATGGATATTGTACGGATTCTTCGTGCCCCAAATAAACAATTTTGCTTGTTATCGGTGCCAGAAAGTGTGAAAATTCTTTAAGCCCATTGTAAAGGGTGGTTAAATTTTAAGGGCCGATGTTGATTTTGATTAAAATACAAATTATTTAGGAAATGATTGTAGTTATTTTTTATTATGATAATATTGGTATGGTTCAATTATGTAGGGAACTAAATATCGGCAAAATATCACCTACATCGGATGGTCCAAATTTTCGATGACGCTGAGGTATAATTGAGGTATAATTAGCTCTTGAATTGTTGCTGGCTTTCTTTCAAATAACCCCAAAGAAAAAAGTCCAACGGTGTCAAATAACGAAATCACATGATTGACATGGCCTACACGTGAGATAACACGGCCACCGTCCTGTTGAAACCACATATCGTCCACATCCATAAAAAGTTCGTTATCATCTCACGATAGCAAACACCATTCACAGTAACTGCGTGACCGGCTTCATTTTGGAAAAAATACAGCCCGATGATGCCGCCAGCCCATAAATCGCACCAAACAGTCACTCTTTGTGGGTGCATTGGTTTTCCGACCATCACTCTTGGATTATCATTCGCCAAAATGCAGCAATTCTGCTTATTGACGAATCCACTGAGGTGGAAATGTGCCTCATCACTGAAGATGATTTTCTTCGAAAAGTTATCATCCACTGTTGTCATTTCTTGCCACCATTCTGACGCTTGAAATGGTCAAAAGGCTTTAGTTCTTGAGTGAATTGCACCTTGTAAGCGTGTAAATGCAAGTCTTTATGTTGGGCACGACGACGAGTTGAGGTGGACGGCTCTTCAGCCTGTACGAGCATGCACTGGTGTTTTCACATCTCCTACAGTTTGCTCAAACTCACTCTTACCGATTCAACCAGTTCATTACAACGTCTTAGGCATTGATTAATGCTATGTCAACGATCTTCCACTGTTCCATGGGACAACAAAAATTCGACACCAAACTACGAATAGTGTTGTCAGACTGTGCTTGTTGGCCACGATTTTTTACAATCTTCCACTGTCCCATAGGACAACAAAAATTCTGCACCAAACTACGAATAGTGTTGTCAATTTCTTTACAATCTTCCACTGTCCCATGGGACAACAAAATTTCTGCACCAAACTTCGAATAATGTTGTCAGACTGTGCTTGTTGGCCACGATTTTTCGGCTGCATGCATGTAACTGAACACAACTGAAAGACTATTTCTAATGTACAGCGTCACTATTTCGACACGTTATTTGTAAAGCGATTCATGGTTAAAACTGTACTGAATTAACATTTCAGAAATATATCTACTCAAGTCAAGCGGTTGATAAATGTCGACATAATAAAAAAAAAAAAAACTGATTCAGACAACAAACATTACTGTGCCCATCATCTGACCGGAGAGCAATAATGCAGTAGACATGATTTTATTTGCTTTTACTTAATGGCTTGAGACCGAAGTCATTATTTTGGTATAAAGTTGATAATACTGAAAGTTCAAATTTAAAATTCAGCACAATCAACACGGTGACAGGTATTTATCAAACAAAAAAGATAGCGCCACTGTACCTACAATAATTTATTTTGCGTCCACACGCATTAACTCGCTTGATATATTCATTTTAATTATGTATATCGTCCTTAATTGGGCATTCCAAAATATGTTTAAGCACACATCATCTTCATGATTTGTGAAAGACTACCACTCGAATAGCCGTGTGGGATAGGCTGATAGCAGTGAGCACTAGTCCATGTTAAATGTTTATGTATACAAACACAACACATGAACTTCCACTGAACTAGTGCTATACTGCTATCATACACAACACATACTTAAAAAGCTTTTGGTGTGAGCTTTAGCTAGCACAACCAGTGAAAAACTATGCACGTAATTTTCAAACCGGTCCTGTGGCGCAATGGATAACGCGTCTGACTACGGATCAGAAGATTCCAGGTTCGACTCCTGGCAGGATCGACAATTAATTATTTTTATTTAATTAGTTGCGTCTTTTTTTATATAGCCTATTACATTATTATAATTATAAGAGGCTAAATAGTTTTTATGTTTTGATAACGGCGTTAATTCAAAAACTATTTGGCAATGTTTCGTAGAAGCACAGAGTTCGGAAATAGCTTTCCATAGGATTGGTAACTGATAGACTAAGAGCAGACTAAACGGCTGATTATATTATGTAATTACTTGAACACAAAGTAGTAAGAACTAATTATCAATGGGAATGAATTGATAACCGAAGAATTTAACTTTTATGTAAATGGGGAAGATATTGTTTTCATTAAAAATGTCGAACTCGAGATTACAATTGATTAACGCACTACAAAAATAGGGGAACACAACAACGTGGTTCCGGCGGTTCCGTCAGCCTTCATGTCTCAATTGATATACAGATTTTCGTCAAATTTCATATTTGAATTTGTTTTCCTACATTTCTAGACCATTTACCTTATTTGGTCTTACCCTTTCTATTAATGGTATCCCTCATATAATATATTGAGCACCCTGATGCCTAAAAAGTATTTTTTTTTAAATGTATGTCTGCAGTGTGGTATCTATATCTGTAGTTATTGACACTTTGTGTATGTTTGTTGCTAGTCGTTGTACATTCATTAATCATTACTTGTTTCAGAAAAATACATTTTTTGAAGTCCCTTATTGACAAAAAACTAGTCGTTGTACATTCATTAATCATTACTTGTTTCAGAAAAATACATTTTTTGAAGTCCCTTATTGACAAAAAACTTGATATGCACATATATTTCAGAGTTACTCACAAAAACAAATCACGAAATTTGTTTAAAATTCTATATTCTATTTTCGAGAAATCATTAAATTTATGAATTAGAGTCCTGTCTTTTGTAGAACCGTAAACGTTTTTTATAAGCAGTCTGAAGAATTTGTTGTCACCATGTCATTTTCTTTATTTTATCCACATCGTGTTTTTAGCCATGTCCACTTTTTGGGGATTTAAGTTTTACAGATAGGATGGGATAGGGTATTCAACGATCCGCACAGCGGATTGTAGCTTTCCATATGTTTTTTAGTACTTTTTATTTCATTAATATATTTTTTCTCTTACTGTAAGAGTTTTTATACCATAGAGGTATATTAGTTTTGATACATAGATTGTAACATAGAGAAATAATTTAGCTACATATACCTCAAAGTATATGGATCGACTCAGAATCGCTAGCTGAGTCGATTAAGCCATGTCTGTCTGTCCGTCCGTCCGTCTGTACGTCACCGATTTTTAGGCCTTAAATTTTGAGCTAGGATAATGAAATTTGGTATATAGGATCAAAGTCCGTGCCTACAGAACAAGTGTAACAATTTTCAAAATCTGCCCAATGCCACGCCACCTTTTAAGAAAAACTCCGTTTTTGGCCAAACCGTAAGGAATTTTAAATAAGTTTCTGAGCAGCATATGTAGAGAATCGTAATCGTCAAATTTTAAAATGTTCGAAAAAAATTTTGATGCACAATCATTGGTAGTATTAATATGAACATTTCGTCAATATACCATTTTAACCCACGCCTACTTTTTGGGTGAGTTTTCCTACAAAAACCATTTGGATGCCCTACCCCAAGGCATATACAATAGAAAAACGTTGTTTTTTTGTCGAACCATAAAAGATTTTGATAAACTGACCATCCAATGCGTTTTCGCTTCGCTAAATGGGAAGAGGAGGATATTGGCAACATTTGGTTTCAACAGGACGGCGCTACGTGCCACACAGCCGAAGCTACACTCGATGTTTTGTGCCCTGTTTTTGAAGATCGCATTATCAGCCGCAGAGCTGATGTCGTTTGGCCACCTCGGAGCTGCGATTTGACACCGTTGGACTATTATTTGTGGGGTGCCGTAAAAGATAAGTGTTACGCCGACAAGCCAGAGACAATTGACGCTTTAAAGGACAATATTCGTGAAGCCATTGGTGAAAATTGGGTCGTGCTGGCACAGCCCGCCATTTGTATTTGTTCTTGTTTTTCATGTGTTTTCATGCAAACCGCCCGCCCGTACCATGAAGCTACTAAGAAAAGTTTCTGTTTTCTGTTCTCAATGCGTCATCTGTATAGAATTCATAATCTTTGATAGAAGTTAAGTGCTATTGTTAGCGATGTATATGTTTTGTTTTGTCCCACTAACACTTGCATTAAATGAAGAGCCTGTGGATGTATTTCATATGCATCTTGTATTATAAGCTGCTTGTATTAAGCACGCTGCGACACGGACACAGATCTGATAGTGCATTTGAATTAATTAGGGTGTAGTTCTTCTTCGAGATAGATATACAGATATACAGTAATATTTAACTGAACCCATAAGCCATCTTAGCTTTTAAGAGCTACTATAAAATACTTTCAAAATTATCGAGGACTACCATTCCTTTTCTCTTACTTCTAATTCCGTTACTCATTGCCACTGTTAAGCTCACTGCTAATATAGGGATAGCGCATCTAAAATGACTTCAATGTGCATCATTAGTGCAGTTGAAATCTTCTTAATCGTTATTAACCACCATTAAGGAAAAGGTATTCCATTTAAGTGCGCATCATTATGCAAACAATATCCATTGCGTTTATGTGTGCGTTCCTTTGCGAATTAACAGAATGTAAATTATGCAGAAACAATTTCCATTAAGGAACTTTCACTAAAATCCACTCCTTAACATCTACCAAAGTAAATTTCAAATGTAATCACATTCTACGGTTGATACCATGGCAATCCTCTCAGTAGCAGGTAACGGTGGATTAAAGAACAACAAAACGAATACAACAACTACGGGAATTTCACCTTTAGTGTCCTTGATGCACTTAATTCCCTCACTCTACATGTGTGAGTGTGATGCTTTATAGGAACACTTCGAATGCACCAGACTTGGAGCAGTTTATAATTCGTAGAGAATGGTGAAAGTGAAGGGAAAGAATGATAAAGAAGCGAATTGGCAACAGCAATGGTGTTCCATCCCTTAAAAATGTCAGCACTGTAGTAATCCTCTTCTAGTTAAACAATTTGAAGTACATACGTGAACATATTTTTGTTCCTAGGGGTATACTGTTGGGAATACCAAGTTGCTATTGAAGGGATGTGTTATATGGATCCTATATGTGAGCGCACATCTGTGACATATTGGAAGAAAACTATTTAAGAAGAAATGCAAAGGCAGGAAGCTGCAAGTACTCGACAAACGTGATTTGAATAAATATTCCGAACTTTTGCCACAATTATTTATTTCAGAAGTAGTGCGTTGTAATAATTAACTTTTAAATTAAGCTGAAAGCCGGTTGTCACACTGTGTTTCCGAATTTATATGCTAACGAAATCTACACTACGCCTCGAATACTCTCCATCCAACTGCATCCAGTTATGCATTTCAAGCTGGTTATGGTCGGTGTCTACTTGTGCTCGCTACTTAAGGAGAGGCCTTCCCCTAATACGTCTAGCATCTAGACAGTATTGGTGCATGACTTAGACATCTTTAACGTCCAATGAGTCGTTTTGTTACCAATCTATGCCGCTTCAGCTTGCATAGGTCATGGTTGAATCATCCAGCCAGTAATCGCAAACCAAAGATTGGTCGCTCGAAATGATCAATGAGTTTGTCTGCTCTTAATACGGTCCATACTTCTGCGCCGTAAAGCAGGACTGGGACGGTTAAGTATGAAAGAAGCGAAGATCCTTGAAAAACAGATTTCTCGAACTAGAACTTCAGTTTATGCGGGAAAAGTTGATCTTATTGGGCCTGCGCACACGAGTATGCTTCAACCGGTTGAACGTCATGTTTGTTGGTGGGACGGGTGAGGAGGGAGCGCAGTTTGAGAGGCATTGGAGAGCAATTTTTCACCCAAAATTAAGTGCTTGAAGAGGTTGAATCTACCAACACATGCATGCGTTTCTGACAGTTGTGGTATTAAAAAAAAAATACGGCGGCTAGTTCGGTGTTAATCGAATTACACATACATATAAAGTTTGGTATATTACACAAAATTCAACCGGTTGAACATATTCCCGTGTGTTTGGAAAGTAACCATAATGACTACGGTTGAAGCATACTCGTGTGCGCAGGCCCATTGGAAGTAAGATGATGATGATTAGTACTAAACGAGTCACGGGTTTAACGCTGACAGCAATGGCTCGAATGGCACGTATCCTCAAATCTGGACTTCGAAATATAGAGCAGGGAGCAACATCGATGTGACATGTGATCGGAAAAGACGGTATCGCTGGCCGCATTGACAGCTTGTGCGTTGAAAGTTGAAAGCTTGTGCGTTTTCAGAACCAACCGTTTAGATGTGAAAGGAATTCAATAGGGAGATTTGTAAAATTTGTTATAAATTGTTCAGTAGTATATAGCATTTGAAAATCATCAAATTTAATTTTCAAAATCAATGATCGGTCAGAGAAACGTTCATTGCAAAGTCATATTTTTCGATGAGATCCATTTTTATTAAAGACCGTTTTTAAATCTATCAAGTATTAAATGCTTAAACTACTTTAATTGCAATTTATGCAGTTAGACGTTCAACTACTGGGCAATCGACGACCAATTAAAAAAAAAATTTCAGTAGTTTTAGGAATCGGATAGTGAGTTTATATGACAAATTTGGATTTCGCTAGAACAAAAGAAGCTCCACCCATACATCAACAGGTTAAGATATTCCTGAATGGTTTAATAAATAACGTTTCGGTAACGGGTGCGAAAAAGAATGATCCTAAAATTTTCTAGAAGAAGCAGTTTAATGCACTGTGTACGGATTTATTTCAAAACTAAATTGTATGTAATATGGATCAAATGCAAGGTGCGTTTCATACATTTCAGAATCAAATATATTTTATCTAGTATACGGTCAAATGTTTTCCGCTCAGTTCTTTGGTACATTTTATTTTGAAGGGTATATTGCCACTTATCTACTGAGTAGAGGAACTTTACAATAATCAAAACCTCGATCAATCGACGAGATCGAGAAATAACTAGTTATAGGCAGGATCCAACCATTCAACTTCGAAAGTAGCAAACGATTTGGCAGACACTCCAAAAATGTGATAAACTGACAAGTGGAGGAATAAGAATTTTGCAGATGACAGTACTCAGATAGAGATCCGAACAAATTCGTTCCTTCAACGGAAACCTACGAAATATTATACAATGTGGAAGAGACAATTTAGTACAATTCAACTTACATTTTCAGATGGTTTCAATATATGAAAAATTAAATTTCAAAGTGAAAACTTTTCGTCGAAAAAATTTACTAAACCATTAGTTGACAGTGCAAGTTGTCTTCGTTTTCATATGATTTAATTATTTTTTTTTTCATCTTTAACTTTATCTACCTTAAAAAGAGAAAGATATTATTATCTTGAAAAATGTCGACCTCAAGATTTTGATTGGTTCTAACATGTTACGATGATAGGCGAACCCAAAAGATTAGTATACATATTCGCAATTTCGTCCATCGGTTAGTCTGTCTGGTTCAAACTTCGTAAACACAGTTTTATGGTACCAATTCTAGGCCATTTTTTTACGCATAGCCATTTTATTTAGTTACGTCCATTTTCTCGAAAACGGCTCTAACGATTTTGATCAAACTTATCACTATCACTGCTATGAATATAATAGTTCCAACTTTTCGAGAAAATCCATTTTTGGATTTAAGCAATAGGTATAAGGGAAATGTTTAATTTCTCGCAAACTACATAATTGGTCCAATTATGTTAATACAATTCAATATTTACGTTAGTATTACCGTTTTTAATAATTCTATATAATTGTTTTTAGCCCAAATAGTTTATTACGTATTTTTCTTATAATCACATTTATTATATATTTTTAACGTTAATAATTTAAATTAATATCTTTGTGTATTTTGGCCAAACTATGAAAATCGTCAAATTTTCGCAGTGAAAGAGAAAGTTGCATACGACCCACTAGTGCACCCACCACTCGTTTAAATGGTCATTCTTTAATGATAGATAAGGAACAAATCTGGTGTCTATCTTATTATTTTGCCGTGTAGTGTTTTGTAGTTCTTACCAATTCTCTTATGTTATCACACAGGTATATTCCAATTAAAAATTATTTACCTGCAAGACGAAAAAAAAGAAAGCTGTTACAGAAAATATTAACAAATAAATATGATTAAGTAAGCCTTTTATTATTAGCTAATTCATTTTTTTTCTATAGAAAAATACATTAAAATTATTTATTTTATTTATAGTCAAATATTTCGGAATAGTGGCTCAAAATGTAGCACCCTATTGGAATATGCTATCGGAAATACCGGCAATTTCGCAGAATAATTCTCTATTGATTTTGGAGCAACTTGATAAGCGGCGCCACACGTCACATGCCACATGTTTTCCACACGTCCTATGTGACAGAATAGGCGTCGGGAAGACCCGTACCTCTTGTTTAGCCGATAATATCGCTGCCGTAGATGAAGATGTCGTAGGGGCTTTTTTGTGACTTTATTGGGACATCTGGCTTCTACATTCCGGACTAACAACACTTGAGGATTATAACATAGAAAATGTTTCTCAGCTGAATAACCTACTGCAACTTAAAAAAAACAACGCGTAGGTATACCTGATATTAACAGCCACAGGACTATCCCTAACATGGATTAGGATTCGGATAAATTTCTGGTGTAAAAACTGCAAGTTTATAAAACGAAATCCTAGAAAAACAACGTCAATACAATGAAGTAGACTTATTTACTTGCTTCATTAACTGGTCCCGATGTTTTTCTTAAAAGAGATAAACCTAAAGCCGCTGGTGCCATAATAACAGGATTTCACGAATGAAGAAAACGGTTATTCACTTCAATTTTGCTAGTGTATCTCGATGGGTGTTAATAATTTTTACCTAAGCCTTACTTGATCGAGATTAGATCGAGAGAAAGAGAATGAATTTGAAGCCAAATTCAGTCCCTCGAATATCGGGGGAATATTGGATACCTTGCACTATAAATGTTACGACGAAATACAAGGTGTCTCTGCGCGCTTACTGCGTGAACGAAATGAATCCGAATATCGCGAGGGTCATACTGTCATACAGTAGCCAAGCTCTAGTGAATTCAGTCGCTGTTTCTCGTAAACGATTTAGCGACTGTAGCGCGTATAAGATTCTGAATTATTGCGTCAAGCATATATATCATATCTATGGCCGTTTATGCCAGATGTTTCATTTCATTTTTAGGCGATATTCACGAAAAACTAAAAAAAAAATTAAGCTGCCCGAAAACCAAAAGAAAATGTCAAGATAGTAGAACTAACTTCTGGTTAGTTGAATAGATGTGTTCGTGCAAGTGGCCTTAAAGATGTTTTATTGTAGTATAGGTTGTAGCAATCTTGGCAAATCAAACTAAATAACAATAGGAAAAGACCAACTTATTCGGCTGAACGATCTCAGAAAATTAAATATTGAACTCGGGGCAAGGGGTGCCACAAATGCAGCACGCACACTCACGGATGGCTAAGGACCAATTGCGTCATCAGAAGATTTGACGTATTTTGAATAATTTGGGCTATAGCAAAGCCACTGGCATTGATGGGCATTGAGTTTAAGAAAAGTTTATTTCTATATCATGCGGTCAACAGTTTTTGGTAATATTGGATTATTTGCTTTCTCCAAATCTCCAATATTTTGCTAAAATGTTAGATGTGGGTTGGGTACGACTTGCCGATTTTCAAAATGTTGATTTAAAAAAAAATCGACCGGCATAATGTCGACTTTCGAAAAGTTGATTGATAAAAATACCGACTGGTCAAAATGTCGACTCTTATAAAGTTGATTTTGAAAATATCGACTCGTAAAAGGTCGATACAGTGCCGCTCACTTGAATAGCACCCCCCTTTGCTGTGAGTTTTAAGCTTAATATCTTCAAAAATAATTATGGTAATGACTTGTTTTTTTTTCTAATGAAAGTTTATTAAATTCTGCAAATAAAACAGAAGGAATGGAATTCATATTTACAGTGGTAATTTTTTTTATAGATTTTGAAGCGATATGACTCAAAATATACACATCACATTTTGACTCACTTGAATAGCACCCCCTCATAAAAAATTATTTAAAAATGTTTTCACACTGTTGGACTTAAAAATTTATTAGGAACACAATTAAGAATTAAATTTTGAATTGAATTTGAATTAAAAAAAAAAATTAGTAACGGGTGCTTCCGCCTTTGTTATAAATAACCTCATACATCCTGTTAGGTAGGGAATCATACAATTTCTTGATGTAATCCAGCGAAATGGAGGCCCAGCTACTTCTAATTGCTACTATTAGCTCCTCCTTATTGGAGTATTGCTTCCCTGATTCGTACACCTTCCGAGCAAGCCATCCCCAAACATTTTCGATGATGTTTAGGTCTGGGGAGTATGGTGGCCAATCCAACAATAAAATGTTTTGACGCCCAAGAAATTGTTTTACCACTCTGGCATTGTGCATTGGTGCGTTATCCTGCTGCAATTTCCACGGCAAGTCACCAAATAATCCATTAATGGAAGGGATAACGTTCTCTAGTACTCCAATGTAGGACTGAGCGTTCATACGAGGAGTTAGGAACTGCAACTCCAAAGTGCCATAGTACGTTATGGCTCCCCAAATCATAACACCGCCAACTCGACTGTGCAAACGATCCAATTGATGTTCCTCCTTCCGCAAATTTTTTTTTTTTTTACACTATCAGATCTGTGTCGTAGCGAGCTTAATACAAGCAGCATCTACGAGCAGAGATTTGCCACAGCATATAATATGCATCCACAGGCTCATCATTTAGTGCATTTGTTAGTGGGACAAAACAGAACATAGATGAAACTAAGTTTGAAATCACTAGCAAAATCAATAAACGATTAAATTACAATGAAGCTATATATGTTATTAAACAAAGGACAATTTTAAATATACTTATTACGGCTCTAGAATACAATTTCGCAGAGTGTTTTTCAAACTACTTTTACTAACATGCAGTTCAACTACGTCGTTATTTTTATTGTAAACTCTACTCATGCGACTAATAGCCTCATGCATGCCATAGTTGTGTTTATGGCTAGGTATATGTAATATATTGAATCTACGCAGGTTGTAGGAACCTCCCCGAGTATTAAAACCAATAGCACTTAAAAGATCAGGAGCATCAATTTGTCCTGATAATAATTGGTGTAAGAAAACCATGTCATTGTTAAGTCTACGTTGAGACAAAGGCAATAGTTGCAGCAGTTTAATTCTGCACCTATACGGAGGCAAATTGTGCAGATCATCCCATGGAAGTCCTCTCAAAGCAAATCTTATGAATTTACGTTGGACTGATTCAATTCTATTCGAATGAACTACATAGAAGGGTGTCCAAACTTGTGAAGCATACTCCAAGTGAGGCCGAACTAGACAGTTATAGAGCGAAAGAGTGACGTAAGGGTCATTAAACTCTTTTGACCATCTTTTAATAAATCCTAACATAGAGTTTGATTTATTGACGATAACGTTAATGTGTTTATTAAACTCCATTTTGGGATCAAAATATACACCAAGATCTTTGAAACTGTCTGCACGACAGAGAGTGTGCCCGGACAGAGTATATTTAAAATTACATGGAGCGCGTTTTCGTGAAAATGACATATGCTGGCACTTTGTAGGGTTCAGATTCAAACCGTTTTTAAGACACCATATGGTAAAACTATTTAAATCGGTTTGTAGTGAAAGCGAATCGTTTAGATCTTCTACACATTTGAAAATTTTCATATCATCAGCATATATCAATATTTTGCTATCTCGAATACAAGCTTTTACATCGTTAATTGCAAGTATAAATAATATTGGTCCTAAATGACTTCCTTGAGGTACTCCAGAGTGAGCAACAAAAGGGTCTGACTTGGAACCTCTAAATTTTACTTGGTATGTTCTCAATGAGAGGTATGATTTAACCCAATTTATGAAACCTGGAGGGAATCCATACGCCTTAAGTTTAAAAATTATGATGTTATGTGATAACTGGTCAAAGGCTTTGGAGAAGTCGGTGTATATACAATCGACTTCTTTTTTATTTTCCAAACTATTGGAGCAATGATGCATGAAAGTTAATAGATTTGTTACAGTGGATCGATGTTTAACAAAGCCATGTTGTTCATCACAGATGATGTTTCGACAAAGGAAGACCAATTTATCACAAATAATATGTTCGAATAACTTGGGAATGCAAGATAGTTTTGAGATAGGTCTATAATTAGAAATATCTCCACGCTCACCTTTTTTAAAAATAGGTGTAATAAATGCATTTTTCCATTGAGTTGGGAATACTCCAGTGGCAAAGGAGCTTTCAAACATATGCTTAAGGTATGGCAAAAGAGCATCTTTGCATTGCTTTACGACTACTGGTGGGATTCCATCGGGCCCCGCTGAATAGTCATTATTTAATAAAGAGATATATTTAAGTAGTGTCTCATCGTCAAATATAACGTTGCTGAAACTAACTTGAGGACAGCCATTAAGATAACTGAAATAATGTTCGTCTAAGACAAGAGGGGTGTCAATAAATGATTTACTGAAATTCTCTGCGAATAAGTTAGATAAAATTAGAGAGTCCGATGTTTTTGAATTATTATAAGAGAAATTGGCTGGATATCCATCCGTTTTTCTCTTCGAATTGACAAAGCCCCAAAAGCGTTTAGGGTCATTTTTAAGAGCGTTCTCCATATTGACTATATAGCCATTATATAAACTACTTGACATCGTAGAGAATTGATTAAAATAATTCAGGTATTGATCATAGTCGTGATGATTCTGGCTTTTTACAAAATTATTCCAGGCCCGGTTACGTCTATTTCGAAGAGATTTAAGCTCTTTCGTGTACCAAGGATGCTGGGTTTGAGCATTTTTTGAATATTTGACTGGGATTGTTCTATCCATGCAATCTTTTATTAGAAAATAAAATTTTTTAACAGCTTCTTCTAAATTGGAGAAGCTTTCAATATTTACATTCGAAAGAATAATTTCTTCGGATAGCCTTTGAAAATTTGCTTTCCGAAAGTCAAAAGAGTACGAACGATCGTACGAATCAACGTTTTCGTGCAGATGTCCGCCTATGTCAATGAAAATATCCAATGGAGGATGATTTTTATCTATGTTAGTAATGCTGGTACTAGATTTTAATACTGCAGTACTAACAGAGTCAGAAGAAAAAACTAAATCGAGAATTCGATTATTATGATTTTTTATACAGCTTGTTTGCTGTAAGTCAAATGATAAAATTTTGTCAAGTAATAGTAGCTCTTGTTGTGCAGAATCTTCAGATGGTATAAAGTGAGGTTCTCCCTCAGAAGGCACCCAATCTATGTGCGGCAAGTTAAAATCACCCAGTAACAAGATAGTACTGTCACAACAAGATAAGTCAAAGATATATTCTAAAGCCTTTGATAGCTCAGAATACAGAGTGCAAAGACGATATGAGGGAATGTACGCATTTGCAACATAAAGATATTTTTTTCCAAGAGATATCTTAACACAGATTATTTCTATGTTAAGAGGGAATGAAAGTAATAATTAAAACCGTCAGGACCCTCTAAATTAAATTTTTTTCGTCGGAGAAAACAACACGGTACCATTCCTTGCTCCATGTCATGTTAGCACGGCAGAAACTAAGGCGTTGCTCTTTGCGATATGGGTTAAGCGGTGGTTTTTTCTTTAATTTCAATCGCTTTAAGAGCTTAGCCTTCGAAATAATCCGCTTTACTGTGGACACGCTTGCTTTAACACCACTTTTTTCTCTTATTTTGGCTGCAGAGTCGTGCGAATTTGACGCGAGCCGCTGAATTGCTCTTTTTCCAGCTGGGGTAACGGCACTAACTGCTCGTCCTTTCATGTTTTTGCCATAGTTGGACTCGTTCCGTAAAAATGTGGATATCACTTTGCGGCTTCGTTGAGTTTTTTTTGGCTATTTGGTGAATAGACAGGCCACACTCACTGTAAGCCTTGATTTTAGCTTTCTCGTCCTCTGTCAGTGATTTGCCACGACCCATTTTAACTAAAATTATCTTAAATTAATTAAATGATTATTAGAAAATACTTTTGCATAACCACCTGATTTGGCTTCCACACGAAAACTGATAATAGAGGGGGGGTGCTATTCAAGTGAGCCAAAATGTGATGTGTATATTTTGAGTCATATCGCTTCAAAATCTATAAAAAAAATTACCACTGTAAATATGAATTCCATTCCTTCTGTTTTATTTACAGAAATTTAATAAACTTTCATTAGAAAAAAAAACAAGTCATTACCATAATTATTTTTGAAGATATTAAGCTTAAAACTCACAGCAAAGGGGGGTGCTATTCAAGTGAGCGGCACTGTATTTGGGGCGCCGCAAGCCACTCTCGGATAATTGTTAATAAGGGTATTCATACAACGTCGTAATTTTATTACGTGTGAAAGATATTATAATTTTACGACGACGTTTCATGAACGACCCTAAAACTGCATTTTAGTAATTTATTTAGTGATAGAATTTTGTTCTTATTGTTCTCTTTCCGTTCTCGATAATCTTGTTCATTTTAGCGCATACGTTTGATGTGTGAAAGTGAATGATTAAATGTCAAAATAGCATTTCTAAAGTTTACAACGTTTACCACCTCAGTTTACGCACCCAATTCCTGTGAGAAAATTCCGATATTGTTAGAAAAGATTTCCCATACAAATGTTGACAGTTCATTTATCACTTCGTAATTTTATCACGTTTACAACGTTTACGACGACTTTCCGAGGTTGCATGAATACCCCTAATGTTTACATTAAAATCGACATTTTAATGGTCTGGATTTTAAACTGTCAACTTTTTTTTGATCAAACTTCATTCGACATTTTAACAGTCGATGAACTTTATATGTGTCAAGTCGACATTTTTTTGTCGACCTTTCAAACGCTTCCAGTTAGATGTTCAACAAAGCTTGGAAAAAACATTAAATGACTTGTGACAACTGTATAGCCCCCAAGATAATGTGCAGTTGCAGTAACAACAACAGTAATAACAATTACACGAACAACATAATACCAAAAAATGTTTTGTTACCGAAAAAGCAAACAACGGAAGGATTTTCCAGTAGACGTATTGATATATTTTTACAATCTACATCAATTCAGGAGCCATGTCAATATTAGGCATATCGCATCTTAGAAAAGTATTAATGGTGGTTTCGCGTACGTACTTGCTCATTGAAAAGAATACTAAACATCTCATTTTGAAGAAAATTAGAATTTTCTATTATGCATCAAAATTTGAAAATTACGTTCAGAGAATTTAAATGAACGTGATATGTTTCATCAATATTGTTAGAGCAGTTTTTGGTTAATCGAATTTACCAAAGCCATTATATGTCTATTTTGTACGAAGCCAATTATTGCTCCGTTATGAGCAAGTAAAATGTAGTATAATGTTCATATAATGGAATGTTGGAATACTAAACAGAAAAGGTGTAACAATATAATATAGCATTGGAGCATCCTAACCTAATACAGACATTACAGGCATCCATACAATGGGATTGACAGGGCAAAGACAGAAACAAAAACTATGCCACTTAACTATGTTTAACTTATAGTGTGTAGAACAGAGAATATTTGGATTCAACATTGTCATAACATTAGCATTAAAGAACCAAACGAACTCATCTGAAAAGACATTTAGTATCGATGTTACCATACAATCGTGGATGATAAACTGACCATCAAATTTCGGAATTTGTAAAACACCAGAATTTGGCCTTAGTAATGAAGTCATCTGAATTCTCTTTGAAAATGTGATTCTTCGTATCTCGGCTCAAGGCAATAAAAAACAGTACAGTGTGCCAACAGATATTCGGATCACCATCAAGTTTGTACATATATATTTCTCCACTGATATCAACAAGTCAAATGTCAACAAACCACTATTATATTTTGCTTGTACGTATTTCACATCCAGTTTAGCTGAATCTACGATCAAACACACTCCGATCCCATAGCATGTTATCGTAAATTAACCCCGTATCCGCTTCACCATTCAATCAAAGTGAAACGAAGCGAATTGTGCTACTTCTTTCAAAGTGAAACCCTTCTCCCCGTCAAACAAGGACACAACAAATTCTAGTTAATTAAAACATTTTGTCATGGTTAAGGGGAAAAACAACAGCAAAACAGAAAAAAAGTACTAAAACAAACCCCAATGTCCTTATTTCAGGTTGGAAGTTGCATTTAATCAGATGCACATTGCACACGTATCAATTACTTTCAGGAGAAAGCACGCTTGACATGGCAAAATGAAGAACATTTCCCCTTGTACAAGACAGCATAAGATAAATCACTAAAAATGAGAGAAGAGGTTGTTGGGTGCAATGTATTCATCTCATGGTATCTCGTATTCCCAAAGGATTGCTCTTAAAGAAGGTATACATCCCTGATTTCCCTGAAGGTTGATCTGAATTGAAAAGTTGAGTTTTTACATGTAACCCCCCTAATTAAAAAAACCCCAATAAGCCATTTCCAAACAAAGACTGCAGCTTCAATAGAGATGCAATGTATCGCGATGGGGAGAAAGAGAGAGCATAAATTAAGTTTTATAAACAAGTAAATATCCTTCAAATTCTGGAGGAAAAAATGTTTTTTTTTCTTTGTAGGAAACAACCCCTGATGGTTTCACTCTGGACAATGATTACATTTTCCTTGGGAATTTTTTTCCTTCTTTTAAAATTAAGTTACAATTATAAAATTAAATGTGGGATGGTGGTGGACCTGCCCTGTATACACACTTTTAGTGATATTTCCTTTTTATGCAAATTTCCTGAGCTGCTAATTTTTATTTTCCCAGCGTTATGGTCTTAGTGAATTTTAGTATTGAAGGCCACTGCGCTAAGTAATGTCACAAAATAGTTTAGCTCCTTGCACATCTTGTATAGGGATACTTTGTCTTACTGAAACCTAATTAAATGAAATCCTTTGTCTAAATAATATTCCTGGTTGCGCCGAAAGGTATTGAGTTATTTAATTTTATTTCTCGAATAAAACCGATTGACATAATACACGCAATTACGTGCCAGCATACAAGTAGTACACTCTGGCGTATGCGAAACCTTTTATTTTTCTCGATGCCATTTTCTATACAACCCCCCGTTTAATTGAGAATCAACGTTTGTGGCTTGTTATTTCCAACCCCCTGACTTACGGACAAAATGCTAAAGCTGTTTATATGGTCAAGGGTGCATTGGTAGTGATTGGACGGTCTGCATTTCAAATTAATTATCCAGAATAGCCACTGAAGCTGAGTGAAATCAGACGAACGAGGTCAATGAGAAAATAAATTACTTCCGATTTACCCAGGGGTTGGGGTGGGGCTGCTGCTTTTCTTTTTCTGAGAACTACCATAGTGTAGAATAAGTGGCAGGTTGGAGGATATATTAACAGAGAAATTTACAATTTCATATAAATTGACCAGCACGTGATTGATTAGAAAGGATATTTGCGTTCATTTTGTCATAGATTTCTAGCGAATAATTGATGAGCAGGATTGGGATGGACTAGCGTTAAACTTTGTTCTATGTCATGTTGTATATCATTTGAGAACAACTCTTGGCACAATGCTTACATTTATCACAATTTGTGGCAAGAGATGGCTTGTCAATGAATGAATAATGGTTTCAAGAAATACATTTCATACATTCTAGTGCATAATTTAAGCATTATTCACGTAAACGATTAAGCTAAGATTATAATCAATACGACGTTCCCCAACTTATTTGCTTATAACTTAATCAGATCGAATATCCGGTTTGTCAATATGTTCACCAAAACTCTTCACCTAAACTTCTAGATGAATTTACTTTAAATTTGATATACGAGATTCAAATTTTATATACGAGATTCTTAGGTGAATATCTAGAGGGATTTTTGAAGTTTGCTTTATAGGACCAAAACTTGTGATGCCTACAATATAACGGTTTTTGTGTAGCAAAAATTCTCAAAAAGAGCTCTAACAAACTTAACACTATTATTACCGTTAATACTTAAAAAAAAAAAAATTTCCGCATATTTTGAAATTGATTTATCTCAGGAGGAGATTTTGTTGCCAAGTATTGCGGATCTAGATTGACAAATACGATAGGAAGAGAACTTTATGAAATAATTAAAGAAAAAGATGGCAAATTCCCCTCAACAGGAAAGCCTACCTATTGGCCAGCAAATAGGAATAAAACCCCAGATGATTTCGATTATTTTGTAGCAAAACATATCTATAAAAGTAGAAGACGGGCCCGATCTTGACTCTGACCATTCAACAATACTTTTGACACTACGCGAAAAAATCAATAAAAAGCAAAATAGAAGATGAATTAGAAGAGTCTGTGCCGATATTTACAACTACTATCCAAAAATCTGCATGGACTGCAACACCTAAGACTAATTCAATAATCCAAAAGAAATATGTCAAATAATTGCAAGAAAAGAGAGAGCTAGGTGGCAGAAATCAAGGACACCAAGTGACAAAAGAATATAAAATAACCTAATTGATTAAATAAGAAGATCGAAGATTTGAAGATCGAGAACTTAAAAATTAAGACCATCAAACAAACCTTACCAACCTTACAAATGGTGCTATACAGAATACTCACTCTGGAGGCAACAAAGAAAGCCAATCACACACATTTTAACAGCCAGAAAAATTCTCCATGTAAAGGCAAATATTGTTGAATATATCGCAGGCGTCTTCCACCCATATAAAAACATCGAGTACCTTGGAACAGAAGAATTGTGTGAAAAGGACACATGTATTCAACCGGTAACGCCGAAAGAACTTGCCAGAAAACTAAGAAAAGGCATCCATAATAGAAAAAAACGGGATTTGGATTAATAAGAGAAAAAAATTTAAATTATTTAGACACCTGCATTTAGGACAAGATGTTGTGTACCCAACTTGTGAAAAATCTCTTATTCCCAACCATGATTGATCAGGTGCATCGAAAAAGCATTTTCAGAGAAGAATATATCGTCGCTTGAAAAGCAAACTGACATAAGTCAAAATTTAGCGATTTTGCGTTAATTATACAATATAAATACAAATTTTCTATCAAACCGTCATATCTATAGCCCTTAAACTCACAGCATGAGGGCGTACGTTTCGTTTGGTATTAAAAGCAACATCCCTTGTAATAAAAAAAACTTCAAATAGCTTTTCTGAAAATTTATGAATTTTGACATATGAGAGTTTGCTGTTCAATTGACGCTGACCTGATCAATCATGGATTGCATTTTTCTAAAACAAATTGGTGTTTTGAAATGAGCGATTTTTCTACGATTACGTTAACACTTTAACATCTTTTCAAATAGCTTGGACAGCAATGGTCATATGGTCAACTATTCTATTAACTACGGGACAAAGTACTGATCCATAAATTGAAAAAGCTTCTACCTAAGCAATTTCCAGAAATTCTTGAGTCTTGTGTTTCACAAGGATTCTTTAGAATTAACAAGACGTGAGTACTCCACATTGAAAGAAATCCAAGCTGGTGTACCACAAGGCAGTGTGCTCGGTACTGTAATATACCTTTGATTTACTAGCGATCTGCCAGAAAGTGAAGAAATAACTATGGCATACAGCAGTCGATACTGCTGTACTAAAGTCGGTTCAAATCAATTTTTTACGAATAAAAATGTCCACCACATACCAGTATTCATAAATAATAATGAAGTAATATGCAAATACAGCCAAATATCTACGCATGACAATAAATTAAAATTATAAGTTTATACGTACCAACAAGTACGAGAACAAAAATGTGTAAACCAAGAACTTGAAAATAAATAATTCAGACAAAAAAATATATTTTCTAAGCCCAGTAAATGGTGTTTTTGTTAGAGGTATAGAACTTCGAATTGAAATAAAACAAAAGAAAATCCTGTTAATGTCCACCAATTTGGCTTTATTGGAAGGACAATTTAATTCCATTAATGTTTAAATATGATTTCCGGCATGTGGTCGCCGCGGCCGGTTCGAATAAAGCTAAGTCTAGAGGTCCGATTTTCAAAAACTTTTTCGAGCATTTGGGGCCGTCGGCAATAACGCCACGAATGTTGGCTTCCAAGTCCCCTAACGTTTCTGGTTTGTTGGCGTAGACAAGCGACTTCAGATTTCCCCAAAGAAAATAGTCCAATGGTGTCAAATCACACGATCACACGATCTTGGTGGTCAATTGACAGGTCCATTACGCGAAATAATGCGCTCATCGAATGTTTCCTTCAAAAAATCGATTGTGACGTGCGCTGTGTGGCATGTAGCGCCGTCTTATTGGAACCACATCTCATCCACATTCATGACATCCAATTCGGGAACAAAATAGTCGGTTGTCATTGCGCTATACCGGTATCCATTAACGGTAACTGACTCTCCAGCATAATTTCGGAAGAAGTATGGCCCAATGACTCCAGCAGCCAATAGAGCACACCAAACAGTCAGTTTTTGTGGATGTAATAGCGTCTCAAATGTCTCATGTGGATTCTCTTCACTCCAAATGCAGCAATTTTGCTTGTTGACGTAGCCATTCAACCAAAAATGAGCCTCATCACTGAACAAAATTTTGTGATGAAAATTTTTGGCCCATACACCAAAAACACGACGCAATGCATGGTCTCGTGGCTTTGATTCATGCACAAGCTGGATCTTGTAAGGTCGTAAGCCAAGAATTTTGGCCAAAATCTTCCATAAAGTTGATGGACAAAGCTCCAATTGCTGTGCATGGTGGCGAATAGTATAGTTTCACCAGAAGCAATCATCAACAATATTAATCAAACCCAGGTTGATAGTACTATGCTATTGGAAGAAATGCAAGCGCTACGGAAAGAAATCACCAGCATTAAAACCAGCTGTGATATAGTAGCAAATAAATATGATGAGATTCAACAACACATGATCCATAACAATGAACTTCTACACAAACTATCAAACGAGATATCAGATCTAAAACAATGCAATACAAAGAAAGATGAACAAATATGGGAGATGAAAACACAAATAAACACTCTTGAACAGCAAATCATCAAAAATAACATCGAGATCAGAAATTTTCCACCTGCACCAAACGAAAACTTAAACGACATAATTGCAGCTATAGGAAAAACAATTAATTGTGAAATAAATCCAAACGACATCACAGATATTTATCGAACAAGAATAAAAGATCCGAAACGTTCAACAATAATTGCATCATTTACGAGTCATGCACGTAAAGAATCATTTATAAAAAACGCAAAATCAACTCGCAAAGTAGAGTACAGTAAAATTAAACAAAACATGTGTAACAACAACAACAACAACCAAAACAGAGAGTATGATAATATGTTTGTATTCATCAACGCTCAGCTGACTCCAACAAATAAACACATACTTTGGCTAGCAAAAAATAAAGCCAGAGAGTGTAACTGGAGATTCGTGTGGGAGACATCGGGAAAAATTCTTGCTAGAAAAGCTGAAAACGGTGAGGTATTGCATATAGGCACCGTAGACGACGTAGACAGAAAAATAATATAACACTAGACACAAATGAGCAAAACCCAAATAGTGTTGCTGATGTTGAATATAGAGTAATGCATGGGTTTACTGGCATCGACGAAAACTTTGTAAAAAATATGAATTTTTGTTGTATATGTTTTAATGTTAGATCGATTCGGAAAAACTGGAATAACTTTATGGTCGAAATACAAAATGTTTTATGTTATGTCGATATTATTTGTTTTGTTGAAATTAATATAAAAGAAGATGAAAATGCGTTCTATCAAATAAACGGATTTAATAGTGAATTCTACAATAGAAAGGAAAAAAGAGGTGGAGGAATAGCGATGTATATTAAAAATAACATACGCTATAAGAGAAGTTATGTGAATACTATGTCATATGAAAATATTAACATTGATATTGAGGAAAAAAGGGGTAAAAAGACTATACATGTTGTGTACAGACCACCGAGGCTCAACGTGTTTCGATTCATCGACGAAATTGAAGCAAATATAGAACAAAGCAGAGATGTTATTGTATTGGGTGATATGAATATAGACCTGAACGATTGTGACAACCCGCAAGTACAAACATACTTAGAAGTAATGGCATCCAAAGGTCTCGTCAATGTCGTAAGGCAATATACTCGGGTTGATATGAGTTTAGGATCGTCCACACTAATCGACCACATCTTTGTCACAATATCAAATCAAGATATCAGATCAGCAACGATAGAAACGGATTTGTCTGACCATTTCGCGACATTGTACGGCACAACAAATGCAAAACGTGTCATAACCAACACAAAAATAGTATGCCTTAACCAAAACAACGTCAACAATCTAGTCAGACAAACGAATTGGCAAGATATGTGTATTGAAAACGATGTCGATCGTATTTACACCATGTTTGTTCAAAAAATGAACAGTATATATGAGCTATCAAGGAAGAAATCAATTTCTTGCAAATCGAACCGTCAGCACAAACCATGGATAACATCAGAAGTGATTGAACTATGTAGAAAGAGGGATGAATTTTATAGAAGGTGGAAAAATAACCCGATAAACAGTACATTTGAAGCAGAGTACAAACTTTTTAGAAACACAGTAAACAAAAAAATTCAAAGAATAAAATCACAATTCTACCAAGCACAATTTTCAAATGCCAAAAAAGATCCTCGGAAAACATGGGAGATACTACGCGAATTACTTGGAAAGAAAAAGAAATCAATAGATGAAGTAATAGCTATGAATTTTCCTGCGAACGTTAACCCGAAAATACTTTCGGATAAATTCGCTAAACAGTTTGCCTGTCAAGCTACCAAAATTGTGCATATCTGTAACAAAAAAACAATCCTTCATCAAAACAAGCATGTTGCACAATCCATCTACGTAGAGGAAGCAAGTGAAATAGAAGTTCGAAACATGCTGATTAAACTGAACTCGAGAAAAAGCCCAGGAGCTGATAATGTGAGAGCTATCGATCTGAAGCTAAATGCAATAACGTTAGCGCCAATCATTCGAGAAATTATCAACCACAGCCTCAAACAGCATCGTATCCCAAGTCTCCTTAAAACATCCATCATACGTCCAATTTATAAAGGTGGCAATAAAAACCAATGCGAAAATTACCGGCCAATTGCTATTTTGCCAGTCATTGAAAAATGCTTGGAAGAAATCGTAGTGCGTCGGTTAAACAGTTTTATTGGAAAGCATAAAATACTGCATAGTAACCAATACGGATTTCAAAAAGGCAAAAGTACGGGCAAATTAATGGGAGAATTTTCGAACGTGGTGACAAGGAGTCTTAACAAAAACCATCATGTGCTTGTAATGTTCATTGACTTTAGTAAGGCTTTCGACACACTAAGTCACCAAAAACTCCTTCAAGCATTATATAGAATTGGTTTAAGAGGAACTCTTGGAAAATGGCTGGAAAGTTACTTGTCGGAAAGAAAAACACGAGTTAAAATACTTAACACAATAAGCGAAGAAGAAAGCTGCATCTACGGGGTACCACAAGGCTCAAAACTGGGACCGCTGCTTTTCATCTTATTTACAAATGAGCTTCTACGTATCTTCGAACAAGATACAATTTTTGCATACGCGGATGACATGGCCATAGTCGTCAAACATAAATGCCTGGCAACCGCAACGGACAGAATGCAGCAAGAATTTGACAAACTTACGACTTGGTGCCATGACAATGGATTGGTTGTTAACATCGCCAAGACAAAAATGATGCACATTCGCACTCCATCACAACCAAAATCGGCAATCAATGTGTACTTCCGCAATGACGCTTGTCCTACAACAACGAAAAGCGATTCCATCGAAGTTGTGGAATCAATTAAATATCTAGGGATAACAATAGACAAACATTTCTTATGGCCAAATCACATAAACAAACTTAGGTCAAATCTAAAAAGCGCCATGTTTGCTATGGTATACCTGAAACGATACACATCCAAAGATGTTCAAAAGCAAGTCTATTATGCACTTGTTGAATCTCGTTTGAGATACGGGATACTGGCATGGGGAAATGCATCCAAAACACACCTTGATAAGCTGAAGAAACTTCAACGTCAACTGGTAAAAGTAGTAGATACTAATAATATCAATTTCAGAGTCCTAGACGTGAATGCAATTTTTCAAATGACGGCTGTTATCGAATATTATGACGACTTACGTTTCCAGCAAAATATACCTCACAATCGGAATACCAGAAGAAGGGCACAAGGGCTTCTAGATATTCCTGAAATCAACAACAAGTACGGCAGAAGACAACTCACATACGCCATACCGACAATCATCAACTCTTTACCAGCTAAATTAAAAAATATTATAAATTTAAAAAAACGTAAAAAAGATCTAAAAAACTATTTCCTAAATATTAATTATATAAACTAAACAGATCAAAACTATTTAAATATTTTACTGCAGTCTTAAATGGAATCTTTTAACTGAATTAAACTAAAACAAAAACTAACGTCCAAAGCAAATAATTATATTTATGTACAATCACCTGCAGATAAGCACTTAGCTTCGCAGGTAACATTTATTATAACGTTTATTACAGAAATATATCTCTCTATATTTATAAAAAAAAAAAAAAAAAAAAAAAAAAAAAATCGATTCATTCAACAATCAACAAAGAATCGGTCCTCTTCAACAGCAATTGTTTCTTCGGTGCGCACTATTCGACGTCTCTGCGGATGCGTATTATCAGATAGAGTAAACGATTATGTCGACCATAAAATGGACGAAGCTTGCGGTAAACCTCGCGAACTGAACCATTATTTTCGAAATAAATTTTCACGATTTGCAAGCGTTGTTCATTTGTCAACCTGTTCATGATGAAATGGCAAACCAAACTGAACATAAATGACATTAGAGTTGCCCGATTTGACCACAAAATGTCAGTTTTATTTCTATAAGAAAAACCAACCTCTAAAAAAACACCCTTTACATACTTATATGGGAAAGCTTATCATTCTTTGTGTTAGTTGCCTCAAAGAAGACGCAATTTGTTAATGTCTGACCAAATAAGAACATCCTCCTTCCATGGGTTCCCACAAGTTGTTTTGCGATAATTAAAAGGATGCCTTAACGGGTGTTTTTAGTAGATTAAAGTCCCACACATCGTTGGACTCGCATGCGATTTTCAAAACAAAGCATACAAATTAAAAAAATCATATTCAGTCGTGCTCTCTCTCTCCCACATAAAACAATGACAAGTAACATGTGTCAAATCGAAAATGATCG
The DNA here is from genome assembly GCA_932526625.1 of Rhingia campestris. NCBI lineage: Eukaryota > Metazoa > Arthropoda > Insecta > Diptera > Syrphidae > Rhingia > Rhingia campestris. Next base: position 148,267,226 of record OW052182.1, on the reverse strand, counting down.
ATTCTGAGCCTGTTCTATGCGTAACCAGTGTACGGATTTACTAGTGTAGGGATGAGTTAGATACTTATGCATTTATGAATGTAAAGATCAAATAAAACTCTTGCAACTGTACGAGTATGAAAGTGAATTTGCCACATAGAATGATCTACGTTCTCAACTATAGAAGAAGTCTGTGCACAATCTGGCAACGAGAAGCTTAAATTGGCTTTGTCTAAAGATCTGATGGCTGGAATGACATTGTAAATGAGAGTCAGAACTGATCATAAAGGCCTAGTTTTCTTTTATATTTTTGACAAATGACCAAATGTTTTTACTATCTCTGGGACATAGTAGATTTTATTTCTGATTTTATACGATCATGTCATAGAGGAATTTGATACTCTTAAAATGGGCATTACAATCATTTCTGGCTTGTTTGAACTTTTTTCGGTTTTCCTCTATTGGATTGATCTTGTAGGACCGAACATTTATCTCTCTGAACCTGATAGCCTTTTTGTAGCTCAATCCATACCACCCTTTTGATTAAAATATCTCATACCAAGAAAAATGATGTTTGATATCATATTCATAGTAGCATCCAAGTCACTATACAGGAAATATAGTCCCCAGTTTAAATTAAAAAAAAAACAGTTAAACGGTTCCCCGTATGCATATCGTTATTTACATTTAATAAAAATATATAATTGGAATAAATAATGTTTCATACAATACAATAATTGAATTATTTGATATAATGATGGTTTAAATCCTTTTCGTTGGTAATGTGTGGACGATTTTGTAGAGCTGGGATGTTATGGTGAGCGGGCAAGAAATACCCCGTCCCGCGAGTATGGCTGAGCAACCCATAGCGTGCCACGCCTACACCTGCACCGAAGTTGCCCCCGTGGTTTACCAAGTCACACAACAACATTGGTATGAAGAAACCCGCAATTGTGCTCCGCTATCATGCACTGGAGTCTGTACTTTGTGCCCAAAGAGAATTTCTGTATATGTTTAGCGGCACGCCTACAAGCAAACGGAGATTGGTAAAATCCTTTTCAGAGCGTAGAAAAATCGCTCGAAGGACTTATCATCTTTATGTTCAACGGCAACAATTGCTGCTGTATAGCTGCCATTCAGAAACAGGATACCCCACGGACACTAGTGAATGTTATTTATAAATGGGAATTTTTTTTATCAGAATACGACGGAAGAGAATTCCTTTTAATTCTATCTACTTTCAACTTTCTGTTATGGCAGAATTACAACAAAAAATTCCAAATAAAACCATTTCCAGAAACTCTTAATTTTGTTGGAACCCTGTCCCCAGACCTGACTGTACCTAATTTTTTTCTTGTAAACAGGAAATCTAAAAGATAAAACCAACTAATTTGAATGATCATTCTCCAGTCATTTTAACAACGAGCGAGTCACTGATTATAAATGAAAAACCACCCAGATTAACAAACGCGAAAACCAACTGGGAAGGTTTCAAAAACGATATTGAAAATAATATCCGACTGGGTGTATCGCTTAGAACCCCATTGGAACTCGAAGTCGCTGTTGACTCATTTTTCAATAACATCCAAAAAGCAGCATGGAATAATACTCCTCAACAGAACAAAATTGTGAGCTATAGTAAAATTAAGTACCCCCGAGAAATACAAGATTTAGTAAGACAAAAAAGAAAAGCTCGTAAAAGATGGCACCAAACTCGTGCCCCGCAAGATAAAACACATCCCAATCGGTTGAGTAATTTGCTATCAAATTCGATTAAAAATTTTAAAAACCATGCAGTAGAAACTTATCTGCAAAGCCTAACCGCTGGAAAGGAATCGAATTATTCGCTCTGGAAAGCAATTAGAGTCATAAAACGGCCAAAAATCGCTGTGCCGCCAATTAGGGTAACTCAAGACGTTTGGGCAAAAAGCGATAAGGAAAAAGCTGACGTTTTTGCCTCACATCTTTAGGAAACATTTAAGCCATTTGATGGTCCAGCGCAAAATGAAAACATTAACATATTCGAGAGTACAACCGATAATAATATTGTAAGATATGCAAGTATTGCCGAGCTTAAACGGGAAATACAGAAACTTATGCCTAAAAAAGCTCCGGGTTATGACCTGATTACAGGAGAACTTCTTAAAATGTTGCCTCGGAAAGCATTAACTAAGCTTCTTTTTATTATAAATGCAGTAATCAGATTAGAATTAGGTTCTAAAACCAGGAAAATCACCGAATGAAATAAAATCTTACAGGCCTATTTCCCTTCTTCCAATAATTTCAAAAGTTTTTGAACGGATATTACTCGGTCGCTTACACCCCATAATTGAACAGAAACGTCTTTTACCTGACCATCAATTTGGGTTTAGAAGTAAACATTCAACGGTGGACCAAGTACATCGAATTACAGATGTAATTGAGAAAGCTTTCGAAGAAAAGAAAATTTGTTCAGCCATATTTCTTGACGTGTCGCAAGCTTTTGACAAGGTGTGGCACAAAGGCCTTACGTATAAACTAAGTCAAGTTCTGCCAGAACAATTATATAAAATCCTCGTGTCGTATCTTAAGCATAGACTCTTCCGTGTGAAACTTGAAAGCGAATATTCCGAGTTCAAAGAAATAATGGCAGGTGTACCGCAAGGAAGCGTCCTTGGACCAATCCTGTACCTCCTATTCACTCGTGATATCCCACAAACAAACGATACAATAGTTGCAACGTTTGCTGACGATACTGCTATACTAGCAGTTGGCACAACAATAGAGGAAACAAATATCAAATTACAAAACGCTATTAACGAGGGTAATGATTTTTCGTATAAACGGACAAACAATTTGCCTGTATTTCTAAATACGGTTCGAGTCCCGTTTGCAAATGAAGCGAAATATCTCGGTATGACACTCGATGCAAAATTAAAATGGAAGTCGCATGTAAAAAAGAAATGCGAAGAACTAAAAAATAAATACAGAGAACTATACTGGTTGCTCGGAAAATATTCGAAGCTTAACCTTGATAACAAGCTGCTATTATACAAGCAAGTGCTAAAACCGGTTTTGGACATATGGTATACAACTATGGGGTTGTACCAGTGAAACGAATTAAGATCATTCGTATATGCGCCGTGGTAAGTAAGGAACGAAGATCTACGCAGAGATCTGGGTATTCCCGCGGTTAAAGATGAAACAAACAATTTTGCACGAAAACATAAAAAACGTTTATTAGGACACGTTAACACAACAGTCCTCCAAATTCTTGACGAAACAAATATATTGCGGCGTCTTCAAAGAACTAAACCCTTAGGTTTGGCACGATAATAACAAACCGCGCTATAAATTGCGGAAAAAGCAGGAACTCTCAAAGGAAAGTTACCTACCAAACATATTATATACTCGTGATAAAAAAATTGCTGGATAAGTCGAATACTTAGTTGCAATAGAAATACCAAATGGGTGGTGGTTTTAGTGAGTAAAAATCTCACACTACTTTGGGCACGTGCTCATCATGTCTATGAAGATTTCCACCAGCCCACGGAAAAAAAAAAAAACTAATTTGAATTGTTTTAAGCAACCCACTACTTACTTACTTACTTAAGTGGCGCTACAGACCGGCATGAACCTGGGCCTCAACCAACATGCCTCTCTTATTAGCTAACTGCCTCCAGTTGCGCACTCCTAGTTGGTTGAGGTCGGTTTCTACTTCTGCGCGCCACTTAAGGCGAGGTCTTACGGGAATCGAAGACTCTGCGAGCCGGAGTATTGGTGTCCATTCGTTCTACATGTCCTTCCCATCGCAAACGGGACCGAAGACCCAGTTCAACTCTTCCGTCAGTGATGAACAACTTTTTAATAAGATGCCGCACACGCATAAGCGTGGAATTCACTGTGGAAAGATATGAAATATGGGTGAACATTAATTCTAAGAAAATTTTTGAATCGCAGCACCAGCTTCTAAATTACAAGAAAACCAAAACAAGGCATTAGGACAAATGATGATCATGACACTATCATGATGACGCACTATTACAGTGTCACCAACTGTAAGCCGAAAAGCAACCAAGTTGTAGCAAGCCGACCATCGTAACCGGCCACTCTGGAGGTAGAATCCGCGACACCTAGGGGAGCACCCGTAGCTGCCGAGGTAATACCTACCAGATTGGCAAGCGAATGCCAGCAAACCGATTACTGAAAGACTATCACAAGGTAGTCGGATAAATATCAGCGGGTCTTCACAATATTTGGCTCCCAAAAAACGAGCCTGCTTCGCCGCTCACAAGGTTATCCCCGCTAGCGAGAAACATCTGCGTGTTACAGTGATCGGATCGACCAACCCAGAGCTACGTTTGACAGAGGGAAAAAGGCGACTGGTGCAGTTCTTTAGCAACGGATACAAAAAATGCCCCAACCTAAGGTAGAATGGTACACTACCAAGGGTTCCGGGTTATGTCGTGCGACAATAACTGGACCCTTCAGAGGCTCAAAACCCAGGATAAGAGAATGACAAATGCTTGTCCGAGAGCCAACCTAACTCTGCTAGAGCACAAGTGTCTACCATCTGCTCCTAGGGTAAGATGTTCTTTCCGGGTCCTGCCATCCCAAAGGAGAGATTGTTGGAAATGCTCAATCGCCAGGACCCTGACTTTCTTTCGATGACTGTGATAACTGAAATGTTTGAACCATCTAGCAAGGACAAGGCATATGCTTATCGCTAAACAATTAAATTTAATACTGATGGTTTCAAGCTAAACTACTTTGATGTGGCTTCTCTGTTCGACCCTATCTACCCCCTCCTGGTCCATGATGCTACAAAAAACTGCCAATTATTATGCCAACATTAGTCAACACATTCCGTAAATGTCTAAAGCTGAATTATCTTCCAAAAGCGTGGCGTGAAGTCAATGTGATATTCATATTCAGTGGCTTACACAGACGATGTGGTTCTCATGGCATGTGGGAAATTCCCATCGACTCTAAGCGCAATCACGCATACAAGCCTAAACGTAATCAATAGATGGTTAGAACCTTGCGGCCTGGGTGTAAATCCGAAGCCTCTCCACTAACAAGAGATCAACCACGGAGTATGCGGCACCGACCACCCTCTCACTTTCAGTAAGTGCCAAATACCTTGGGGTGATACCTGATAGCAAGTTAAATTGGAACCTTAACATTAACGAAATGGTAAAGAAAGCTTATGATCTCACCATATCACGATTTTTATATTAAATACTCAATCAGAATACCAAGTAGAGACGAATGGTCGTCAAACAATGTGGTATCTAAAATGAAAATAGAAGTGAGCTCTCGGGTCTACTCCGATAGAATCGGGTTAAACACATCCATCCGATTGGCAAATTCGTGCAGTGTTCTCCAAGCAGAGATCCTAGTCATACAAGAGGATATCTCCATTTACGTAGATAGCCAAGCGGCCATAAAAGCTCTGGCATCAAACATAATAAAATCATGAGTAGTTGGACGCTGCCCTTTAGAGCTAAAGGCTCTATGTACCAGCACAAAGTCCAAATTATATGGGTGCTAGGACATAATAACGTTCCAGGAAACGAGAACGCAGACGAGCTAGCCAGACTAGGACCGTCCAGCTGCATTTATTTATGCTACAATACGGTTAGACCCCCACTGGCTTTTAAAAAACAGTAAATAATCAGATTCACGCAAAGTAAACAAAATCTATCTAGGTGGCAAAACATTAACACTTGCAAACACACTTAAGACCTTTGGCCGGAATTAAGCGATAGCAAATCAAACAAGCTTATGGCTCTGAACAGGGCTTCCATTTCTATAGCTGTGAAAGTTATTACAGGACACAATTCTCTGTCGAGGAGGACTTCGTCCACCTACTGTGTCACCCCTCGGCAGCTTTAACTACGAGGACTAGCTAAAACCCACACAGCACAGATCTTCAGCTTCTGCTGCAAGTCGGGATATAGCAATTACCTATTTGAAGCTAATGGAGCAGCACAAATCACTCTTTTCACTAATGCAGCTTTCTTTTCAGGTACAATAAAGGGCATCGGTAAAGGTCCACGTAGGCTCACCTGAGCGTCAAGTCCATTAAAACCTAACCATCATGATCTAAGGCTTATTGTCCGCCGTACAGCGGTATCTAACTGTTTTCTAAATTCAGATCTGTAATTCTACCATGCTTACTTTTTAAAATTTTATTCAGCACATTTGTCGTAATATATATTTGACTCTATATTTCCACTGCGACAAACAAAAGGTTTGTCCCCTAATCCTAATCAATGACTAAAAACTGATGAGCACACCGATTTCCATGCAACAATTCCAATGACAATGCAAATCCGCACTCAGCTTTATGTAGAACAGAAAATCTCTGCATTACCTTTGCTCACGGAACCCAAAGCTTATAGAATAAGCCAAGGACATTACTCGGAGAAAATCATTACAAAGAACTATTCCACTCAAGTATTGTTTGCATTTGCTTCCCCCTTCCTCATTCTCTTCAAACACGTTAAGTGAACACCGCGAATCTCTTTGAAGGGAACTTTTGCTCCTTATGGCACATAAAGTGCATTTGTGTCCCTCATATCCTTCAAAGTCAATTCGAATTTTGATAGGGGATCACGTCTTTTTCAGTTCTCCCTATTTTATTTTTTCGGGTGATGATTGAACATAAAAATGTTAACCAAACAGAGAGCAGAAAAATCCTATTTGTAGCATTACTAGATCCCCTGCAAGTGCAAGAATGAAAATGAAACCCATTTGCTGGAACTATTCAAGTGTGAGAGATCCATTTGATATCCTGCATGAAATTGTATTCTGAACGCAATACAATGGTATTCGTTTCAGTGCACTGGCAGATAAGCGCAGCACTGCCATATCTTGGGAAAACGCGTCGGATGCACATCGGACAATGGGTGCACATGGATAAATATGCAAACAACAACGTAGCTATTACTACCAGTTGAAAGTAGAACAACTATATGGTGAGGATTTTTATCAGTAAAGTCCTTGACCTACCCCATTCCACATCTATAGTGTCCATCATCCTCAATTGATTGGTTTATGGTGCGAGTATATGTGTTGTCATATTTACGGATACCGTATCCAATCGACCCCTAGTCGAAATAATCCGTAGAAATATGATGACTTCATTGAATCCACATGCACGTGTGGGTGTATACGTACAAAGAAAAGGGGTTTCATGATTAAGCATAAAAATAGTATCCTTCGTATCCCTGAGTGACCGTTCAGTTGCTCTGGAATGGCTTTTTCTTTGAATAGAAGGGGATAGAAACGGGTATAGATATGCGGTCGATGCTATACGATAAGTCCATTAAAATTTATTATCAAGACATGATTCTGCGATTTTTTTTTAAAGATGAGATATATCAATGCTGCCCCAGGTTTTTTTTTTCAAAAGATATGCTTTACATTTTGACTCTGAATATGTTATCGGGCTTAAACTGGTAACCCAATACAAACAAAATTCAACTCGAAAATGGAGTAGAAGTTTTTTATGAAAATACCATTCCCTACTGCATTCGAAGAAATTCCATCACGACCCGGGCGAATGCCATTGAAGACACCAATGCCATTAAGCAACCGCCAACAATGCCATTACATTTAATCCTTAAATGTCACCTTGCCGCCAATGCACTTTTATTAAGTACAACCCCCTCCTCATAGAAAAGAGTCCCGCGGAGTTTTTGCCTTGAAAATGAGGTTCTCCACATACCATTGTGGTTACCCACAAAGGGTATTTGTTAAATAATAAATTGACACTACTAACTAAATCTGCTTGCATTCACCCACTCACAGGACATTCGATACCTCGTTCGACATTGTCTCGAAATGTGTCATAATACCATAGGACGTCGCGTCGGGGTTGCACAGACCCAGTGAATGTTGCCATTAATTTATTACATTTTCTGATTCAATTCCATTCAAGGAGTTTTATTCTGCTCTTGGGGAGGGGCGTAAAACTTAGGGGGACCTTTCTCATGCAATGCATAAATCAAGTAAACTTATGTTGTATGCATTGTAGGAAACTTATCCTCGAGGAGGAGTTATCCTTGATACATTCGGTTTTGGGGCGGGTCACTTTCAAACACTCGCTCATTTAATGGTAACTTATAGAGGTCATGTTTGTGATTTGGTCCTTTTCTCTTTGTTCTTATTGTATTGTAAAGTTTAAGTCCGCCTTGTTCCGTTTAAAAGTGTAACTCACTCTTTGGCTATAGTTGATGTTAGCTGCAGCAACAGCTGTCGGTTAATGGTAGAAAGTTTTGAATTAATTTTCATAAAATCAAAAATTAAACACACTGGTGAACTGTTGATACTATGTATATACATAGCTGATGCTTTAAGGATGCCTTGACTACCAGACGGTGCATCAAAATTTTATATTACTACATCCATTTTGCATAAGTCGTTACAAAAGAAATCCAAGTGAAAAGAGGGTGAAAGAGAAGTTAATTGTAAATAGAAGATACTTATCAGAGGAAGACAGTCTCCACGAAGAAAATACATTAAAAACGCTTTCATTTAGTTAATTAAGGAACCTGTCGTAAAAGTTTTGTGAGCTATTTAACTCACGCTGATGACACATATGTGTCTTTCATAAAAATTATGCACTAATACAATCGGATAGTGTAATTTTTTTGTGGTGTTAAATTTTATTGAATTGCATTTAAGACACAGAAGCAATATAGTTCCCAATGACAACATAATGACTTTCAAGGCTTGTCCAGATAATGAGGGTGTGATGAGACATAAAAGTTGACACCATTCGTTAAGATTGTTATGAAGTTAAGAGAAAACTTTTTTCATTGTTTACATAGCTTGGAAAGGAAAGTTTAAGGACTATACAAATATAATCAATCATAGGATAGATCAGGTAAAATGGGATAATAATATCGAGTATTCTTTAGACAACTTATTGTGATTTCTTAAGGAGACGATCTTGCAAAAAGATATCAGCCCAAACAAATAAATGCCCGCCACGGATTTGTTGACCGTTTCGTATAAATGTGACTGAATTTCATTAGTACACCGCCCAACTTTCTCTTTCAAGGCGTTGGTGGTCGTGGGGTTCTTTGCATATAACAGGTGGCGCAAAAGTTGTCACCCGTCGCAAAAGCTGTCACCCGATGTTTTTTGGTTGCAAATATTTAAATTCTTCAGCAAAAAAAGTAGAAAAAATAATTCCATGATTCATGTCTTATGCGCCACCTATAATAAATATTTCGATTTTTTTGCAAAACACTTTAAAAAATGGCGGCCAAAAAACATCGGGTGACAACTTTTGCGCCACCTTGTACCTTTGACTTCAAAAAACACCAAAGAAAATATCTAATGGCGTTAAATCGCGTTATGGATGGCCTAACGCGATCGCAAAAACGGCCGACTACACGATTAGGACTCATGCAGTTTGTAACTGAATTGTTTCTCTGGCTGTATGACATGTGGCACCATCTTGTTAAAATCCCATTTTGGTCACATCAATATCTTGTAATTTAGGCACTAAAACTAGATTATTTTGTCACAATTACGAATACCATTTATTGTTACATCTTCTGGAATGGCCCGATAATGCCAGTGGATGCATTTGTTTCTCAACAATTACTCATGGGTTTTCTGAGCCCCATATGCGACAATTTAAACGATTAACGAATCCATCAAGATGAAAATGAGGTTCAGCACTGAAGATGATTTTGTTCGAAAATCAGCATCCACTTGTTGTTGTTCCAAAATCCATTCAATGAACTTTCTTCGCGCTACATGGTCAGCAGTCTTCAGTCAATTGAACCTAATAAGTATGAATTTTTCAAGTATTTCCCAAATCTAGACTACGGTGCCGAATTAATGTTCTTTCGTATAGCGCTCCAGCAAAATTAAAATTTTTTGTGAATTATATAAATGAAATAAATCTCCTAAGCTGATTTGGACAGATAAAACAACACCACTGTCACTTAGGTTATATTGTGATGGAATTAAATGAGTTTTACTTAAGAACGAATATCAGTTCATAAATCTTGTCTCGAAGAAATAAAAGTCCCGGGACTCAGGCGCATACAGGCATAATGTGTAGATATTGAAACTGCTAATGAGCTAACAAGAAGAGGTTCTGCCACTAATAACTAAAGTGAAACCGCAACTACGTGAATTTTAGCCACAGGTGGGATAAAAAAATACTGGATAGGTGAAATTCCCTCCCCACATCTGAAACACCAAAGTAGATATGGCCAGAGTATGACAAAGAACACATAAACTCATTCTAATATACGGGAAATCTGTTTTAACGCTTGTGGGTTGGGCATACTAACTGAACACAGCTTACTGAAAAGTCATAAATTAAAAAAAATTTTAAAATTTTAAATTTAAACCAATTGTCGGACAAATAAACATGGATTGGTAAATTTATCCGCTTCAACCACTTCTTTTGTTAAAATGTTGATCTCTACTCACACATTCTAACAACAAGCATTGCATTCAACAAGTTGAATCATACTCCTGTGCTTGGACCCATAGGTAGCAACACACGAGGATACCCTCCTTTTTCATGGCATCACGCTGCCCCAGGCAGTTAAGACTTATCCGAAAAAACCTGAAATTCCCTTGCTTAGCATTTCAAGATTGCAACAACATCCGGGTGGCAAAAAAAATGACAAAATGAACATCAACGGTACCTAGGAAGGATATACACACACAAGCACACATGTCCTTAACGGCCAATACAGGCCTCAAAACTATCTTTTCCATTAATTTGTGTTTGCAAAGATGGTCTTGCGAAAGTCAAGCATCCAAAAGTATAAAACTGTGATGAGAAGCTTTTCAAATTTAACATTCAGAGTCGGCGTTAAACAAGAGGTCCCATTTAGCCTTTCTGATGAGAGCAGAGTGCTCCAAGTGAAGATGTTTTCAATCGTATATAATTCAACTACGCTTTAGTTCAACTTAACCCATTAGGGCACATTAATTGTATAACATAGACATAGATTTAGGAAATTCAGTAGATATTGAGCATTTCTGGGCGGCGGACCGCGCGTTGTGCGTGAGCGTTTTACAAAACAGTGATTTGGCGACTGTAGCGCGTAAAAGATTCTGCAATATTTTAGGTTTTCGTCAAGCATAGCTCTCATTCGAAAATGTGAAAAGACCGGTGTAACACTGGAAAACCCAAAATACAGGCGACCAAGATCCAGTGCTGCCACCCTATAGATTATTGAGCGTAGTAGATCTTACAATATACCAAAAACAAAAATTCAACTCATTTAAAATACATTTTATTAACGAATAAAAACAGGAGAATCTGGAATTAACAATTACTTTAAAAACGAACTCCACAATAAAAAAAAATTATCAAACTAATTAACAAAAAAAAAAAAAAATTTCATTCGGAAAATTCATATATTCATATATAGCATACAAAATAAATATTTTGGGGTTACTTTCTTTTATATTCGCCATTTCTGAATTGAAATTCATTGAACAACTCAATAATACCTGATGAATCTGAGGGAGGCGAACAATATTCTTTCGGGCCTGGAAGCTCTTTGGCTAAAATAATATTTTGAAGGGTATTGGTGTTAATGCTGTTCCTAGTATCTTTTTTTACCATGTTGATTAGCGAAACGTTCCTTTCAGCAGCTGTGTTGCTATGGGGTAATGAGCATAACTAACCATCCTATCTAACCTCGTTTTGGGAGGATGATCCTACTTTTTGGACCAAAAAGTTAAGTCAAAAATCAGAAATCCTCCCCAAAAAGTAAAGGTAGAATTTCCAAGATGGAATTAACGGTGGCATCTACGAAGTAAAAAACTTACATGAGTAAGTCTGACATTTTTGGACAATAGGACGTACAAACATTTCAAGGTTAAGGCACCAAAAGACCAACAGCATCGCTCAATTCCGTAGTTGATACTGATGAACCTTGTCTAGGTGTATCTAAAAAATTTGAGTAAGATCTACAGGTTGTGGGTTACCTATTCAATCACGGAAAACACCTACTGTTACAAAGCAACCAAATAGACTGATAACACGACCATGCTAAATGTAAAAAGAACCTATGTTCGTATATATACCTGAAATGCAAGAACATTAAATAGAAGACGTGTAGCTGAACAACTAGCAAAAGCCTTAAGCTGATACTAACCAGACATTATTGCCATCCAAAAGTAAAAAAGAGGGGAAGAAAAGCTGTGACATTTACTAGGCCCGTGCTGTGCTGAGAAGAAATAAGGACGTGGATTTTTTATAGGTAAGGATAGCAAAAAGTCGTATGGCTTGAAGACATTACCGTATTGTAATAATGCGTATAAAGCCTTATTTGCGATCACGATCCGATGAAGGAATGAGTAAACCTTTGAGCGACTACCAAAGTATGATTTTTAAATTGTGTTGGAAAGTACTGTATAATTTATTGTTGAAAGAGTGGAATCGCAAGAAAATGACCACACCTTCGCAAACCGCGTATCCCTTAATCTTTCGAATAATACCATTCCACCATAATGTCGAAGAATAATGGCGAAGATGTCAACTAGCCAGTAGATCGGTTAAATATATTAATCGATCTTCCTTTCACCCAACTTCAGGAGAACAAATATTCTTTTTGGCAAAATTTTAAAAGAAAACCCTCCTTTTTGACAAAATTGAGATGGACTGGGCATTATCATTTACGCTCATCATAACAAGCTTTATAACATTTTTAAGGTACACATTTTGCATTACATGATGAAGCATATGAACTTGTGTAAATTCGCTTTGGAAAAGTTTATTGCTTTTATTTATCAAATTCAATACTAAAACTAGACATTTCCATTCTTAACTGTCTGGTGTTCTATTTTCCGGCGTCTCATTAGTTTTGCTACTGCTACCCAAAAATATAATTATTAAACAATCATTAAATACATTAACACAGCAACAATACCTTGGTTTCTCATGTCTTATAATAAATGTGTCCGTTTTCAAATAAAAAAAATAAGAATTAAGGAATACAACCAAGAAAAAAAAATAATCAAACGAAAACAATTCAATTAAAACTAAAACAAACGCAAGTCAATGTAATTTGAAATAGTCGTAATAGTCGATCAAAATTCATAAAAGTGGAGGAGTTTCCTTTTGCTGCGCAGTAGATTTTTGTTTTGACTAAGCGCAGTAGATCTACTTCTAAGGGAGTAGAGTGGCAGCACTGTCAAGATCATCAAGAATGGTAGAAAATGAAAAGTGTTAATCATGTTCGTGACGAACCGAACTTTTCAATTCGTAAGTGCTTTGTATACGCATACATCATCTTTTTTTCACCGTATTTTGCACAAAGCTTCATCCTTATAAAATATAATTGGTGCAAGAATTAAAGCATGAGGTTTTTTCTCAGTTAGCAAAGCTTTTCAGATGACCATATCTCGGGATATGGTCATCTAAGCTTGAATTCAATCCCACAGGATATCAATAATATTATTTCTCTATAAATATTAATTATAAATAAATAAAGAAAAATAAAATCTCATCTCTCCCACAACCGGATCATTAGGAATGCAGTTGGGTGGTAGAGTTAAGATCAGTTAATCTTGATCGATATATGAGGTTGGATGGGATAAGCAATTTTTCTTTAGTAGCACCTAAATTAATGTAAATCTATTTTGAAGCCCTTGGTCGTAGAATTTACAATTGTAAAAAAATGTAGCAAAATTCGTAGGTATCGCAACATCATTCTCCGCACTTAACAATTCAACATCCTCGATAGTATAGTGGTCAGTATCCCCGCCTGTCACGCGGGAGACCGGGGTTCAATTCCCCGTCGGGGAGATGCGTCATTTTTTTTTTTTTTTTCAATTTCATATAACATTTTATTGATAAGGGTAAGTGTTATCGTTATGTTTGAACCCTATTCCATGGATCAGATTATTAGTTTTAAAACATAGTTTTTATACCCTATAAGGGTATATTAGTTTTGACATTGTAACATAGAGAAATAATTTCGATAGATATACATACTCTCTGTCCGACGAAGCAGATAACATTTAGCACATAACATTTTAAGCCACGTCCAGTTTTTGAAAGCGCTTTCCGAAAAAACGGGTTTTGGTATAATTTAAAAAAAAATCGAAAAAAAAATTAATGAAACTATATCAAGAATGATATTATGAACATTTCGTCTATAGATCATTGTAAACTTGAATGGGGTAAATTATAAAAAAAATGACATTGTTACCACATCTTGTTCAGAAAGTTTATCTTAATCACTTATGGGCCGACATATGGGATATGATTGTCTAAGGCCCAGTTTAGTGCGAGATCGTCCTAGTTTCGGGATTAAACACGAGTTAACTCGATAAAGTAGATTATCAGTCAGTTTAAATCCAGAGTTAGCTTCGAGTTAACCCAGCAAGTTTGGTGAGTTAATCCTGGGATTAAATGATAGATGATAAAATAGCAAGCGAACAACTATTTTCAATTTCATTTATGTGGACATTTTATTAAATTTTTATAAACTAAATACGTGTACGATATATCTATTCACATCTCAATGACTCGAAATTGAAGTAAAATTTAATCTTTCTTAAATCTTAATTAAATTTATTATATCTTGTTCAGACACTTTTTTTAAAATCCTTAACAGTTTGACAAAAAAAAAACACATTTTCTAAAAAGTGGGCATGCCAGTGGGTGGATTTTGAAAACGTTTCCATATTTTTTTAAATAACCCTCATCAACCCATACTTTCAGGAAAAAAAGTGTTTGGTCAAACCATACGGAATTTTTGTAGTGTTTGAGCAAACGTTTGAGAACGTTGTATTGACACTTTTTTTTATCTTTTATATTTTATCAATATAATGTTTTTGGGAAAGAATTTCAAAAAATCGTTTCAAATATAATACTTAATAGGTATATTTCTTCTGTAAAATATTTTGACATCTACATCTACTTTTCGGGTATGTTTTTTTTTTAGGATCGGATGGGATAGGGCATTAAATGTTTCGCACAGCCGATAAAATGACATTTTTTGTAAGTTCCTGACACTCATTTTCACAAGAGTTATCCTTAATTATTTGATACAACATTTTCGAATCTTCAAATGTGAAAATTTATTTATTGTCTGACAACTCTTACCTGGTATAAGTTTATTTTTTAATTTCAAAAGCGTAACAGAGTGTTAATTAAAAACGAAACGAAAAGCAATTTCGATTTCGGAACAAAAAGTTTGCTTCCTGCATCTTGTTATAAAAAAATGTAAGAAATTGTGAGGCGAAAAAAGCTCGAATTCGTCGAAATCCCTTACAAAAACAGAGTACCATGTCGCGGGGTTGAAAATGGCCTGAAAAAAATTAGCTATGAAAAAGGATGCAGAAAATCTTGTTTTCAAATGAAATGTTCTCATCTGATAGATAAGGAAAAATTTAACCGCGTGCCGCTATGAAAAAGTCTAGGGTCGTTATTCTCAGGAAGCTAAGGGAAAATGTTTGGTATTCGGTTATGGGTTTGGTTGCAAATGAGCTGCAAAGGTACCACTAAGTTGAATTTCTGTGAACAAGGAGTAAAAACAAGAGCAAAAAACTATCAAGAAGACGTTTTAGAGAAAGTTAGAGATTATGGTAAAGCCAACTCGATTCAGCTGTGGTAGCAAGAGAATCTTCCTGAGTTGAGCAGAGCATTAGATTGCCCCTCAGACAGTCCTAATCTCAACACCCTGGATTTTTTCTAAAGGATAGAGTTAGAGCTGATGGCTTTCCACAGAAGACATCTAAATTTTAATAGTTTAAAATCAAGTCTTTTTCGAGCAGTGGTGAATTTGTATATAGATGAGGGGGCGCGTGCTGCCATATACGATTGACCGAAGCGACTCATAAATTTATAACTTTTTTTTTATTTTTTTTTTTTGCTAATGTGCTTATGTCACGACTACGTATACAAAAAGATATCAACAAGTGTGAATCGAACTAGCGTAAGCAATCGTCCACGGTTTTCTTACTAGAACATTAGCGTTTATCATAAGGATTGCCCTAAGTCTGTATATTTATTATGGGCAACTATACAAAGGCTAGCGATTAGTCAAACCATTTCTTAACTTTGTTAACAGCAAACTTGTTCCCACAAACACGGCTGAGTTCGCGTGCCTCCCAAAATAGCATGCATCCACTCTAATCAACTGAAAGGACAATTGAATAGCGGTGCACAAACAACGACAACCATTTCATTGACCTCCTAACACCAAAGGAAACTAACATTTTCTTTTCTCTACGATATTTTACATTTGAAATAATAAAGGGTCATTCGCTTTCCCGATAGTTACATCCTAGGATACAATTTCTTCCAACACTGTATATATATATATATATAATATATATATTCTTGTCAGCGTAACTGTAGATGACTCACTAATTGTTCCTTTCCTTTGAGTACGTATAGTATAACTTGTGCAAACGATGATATAAATCAGTTGACCTATTGTTTTTTTTTTTTTCATTTTGTCGCGTCCCCCAATCGTTGCTATAATGAAAGATATCCAATTTGGTGGCGTTTAAAACTTTTTGCGTAACTATACGATATAACGAGGAAGATATTGTTCTCAGTTTCTCGGTTGTTTAAACAAAAAAGTCCACTTTGTTGGAAATTTCCCCCATTAAATTGAATGGCGGTCTTAGTTGAACGTTGTACAGATATTTGTTGTTGCGTAACAAAAGAAATTTATTCCAACCATGAAATAATCAAATGCACATCGTCCGCCCGGAGTTGGTGTAGTGATGATCCTTGTTACATGGGTTAGCCAAAGTGTGTTGGAAGTCAATGAAAGTCATTTCTAGTTAAGGATGAAACG
This sequence comes from Rhingia campestris, assembly GCA_932526625.1. NCBI lineage: Eukaryota > Metazoa > Arthropoda > Insecta > Diptera > Syrphidae > Rhingia > Rhingia campestris. The sequence goes on along the minus strand of OW052182.1, from coordinate 148,250,451 downwards.
CCAAGTATAGTAACATATACCTACGTATAATGAGTAAATTGTTTGATGTTTTTATTTTATACTTGCATGCCGGCGATGAGTAGTTTAAAGGTTCAGCGAAAATAACAATTAAGTTATTATTAAGTTAGAGAGAACATACCCAACGATCTGGATATGTACTCAAGTATACTACAATGATTTTTTTAGAGCCATGTGGTGCATGTAAGGGCTTTATATAAGGACTTTCCATGTTCCATGTTTCAACAAAAAATAACGGGGAAGAAATTAAAGCATTCCGATAAAAGGTAAAAGAAGATCTCAAGAATGAAATATTTTCTGCTAAAATAAGAAAACAAGGTTATGAGAAATAAACACTTGCAGAAAGAATTCGATTGTACTAAGCTTAGATAGTCAGGAATACCACAGCGACGAAGAAGAGCTAGCACGAGAAACAAATCGGGTCCCTAAGGAACGATCTAGCAAGAGACGGATAGTCGGCTCTTCGCCCGAAGTCAAGCCTCTCAATAAAGAAAAATATAAACAAGCACAGGAAAGACAACTTCAAGCGCAATTTCGCCCACCGCTTCCAAAAAACGTAGTCGGTATACGGAATTTAAGAAGTTTCATACCCTCGATGCGTCGATGACCACGACGGCTACAGAGCATTGTCTTAAAAGCTAAACACCGATAAGGTCCAGGGGTATACTCTCGAAATACCACATCGTGTTGTGCATCAAAGAAGAAGTCATGGAAGACCTGAAAGACAAAGGCTTTAAAATTCTTGATGACGTTAACATAATCAAGGAAGAGAGGCAATCGTTGAATACCCTATCCCATCCCATCCTTAAAATTAATATCTCCTAAAAGAAGGCTTTATTAGCCTATAATATACAAAATGACATTGTCACAACATATTGTTCAAACAGTTTATCAGCATCTTTTGTTGTTTGACAAGAAAACATCGTTTTTCTCCTGCATATGCTATGGGGTAAGGTATACAAACGGTTTTTGTAAGAAAACGCTCCCAAAAAGTGGGCGTGGGCTAAAATGGCATATGGACGAAATGTTCATATTAATATTGTTAATGATTATGCATCAACATTTTTTTCGAAATAAAGGGTCCGGCAAATAACTTTTTTTTTTGAAAATGCTATAAAAAAAACTACTGAATACTTTATCAAATGTCTTTTTTTATTTGAAAGTACAATCCTTCCGGTTTCATTCAAATGGCTGCCTCGGCTGGCCATGCAGTAGCCTACACGATCGGTCCAATTTTTAAGCACATTATCGATTGTGTGCAGCTGTATTTCACCAATGGCTTCACGAATATTGTCCTTTAAAGCGTCAATTGTCTCTGGCTTGTCGGCGTGACACTTATCTTTTACCGCATCCCACAAATAATAGTCCAACGGTGTCAAATCGCAGCTCCGAGGTGGCCAAACGACATCAGCTCTGCGGCTGATAATGCGATCTTCAAAAACAGGGCGCAAAACATCGAGTGTAGCTTCGGCTGTGTGGCACGTAGCGCCGTCCTGTTGAAACCAAATGTTGCCATTATCCTCCTCTTCAATTATTGTGAACAAAAATTTGTTCAACATGGCCCGATAACGATCGCCATTGACTGTAACGGCCACTCCTTGCTCATTTTCGAAGAAAAATGGCCGAATTATGCCTCTGGACCAAAATCCGCACCAAACAGCGACTCGTTTTGGGTGTATCGGCTTTTCAATGTATGCGTGCGGGTTTTCTGTGCCCCAAATGCGACAATTTTGCTTGTTTACATACCCGCCAAGATCAAAATGAGCTTCACCTGAAAAGATGATTTTCTTGGCAAAATCGGCATCTTCTCTTAGTCGATCGCAGGCCCAATTAGCGAAGCCAAAACGCATTGGATGGTCAGTTGGCTTCAACTCCTGAACCAATTGGACTTTGTATGGCGTCATACCAAGGTCTTTATGCAAAATTCGTCTCAATGATGTCTCCGAAATGTTAAATTGTTGAGAACGACGGTAAATTGATGTTGATGGCGCTTCACGCACACTTTCTGCCACAGCAGCAATATTCTCGGGTGTACGCACTATTTTTGGCTTTTCACGCTTTGGTTTATCGATCCTCAGTTTCTTTCACTTTTTTCACAAGATAGCGAACATACGGAGCTGACGGTGCTTCTCTTCTTCCAAAATCCGTACGCAATTTTCACACACATTCTGCAACATTACCATGATTTTCAAAGTAATGTCGCAATATTTCCCAGCGTTGTTCAAGCGTATACACAACCATATTCGTTCAGCGGAAGGATAAAACTAATTATCTGTCAAATCAGACATGAGCTCAGTGCTACCATTCATCGTTCAGCGGAAGGATAAAACTAATTATCTGTCAAATCAGACATGAGCTAAGTGCTACCATTCACGAAATAAGCACTAGTTGAAAAAAAAAGTTAGCTGGCGAACCCGTTATTTAAAATTTGACCGAAAACGTTTTTTATTAAAACCGCCCCCAAAAAGTGGGCGTGGCAAAAAACTTTATATGAACGAAATATAGATATTACGATTCTCTAACTACGCTTCTCAGACACTTTTTTTAAAATTCCTTACGGATTGGCTAAAAACTACGTTTTTCTGAAAAGGGGGAGGGGCAGTGGGCGGATTTCAAAAATTTTTACACTTGTTCTGCTGGGAACAACAAAGAGCACGTGTACCAAATTTCATCCTTCTAGCTCAAAATTTAAGGCCCAGAAACTGGTGACGGACGGACGGACAGACATGGCTTAATCGACTCAGCTATCGATTCTGAGTCGATCCATATACTTTGAGGTATATGTAGCTAAATTATTTCTCTATGTTACAAACTATGTATCAAAACTAATATACCCTATGGGATACGGTATAAACACTCTGGTATGGCGTAGACTTCCGCTTTTCATGCTTACTTTTGATAAGGATGACAATATCGACGATATCTACCGAATTAAAAACATTTTAAATATCGTGGTTAAAATCGAGTCCATGCGTAATAATTTCAAAATTATACCACAGTGCAAAAGCTATCAAGGATTCAATCACACGCAAATGTATTGTAACAAAAAACTGCGATGTGTCAAATGAGCCAAAAATCACCTCTCGCAGGCTATAGAGTACCGAAAAAAACCATCGCCAGTTGTGCTAATTGTGAGGGAAAGCACCCTGCAAATTATAGGGGATGAAGTAACTAAGAAGCTGCAAAAACTGAGAGTTACAAAAACGGAGAGTTACAATCTAAACCATTAACTAACAAAGCAGAAGACCACCCATGTGATAGTAGGCAATCTAATCCACCGGGTTCAGAGCTAAAAAATGAACGGCAAAGAGTGTTCTCAAAAGAAATGGTATCGAAAAGATACTATTAGGAAAGCCATCGAATATTGGCCCTCGGACACCCGGAATACAGACTTACGCTTAGGCCGCAGCCCTCGCAACTTTGACCGTCCCTGTTTCTCACGTTTTCTCAGTTATAGTGGAGAAATTTGAAAAACAAAGTAAAATAAATAATATTATTTTGGAAAGCTGATTAAGCTCGAAAATTTCACTGAAATCGCGTACTTAAACTAAAATATGAACGAAAAACGCATGGCGACATTTTTTAACATTTTTTTTCATATTCGAAAGAAATATAGACATTTGCTTGATATCCGAAACACACTTAAAAAGGGATCTCGTCCCAAAAAAAGCTGTAGACTCCAATCTCGCCGGCGTTGGCGCGGCGTTGATGTTTATTCCCATTAAACTGTTGTGCCAATTTAATTTTTAGTAAGCATGGCTGAGACATTTTCCAATTCTTGTGCACGGCGTCGATGAGAGGTACCCGACATTCAGCAATACTGTACTTCACAGCATCCTTTTTTTCAGGCGTACGTTGGCTTATTGTGACCCAATCATTACTTTATCTCGCCGAATGGTTGACTTGCTCCGCACAGGACGCCCACCAAAAAAGTCATGTATTGTCAAATGGCAACAGAGAAATTAAATTCACACAAACATAGCAACCAAATAGAATCGACCTGGAACATAAAACGCACGGGAGCGTATCGGAATCCCGCTTTTTGAAATCCTGCTTTTCAAAAATCCCGAAAAAAATGTTTTAAAATCCCGTTTATTATAATCCCGCCAAATCCCGCTAATCCCGTTTTTTTTTACAAAGCATTGTTATCAAAAAAATAGATGTTGGTTATTGTGAGCTTTTTCATTATATTATTATATATTTAAAAATATTCAAAATACTCGACCAAAAAGCAAATGCATCCGAATGTTTTTAGTTTTTACTGTAAGCACACATATTTGTTTTTGCTTACATATTCTACATTGTTTTTACGCAGTGCGAAAATAGTACATAATGCACATAAAAATCTACCTCTTGCTAACGGTATTACCCTTATCTTGAAGTTTTTTTTGTTCCCTTTTGCAGAATATTATATTACATTACTTTATTGTATTTTTTTTTAAATTATTGAAGATTGTCATATTTATTCCCTAAGAAATTATTTTGATATTATTTATTTCTTATTTTGTTACTTCCTCTAAAAATAATAAATGTAAAAATAAACTGCATTTCAAAAAACACTCATTGCTTATTTATTTTAATTTTCTTATTATCCCGCTTTTACAATCAAAAGTAGTTGCTTTATTTTAAAAAATCGCGGCGATTTTTTAAATAAAGCAACTACTTTTGATTGTAAAAGCGGGATAATAAGAAACGGGATTATAAAAAACGGGATTATAAGAGGCGGGATTTTAAAAAGCGGGATTTTAATAGCGGGATTTTAAAAATCGGCATTATAAAAAGCGGGATATCGAACCCAATCCAAAACGCACACTGTACTTCATGTTCTCAGTATAAACTTGCTTTGATTACCGTCAATCAGACAGCACCAAATGTGTGACTCATACATTTACATTTTTACAAACACATGTTAGTGATTGATGTCATTCGATTGACCGTGGAAGGGCCGCTTTACGTTTCATTTTCGATTCGTTTAAAAAAAAGTTATACGGACCGAATTTACGAAAATTGGCAAGTCTCAAGTTTTCTTATAGAGAAAATTCCCGCGAACAATTTAAGTTTCATTGAGGGGGTTCCGCTAGTACCTCGTCCATTCCAGCCGTTTCTTCGATTGTTTTACCTACTGCTAGCATAACAATGTCATCCGCAAAAGTAGCTGTATTTATTATATGAGAATCATAAACAGGACCTTTTTTAGCCTTAACATTCGCGATCTCGAGTTTTAGTTCTCTAAGCATTGCTCCTGTCAGTGCTAAATCATCCAATAGTAGTTCCGTCCTATTGATATTGACGTGAATCGCTTGACCAACAAAGGGTTTAAAGGTTTCTTCAAAAAAAGTCTGCTATTTTGCATCTTCGCTTTCCCATTCATTTCGATTTATTCTAATTGGTGGCGCGGGTATGAACGATTCTTTAAAACCTTAATAAAAATTTTCAACAATTTATGGGCTTTATGTTTCGACTATTGCCATTTTTTAAAGGCTTTCCTTTTTCCTTTGATTAACTATTTTATTACCCTAGAATATCATAAACCAAATTTGTCCGACGCTTTCTTTTGAGGAGAGCTGTAAGATCTAGATTAGGCGGTCACTCGACCGACATCGTTCTGTGTTTAATGTTAAAAACTATATAGGATGCTTGAGAATCAGACAATATCCCGTGATGAGTTTTAATTCTATCAGTAATATTGCGACAATCAATCAAAATCTCATTACTTAATTTAACCAAGCTGAATGGCGTACTTCGCTGACAAAAATAATATCAACTCCCCCAACTTCGATCTCGTTGCTTCACTTAGAGTGCACCAGTTTTCTTGAACAAGAGCCCACTTATATGTAAAATTTAAAGGACAATAAGGCTGACTCGGCTTAATTTAAAACCTCGGCTTTATTTCGCTTACGAAACCTAAAACAAGATTAGTTTTGCAACTTAATGGCAAAAAATATTAACGCTTCTCCAACGATAACCAACTTGCTGCGAAACGTAATGCTGCTAGCCTTCACACGGTGTCCTTACCTTGGTATCCATATGAAGGTGTGGCAGTCTCCAGACTTTCAGTATTTTTGATATTCGAACACTACGAGTCGTACCATTTTCTAGGCTCAGCCAAGGTAACAGTGTGGATATAAAACATGTAACAACAACGATGAAATGCTCATAGCATTAGGACTGTAAGACTACCCAAAACTTTGCAGAACCCATATCCCTTAATCTATCGAATTTGATCACCATACCGCCAGCATCTAATACCGAATATCAATGGCGAAGGTGTCGACATTCATAATATCGGCTGCAACTGATGTGTTGGGTTTTCCCGCTCATCTGGAATAAACCACTGGTTTGAAGAAAAATGCTCATGAATCGAAAACAATAGCTGCTATTGAGCTTTATAGGCAAAGAAGAACATCGGCTTTTCTGAAAGTATTAATAAAGTGCGCGACTATCCTTTCATGTCAAAATATGTATACTATTAGAAAAATAGTCTAAATACCTACGATTGCAGAAATTCACCAGATTTGTTTGTCCATAACTGAATAATTACCATAATAAGAACAATAAAACACATATGGGAAGGGTCCGCTGTGCGAATCCTTTAATAACCTATCCCATCATATCATTAAAATAAATGTCAGCAAAACATGGGCGTGGCTAGAACCTAAAATTATATATATTATACGTGTTTTTTACGAAATCAACACCACAAAGTAGGAAGCGAGGATTATAATGGTCTATAGACGAAATATTCATAATGGTATTCTCGAAACTTTTTTTTAAATATTTTTAAAAGCAGAAATTCACGGAAAACGCCCCTAAAAAGTGGGCGTGGCAAAAGACTTTATATCGAGGAAGTATAGATATCGAGAATGTCTAAATATATACTTTTTCAAAATTCCTTACAGTTTGACCAAAAACAATGTTTTTCTGAGAAGTGGGCTTGGCAGTGGGTTTTTTGTACACTTGTTCTGATTCATCAGAAAGAGAGTATATGAACCAAATTTCATTATTAATCTATAAACGAAATATTCATGTTTCTATTAACAATGATTTTGCATCAATATTTTTTTTCGAATAATTGACTGACTCTTTTTTTAATTAAAACGCCCCCAAAAAGTGGGCGTGACAAAAAACTTTGTATACACAAAATGTAGGCATGGGGATTGTCTAAATATTTTGTTCAAAAACTTTTTCAAAAATTGTTACCGTTTGGCCAGAAACGTTTTTCCGAAAAGTGGGCGTGGCAGTGGGCGGATTTTAAAAACTCTTACATTTGTAATATTTCAAATTTCTCTCCTAGCTCAGAATTTAAGGCATAAATCGGTGACAAACAGACGGACGGACAGACATGACTCAATCGACTCAGAGTCGAACATATACATACTTTAGTATATCTATCGAAATTATTTCTCTATGTTACAAACTTAAGGATAAATTACTAATATACCCCTATGGGATAGGGTATAATAAATGGTCGAATGGACTTGCGTATCCAGAAAAATCGGGTTACCTGCGTGCACAATAATACAATGGTTTGTTTTTTAATCAATTTTGGCCGTCGCACCACTAAAAAGGCTGATGTTCTTTTATCACACAACACCATATACAAAATGATGTTGTCATTCAATGACAATTTTGTGTCTGTCCAGGGACATGCTTTATAAAAAATAAAACACCCATTAAAAAAAAGTATTCTGAAAATCTCATGTATCCAGTCCAGACAAACTTTTTTTAATGAGAATATTTATTTATATCACCCTTATGTAGTCCACACATTGTCCAGACAAAAAAATACGTTTCAAGGACATTTGCGTTTCTTTTAGAATGTGCTTGTTCATTTATTTGTGTGTCCTTAAGTCCAAGGGGATTTGTTCGATAAAGATATTTTTTGGGTTTTATTATTATGTACTTACTGTTGTTACAACTCCCGAACCATACCTAACCTAATCTTATGAGGTTGTGAATTTTGTTAATTCTTAAAGTAAACATAAAGTAAACTTTTTAGATTATTTTTAAATTTATCATACAATTTTTTTTTAAGAAAACGAACCAAAAAGTCAATGTGGGTCAAATCTTGGTCAGACACTTTTCAATTATCTTTTAGTTTTACCAATTACAATAAAAGTGGGAATATTTTTATAATTTGCAGATTTGTTCTGCTGTTCGTGTACAACATTGTAATAGCCTAGCTCAAATTCAGACCAAAAACTGGTAAGGTAGTTAAGGACGGACAGACATAGCTTGATTCGAATCGATTTATATACACGATTTTTCAATAAGGACATACAAATTCTGTATTTAATTCAAATGCAGAGATTTTGAGATTTTGGTCTAAAATTGTTTTCAGTACATTAAGTATGAAATTCGATTTGGGTCCATAACCACCGCGAGTACGTTTGTGGTTTTGTTTGAACCGAATTCAATGCTATTAAATTGGATACTGTTTTATTGGCTTGTTTGGCATAAACAAACAACTTAACGCCGACTGTTCGACCGGATAATTTCTAGTGATTATACGATTACAGATCTACTGAACGAAATTGTTAGATCAGCAGTGTGAAACATGCCAACATCTTATTGGAACCACTTATCACTGATATCCATAGGTCCATCCAATTCTGGTCAAAAACAGTATTTTGACCAGATATATATTTTAACATGCAACGATAGTGATCTTCATTGTCTGAATCAAGGCAATCATTTTCATCGACAAAAAATTACGGTTGTATCATATATCTCCACGGCATGTTATCCACACCACACGGTATTTTTTTGTGGATGCAAGAAAGGTTTCTAAAGCTCTTGTGGGTTTCTTAGTGTTCGTATTTTTCCTATTAACAAAACCATTCGCCAAAAACGATATCCATCCCAGAAAATAATTTAATTTATTAACTTTTGCAGACCCCAAGTGAAGTTTCAAAAGGATTCAGATTTCTACAACCATATGGTTATAGAGTGGCTTTTCTATAAGCTTACCGGACGGGGCATGCGTAAACCCATGCTATATATGATTTATGAAATGGTTATAGGAAAGAAGTTCATTGTCAAATGTGGCAACGTAATTACGAGTAGCCTTTAAAAATAAAATCGGTTTATGACAGGGGGCGGTTAAATCCTCAATATTTTTTAACAATTATATAAGTGATCTTTGTTGGTTCATTCAGGCTCATACATGCTATAGCGTACGCAGATGATCTAGTGTCGTACAGATCAGGTCCGAAAATCGAGGAGATAAGCATACTCTTGCAACGTGACTTCAATTCAAATGCTGCTGCCAAAATATATCTACATCATCTTTAGAAATTTTAGAAAAAGGCAATTCAAAAAGAGATTTAGACGGAAGTATAATGGAGGTTTGTGAGAAATTGTTGCTTAGAAAATAATAATGTATCGCAGTAGCTTGTTGTATCTATTATTATTTTAATGTTCATGCTTAGTTTAGAGTATTGTTTAGAAAAAATCAAGCTGTTCGATTGCAAACTATTTGATTTTCTCTGTAAAAACAGTTTCTGTCCAAATGAATATACCCCTACTGAATAAATTGGTACAAAACCCTTTAATTGCGTACTCCTTAAACCATCACACAATGACTCAGCCATTTCCTGTTCGTATAGTATGAATTTGGTCAAATTTTCGCTACATATGTCGAATGTCAATTTGCTGACTCATATCGTTCGTTTAATAGAACTTTAAAATAAACGGAAACTGTGACAAAATAATCAAACCCTCACTTCTGTATAATGAAGCCGTTATTGTCGATGTACAATTCTTCCTCCCCTACAAAGTTTTCAGTGAGTCCCTTTCAACTATTCCAGCATAGAAAAAACGTACACAAGGCACAAAGTGAGTTGAGTCATTCTAGGTATTGAAAAAGGGACAATATTCTCAGGACGTCCTGACATAGCTAACGAGAGTAGATTTATAGTAAGGAGGAAAACATAAGGGACTTTCTTTACATTTTCTTTCACGCATTTCTCTTTTTAGAAAATGTGCAAGAAATATCCTCCACGATGGGTTGTTGGTGGTGCACTTGGGGGTGTAACTTCATGATTATCTTGAAGATTAGATTTTCCTTTTATCCTTTAAAGTGTAAGGATAAAACAAAATTTTTGTCTTGATATAGGACAGGTCGTGTGACCTTTTACAAGGTCGCTTGGGCAATGATTTTTTTTGTTCTCTTTGGTCTGTCAAAAAGTTTTTTTTTTAATTTATTTCATTTATGGTTCATGAAAAATATAATAATGGATACATCCTTATGCACTTTGTATCCTCGTTGTAAAAATAAGTAAATTCTTTTCTATTTATAACACGTTGCCAGTAGTTTTTAACAATCTGTTGATTGGTTATGTGTAGAGGAAACTAACTAAGCCACTCACAATGTCTTAATGTGGGGGGATAATAGGTCCCCAACATTTATTCTCATGCCACAGAATAATAGACTTACTAGTTAAATATTATAGTAAGTCCGTACCAATAATAGAATAATAGACTTACTAGTTAAATATTATAGTAAGTCCGGTAAACTGATGCAGGAATACATTGACACCAATCTGTGAATTTTTTTACTTAAATAGAGTAGAACAGCTAAAATCTGAAACAACAAATTCTAAATACCCAGAGGAAATCGACCTTCAAGTCTCTGAAGGGTCCAATCGAGGGTGCGGATGAGCCACTCATGATCATCGGCTTTTTGGAATCAAATATTCCTTTAGACCAATTCATCAATTAGAGCAAACGAAATTCCTTTCATGTATGTTCACATACTGGTCTTAATTCACTGCCTCTGTAACATCATTTGCATTTAAAAAACAGACACCAACAATCATCATCACTAAAAAAACAATTGCATTCCATTGCATTTTAAGAATTTATTTCTTTCTCCGAAAATTGAAGTAAAAATGTACGATCTTAACGGATGGTCATTAAGGTGTTCGTAAAGTATTTGTTAAGTCCGGTTCGATTTTTTAACCCCGCTAGTTTGTGATCACAGAACGTCCATTCGAAAAAAGGCAACGACGGCAAATGCAACCTCCTCACTCTCCCAACAAATGATGGTGAGTGACTAATATCAAAGATTATGAATTCTATACAGATGACGCATTGAGAACAAAAAACTGATACTTTTGCTCAGTAGCTTCATGCTACGGGCGGGCGGTGTGCATGAAAACACATGAAAAACAAGAAAAAAAACATATGGCGGGCTGTGCCAGCACGACCCGCCATAGAACAATTTTTCTTATATGGAGTGCGTCATCTGTATAGAATTTATAATCTTTGCTAATATGTATGGAGCGAAACTTTAAAACCACGCTTGTCGATTGCGACCAACCTGCGCATTTACAAAAAAGGAAGTATAATACATTTGTCTAATTAGCCGACCGTTCCAGAATTTCATAGATACAAAAACGGAACACAACCCTGTAGTATAAGAGTGTATCCGTAAATCTTTTACCAAGGACTCGCTACCAAGGGTGGACCCTAAGTCAAAAGAAAATTAAACTCTTAAAAGGCAGTATCTACAACCCCAGAAGAAGTTATAAGAGAACATAAGATATACTGGTCTTCTTATACTTTTTCATATATATACAGAAAGTGGGAAGAGTTTAGATGGCAGCAAATCCTTTCCATATATGGAACCGCATTGTTAGAAGAATGTGGGGATCAAAATGTCAGAATAATTCGTTGGCTGTCTGTTGAAATCATACCATGTATAGGGACGGCCAGTGCGATGAGAATGATACCAACTCAAACTAATAGCTGGACCTCAAGTCTCTGTGAGTATGCGCAAATCCTCACGAAATTATTGCTGATTACAAATCTCAATACCTGAACTTTGATATTACATTTTCCTTCTCCGAGACGATTGAGATAAGAATGAATACCATGAAAAAGAAACCGATATTTATCTAAACAGGTGGATAAAAGATGAACACACTTCAATCAGGCTTTCGTTTTACAATTTAAGTGACCTGTATGGTGTCGTTAATAGCAATGCAAGCAACGATATTTATTGAGTAGTATCTGAAAAATTCTAAGCTTTTTCCCCACTATCGCGAAGAGTTCCTGGCTAACAACATATTGATAATCATTGCTGGATTCCTAGTAACACGGATATAGCAGGCAGACGGTAACAAGATATGCGACAAACTAGCAAGAAATAGATCTGCAACAACTGATGATCAGTTGCATGAAACGGTCGGAAAACATTTTGCAAACTTATACAAGGTGGGCCAAAAGAGGTTACCGTATTGGAAGACGCTCTTATTTTTGCAAATGGCCGCCAATGTTAAATTTGTTTTGACATTTGTGGACATGAAGCGATACACTCACCAAGAACGCGGAATAATCGTGTCTATTTTTTGCGTAACAATTCGTCTGTAGTGTTGGCGCAGCGCGAATTCCGTCGCCGATTCCCCGGCCGTCCGACAACGGATGCGCAAACACTGCGCCGTTTGGTCACCAACCCTGAAGAGTATGGGACCAAACGAGACGTTGCCAAAAGTGGCCGGAGCGCCCGTTATGACGATAATATCGCCGCTTTTGCCGAGGATGTCGAGCTGTCGCCGGAAACATCGACCAGACGCCGTGCCTCGCAATCATCAGCCGGTCGTCCCTAATGCGAATTTTGGTCAAAGACTTAAGCATGGTCCCGTACAAAGTCCAGTCCGTACATCACCTGCTGCCTGTCGACCGCCAAACGCGTGTAACCTACGCCCAAGCCATCCTCAATCTCGAGGACGAAGTGGATGATTTTTCGACCAAAATCATAATGAGCGATGAGGCTCATTTCCACCTCAGCTGTTACATGAACAAGCATAACTATCGCTTCTGGGGCACCGAAAATCCACGAGAAATGCACGAGGAGCCCCATTACACCCGCTCAAAGTAACTGCATGGTGCGCTGATCACGCTGCAGGAGTCATCGGGCCATTTTTTGAGAAAGCCGCTGGGCAAACGAAAACAGTTGACGGTGCGCGCTATAGGGCCCTGTTAACCGAGTTTTCCCTGTGGCAATTGGACGAATTAGGACTGGATGACTGTGGTTCCAACAGGACGGAGCAACGGCACACACTGCGCGAGCCACAGCCGATATTCTGAAGGGCCAAACAACATCGGATGACTTCTTTTGGCCCACCTTGTATAATGAGCGTAGTACACGATTCGAAAGAGTACCTACATAAGGAGTAATTAACTGACCACCTACGTCATACCATAGCTTTAGCTCAGGAACCGTGACAACATCCTTATATGGTGTAACAGAACCTCACTGTATATCTAGGAGCTTTAATGTTAATACAGCCACAACAATGGCGTAATATAGTGAGCAAATACATACAACGTCAAAAGGCTCTAAGCGCAGCAAACCACCTAGATATTTACAAAACTCCTTTTGCTGTATATCTTTCTTAATAACCAATGACGATGTTGCTGATGATTAGTAATCTCCCTGTTAATTAGAATAAACTATAAATACCACTCGATATTGTATAGAAATAGGCCAGAGATGTGAACAAATTAAAAAATCGTCAGACTTCGGCAGATTTTATAAAGACCCAACAAGTTGAAATCGATAATCACAATTAATCAATTTATATATTATACTGCCCAAACCTGTTCGCCTATATAGCCTCCTTCAGGGCTGGCAACTGTAACATTTAGTACCAACCAAGGATTTAGGCAATATGCCATGTTATTTCTTTAGCATTGTCCTTGCCAAACTCACAAGCCAATACCAGGGGATAGGTTATAATTTTGCACTAGTGCAACTACTAGCATATGCCAACGGTATTCACATCATTGGTCGAACTAAAGGCGATCTGATGTATGGAGATTGGAGCCTATATAGCAGCAAACGAGGACAAGACCAAGTATATACTGTCACAATTTACATCTATCACTTTGTATTAGGGACTTTAACCACCACGGCTTCGTTATTACCTCTGAAAACGATTTCTTGTCTCAATTCAAACGAAGGATTGCTCTTGTTGATAATAAGGCAATTTTAGAGCTTAAGTTGAACTTCTAAGGGGTACTATATAAGGCTCTGATTATCCCAGTCTTACTTTAAGCGCTGAAGCATGTATCATATCAAATGCGGATAAAGTAATCCTTAGGAGTTTTTAGGGAATTGTTAGATCCCGTTTGGGTTGACGGATAATGGAGACAGGCAAATGGTAAGCACAGTGGAAGAACCTTAAGTGGTTACTAAATCCCTGTAATAGTTCTCAGGTCTCATGAAAAGTAGCCTTAAACTTGCAAATATTAACATTTGTTCAAATATCCAATCGGCTACCAAATCACTGGAGTAGGTATCAGGTCTCATCAAATCTCTTTTAAAAATGGCAGAGCACTTTACCATTCACCTCTTTTGTGTGCCAGGCCACAAAGATATACACTATCCTTTATATTCTACCGCCAGTAGATATGTTATGCATTCCCCTCGCTATATGTAAATTACAGATCAAACTGGATGCGATCAAGAAAGCAAACCACAGATGGATGAACGCCAATCCAAACAACTCTGGCTAAACTTTAACCAGAAGAACTCCATCTGCTTGACAATACTTTCAGGACACTGTCCTATAGGACTACAAGCAAAAGACTAGGCCTCTTAAGCAATGACTTCTGTAGAAGCTGCTTGGACGAAGAAGAGGAGGAAAGTATTACACAACTTCTATGCTCTTGTCCAGTTCTCTCAAAAAAAGAAAACTTCATCTGGTAATCTACTTTTTCAATAATCTAAGTGAGCTGGCTAATATCAATGTCAGAAACCTCCTACAATAGTCAGCTATGAATGGATAAATTAGATCCACGTGGTACCACAAAGGACCTTTTTGGTCTAAGTGTCTAAGCCATTGTAACTTAACCTAACCTAAGGCCAGACTTGCAACAATAATACCACCCGTACCTGAAAGGGTATTCTTGTCATTCCTATCGCTACATTTAATCTCTTTCTGGAACTTAATGCTATCAGCAAATCAAACGATAGATCAAGCAGCAGCACCATGTGCCAGCTCAGCAATCAAATTTGCCCATAGTTGGATTTGAAAAGGTCTAAGCAATTGTTCTTGCTTGATAGAGTGCACATCATCATCATCATAGATGTCGAATAGGCACGCGAGAAGATTGCACTTCATCTTGGAGAAGAAATACTGCTCACAGTTTTTGCACACCTCACAGGTACCATCAGCTCGTTGATATTTCCGCACCATCTCTGGAGAACTAAACTTTTTGTGATTGCGCAGTCGAACACATAGTTTCCGCAGATCTAGAGGTTTTGTGCACTGGCTAAGGGTAACAAGGCGGTCCAAGGCGAAAGCAGTTCGCCGAATCGCCTTGTCTCCGAATATGGTGACCATTTCGGCCAGAGCCACGTAGTCATCAGGTGCCTTGAAGAAGGGGTAGACGGCTGAGAGAATTGACAGAAGAATAACTCCTACTGCCCAGATGTCCACAGCTGTTGTTTAATCAGGGAACTTGAGGAGAACCTCAGGCGGCCGATACCCTGGTGTGCCAGCACGCGATACAGGTACCTCTTTTCGAATCAGACATATGTTACATACCTGCGGTTACCGTAGCAATAGCATTTGGGAGCTGAAGTCGCAGTTAAATTGCGATTTGTATTGTACTGTGATGTTACTGGGGCTGTAACGCTGCCGGCCGACGGTGATTCTTCCTTCATGATGTTCTCGATTTTTCGTTGAGCTGCATTTCGAACTTTCTGCTGCAAACGGTCAGTCATAGTAACGCCAAGAATCGCTGATATAACCTGGCGACTAAGTGGCGAATCTAAATTTCCTTCCCTGAGATTTTTTTGCGGCGTTGTAATCGCGTTTAGTTGTTTCAGAGGCATCTTAAACGATGTGTTGGCCATTTCTGTGGTAGTACAACAACGCATACGTTTTGCATCGCCTTCTTCACTTTGGTTTGGCTGCATATCTTGATTATCACGTTCTCGCCGCTTGAGTTCATTGGTTGCGGGATTTTCCACGGTTTTTGATGCAATCTGCTGGGCCTACTTTCAAAATATCTTCGGATGGTCACCCGATTGTTTCATAAGAAGTTCGAAATGACTTTCAAACAGGTAGATGTGGAAAACCCTATAAGATCCATGTGGTAACACAATACACCAAATCTTGTCTAAGCGTGCTAGTGTTAACGTCCGATAAGAACAAATATATGAGCAAGGAAAAATCTTAATCTGCTGACACATGATTCTGAGAATATAGAAGAACCACGCAGGATATGGTCATAAATAAGGGATTCACACTCCATGACATCTTTCAATCAGAATGTACAACAGGAGTAGATTAATGGACTTTGTAAGTCGCTTATCCACTTCTATTTTGAAGTTTAGTTCCTAAGGTATACATATTTTGCATAAGGCTAAGGCGGCACCAAAAATCAACAAAACAACGTTGACTAAGTTCAGACGGAACTGTAAACGAATGAAAGTCAATTAGTGATTCATCACACTTAAGAGATGGAAGTTGTACTTTCATTAGGTACAATCGCAATGATTCCTCCGAAATCCCAAGAGTCGAGTTCACCACTTTACAGACACGCAACTAATCGCTTGACCTAGATTCGCAATCATAACAAACACACACTCTACGACAATCGGCACCTAATTGAGATAGCACCGACTTGCTGGCTTTGTTAGTGGTTCTTACCCATTGATATAATAAGCCCACAGCTGAATATAGTGGCAATTTCATAACTGCATAATGATAAAGGCTTACAGATGATTAATAAATAATAAATAAATATTAGGAGTTCCACATTACTTACCTCTAGTTCCACCAGCACTTCAAGTCAGTCTATCTCTATGAGCGCATTCCGTACGCAATAGTGCGACAGCAGCAGTTCAACGAACGCTTATCGTTGTGTTTGCCGGCTCTACGCAACGGGTTCAATGACTCTGTTTGGTAGTAGGTCAACGGGCCAAAGTAGAACGGTTTTGGCGATTCCCGCTACCCGACGAAATGAAAATTTGTTATTTGTTGCGCGAAAATCAGATAACGCACTATCAACGACCGACTGATTACGATGCGCGATCTTTCGAAATTTATCCGACGAGGGTGAGACTGCGTAACACAAATTAGTTTTTATATTTATTTAGATTTTTTCTCCAAAATCAACAATGGCGGTTTTTGTGAACTTTTTTAATTAGACAAGACACACGAATTTACTTTCTTATTAGATGATGGGGTGTTTGCACCGAAGACTTTTGTTTTCTATACCACCGACGATAAGATTATCAACAATTGGATTGATTTATTTCTTCATTTAACATTATAAATGAAGGTTTGTATTGCTTTTACCGTTTCACACGTAACTTCCCACAATTCTATCGGAGACACCCGGCGAACTTGCCTCCTTTTGCAGATGGCGCATGCAATTTTCGCCACCATTCATTCTGCATTTTATGAAAAATTATTTCCATTGCAAGGGTAAGTCATATTTTACCTTATTCATGCGTTTTTCATTGGTGACAACAAAAATAACTAAATAAAATTGTATACACGGCAAATCTACGTCAATAATCACTAATAACAGAACTTTATTTTGACATTTTACTTTGTTGTGCTGTCGACTGTGTTATTTTGATTTTACTTTCGTTGACATTTTGGGTGCTACTCCTGCTAGCGATGTTTGAGACATCTTGTGGAAATGAGAGAAGTGGTACAAGCGTTGGCATATAGATGGCAATCAAAACAGTAAGAGTGTGGGTTATTAATTTCAACGTTTTATTTTTTCAAATGCGATTTATTCGCATAATATTTATAAAAATATAAGATCAAAATATATGTACGTATTCAATTATTTTTAGTGGTTTTTTAGTAGATTTGGGAACAAAGAAGTCCAAGTATGCAGCAAGTTCATAAACAAATGTTTAATTTAGTTTGCTAATTTTTACTAAAAACTGTTCGCGTACAAAATAGAAATTATAAATTTGTTTACCTTACATAAATAAAATCATTAATCAATACAGTATTGAAATGGTGCAGTGCTGCTTTATTTGCAGATGATATTCGTTGCAAAAACATAGATGATATTGACACTAAAATTCAAAAAGATCTTTATAATCTGAAAATATGGCTGTGTATGAATAAGTTAGAGTTAAATGTAGGCAAACAAATATTTTTAATTTATATAACGTTTATTTATTCACAGTTTTTTTAATACTAATTTATAGCCTAAATAAATTTAAAGACTAGACATTTTTAACTTTTGCTAATAAATAAAACGATTCTATTACTTATTGGCTCGCAAAATAATCAGGAAGTGACAGCATTTACTACTTAGGTATAATTATAGAAAACTAACTTTTAAAGAACACTCTAACTATATATGTCGCAAAATAAGTAGGTAAAAAAGTTGGATCCGCATTTTGACTACTGTGCAACAATTCTACGAATGTCAAAAAGTTAAGTGAAAAAAATAGACTACAGCAATACATGCAATATTAAAGTGCATTGTGTAATGTTATACTCCCTCGTTCTTTATGTTCATTATGAGGGGCTCAGTGGCGCGATGGTTAGTGCGATGAACTGCCGCACAGGAGGTCTGGTTTCGATTCCCAGCCGTAGCAACACCTAAATGATTTTTCACTGGCCCTCCTCTCGTGATGATCTGACTAATCATCCGAGTAGTATCAATTGTCAAGAATAGCTTATCTCAACTTAGCCGTTCGGAGTCAGCATAAAACAGGAGGTCCCGCCATCGTGCAAGAAGTACACACGCACACATGAATGGTTGTGAGAAAGCTAGGCCCTGGGTACTAACGAGCCTGTTGCGCCAAAAATTTGTATTTGTATTTTTCGTTCTTTATGTTACAGATATTAAAGTTAAATGTCAGACAATGTCTTGTATTGAGACGGGGAAATGAGTTTAGATTGGAAAGATTCAATAGATCCAGCACACGAAATTCCATCATGTACCAGGGCTAATAAATGTTCAACTTGTTACCAGATATAATTAAAACGGAGAATGATGTTCATCGTTTAAAAAACGTTTGATAATTAAGCTTTTAAAATTTTAACAATTTTGTAATTAAGTATACTTCATTTTTTTTTAAATATCTACGTTTGTTTTTGTTTGTTTAACTCAGAAAAAAGACAATCTTATTAATTGTATTTATATGAAGAACATAAATATAATATTATCTGTTTTAATTGTATCTGGCAACAAGTTGAACTTTTTAAGGTCTGATAGGATTTAAGTTAGATTAAACACTTGGACTTAGGGGTTAAGAGTTTTGATCTATTTGTTTCGTTTTGATCTATTTTTTTCCGTAAATGCTATTACAACGACACGATGGGAGTGTCTGCATACCCAAGTAGCTGGACGGATTTGAAGGTAAGTGCCTTCCATATTTACTCCTGCTCTACAGACTGTCTTGATTGAAGATATCGCATGATAGCGCGTCTCCGGTACTTGTTTGGAAAAGTTCAGATGAGATGTTTCAAAACTGGACTTTGCATCTCACCTGTATCAGTTTTGATGGTATCCCGAATCCCGTCAAAGCTTTATAAAACTTTAAGCGATGTATGTTATCATGATGTGTCGCGACTTGTTGGTATTTTTCAGGATTTGACTTATTGTGAAAATTTGGTCTATTGTCATATAGACATATATGGTATATATGGTATATGCCTCGGAAGTTGGAGCAAGACATGGGATCGCCTGATATTCCATTCATCTTACACGCTATCATCCATCTTGATTTTATAGATAGTTTACCAACTAACAATTACACTTGGAGAAAGAACTTTTAAAACTATTTGCCCTCGAGCAAGTCATATAGGAACATATTTGTCGCACTCTACGATGCTCTATAAGATTTCCTTACCGAAGCCTTACCGAAACTCACAAATAACGAACAAAAAAATCAGTTGTTGTTTTTATTTTATATATTTCTGTACTTACCATATTTGTTTATTTAATTGCTTATATTAATGATTATTGACATTAATTTTTATGATATGATATATTAAATTTAAACAAGTAAAAAAGGTTCTTAGTGGAATTAGAATTTGGGTCTCTTTGCATGTCAGTCTATACCATGCCATTTTTTTACTTTTCAATTTAGTTTTTATTTCTCTTACATTTTTAACTTAATACTAGGCAAAAATGCTTAAATCTAACTTATCATTAACTTGTTTGCTCTAAGCTTATCTCTAACATTTTTATTTGTGCCTTAAATTTATCTTGTGTTTATTTTTATACCCTATAAGTTTTGACATTAAGTTTGTAACAAAGATAAATAATTTCGAAAGACATACCTCAAAGTATATGGATCGATTCAGAATCGCGAGCTGAGTAAGGAATTTAAAAAAAGTGTCTGAAGAACATATTGAGACAATCTCAATATCTATATTTCGTATATAAAAAGTTTTTTGCCGCGCCCACTTTTTGGGGGCGTTTTCAGTAAAAAACCCTTTTCGGTACAATATTAAAATATTTGAAAAAAACTTTTGATGCAGAACCATTGGTAATGATAAAATAAACTTTTCGTTCTTAGATCATTTTAACCCACGCCCACTTTTTAAGGGCGTTTTCTTACAAAAACCATTTGTATACCCTACCCCATAGCATATGCAGGCGAAACGCGTTGTTTTTGTAGAACTATAAAAGATTTTGATAAGCTGTCTGAACAATTTGTTGCGTCTGCACAATATGCTGTCATTTTCTATATTTCATCTTCATAAAACCTACATTTTGGGGATATTAATTTTAAGGATGGGATGGGATAGGGTATTCAACGATCCGCACAGCGGATTGTAGCCTCAAAATTTTACCTACGACTCACAGGGAAAAATATTTTTCCTCTGATTTTTTCGAATTTTCTCTCTCTTTTGCACTTATGTAAGTCAACATTTTCATTGACTCTTTTTGACGTTTTCTTTTCTCTTTCTTCTTTTTATCATTATGTTGCTTCATATAATTTCGTTGCTTGAAGAGTCCGTTCCGCTACGTGCGTAGTTTTGTTCAGTTCAGTTGCTGGTGTTTTTTTTTCAAGCAGAATAAAAGAGGAATGTCAAATTTGAGTCACGACTCAAGAGTCTACGTGTAAAAGTACACTAACTACCTCAGGGAAATAAGTATATGTGGATGAAGTTATTAAAAATATATACTTTTAACAAAACGATTCAGTTCAAGTTTATTTTTAGTTTATAGGTCTTTTGAATAACTAACAGAATATATAGATAATAATAAAACTTCATTTTATGGAAACTTATAAAAACATTGAATGAACTTTATATAGTCTTTAGGAAATAAGTATATGTGTGTTCTTCATTTTTAATCTAAATCTTAATATTTATTTCTGTATATTAATGTATTAATGCGATTTGACATAGAGTCCGCTAGATTTTCTAGAGTTACATTGCTAATTAACTCTCACTCTGCAACCAAAACGTCTCTTAACTGTTTGACATTATCAAACTGTCGTCCATTTTTATAAATTCTTGCTGAAAGAATTCCCCAGAGATCCTCAATCGGGTTTAAGTCTGGACTTATCGCTGGCAACTCTAGAACTGGTATATTCTTTGATGAAAGAAATGCTTTTGTGGCGCGTTAGGTGTGGATTGGATCGTTGTCCTGCTGAAAAATCCAATTATCGGCGTATAGCTCTGTGGCAAAGTCTATTAATTCATTGTCCAGCAACTGGGTATACATCTCGGAATTCGTTTTTGTTGGAATAAAACAAATGCGAGACTTTCCTGCAAATCCAAAAGCAGCCTAAACTATCAGTGATTCGCCACCAAAGTTCATCTTGCGTCATGTTTCTCAGGGGTGTCTTAAATCACGCCAATACTTATGACACCCATTTGGGCCATCCAGATTCCACTTTTTCTCATCTGAAAATATAACACTGCGGAATTCTTCGGTCCAAAATTTATATTTGTCGGCAAATGCCAAACTTGCGGTTATGTGACTATATTTAACGGTCTTATTTTTAACCAAAAGCTGATGAACCCGTCTCCTAGACACTTTGAGCTTCAAATGACGCCTGATCTCGTAACAAGACATTTGCTTGTTAACAGCAAGACGCTTAATCTCGCGTTTACACCTCTCGTCGACGGTACTGGGTCTGCCACTGCGTTTGGTTTTTCCATAAATTCCATATTCCTTAAAAAATTTTAAACCGTATTTGGATGTCTGGAAATTCTGGAAGCTATTTGAGAAATTTTAGCGCCACTTTCTTTCGAACCCATTATAAGCCCGCGCTCTTCGGCTGACAAGTGCGTTCCTCGAGGCATTCTGAGAAAAAAAACTTCATTTTTATAGTGCTACATGTGATCACTTGATTACTTACACGTTATTCTTGTGTAAAAAATAATTTTCTTTAAAATACAGTTAATTTAAACCAATCCACTCATATCAAAGATCACGTTGATTAACAATTGCGCACAAACTTCTGTATTCACATATACTTATTTCCTAATAAAATAAAATCGCGGCCTACAAATTTGAGTAACATTGCTAAGAATAGTGAGCAAAAAAGAATTTTTCATATACATTGTAAAAACCAATAATAGATTAACGAATAATATAAGGAATAATAGAAGTAACAACAAACATACACATATACTTATTTCCCTGAGTGTATGTACCTAGCAAGTCTACTACACTATCTACTATAGCGTCCGTCGCCTACTGGCTGTTGTTGAGTTAGGGGCCGTTTATTGATTTCTGCCACTAAGACCTCGAATGCTCAGCTCTTGTATCCTGCCTATGGTAATGCAGGTGATAACAGTGAAAATCACATCTAAATCAGTTCAGCAGTTCTCGAGCTTAGAGCATTCATACACGATTTGTTACATTACATTTTATAAATGCATATAGCCGAGTGTGACGGTTAATCGATTATCGGGAGACGGATAATCGAAGTTCCACTGTAATTAGATTTCCAATATTAATGATGTACAATTTTAACTATGGCCGTGTTCCAGATTTTTGATTTCAACTGCAAAATGAGGTGAAGCGATGTGGAACGCTTAATGAATGGCAAGGTAAATGCCAAACTATACCAACCCTTATATTGCAATTTCGTTTTTCCACATTTATAGATTTTTATTTATTTTTATCTTTTCAGAATAATTATTCTTCAACAAAAAAGTAAGAAATAACCTAAATAAACACATAATATTGGGTAAAGCTACTGAAATTAAAAATATCTTCAAGACAGGTCGACGTAAAATCATTTCCAAATATCACGTGACTAAAATGGTCGATTGACCAATGAGAACAGTGCAACGGCAAAGTTAACTTCATAAAACTAAAACCCGGAACGCGGCCTATGTGTCTGTAGCCATCGTTTTTGAAGAAATATGGATCGGTAATTAACTTGGAATGTTGGATGGTTGGGTGTTGTAGAACGAGGGTAGACTCTGATTGGCGTTAACTTGGCAATGCCCAGTGTTGCAACTTTGACTACACATCAAATGTGCTTATCTTTACCTCCAAGTGGTAACCATCGGATACTGGTCTCATCCAACCGGATTTGACTTGCTAAACGATAAGTGCGAGTGTTGATAACACGACGAAAAACAGCAACACTATAAACACCCTGGTGAGAATGGCACGGATGAATACCCGGCCTGCTGTCCCAGGCGAACCTAGATGAGCTGCTCTGACATATTCGGACAACAGGTTGTCTAGGAATTTCAAGGGTTAGTCAGGCCCCTTGAACAGAGATGGTGGCGGATGAACCGAAAGGCCAACGGCAGCGCTCAATCCCGTAGTGGATACTGATGGCCCCGTGTCCTAGGGGTATCTAATAAATTGGAACTGGCCCTCCAGGTTGGGGGTTGTGCTTTGGGTTAACTACCCATCCACGGAAAAAACTATTGTTACGAAGCAACCAATAGCCTCGGAAAGGACTGATTTTATTGTTGACGACCCTGCTAAACGAAAAAAGGACAACGACGTTCGTATCTGCACCTGGAATGTGAGAACATTAAACAGGAGAGGTGCAGGCGAACAACTAGCGGAAGCCCTAAACTGCTACAAAGCAGACATTACTGCCATCCAGGAAATACGATGGGATGGGCCGGGCAAAAAGAGGATGAAAAACTGTGACATATACTACGGACCGTGTTATAGTGAGCAGAAACAGCGACTATTCGGATGCGGATTTGTTATAAGTGCCAGACTTAGGCAAGAAGTCTTATGTTTCCAAGACATTAGCGAACGCATAGTAACAATCCGCATCAAGGCCAAATTCGCCAACATAAGCCTTATATGCGCTCACGCTCCGACGGAAGAAAAAGATGATATAGCTAAGGATTGCTTCTACGAGCTCCTCGACAAAACCTATGAGCGACTACCGAAGTACGATGTTAAAATCGTGCTGGGAGATTTTAACGCAAAGGTAGGAAGAGAAGACATCTTTAGAAGTATTGTCGGAAAACATAGCCTACACGACAACACGTCTGGTAACGGACTTAGGCTAATTGATTTCGCTACGGAACGAAATGCCACTATAGCCAGCACACGGTTTCCTCACCTCGATATCCATAAGGGGACATGGCGGTCTCCAGATCAACGAACGGTCAACCAAATTGATCACATTGCGATAGATAAGAGGCACGCATCCAGTATTTTGGATGTCCGAACATTCCGAGGAGCTAACATCGACTCGGATCACTACCTTGTAGCAGCCAAGGTAAGAATGCGGATATCCACCACGCCACAACAATCCAGAAATACTGTGAAAAAATTTAATGTCGGAAGACTGCAATCGCAAGAGACCGCCAAGACCTTCGCACAACGCGTATCCCTTAACCTCTCGATTAACACCATACCACCAGCATCGAATGTCGAAGAGCAATGGCAACGATGCCAACAGGCCATTAGATCAGCCGCAACTGAAGTGCTAGGTTTCTCGCGCCCACCAGCAAGAAACCCCTGGTTTGATGAGGAATGCCGACAGATGCTCGCAGCCAAGAACGAGGCCTACAAGGCTAAGCTGCAGGTGAAGACGAGAGCTGCCATTGAGCTCTATAGGCAAAGAAGAAGGGAAGAACATCGGCTTTTCAGCAAGAAGAAAAAAGAGCAAGAAAAGCGCGCGATCGAGGATATAGAGAGGTGCCACTCCAGGAACGATGTTCGCAAGTTTTACCAAAGTGTAAAACGTCAAAGCCAAGGATACAAGGCTCGAACAGAATCCTGTCGAGATGAACAAGGAAATATTGTAGTTGAGACACAGTCGATGCTGAGGATATGGAAGAACCACTTCTGCAGACTGTTAAACGGCGATGACGAACAACATTCCGCTGTCAGGCAGAACGAACCATTCAATATTGGCAACGACAGCGAAAACTGCCAACCACCCGACCTGAGTGAAGTGAGGATAGCAATATCTAAACTCAAGCTTAATAAGGCTGCCGGAAATGACGGCCTTCCCGCTGAGCTCTATAAGGCCGGCGGAGATGACTTGGTAAGTAACATCCACCAACTCATAAGCCAAATCTGGTCGGATGAAAATATGCCTGAAGAATGGAACCTCAGCATCGTTTGCCCGATCCACAAAAAAGGAGACCCTCTGAACTGCGCCAACTACAGAGGCATAAGTCTCCTCAACATCGCCTACAAGATCCTATCTGCCGTAATATGTGAACGCCTGAAACCGTTTACCAACAACCTGATTGGCCCTTATCAGTGTGGTTTTAGGCCAGGAAAGTCCACAACCGATCAAATTTTCACACTTCGGCAGATCCTGGAAAAAACTCAAGAAGTCCAAATCGATACCCACCACCTATTCATCGATTTCAAAGCCGCATATGACAGCATTTATAGAGACGAACTGTATAGAGCCATGTCTAGTTTTGGTATACCGCCCAAACTCGTCCGTTTGTGTAGGATGACGATGGAGAATTCTCGCTGCTCCATCAGGGTCGGAAACGACCTCACCGACACATTCGATACCAAAAAAGGATTTAGGCAAGGCGATGCGCTGTCATGTGACTTCTTTAATCTGATTCTTGAGAGAATTGTGCAAAACTCCAAAGCCAACACCAGAGGCACAATTTTCCAAAAGTCGGTGCAACTACTAGCATACGCTGACGATATTGACATCATTGGCAGGACTCAACGTGATGTCATAGCCACGTTTGCTAGTATAGAGAAGGAAGCGGCGAAAATGGGTTTAGCAGTAAATGAGGGTAAGACTAAGTATATGCTGTCATCACGAAAGGACTCACAACATCGACGAATTGGACAGAACGTCACCATTGACAGATATAACTTTGAGGTAGTACGGGACTTTGTCTACCTCGGCTCCGCTATTAACTCTGACAACAACATCTCGTCAGAAATTAAACGAAGAATTACTCTTGCCAACCGCTGTTTCTTCGGGCTAAGAAGGCAATTTAGTAGTAAAGCCCTCACTCGAACTACTAAGGAAACCCTATATAAGACCCTGATCATCCCAGTCCTGCTCTACGGCGCTGAAGCATGGACCGTATCAAAAGCGGATGAAGAAATCCTTGGTAGATTCGAGAGGAAAATTCTTCGAAAAATCTTCGGTCCCGTTTGCGTTGACGGGCTATGGAGACGAAGATTCAACCAAGAACTATACGAGCTGTACAGCGACATGCCCCTGGTCAAAAAACTCCGCATTGGACGTTTAAGATGGCTAGGACATGTAGAACGAATGGACACCAATACTCCGGCTCGCAGAGTCTTCGATTCCCAGCCAGACGTCGGACGCAGTAGAGGAAGACCTCGCCTTAAGTGGCGCGCACAAGTGGAAACCGACCTCAACCAACTTGGAGTGCGCAACTGGAGGCAGTTAGCTAAGGACCGGGCTAATTGGAGAGGCATGTTGGTTGAGGCCCAGGTTCATTCCGGACTGTAGCGCCACTTAAGTAAGTAAGTAAGTAATTAACTTGGAAATTGTGTTTATTTCCAGAAATTGGCCTTATATTTCAACCAAATTTTTCTTGAAAATAGTGGATCTTCCTCAAGCCCAAATACATTGACGATTAGGAAAGTCGACCGACATCCTTGCTGATAAGAATATTTAAAAAAGTATTCAAATTTTGAAATAAATTAAAAGAAATTTGATAAAATGCTTAAATATATGAATACAGTGAAGATGATTAAATTGATTGTGCATCATTTCAGCTTATGGTCCACACTTGCTGTTTGTTTTTCGATCTCTGTTATATTATTCAGCAAAAAACGAGGCAAAAAACAACTAAAAGTGAAATCGCTGTTTACTGATAATTAGTGAACAAGTGAGTCTTTACCTCTAACCCTGAATTTGTATTTTAAATTCAGCTAATCGAATGTCTGATGTTTTGTTATTTATTAATGTTATGTTATCATTATAACTTAACAAGCCACGTATTGCTTAACCTTTTTGATAAGTAGATTTATTATCTCGGAAGTGATTTAGTCAAGGCGATTTGAATTATTGATGTATTGATTAAAATCAAACTTGTCAATATTCGATTTTGACGGTTAGTTACATAATACCACAATAGATGTAGGGATAATTAATCCTAGAAAAAAAAGAAATCTTCAAAGTCATAATAGCGAATATTTTACTTTAAAGAAAATAATCTTTAAGCTCTAATTGATTGGAGAATTTCTTGAGGCGCCCTTGGTATACAAGATCAAGGTCAAAATGACCTCACCAAAAATATTCCACACGGGAAAAGGATTTCGAAAATAGGTTGTCGATATTATGATAGAGTGCTTTGGCTTAATTGCAACAACCTCATTAAAGCATCTGTAAAGAATATTTTTGTTTATCGGCGAGGATTTAAATGGACATGTCAGAAACACAAGAAATCTGCCACTGAGGGCTAGGATACGTCCTCATTGGTTAAAAGTAGAATTCTTATTTAAAAAAAATCCTTACAATGACAATTCTGTCTGTCTGTAACTGTATTTCTGCTAGTAGCTTCGGATGGCTCTAGCAGTACACTAATGAATAAACCGAACTGATGAAAATAAGGCAGGATGAAAGTTTTGTTAACGAATTTGCCCTTAATTTGAACGCGATCGCTAACATCGTTGCAGCAAAAGACTTACAAAACCTAAGACTCCTAAGTTAAATTTTATGAACAAAGGGAAGATATTAAAATTGTAGTCTGTTTTGTCGAATTTATGAAAGTTCTTACAACAGGAAAATTTTCTAATTTTTGCGAGAGGTAGAATGGGGAAGAAACCTATTTAGGTATTACTATTTGAACTCAAACAAACCTTCGTAATTTAGGATTACATATTACATTTGAAGTTTTGTAATGGTGCGGATAGGTGCGGATTCTAAATTCAGGTTTTGATAAACTTTCTTTTCAAACATTGAATTTTCCGAAAACATCTCTAAGGACAATTTCTAAGAATACCAGCTGTCACTTTTTGATTATTTGCGTTTTAGAGAGAACTTGCTCTCTTCAGAAATGGTAAATTTATTAGAAGTTACCCCCAATTTAGACGAGAGTTTTCAAGAAATCAGTTAACAGTTTTTAATCTATAAACAAACCAGTATTAAACAAATATATTCAAATTCAATTCAATTCACTATATTCAAATATTTGAATAAAAAACATTCTTTCACTTGATCATTTCTTTTTTCATACCAATATTCTGTATTTTGAAAATTCAAAAAATTGGTAGCTGTGGGTTTTACTATTAGTTTAACAATATAACTCGTTCAAAAGTTATGATTTTACAACCAAAATTGAAACGGGCCATCTGTGTATTTTCACAACTAACGTCGTAACGGCGAAACAAACTTTAAATATTATATAGCAGATTGAGTCTTGTTGAGAATCTTTTACTTTGCTAATTCTCACGAAAACACCCCTATTGTTTTTTTTTATTTCCCACCTCCCCATCACATCTACACAGTTTAACTAAACACGAAAACGTGGACGGTATCAAAGGGGGGTGAACGTGAAGTAATGCTTGTTTTTAACGAAAAAATTTCCGCAAAATCTTCGGTCCCGTTTAAAGTCCTTGCGAGATGAACAGTGACATAGACTTATCAAAATCAACTTATCAAAATGCTTAGAGCATGCTAGCGAATGAACACGAATACTCCGCCTCGCATAGTCTTCAATTCCCAAGAAGACATCAGACGCATTAAAGAAAGATCTCGCCTTTACATAAATCATTCTAAAGGTTTGATTTTATTTCACCTTAAATAACTGTAAATACGAACTTAAGATTTTCAGATTTCATTTCTTTATTAGATAATTAATAAAAAAAATTGTATTTAGAAAAAAAAAAAAAAACAAATGCACTTTTTAACATTAACATCAATAATTAAACAAAAAAGTAGGAATCAATTAAGTAAGTGGCTCAATACAAAGGCCACTAACACTGTTACAATAGAACTGGTTGTAACACTAACCCCATTGCCTGTGCGCCACGTAATCCGACCCTCAAGTCCTGGATAAATGGTTTGACGCGCTGTAATGAATTCAGACAGTGTCCTACTATCAGACAACGGAAGACGTTGTTTGGTATCAATATAGTCATCAAACTTATGCCCATCTCCGCCATCTAACAGGAAACTTGATAATACTATGTTGTATAACTTTTCATTGTCTAAATCCGAATAACTTGGCACTTCACAATCTGCACACAACACTTCCACGCTTTCAACTCGTTGTCCAATGGGTTTATCTGCATTATACAGCACTCGAAGACCGGACATTTGCAGAAAGCCTCCATTTGAATCACGATCGTATATTTCTGCGGAATGCTCGAGTGCATTGCGAATAGTCTTTCCCGATACTTTGGTTACATAGACATCATTGTCGAAAGGTAAAACTGTTATAATGTCACTCTCCGTGATTGATCCATCGGACCTTTTCTCAATTGAGTTACGAATACCTAGAAAATAATAATAATATAAAAAAAAATATTTCATATTTAATATCTATCTTACCTCCACCCTGAACAAAACCTATAGCAGCATCAGTCCAATAAATTCCACCGGCATCTTGCATACTTCGTGCATAAACCAAACTGTCGGCAATCAAATTTCCCAAATTGCATTCAGCAACACGACAGACTGACGAATCTCCTTCCAGACGCACTTTGGTGTAACCAACAATCGATTTCTCCAATGCTGTTATGTTGGGCCGGTATACCTCGAGAAGCTCAAGGATATCAGAGTCTCTGGGTATATCCGCATTCAGGAGAATTGGTTGACCATCGAATTCAATAAGGTTGCCGTTTGCATCAAACTGAAGAAGATATTCAAGACATTTATTTTTAGTTACTTATGACTTGACAATTAACAATTTCAAAGGAGGTCGTTTGAAGCGAAGACGAAGAAAGAGAGCAATTGGGTTAAGTGGAGACTTACTCTATGACTAGTGTCCAAATTTATATACTTTTCCGACAGTCGCCGGAAAGATGCTTATAGTAGTGTATCCACGATTTTTTTTTATTATTTCTTTAAGTTGTGATTTCATGGATTTAGGCTGGGACTGAACGCACAGCATTCCACTAAAGGTGAGCACATTACAACTACACCGCGGCCGCCGACAAACCTTACACAACATGTATCAAGAAACATATCTGATTGGTGTAATTCGATACGTGAATTCTAAAATTGCATATCTATCTATCGGTCCAAGAGCCTTGCATTCGCTATCACTGTAAGCTAGGAGCCTTCAGGACTTTAGATGTTTATACTCTATCCCATAGGGGTATATTAGTTTTGACATTAAGTTTTTAACATAGCGAAATAATTTCGATAGATATACCTCAAAATATATGGATCAATTCAGAATCAATAGCCATGTCTGTCTGTCCGTCCGTCCGTCTGTGTGAAAAAATTGTTTATGCAGGATCATTGGTTATGATAATATAAACATTTCGTTCTTAGATCATTTCAACATACGCCCACTTTTTAGGGGCGTTTTCCTACAAAAAACATTTGTTTACCGTACCCCAAGTTATATTAGTGGGTGGCCGTGGTGTAGTGGTAATGTGTTCGCTTGTTGAGTGGAAGGTTGCGCGTTCAATCCCAGCCAAAAAACCATGAGACTTTTATTCAAAGAATAAAAAAGGTCGGTAGTTACTCCTAGAAGTATACACCATCTTAAAAAAGCTCTGCGAATTTAACGAAACACAAAAAACAGTGATGACTCCCCGAAGTAAGTTCGGACACCACCCATGGAGTAAAGTCTCCACTACATCCAAAAATCTTTCCTATCACTCTCTTTCTTCCCCTTCTCTAACGCTCGTACTGTGGTCAAACATTTAAAGGGTATTCATAACCCCTTGAGTGCGCGTAAATTATAAAAAAAAAAAAAAAATATGCACTAGAAAATCGTTGTTTTTTGTCAACCTTAAAATATTTTTATATACTGTCTGAACAGTATGTTGTGACAACGTCATTTTCTATCTTTTATCGTCATAAAGCCCATATTTCGGGGATATTAATTTTAAGGATGGGATGGGATATGGTATTCAACGATCCGCACAGCGGATTTCAGCCTTCTTATATTCTTAACACATTTGCTTCTTTAAAAATCTTTGGAAAATCTTCGGTCTCATTTCCGTTGACTGGCTATGAAGAGTCCAAACGAAGATTCGATAAGGAACTTTACAAGCTGTACAACGACATAGATCTGGTAAAAAAAACACCGCATTGGACGTTTACTAATATGTCTATTACATGTGGAGTAAATGGACTCCGGCTCGCAGAGTTTTCGCTTCCTAGACGTTGGGCGTAGTACAGGAAGACCTTGCCCTAAGTGGTGCGCACAAGCAGAAATCGACCTTAACCAACTTAAAATGCGCAACTGGAGGCAGTTATCTAAGGACCGGGCTAATTGAAGGGTAATGTTGGTTAAGGCCCAGGTTCATTCAGGACTATAACTTAAGTAAGTGATGGAATCGAAATTATGAAAACTAAAATAAAAATTGATTTCATCAAATGAGTTGTATAAGGTGACAACCCAGAGATCCATATGGCTAGTGCTAAAACAACGAAGAGTTTTAGAAAAGGCTTATGAACATTTTTGACATAGGCAGAAGTTGTTAGTTATAATTTCAGCTGATGGATCGCTATATACAATGCAACACAAAAATCTAACTTATTTGCTAATGCAGTGAGCTAGTGGTAAGTGCGTTCATCCCTGGTTCAAACGCGGGGTCCTTGGTTCAAATCTGGAAAGTATCAACACTTTTTTCACTTTCCCATCTATTGCGAAAGTCTGATTAACATGCAAGAGTATAACACTCTCATGTGTAGCTTATCAAATTTTCCGCTCGAAGTCGGCGTTAAAAAGGAGGCCATCTTCTTATTTTTGCAAAATCATTAGTTCACACTCAAAAATTATAGGAAAAACTAGGATTGAGACCCAGTATAGGCCGTTGGGTTCCAGTTATAGCTGTAATTGAAAAACATCACCGAAACACAAAACATGATGGAACTAAAATGTTACTTGCAAAGTTGATTATAGCAATAATTGGAAAATTTTGACATTAATATCACCATAGTGAGGGATGAACTTGAGCTTAGGGTTGATCATACAAAAGACTGATTACAGATTGAAACAAACGTTGAAGGTAACACCATTCATTGAAACGAATGTGTTTAATTTGGGTGAAATGACAAACATTACTTCAGTAAATTAAATCGTTATCATTAAATAACAAAAAGTGATTTCTGCAAAAACCTTAATTAAAAGATAAAATATTTTTGTATATAATAATGTGCTTGTATTAAAATGCAAACATAAACTTCGATTAACTCCAACTCGCCAATGATTAATTTATAAAAAAAAAAAAAACGGCCCAAGAAGTAAAAGAAAATTTCCAATGAGCTTTTTTTAATGATACCGATAATTGGACCCTTAAAATGCAACATTGAACTTGAAGCAAGCGGTACCTCCTACAATGCAAGAAGTCAACTGACGTATGGGTAATATAACATTCCTACTTCGGGCAATAAGACACTGCCTTTGTAGCTTGGACCTTAAGTTAACTAATGGACCTTACAGAATTGTTCAGAGAAATCGTGCTCCTAAACTGGTACCTTTTTTTGAAAGTTATTCTCTTCTTTTTGTGATAAAGAGATTTTCCCGACTTGCTGGAAAATTTGTCGGATCCAAAAATACAAGAATGTTTTCTCAAGAACTAAAGGGTGATCAGTCAAGAGTTTTTTAAATGCGAAATAACAAAAAAAAATTAAATATATTGGCGCAAATTTATAGTCGTTTAAAGTACACTTTAAAATTATTTAATGGCGTACTAACGCGTTTTGGTAATTACAATCGTCAAAAAGTGTACTTTAGCGTTGTCAATCTGCATTAAAGTTAAAGCGACCGAAACCTCACTTTAAATATTTAATAAAGAGTTAGCGTTCTGTCACTTTTTAGGTGAGTTTGATTTAGAGGCCTCAGAGGAATGCCCATTAGCATACACTAATTAGCGCCACGTTAAAAAAGTGTCTTTTATTGAAAATATGTTAGAGCAACCTTTTAATTTTAAGTACCTGATAACTAGTGTGGAGTTAAACCCTTAAACATCGATTGACTATAAATTTGCGCCATTGTGAATATTTTATTATTAATCTAAAAAACCATTTCAGACATTCACTTGTTTGCCACAACTGCTCCAATAATGAAGCTAGCGCCAACGTTACTGTAAATGGGGTTCGTTATCAACACAACATTTAGTTCCAAAAAGACGCTACTTATGCCACACAGCCCGGGAAACAATGGGCATATTAAGAGCCGCTTCGGTGAACAATTAATTTCACTCTTCGGACCAGTGAATTGGCCAGCAACACCATTAAACCGTTTGTGGATAAGCCAGCTACGATTGAAGCATTGGAGGCCAACATTGCCAGTGCTATTGGCGAGATAATGACGAATATGCTCGAACGCCTACTTACTTACTTAACCTGCATGCGTCATATATTAAGAAGTTGTTCAAACGTTTAATCAAAATTTTATTTTTCAGAAACAAAAAATATTTCAACGCTCACAAAAAGTGAACGTGGTTAAAACTGTATATAGACGAAATATAGATAATAATTTTGTCAAAATATGATGTTTCAATTTTTGCTTGCTTTTCTTTTGTTTTTGAGAAAACGCTCCTAAACGTTAGAAATGTAAGTAAAGGGATTGTTAAAAAAATACTGTTTACAAACCGAAATCGTTGTTTTTTTCTATAATGGGTGTGAAAGTGGGCGGATTTTGAAAATGTTTACACGTTATCTGATGTATTCAACAAATGGTTCATTGACGAAATTTCACTAAGCTAGCTCAAAATTAAAGTTTGCAAATTGCTGACGTACAAACTCAGCTTTTGGTCCTGACCATATAATAAAATATAACTGTCTTCAGTATGGTTTAAATATGCGCCTGCAACCTAATTCTTGAATAAATTTTCAAATGTTGAAAAAAGGACATATATTTACCTGTACATGAAGTTTGCCCAAATACTTTGTGTAGGCATATGCTTGCACCACGGGGACCTTTTTTCCAGTCAATTGTGTGACAACCTGCGGGTATGGCCCTTCAGGTCTTTCAGTATCGGGTTGTGCTCCATTGTATAAGAACGTGTTGGTATGACCACCAATAACGATATCGATTTCGGGGCACTTTACAGCAATTTCTTGATCTTTTTGATAGCCTGAATGTCCTAGGGCAATAATTATATTTATACCTTGGGCCTTCAGCTTTGTAGCTTCTTCACTGAAATCAAACAATATTAGGCATTAAAACGATGATTTATTAAGAGTCTAAGCAACCTACTTGACGGAATCAATTTCTGACAGAAACTCAACATTATTAGCAATGGTGAGCGCTTTTGTTTCGGGTGTCACGTAACCAATGACACCTACCTTGATTCCGGATACATCTAGTACCACAGACTTTGCGAGACTCTTTGCCGCCTCCAATTCAGGTTCTTTTGACAAATCGAGATTGGCAGCCAATACTGGGAATGTGACTTGATTTAAAAATGGAACTAATCCTTCGACACCTTCGTCAAATTCATGATTTCCCAATGACTAAACAAAATAAAATTTTTAATACATTATATTATTATTACATAGAATTAAAATATCTTACTATTGCGTCAGGTGACAATTTGTTTAAAAATGCAGCTGTAATGTTGTCCTTGAAAACGGTAAACCATGGAGTTCCAGTGTACGTGTCACCCGCATTTAAGTATAAAACTGGTGGACCAGTTGTCTTTGCCTCTTCACGGAATTTGCGGATTCTAAACAAAATAAAATTTAATTCTAAGAACGAAACAAAAATTTCAGAATTTACTCATGTGCTGTCCTGGCAAAACCACCATAACACTTGTTACTGTTTTGATCCGCAACCAAGCACGTGCCTCCGCTAACACTTGTCTGTTCAAAACGAGCATGCATATCATTGTTGTGCAATATTAAGAATTCAATCGCGTTTGCTCTTGCTATAGGAACTGCATTGGTATATGTAAGTTGGATGCCTATCACGGCTAGGATGAAAATGTATTGGGAATTCATGTCTACTCTCTGGACTAGAAAAAAAGATTTTTATAAAAATTGGTTAAAAGATTAATTTATTACAACTATTAAAATATATATATACAAATATTGTTTTCCCACGAACCCGGTAGATGGCATTGGCGTAAAGATTTATATTCTCAGTGCGATTGCAATTTACATATACATATACATTATACATATACCAACATATAATCCAACAAAAATACGAAAATCGGTGAAGCCGCTTCAACGAAATTGGCCATGGAACGACATTTCGTTTTTATATATAAAAATAGCTAGATAAAAGTTGTATACCTCTAAAAAAAAACCCATTTTATGAATATATACGAACATCACATAATCAAAAACACTCAAATCGTGCGGCGGCTTTTTACTACGGTTGCCTATTTTAATTTTGTCGAAAAAAGATTAGTACATATTATACACAATGGGATTGGGAGATTATTTTATTAGTTTACAATCGGATTTGAAATGATTGCAAAATAATTATGCTTAATGCTTTAAAGTTTACCTAAGCAATAATTAACTCTGGTTTTGATAAGATTTTATCAGTATCGCACGCAATCAAACGTCATTCTTATACTTGATTCGTTGGGTGACATTACACAAAAAACTCACTTGATTTACTTGATTTATAATAAGTAGACCGATATATGCGGTAGATAGGCTGGTCTAACAATTAAAGTGCGAAATAGGATCTAGCGTATTTCGAAGTACGAAGGGTACTTTTTAAAATACTTTTGCTAACGTGCAGATGATAGCGCAACCAAAAAAAAGAGTTTGGAATTCCGTCCGTAATCGTCCAACCTAAACGACTCAACTGATTTTCTTCAAACTTCATATCCAGGTTTTTTATACCCTATCCCTTAGGGGTATATTAGTTTTGATACATATACCTCAAAGTATATGGATCGACTCAGAATCGCTAGCTGAGTCGAATTAGCCATGTCTGTCTATCCGTCCGTCCGTCCGTCTGTCTGTTCGTCACCGATTTTTGGGCCTTAAATTTTGAGCTAGGATAATGAAATTTGGTATATAGGATCCTTGTCCGAGTCACCAGAACAAGTGTTTAAAATTTTAAAATCCGCCCACTGCCACGCCCCCTTTTAGAATAGCGTAGTTTTAAGCCAAACCGTAAGGAATTTCAAAAAAGTGTGTTAGCAACATATAGCAACAGCTAGCGATTCTGAGTCGATCCATATACTTTGAGCTATATGTAGCAAAATTATTTCTCTATGTTACAAACTATGTATCAAAACTAATATACTAATATACCCCTATGGGATAGGGTATAAAAACAGCAACACTATAAATACACTGGTCAGAATGGCACAGAATACCCGGCCTGCCATCCCAGGCGAACCTAAATGAGCTGCTTCGACATATTCGGACAACATGTTATCTAGGAATCTCAAGGGTAAGTCAGGCCCCCCTTGAACAGAGTTTGTGGCGGATGAACCGAAAGGCCAACGGTAGCGCTCAATCCCGTAGTGGATACTGATAGCCCCGTGTCCTAGGGGTATGAGAACATTAAACAGGAGAGGTGCAGGCTAACAACCAGGGGAAGCCCTAAACTGCTACAAAGCAGACATTACTGCCATCCAGGAAATGGGATGGGCCGGGCAAAATGAGGATGAAAAACTTTGACAACTACTATGGACCATGTTATAGTGAGGAGAAGCAGTGACTATTTGGATGCAGATTTGTTATAAGTGCCAGGCTTAGGCAAGAAGTTCTATGTTTCCAAGACATTAGCGATCGCATTGTAACAATCTATATCTCCAGATCAACGAACAGCCAACCAAATTGATCACATTGCTTGTCCTTGTTGCAGCCAAGGTAAGGATGGGGATATCCACCACGCCACAACAAACCAGAAATACTCTGAAAAAAATTTAATGTCGAAAGGCTGCAATCGCAAGAGATCGCCAAGGCATTCGCGCAACGCGTATCCCTTAACTTCTCGATTCACACCATACCACCAGCATCTAATGTCAAAGAACAATGGCAACGTTGCCAACAAGCGGCCACCAGCAAGAAACCCCTGGTTTGATGAGGAATGCCGACAGATGATCGCAGCCAAGAACGAGGCCTACAAGGCTAAGCTGCAGGTGAAGACGAGAGCTGCCATTGAGCTCTATCGGCAGAGAAGAAGAGAAGACCGCCGGCTTTTCAGGAAGAAGAACAAAGAGCAAGAAAAGCGCGCGATATATTCTATTTATATTCTGATACAGCTTGAAAGAACTTGTATTTTACGCTGTGGTCAATTAGTTGATTTGAAAAACATTTTTTCCATGTAGCCAATATAGCACTTTTAGCTTTTATTAGTCTTTCCTTTAGATGCGGTTCCATACTAAGATTACTAGCTATTGTCACCCCGAGGTATCTATAGGTTTTCACAATTTCAATGGGCTGTCCGTTGAGATGCCATTTTTCATTTCTGCACTCTCTACCAGCTCCCTTCTTAAAAATCATAATTTTTGATTTTGTAAGGCTAACCGTAAGATTCCATAATTGGCAGTACAAATCAAGACGGTTAATCATTAATTATAAGGAATCTGGCGAATATGCAAATAGAACCACATCGTCGGCAAATAGAAGTACCTTTATTAAATGTCCTGCAAACTCTATTCCTCCAGGTAAAAAGTCGGTGAGGTCATCGATGTACAAAGCAAAAAGATATGGGCTTAGTGTACATCCCTGTCTTACTCCCATAGTTGTTTCAAACCATTCTGATGTTTCGGGCCCGCTCCAGACACTCGATTGGTTCTCCTCGTATATATTTTCGATAACCTTTCCGAACTTTTGGCTCATTCCAGCGTTATAAAGTTTGAATAATAAGGCTTTTCGATCGATATTATCGAACGCTGCCTTAAAATCAACGAAAAAGGCGAATAATTTCGTTTTTTGGTCTGTGAATGTCCCAGCTATATTTTGAAGTACGAACTTTTAACATTATATATGCCATGTCTGTGCATATAAAGTGTAAAACGTCAAAACTTAGGACACAAGGCTCGAACAGAACCCTGTCGATATAAAAAAGGAAATATCGTATTGAGACACAGTCGATGCTGAGGATATGGAAAAACCACTTCAGCAGACTGTTAAATGGCAATGACGAACAACATTCCGCTGTCAGGCAGAACGAACCATTCAATATTGGCAACGACAGCGAAAACTGCCAACCACCCGACCTTAGTGAAGTGAGGATAGCAATAACTAAACTCAAGCTTAATGAGGTCGCCGGAAATGATGGCCTTCCCACTGAGCTTTATAAAGTCGGCGGAGATGACTTGGTAAGTAACATCCATCAACTCATAAGATAAATCTAGTCGGATGAAAGTATGCCTGAAGAATGAAACCTAAGCATCGTTTGCCCGATCCACAAAAAAGGAGACCCTCTGAACTGCGCCAACTACCGAGGCATAAGTCTCCTCAACATCGCCTACAAGATCCTATCTGCCGTAATATGTGAACGCATGAAACCGTTTACCAACAACCTGATCGGCCCTTCTCAGTGCGGCTTTAGGCCAACCGATCAAATGTTCACACTGCCACCTTTTTATCGATTTCAAAGCCGCATACGACAACATTTATAGAGACGAACTTTACAGAGCCATGTCTAGTTTTGGTAAACCGCCCAAGCTCCTCTGTTTGTGTAGGATGACGATGGAGAAACTGTATTTTTTGTATTTGTACTTATTGTTTTATTGGTATGTGACATGGCGCACCATTTCACACATTTGTGGTCAACTACCAACATTTGTACACAATGACTGGCCCAATGATGATTTTGGCAAAAACAATTCATGGTTAAAATTCTACTGAATTGACGTGTGTCTATTCAAGTCAATTGGTTGATAAATGTCAAAATTATTCAATGTTTACATACCGATATAAGGTCTGTTCCCGTACAAAATAATATTTACTAATTCTTACTGATTTTTACTGCGGAAAATTATTTGCATGCAAAACTTGCGTACGGGAACGGTTTTAAGTAAAAATCAGTATGAATCAGTAAATATTATTTTGTACGGGAACAGACCTATAAAATTGTTATTGGCTCATAAAATACTAAGTATCGGTTGTATATAAGGGAAATACGATGTCATGGGCCGGGCAAAAGGAGGATAACGAACTGTGACATCTACTTCGTTCCGTATTAATGTGAGCAGAAACAGCAACTATATCGATGTGAATTGCTTATAAGCGCCAGACTTAGGTATGAGCCTTATGAGCTGTAGCGCAGTATTGTCAAAACTCACAGCCTACACGACATCACGTCTGACAACGGATTTACGTTAATTGACATCGCTGTGGAACGAAATGCCACCATAGCCATCGACTGAGGGCAGTACCAAGTATTTGCGGTCAACAATAAAGGACGCACAGCATCGACGAATAGGATAGAACGTCACCATTGACAGACTCAACTCTGCGGTAGTAAGGCACTTTGTCGATCTCGGCTCCGCTATTAAATAAATTGAAATTAAGTAATATTAAATAAAATGCCAATCGATGTTTATTTAGGCTATAGAAGGCAATTTAAAGGGCTCAGTGGCTTTCATGAAGTAGTTTACATTGACTTTGATTAAATATTTTCATTAAGGTGCTTACGAAATTCAGCAACAAACGCAAATTCTGGTGTCATTAAATATTTGTTTTGACATTATGGAATATTTATTTAATTTTTGTACGTACTTTATTGTAGTCAAAGTCAAACAATTTGTACACAACCGTTAACACACAAATCTGAAATGAACAGATTCACGAGCTACGCTGAAGATGATATTATCTAGTTCAAAAAATATAGCACTTCAAGTGACGGCATTTTCCCTTTCTAGATAATATATGCTTTCAAGCTGACAATGGACTGTCAATTAGCCCATTGTGCATATAACGTATCACCACCCTGAATGTAGTACAAATAAACACAGACATTTATTTAAATATGCTAAATAAATGTGACTATGACTCATGCGTGCTTAATAAGAATTTAACACGTTTTCGAATGCGAATAGGCTGATATTTTTGTAAGAGATTGTAACAGACGATTTAACTTGGGAAATACCAGCTGAATACTCTCATATCAGCTAAGCCTGAGCACGTAACAACTAATTTATAGTGAAATGAAATCAGGAATGTTTATGGGGCGCTTTAAATTTCAGATAAGGTACCCTTTTCACCAACGAAATACAATTACCTAGACGTAATCGTTTATCATGCTATTCAACAACAAAATATTAATAAAGTAAGGAGCAAAAGATATAAAACAATTTTTAGGTTATAATCAAGTAGATATCTAAAACGATCTTTTATTAATTTGTTCTTATCGGATTTACGTCGTTTTGCTAATCTAATCGTTAATCAACATAATACAATTTCAATATTATACAAACCGGTCACTTTCATACGCCTTTTTTAGTGTGGTGGTTTTTTACTGGTAAACTTCACTATGCTACGTAAGGCACAAGTTCGTAGCTGACAACAACCATTGATTTAAGTTTAAATTAATGGTATATCACTATTGTTAATTTTGGCGTCGATGTAGTTTCAGGGGAGACTTATTAGCACTGCCACTACATATTTAAGCCTTAAGCAAGCACTAGACGGATGTACACATCAGTCATCCGTATGAGTTTCTAATGTCACAAGAAATAGCGTCATCCGTGTTTCAGTGGAGATTACACAAGAAACCTGGACATCATCCGCATGCTAGTTTTGTCTCAAATTAAGTGACAAATTCGCTTGGTCAACAGGTTTACAGAGTCAAATGGCATGGCCTAGTTACAGTACACGCGATTACCATTTTGGGAGTTGACCAACATTATTGAAAAAATAACCGACTGAACTAAATACGACATTTTGTAAGTCCCTTATATTTGATATTTTAAAAATGATGTATTCGCTCAGTTCCAATAAAATCTACGAATGGGTCCTAAGCAAACAATTCAGTAGACGCGTTCCCTAAGGTTGAGTGCAGGACGGTATTATTAAATAGTTGGGTTTATGAGTTTATTATAAGCATTTCATTCAAAGGAATTACGAATGCATTTCAGGAAACACCCATAGGGATATTCCCATATGTTCACATATGTTAGGATAAAAGTAAAATATATCTAACAGTAACTACGAAAAAAATAATCCGGGAATTCAAATGCTGTATGGGTGGTGTGCTGATTTATCTATTATCTATTATGTATAGAACAATAAACAAAACTGAAAACTTCGATCTCATCGCAGATAACAGAAGAAGAAAATAATTTCTGCCTACGCGATGAGACAGAAATTTTCAGTATTGTAGTTCTTATGCCAAAATGTAAATACAAAGAAAAACAAATTATTGGTGGTATTTAAAAAATAAAACACAACTGTGTTTTCGGCAGTTGTGGTTTATTTAAAAAAAAATTTCGCATAACAACGAAAACCACAAAAACAAAGTGCACACTCACCGGATAAGCGAACAAAAAGCAGTAAGAAAAATGTGTCATACTGCTGAAAATGATCCAGTTATCAGTTATCCGGATGAAGACGAAATTAAATGTTTTATATACCCCATACATAAGAGCCAGCTTGCTTGAAATGTCAATAGTGTTTATGGTTCTGATACTGTAACAGCCAATCACGAGCAGTTTTGGTTTCGTTGACTTCGTTCCGGTAATTTCGATGTCAAGAATGCTTGAGAATGCCTATTGCCTATCATGAAGATCGTTGAGTCTGACCGTCATGTAAGCATTGTTTTGATTGCAGGAGCTTAAAATTACGTTAAAAACCGTTTGCAACCATTTGAATAAGGCAGGATAGTGGATACAAAAAAGAGCCTCACGAATCGCATTTCCATCTGCAAATTGCTGTTGAAACAAAATTTACCCATTTCTGAAACTGATACTGGAAATGAAACAACCTCAAGCGAAAACGATCACTGTCGAATGGCGGCGGGCTGGCGCAAACCAGAATTGAATCTCAGGAAGGTGTTGCTGTGTGTTTGGTGAGATTTGGAGGGAGTCATCTACTATGGGCTGAACCCCTGTACCGTCAACAAGTAGACCGTCTAAAAGAAGCGTTCAGCTTTGGCCAATAGGAGAGAAATTGTGTAATTGGGTCCAATAAGCAGTGCTTGGTTTTATAAAGGGCAGTGAAACTGGCGTGGAAATAATCTGCCACCAGCATTGATCAGGCAGACCAGTATGTCAAACCACCATTATGCGCCTTCAAAACACAGATGGGGCAGCAACTAATGGAAATAACCTAAAACAGCTGACATTCCCTCCCCAACTGTGAAATATCCAAGATGATATTATAGCCCGTGGCTTTGTCTTAGCCAGAACGCAAAAATTCCTTCGAAAAAACAGGAATTCTGTTTTGACGCTGCGCTGGTGTACTAGATGTGTACTCAATGCATTCAGAAAATGTAGATGATGACTTTTGTTGCTCTGAAATACCTCAAATATTTATGTTATTAGAAAAGTTTTAAGAACAAGAGAATATCAGGATTTAATAGAGACATCAATCACTGAATAAGCATTACAGGAAAACTTCGATAACTTCTGTGACTGAAAAATGTTTTGAATATGAAATTAATTGATCCAAGAAGGACTAATTTTTAAAGTCGCATTTAAAAAAAATAGAAATTGAGCGTTGCTAGTCGATAATCTTATGTTCAAAGGAGCGCTGCGGAATGAATGGGATAAAATGTACCATGGACGAAATGTCGATATGTCTTGTACGTAGGTGACACCC
Source organism: Rhingia campestris (assembly GCA_932526625.1). Lineage (NCBI taxonomy): Eukaryota > Metazoa > Arthropoda > Insecta > Diptera > Syrphidae > Rhingia > Rhingia campestris. The sequence continues at coordinate 148,207,202 of OW052182.1, read as the reverse complement.
CTATGGGTTAGGGTATAAACAAAAAAAAATAAGATTCTAGATGGTTCAAAGTTTAATTTAATTATTTATACAGATAGCAATATATGTACAAATAGGCTTATGGTATGGTGAAGCAATTGAAAGTTAAATCGCAAGCTATGACAGGTACTTCAGTTTGTTGTATTATATCAATGTTACAAGTATTACTTTCAGGAAGTAACGCTATCATCAAATGAGTGAAACTAGTGCTAAAAACTTAATAATTTAAAGTGTTTTCACGTCTGGCGCATCCCTACTTCAATTGAAACACATGGCATGATGTTTGTATTCGAATAATAGAAGTAGACAGACACGAGCAGGGTATTGAGTGTTTGTCAATATAAAGACAAACTTTTATGTCTGATAAGAAACCTGTAAACCTCTATTATTTAATAAATAATTATTATATTTATTAATAATTATAAATATCCCATAATTATATTATCTTTAAGAGTATAGATTATATAATTTATACACTTACCCCCCTATTAATAAACAACGAACAACGCTGAGTTAGCACTAACACATCGGTTAACTTGTAATTCTTATTAAAAAAACATTTCTACAACGGATAACTTAACTCATCGAATTTCGTGTATAAGGAGCGGATAACTTTTAATATTTATGAGATGACGTTTCGCTTTTTAATTCAAAAATATTTTTCTCGATTTCATTGACTTTACACATACATGTACATTACTCACATTATCGTACTTCTTATTATTTTATTTTATCATACGTATACCTGGATCGTATTATTTTAAATACTTTTTAGTAAAGTGCTGCCATGCTCTGTCGGGATTTTTATGAGAGAGAGCGGATAACAAACATTTATATAAAATATATTTATTAATAACAAAAGATAGCAAACGGATAAGCTCACTATCCGTTAGCTACATAACTCGTGTGTTAAGGAGCGGATAGTGATTTTTTATTAATAGGGGGGTTAGAGATTATATATATAAATTAATTGGAATAAGATTTATTCGACTTCTATGATTGTTTTAATCTATTATCTCCTCTTTTGGTAGGGCATTTTTGACATCATATTTATATTATTTTTAGTTTTTTGGTAGATCTTATAGTAAGTAGATCTTTAAATTCATCTAAATGTTTTAAGATGTTAATAAACTCCACCTTTTGATGGATTTACTCTTTAAATAATGGTGGATTTTATGAAAAAAAAAAAACAAATTATATGCGCGTTCGTACCTTCATGGATAATAATGCACCTTACAATTTTATGGCAAAATATCAAAGGGTTAGCTTTTGTGGCAATTAAAATCGCTCAAATAATTTATCAAATCATTGTGGAAGATCTAGTAAAAATCATTTTAGTGTTGTTAAGGTTGGAAATCGAGCCGAGACCTTTTGTATAAATACATATATGTCGCAAAAAAGACAGTCAAAGATATCTTAATCAATGGAGTAGCAGAGAATGTAGAGCTTTAATATTTTATATTTTTTAAGAAAACACCATCAAAAAGTGGGCGAAAACAATGTTTGGATGGAATATGGTATTGTCTTTATACCCTATCCCATCATTTATCTAGATATACCTTACAGTATTTATATGGATCGACTCAGAATCGCTAGGTGAGTCGATTTAGCCATGTCTGTCAATCCGTCAACGGTTTTTAGACCTTTAATTTTGAATAAGGATAATGAATATTGGTATATTGGACCATTGTCCGTGCCTTAAGAACACTGTGAACATTTTTAAAATCCGCCCACTGACACGCCGACTTTTTAGAAAAAAGCTCCGTTTGACCATACAAACGGTTAAGAATTTTCAAAAAGTGTCTGAACAAGATATTTGGACAATCTTAATGCCTATTTTTGGTCAATATACCTTTATTGACGCGCCCACTTTTTGTGGGAATTTTCTGTAAAAAAACTGTTTTCGGTAAACTTGGAGAAGATTTGAAAAAAAAAACGTTCGATGCAAAAACATTAATAATGTTAATATGAACATTTCGTCCATAGGTCATTTTAACCTACGATCACCTTTTTGTGCGTTTTATACAGCAACCATTTGTATAAACTACCCCTAAGGCATAGGCAATAGAACAATGTTGTCTGAATACTGTTGTGACAATGTCATTTTCTATATTTAATCCTTATTACGTTTTTAGCCACGCTCACTTTTTGGGGATCTTTAATTTAAGGATGGCTTGAGATACGGTATTCAACTATTCGCAAAAAAACAGCAGATTGTAACTTTCTCATATGTTTCGGTTTGCATTAACATTGGCCAAAATACTTCAATTTTGCTTATTAACATAGCCGTTTAACCAAACATGAGCTAATGAAGCAATTTGAAGCTGTCCCACGGCCCTTAATTCGAAATCAAAACTCTAACTTAATTCAATCGGCTTCAACGAGCTGTATTTTATATGCTTTTATACCTTGAGCACGGCGACGAATTATTGATCACGGTCTTCACGAATGCTCTCTCCTAATGCAATAATATTCTCATTATTACGGGATCTTTGTCTACGCACTCCAGATATTGAATGAATGTCCAATAGTGTAAAATTAGTTCGGAATTTGGTGATGGTTTTGAGAATAGTACGTTCAGTTGGACGATTATGCTCAAACTCTCTGTTCTCTGTCGAAGAACTCTCTGAGCACTGATTTTGGAAATAAGTTTCCATAATTAGTAAGCATTTTTCCCACGTAAGTGTATTCATGATGAAATGGCAATACATACTGAACACAAGCGTCGTAAAGACAAGCCAGTTGACAAATGATATATGTAAAAACAGCACGCTATTGAAAAATGTACCTTCTGTAAAATCAAACGTCATATCTAAACTGTGGCTTGGGAACATAATCCCGAAATCCGAAATCCCGAAAAGCCAAATTCCCGAAAATTCAAAATCCAGAAAACCTAAAATCCCGAAAATCCAAAATCCAGAAAATCCAAAATCCCGAAAACCTAAAATCACGAAAAATTAAACAAAATGAAAAATTTTCATTTTTTTCATTTTTTTTTTTCATTTTTCGGGATTCTTTATTTTATTTTCCAGGTAATTTAGACAAGTGTTATTTCATTCCATTTAGCGTAATAATGTTTTGCAATTTTTTTCGTTGTAATGTTGCAATTCGTGATGTGCATTCAGTTTTGCTGATCTCATATAGTGTGACAGCTGACCTACAATATTTTTATGTTAGCCAGTGAACATGGTAATACAAAGCTTGTTTTGTCATGGATCGTTTTTGATATCTTTTTTGTTATTTTTTATTTATTTGATGAAATGGCAATACATACTGAACACAAGCGTCGTAAAGACAAGCCAGTTGACAAATGATAAATGTAAAAACAACACGCTATTGAAAAATGTACCTTCTGTAAAATCAAACGTCATATCTAAACTGTGGGTTGGGAACATAATCCCGAAATCCCGAAAAGCCAAATTCCCGAAAATTCAAAATCCAGAAAACCTAAAATCCCGAAAATCCAAAATCCAGAAAATCCAAAATCCCGAAAACCTAAAATCACGAAAAATTAAACAAAATGAAAAATTTTCATTTTTTTCATTTTTTTTTTCATTTTTCGGGATTCTTTATTTTATTTTCCAGGTAATTTAGACAAGTGTTATTTCATTCCATTTAGCGTAATAATGTTTTGCAATTTTTTTCGTTGTAATGTTGCAATTCGTGATGTGCATTCAGTTGTGCTGATCTCATATAGTGTGACAGCTGACCTACTATATTTTTATGTTAGCCAGTGAACATGGTAATACAAAGCTTGTTCTGTCATGGATCGTTTTTGATATCTTTTTTGTTATTTTTTATTTATTTGTTATTTTGTTAAATAAATTTTCCTATTTTTTTTTGTTGCTACAATAAAATTTTTCGTTTCTTTTTTGGGATTTGTGGCTTTTCAGGATTGCAGCTTTTCGGGATATTAATCCTTTTAATAAGATATTCCGGCAGTAATTTGAAAAACTCAAATGTTCAAACTGTCGTTTAATTTCGACTAACATAGTCATCACGCATCGTCATATTATGTATAATTTTTTTTTGTTGTGATTGGATTCAAACATGATCTGTAATTTTTGTGAATGAAACAGGATAAAGTATTGATATATTTTATTAAACAGGTCAATACTACAGCACTCGCAAAAAACTCACCTATAATACAAATCGAGGATTCGTTTTGGGTGCGCGGATTTGCAATGGGTTTATAACCATAATATCTATATTGTTGCTAAGCTATATTAGTGTAGCATGCTTGAGAAACCTATATTAAGTGCAGCAAGCTAATCGATTATGGCAAAAGTACACAAGTTTGTGTTCAACACTGTTTTTTTCAAATTTACTTTCTATTGTTAAATTGTTAAGCTAATTTATGAATCTGACCCATAAAAACAATGTTTGGATTCAATCAATCCATTTGTCGAACTTATAAGTGATGGTCCTAAATAAACAATAACATCGATTTTGTGTCACTTACAAATGTGCATACAAACATTTGTAAGTGACACAAAATCGACACTAAAGGTGCCATGCGATGTCATTGTTTATCTTGCGTTTTGTGTTTGCATTGAATCACCCTTCAGGCTTTTACAATTATGGTTTACGTATTAGATTTCAAATATCATATGACGCGTTCCTTTAAGAAGCATTCTTGCAAATTGCAAAGATGAAACGAAAGCACTTTCAGCAGTATTGTCCCCAAATTTGCAAACAACAAATTACCAAAATAGGCAAAACAGTATTATGAAAATAAACGATGTTGCGAGGTGTCATGTGATTTCTTCATCATTTAAAATTTTACTAACTAATACCTGGAACAACGCACTATTCAAACGAATGGTGCATCCTTCATTTCGCCTGTATTTTAATAACTTTCATAAAAATGCCTAACATTTTGGATAAAACTCAAAATATATTCTGAAAAATAAGTCTGATTAAAATAAGAAATAATGATTTTTCTTAGTGGCCACAACTAGAATTTTCGTTAAAAGGCATTGAGGCTAAAATTAAGTATTAAACATTATTGCAAACGTCCATATTAACTGAAAAAATCAATTTTATTCAAAGAGATAGTATAGTTTGCGAGATATTGAAGATTTTTTTAATGTTGGCCCAAATAGGAAAATACTTTATTTCAAATTTTATTTTATTTTTAACTTTAATCGAAATAGTTATAGCAAAAAAAAAAATATTAACACAAAAACCACGTATATCTAATTTGAAGTAAGTCCATCCAGCCGTGTCTCTAGATGCCGTTTAGCCACAGACAGACAGAAGCGACAGACCTACTCTTTCAGACATTTCCATTATCGTAATATAAGGTTTAATAAATATAACGAGTTCAGGTCCGCTATTCAATCTGACAACGACATTTGGTTAGACATTAAACGAAGAATTTAGATTTTTTCTGGTCAATAGGCCTTCTTTCCGACTAAGGAAAGGCAATATATTAATATGGTTCGCAAAACTAAATATATCCATGATCATCGTAAAAAAGCAGATAGAACAACTATTTGTAGTTTCAAGCACAACCATTAATTCGTTTTCCAAAATATTAAAAGTCTTAAAATAATCTTTGAATCGTTTCTAAGCTGCCCAAATTGTTGTTTTATAGTTATACTCCTTCACTATTTTGAAATAAATAAATATTTTAACGGAATTATTATGCACTCTTTGGACAATTGATAGTCACTTAAAATTGTGTTCGGGTTAAATATCAGTTTCCAATATGTGCAAATCAGCAAAATACTTTTCAACTTTATTTAACCTTTCAGCAAAAACCAAGCCAACATGATCGAAAATATTTACGTTAAATTTATTTATATGTGCAACGCTCGGTTTTTTCACACATTCCGAAAGTTAAATGAATGAATGATATACATAATATTCACAAATATTATTTTCAAACTATATACACACCTTTTTGAATACCTATGTACCAATTACTGTAATAATTCACCGTGAAATTACGCTTGATACATCACTATTTACATTTCTTTAGAAGTTTAAAAAAAATCACACAATCCCGCATATCATCATGGTCTATTTAAATACAAGCAATGAATTCATCCACACTATAAATAAGATACAAACTAAATATCAACAACACTATTCGACACATATATCAGCACAATATGACGGGTGACAAACTTCCTTCACACTCAATTAAAATTCTAATTTTAGGCCGAAAATCAATGCGGATTCCCCCAACAAAACAAAACTAAAACCTGTTGACCAATAAGATATCCCGGCAAAACAATAAATTACACCGACGGATACGAGCACGAGTAGATTTAGTCAATGGACCAGAGCATTGGTGGTAAGCCCACTTCGATCCGTCAATTTGACGAATCCGAAAAATGTTAATGCACTTGATTATTTATAGCCGTGTATATCTACCTACCTGATGAACTTCAGCAATAAAAGAATTACGAAAGAAATACCACTTTATATATAGATAGATACACTGTTTGCTGTGTGGAACTGTATCTTCTAGTCTAACCGGTTGACTACAACAATCAAAAAATAAAACTAATCCACGTTGAACAACTATTCAGTGTTAATCATCCTTAATAGATCATTTTGCGGGATGATCTTCGATCACCTAAAAGAATATCGCGAATACTATTCACCAACCGGGGCGCTTGCGATACTAGTCCGCCAAAGTAAACCTCAACACTGACGATCGACACTGAAATGTGTTGTCGATTTGGAATACGGCCATCTCATCGTACAGCCGTTAATTTTATTTTCATCATGGCAGAACTACGAGAGAGAGTAGGATTATCGCATTAATATATCGTTTGTTCAAATCGTGTTATCGCTAACAATGGAACGACTTATAAAATTGTTGTTGATAAGGTACTCCATATAGCAGTTCTTAGACATGATAACTAACTAGAGGAACGTGTTATAGATAAATAATTATTAATTATATATCAATTTTTGCGTTGAACATCGATAACAAAACAAATTTCGCTAGGCAATTAATAGATTGTGCTAAGGGAAAGTCATTGAAAAAGGGATCCGGAATGATTAGAACGTGATACCTTAACGAGCACTTAATGTCATCTCGCTATTGTATTTTAGTTAATGGTTTGTGCATTGTGGATACTTGACATTTGTATTAAGTGAGAACGCGGAGTAAACATGCTAATGACAAGTGGTTAGTCTTTATTAACTTATGATGTATAAACGTAGATGTAGGTGTACTTGAATGTTATCTGTTTTTAGTTATACCACTTTTTCTGCTCCCCGGCAATGGTCGTTTAGATACCACTTTTATATTACAAAAAATATGTTGCTGATATGTGAAAGATATGAACTTAACTGATTGACAGGTACAATATATTAATATGGTCATGATGATTATTATTTTATACATATTTTTCAATGCGGAATGAATGGGGTAGTAGGCACAGTTATTTATTATTTTCGTTATCTTTGTTGGTAGGATTTGAGGCATAATTATATAGTTTGTGCACTTCCTGTTGATTTATTGACTTACCCAAAACATAGGGAAGTATCCCATGTGCTTCTCAAGTCCGAGTCTTAAGCTATCCATCTGGTTATGAATCGAGCAATGCTCTGTTTTTTTTAGAAACACTATGTCGCTTTGCTCGTAAAGAACGTCGTTGAAACTTCGCCTCTTAAGCTCGTCAACGCAAATCAGGTCAAACAATTTGAATACATATTGCGCACAATCCTAGGATTACTTTATTGCCATTTTAAGAAGTTACACGATGAGGTCTTAAGGGTTTGACGTTAGAGCATAATTGCACTAGTGCCTTCTAAAGCAACATTGACAACTATTTTCTGACATGCGTTTGATAGCCAATGCCTAGTTAGTTGTTGGGTGTTTTGCAAGGTGTCTCAAAAGTTTATAAGAATCCGAGGGTCTCATGTCAATCTGTAGCCAAGCTCTTTCGAATTCATTCGATGAATCATTACTAGTGGGTACAATAGTTTTACAAAAAAGCGGAAGATTCTACAACATTCGAGGTTTTGGCCACTTAGATAAATAATGCGCCAACCATATTTCATTCGAAAATGAATCAATTCGTAGCCCACGAGTGTTCAATGTACAAAGATTATCTTTACACCGTATTTTGCACAAAGACCTACAATTAAATTGGGACTAGAATTAAAGCCCTCAGATGCCAGTCAGAGGCTTCACTTCGAAAACCACTTTAAACCACCAAAATCGGTCTTTTGACAGATCTATATAAAAAAAGATTGATTTTTTTTTCAATGGAAATCAACATTAGTGTATCTTTACATGAGAGCTGTTACTTGTAAGTTGTAACATTAATGTCAAACGTTTTTGCCAACGAGTAGTTCGACGACTGCTATGAAAGTAAATATGAATTTACACTAGTGCATTCTACAATTGTCGATATAATCTCTATTTTTGCAGTGAATTAACTATCGCCAGGGTATGACATTTGAATTCTAATCGCAGGTCATTTCATTTTTAAATTCTACAAAAATACGATCAGGCGGACAATATTTGAATGTTTTAAATAAGAACAACCCTTGTCAGAAATCAAACGAAGAATTACTCTTGCCAACCGCTGTTTTACGGGCTAAGAAGGCAATCTAGTAGTAAAGCCCTCACTGGAACTATAAATACTAAGGAAATCATATAGTTACAAGACCCTGATTATCATCAGTCGTGCTCTACGGCGCTGAAAGTGTGGACCATATCAAAAGTTGATGAAGAAATTCTTGGTCGTTTTGAGAGAAAAATTCTTTGAAAAATCTTCGATCCCGTTTGCGTTGACGGGTTATGGTGACGAAGATTCAACCAAGAACTAAACGAGCTGTACAGCGACATATCCCTACAAAAAAAAACTCAGCATAGGACGTTAAAGATGGCTAGGTCATGTAGAGCGAATAAACACCAATACTCCTGCTCGTAGTGTTAACTAAAGTGTTAACTAAACGTAGGACGCAGTAGAGGAAGACCTTAATTGGCTGGCACAAGTAAAACCGACTTCAACCAACTTGAAGTGCGCAACTGGAGGCAGTTAGCTTAGGACCGGGCTGATTGGAGAGGCATGTTGGTTGAGGACCAGGTTCATTTCGGGCTGTAGTGCCACTTAAGTAAGCCAGTAAGTAATTGACATTCCATTAAATTAAAAATGCGTCTTCTATGTATAGAAGACATATTAAAATCGAATTACAAAATAGCTTCGCATTTCATTTTGCTCTAAACGTTAATCAGTTCAAATGCGCAAAATTATGGTATTCAAAAATGTTATGTTACAAACTATGTATCTAAACTAATAAACCCATAAAGGATAGGGTATAATGAAGAAAGTGATTGTGATGGGCTTTCGGTCTACTTGAGGACACCTGTTGGTCGCCTCATTGAAAATCCGTTGGAAAAAGGGTTGCACTTAAACAACAATTTTCAAAACTATACTAAATTACATAACTATACAAATATTTAACTTTGGTAGCTCAGTGCCATAGATAGACTTTTATTCAAAACTTCGCAAGTCTTGACTTCGCAACGCAATAGAATCCAGGGTCTAATAGATTTTAATAAATTATAATTTAACTAACCACCTTGGACAACATTTCATTTTCGAATTCCTAACCTTTATTTTTAACACCTTCGTTTAAGTTTTTATTCGATGCATCGATATGAATCGATGGAACGTATCGATGCAATAGATCAGATAAAACATCAATTTTTTGTATTCTAGTTTAATTAAATCCATACTCAGAACGAAAAAAAAAACACAATTAAATGTTGAACTTGTCATTCAGCTATCATTAAACTAATTGTATTAAAAAACACTTCATCACGATGTTGAACAAATAGTACAAATATTTAATTGCGTTTTCAGTTGGTACTGCAATTAACAGCATCTTGCATAATTATATAGACTACGATATTATTTTCTAAATAAAATACGCCAATAGAGCTCAATTATCACGAAATAAATCACATAAAGTCCCCAAGACGGCAGTGGTTTCCTACTGAAGTAGGAGATGTAATGAACTATATTAGTCAATAGAAAGCAATTATATTTAGAGTTTAGCTCCATAAGTTCATAAATTTGTTTTGCAATTTATTATGAATAAAAAAAACATTCCGAATCATACTGTCATTAACTCATAAATAAAAACAAAAACATATTCAATACAAAACCATTAGAAAGAATCAGAAAAAAAATTATTGGACATTTTGCCAGCAAAATAATGTAAACAATTTAAAACATTGATTTATATCTATATTTAAAGTGCCAAGGCAATCGTTATGAAAATGTCATGAGCATGACAAACAAAATCACATTTTCCATAGTCAATCGTAAATAATTTTTTTTAACTCATAGTCGTTCAGTCTTAACGATAAGCTACGCATACGCTGATATTGACAGATGTTGACAAGCAAGTGAGTGGCAGTCTCAATAAGCATCGCACAGTTTCGATGGAATATTAAAATTTTAACCCCCTTATTAATAAACGCTGATTAGCTAATCAGTGAGTATCTTTTGACATCTGCATGAGTATTCCTTATGGGGGAAACTGTCAAATTAGCCATTGATTAGTTAATCAGCATTTATTAATACGGGGGTAAGAGTCTACTCCTGGCTTGACCATCTTAAATGGGAAACTATGCATGTCATCTGTGTGAAGAATAAGATAAAGATTATTGTAATATTATTATTGTCTCGTTTTGACATTTTTTTAAGATGACCACAAATAATATTATGTAAAGCAGTTGTTATGCCTGAAACACATGTGCAGAATTCTCCTTGCAGAAAAGATAGAACACACAATTTTCAATGGGAGCGAACACATGTAAAATCTGCAAGCGTTGCAGTACTGCAAGTTGTCTCTATTTCTAAATCCACTGCAAAAATTCAATGGCACCACGACACAAAAGAAAAAAAACGTAATATTAAGATATTTGGCATCATTGAATTGTGACGTTTAATCCGCATAAAAAAAAAACAAATAAATGCCATTACAAAACAAATGTATCAAAAATGGAAGATACTTTTTCTTAGCTCAACCATAACTTTTAAAATTACTCACGAATGCCCCCACTACGAATCACAAGAGGACTATATACATTTAAGATTATTGTTAACATGGCAAGTATGTACAATGCGGGCGCATTCCTTCCCTCAATACGGTATTGCTCGGACAATGGAGCTATGACCGCCTGGAATGGAGTAAAAAGGCTGCTAGAGGATCCCAACTGTGCACTGACAAATTTCGATCACTATTGGCTGTTATATGAAAACGTTCAATAGCTGCAAATAGTAAACGAAGATATAAATTGAAAATGGGTTAAGCGACTGTTTGAGAAATAAATTGTGAATTGCCAATAATGGCTAGCGTAGCTACAGTGGTGATTTTCTTTAGTCCAACATTACTACATGACTCCAGTCCATACATGAAAATGTTTTCCAATTTGAATGGCTTGATGAAGGAAGCAATTACTGAACGAATACCTATTCAATCTTATTATGACCTATGAGCATAAAATAAATCCAGTAAAGTATTAAAGATGAGATTGCTTTTTTCAATGTATTTGGAATGAATGCTTCAACCAACTGAAACCCAAGTTCCTACCATATGCATATTTTTTTATTTATTTCATATAATAAAGCACTATGAGGCAATTATATATCACCAAACACTACCACAGTAAGCTGAATGTAACGACAGGAGCCACAGCACTGCATGTATGTCAAACAAAAAAATAATGCACGTGTGTTTTGCTTGCTGCACTGCGTGCCGCACTGCATGCAGAACCACTGCACGTGTGTTTCAGGCATTACAGTTTTGTCATTTACTGCTGTGAGCAACAAAGTATTCGTGTACCAAATTTTATCAGTTTTATTTAAAATGTATGTTCCAAAAACTGGTGTCGGCCCAGCTTACGATTCTGATTCTAACCAATTATTTTACAATATTATATCTAAATTATTTATGTATGTTACAAACTATGTATAGTATTGTATACCTCATGACATTTGGACCCAACGAAATATATATATATATATAATTTAAAACATTGATATTCCGAATATATTTTTGGAATTGGTGCGAGGTTTTATTTTTCTATGGCCTTTTTTAAAATTTTTCTAATTAATGTGACAACGTTACAGTTGGAAATTGGGCAATCACTTGAAAGCCCGAGGTTTAAGAGAATAATTATTTTATTTCATGTTTGAATAAAAATGGCTCGTGTATCGACTTTTTCTGGTAACAAAAAAGTTTATCGACGTTGAATTTTGGTCTGCGTTTTTTTTTCTTTATTCTTCAGGCTGTGGCACCTCTTTAATATCCTGCAGAGATGTCAAAATGGTCAGCGTATGATAGTAATTGCATCGTTTTATGGAGATTTGTTGACATGATGCTAAGTTTTGCATAATCCTCTCAAGTAAAACATTGAAGAAATCACTCGACAGCGCAGCGCGAGAACTTTTTTTATATTCAATGTTTCCGTATTTCGATGAATCGTTACCGACATTGATATGACGACGATATATGCCCAGCGTTATCCGGCACAATCGGGCGAGGCGGTATATCAAAATTATATATGCTTTTGTATAGTTCGGGCCTATAACTGCAATCATATGCGGATTTGTAATAGATTAATAAGTGGTTAATACCGATTAGGACAAAAGTTCTGATCAATTGTGGACTTTACTGACCTAAAACTACACAGGTAGGAGACGATCAGGTTATTGTTGAAAGGTTTCTCTTCTGTCTTTTGGAGTTCAAGTATTGGTATCATGAAAAAAAAAACTCCAAATTTTAATCAAACCTAACATTACAAGTAAGAAAAGAAAAAAGGCTAACTATATAGAGCCATGTCTAGTTTTAGTATACCGCAAAACTCGTCCGTCTGTGTATGATGACGATAAAGAATTCTCGCTGCTTCATAGGGTCGACCTAACCGACACATTCGATACCAAAAAAGGACTTAGGCATGTCAATGCGCTGTCATTTGACTTCTTTAATTTGATTCTGGAGAGGATTGTGCAAAACTCTCGAGCCAACACCAGAGGCACAATCTTCCAAAAATAGGTGCAACTACTAGCATACGCCGACGATATTGACATCATTGGTCATGTCATAGCCACGTTTGCTGGTAGTGTAGAGAAGGAAGTCAGTCTTCAAAAGAATTCCGAGTAGGTACTCTTTTTCAAAAAACATTCAAATGTATATGGGACAACTATTAAAAAAAATCTATTTTCTAAAAAAATGAGTTAAAATATATTTATTAATTGATTAACATTTGTAAAAATGATTTTAAATAAATTACAGCCAAAATGTCTCTTTACTGAATTTTTAATTTTGGACACTAATGGAAAATCATTATTTTCTCTTTACTAATATCTCTTTAAGGTTGAGTTATCAGAGTTCTTATAACCACAGTTGCACACAATTTGTGTCTTTTTAATTGTGTTGTTAATATTTCCGGTAGGTATGCCTTCTTTTTTAGACGTAACCGAGCGAATTGGTATGTTTTCTTCGCACGTTTCTTAATAATCTTAATCTTCATATGATTGGAAGACGTCTTCAAGATTCTTAGCAAGAGTATTTGCAAAAGTATTTGCTTCTCTGGTTTTCAATGGTGGAATGTGAGCTCTTCATTTTCAGTGTTGCCTTCCAGAGCGAGTAGTCAATACTAGCATCCTTTATAAGGTATTTCTTTATCGCCTCATTTTTGAATTCAAGACGAAGAAGAGAAGAAACGTTTTTCTGAGTTTACTATAGTTTGTTGTTGACATATCTTTTCCGCAATAATTTCGGATATTTCAGCAGGGTGCGAGTTTTTTTGTTTTTTGAGTTGCAGCCCATACAACCCTTTTTATATTGAGTGTATATGGTTGCTCTAGTTGCACTTGTGTTTAGATCGCCATGTGTAATAAGTATTGAAAAGTGATCTGACTTTAGATCATTTATATTTTTTAAGGATATATATTTTTTGTTATAAAGAAGTCGACAAGATCAGGAGTTTTATTCCTATCTTTAATTGTTTGAAATAATGGTCTTCCTCTATTATTCGCTAGTCTAGATCCACAGTACTTATTTTTGACATTAAAATAAATCTATTATAAAATATATTGAAAAGGGTTTTAGGGCTCAGTTAAAGATATCATTGAACAACTTCATTGGAACACAAGACATGATGAAAATGAAATTTTACCTCCATAGCTGCTTATAGGAATCGTAGGAAAATTCCGTTTCACTTCTGTGGAACGACAAACATTACTTCACAAAAATAAATCATGATCAGTGAAAAATAAAAAAAGTGATTTTCTGCGATAACTACAATTAAAAATTAAAATATGTGTGGATAATCATGTTCTAAAATTCATAAGCAACTCGCCAATGATTAAATTTATTAAAAAAAACCGCAAGAAGTAAAACAAAATTTCCAATGATGTTTTTCGATGATAGCTATAACTGGGCGCTTTAAGTCATTTTTCGGTATTCTATAGCTCGGAGAACTGTACAAACTGATAATTGCCTACTGCTCGTTTTTAAACATATGGAAAACCCTTGGATGGAATTTGGCTTCTAAATATGGTGGTCAATAGTGTTTTTTTTAAATGAAACTTTTTTTCGGACGGTGTAAATTGGATTTTATTAAACGAAAAAGTATCAGATTTGAGAACAACACCGGTGTTCCCAACCGGTCCCTCATCCAAGTACTAACCGCAACCTACGCTGCTTGATTGCGTGTTGTTGGTTTATTTTGTTTGTTTGAAGTGAAACTTCTTTTTGGACGGCAGTTGTTATGGCTGTTTGATCGTGTGTTTTGATCGGATACAAGTATCTCAGGCAACACGTACGTGTTTGGTAACATGTAGATTGTAGGTGGCTAAAATGGTTACTTCCCACTGAATGTTGAAAGGACAGCTGATCGATGGTACTGGCTTTTTCTTGTGTCAGAAATGTGTTTTTAGCGAAGGTGTTTGTCTGACGACTGGAGTCTGTAATTGAAGCTTGAATCCAATCAGGTAGTTTTTATTGAGTTTTCGATGTGTGTGTGATGTAAATACATACACCCACAAACGAAAGATTGGACTAGATGGGATGACGTATAACGGTTCTTTTAACTAAGATCGCCTTTTGAATGTTTGACGGTTGTATTGATATTTGGGAGTTCTTCCGAAAGGTGGAGCGTGTAGCTTTGGTTGATTTTTGTGAGAGATCTTGCAATGGGACCAAAGGTGATATTTGTATGCCTTTTTGAAGTGAAACTCCTTTTAATGAAATTTAATTTAATGATTTAATGAAATGAAAAATTGTAACGAAAAAGAGATCAAACAAAATACCGGTTGTTGTCTGATCACCGAAACCAACACCACGTGTCGTTGGTTATTGTAAGATGAGTTCAACTGGCATAAAACCGTTTCTTTGAGGAAGGAAATAGTTGAAATTCCTCAACCGAGTTTGTGTGGTAGAGTAAGGTTTAAAACTAAAAACACATTTTTCACCAATTTAAGTCTGAACGAAATTCTATGTCATTCGGCTCTCATACGCGTATTGTGATTGGAACAGTCAATTTCAATATAGTTGCATATAACTCTCACATAAACCCAAGAGCTTGCGAATTCTCAAAAAGTGCCCAAGGCAATTGTCAATATGTCAGTTCAACTCATATAGAACGAGATGATTACTTTATGGAGGTCACCATGTTATTCGAAATGATACTGGTGAAATGCCTACAAAATATAATTCAAGAAAAATCATTAGCCATCAATTTGGGTTCAGGAATAAACACTCTACAATAGAATCGCTGATCAAATTAAAAAAGCTTTAAAAGAGAAAAAAGTATGCTCTATAGCATTTCTTGATATATAACAAGCTTTCGACAAAGTATATTACAAAGGATTTTTCAGAGTTAAACAAGAAAAAACATACTCAACATTAAGGGAAACCAATGCTGGTGTACCTCAAGATAGTGTCCTAGGTGCAGTACTATAATATACCAGAAAGTGATGAAATTACTCGAGCTACCTTTGCAGAAGATACTGAAAAACTGTCGAAATAGCAACGAAAAACTTCAAAGGCATTAAACAGTAATTCAGAATGGACTTAAGAAATCAGCAGATCAGATCGTTACTCAGTAACGAATATATACGGTTTGCTACATGTCTAAACAACAATGTAGTGGAATGTTCAAAAAAGGCAAATATATGGGAATGATTCTAGACGTCAAACTGCATTGGAAATTACATCTAAAAAATATATATGAGAAGGCTCAAATCCGCTGTGCGAATCGTTTAACACTCTATCTAAGTATCCCATTCCATCCTAAAATCAAAAATCACCAATGAAATATAGACATAGACAATGACATAGTTTAAATATCTTGCTCGGTAACTTTATTTAAATTTCTTATGGTTTGATGAGAAAGGACGATTATTTAAAAAAGGGCGGATTTAAAAAGAAAAAATTACACTTGTTCTGCTGGGAGCAACAAACAGTACATATACCAATTTCATCATTCTAGCTCAAAATAAAAGGCCCAAAATCTGGTGACGTAGAGACGAGCGTACATCTAGAACAGTCATTATTTATAGCTAGGTCAATTATTTCTCTATGTTGAAAACTATGTATCAAAACTAATATACTAATGTAACGCACTGTTTTATATATTTATACCATGACATATACATATATAATGGTTTAAGATGACGAAACATATGAGAAGACTACACTCCGCTGTGGGAATCGTTGAATACCCTATCCCATCCTATTCTTATTATAAATGTCCCCGCAAAAAGTAGGCGTTGCTAAAAACTGAATGAATCTTGTTCAGATGGTGTACCTAAATCTTTTATGGTTTGACAAAAACATCGATTTTCATACTAAGGGATAGCTTTACAAATCGTTTTTTTTTTTTCAAAAACGCCCCCAAAAGTGGACGTGGGTCAAAATGTACACAGTATTATTCTCGAAATATTTTCATCGAAAGTTTTTTCAAGTTTTCCTAAAATTGCACCGAACAATTTTTATTTTTCAGAAAACGCCACCAAAAAGTTGACGGACAGACAGACATGGCTAGATCGATCCAGCTTGCGATTCTGAGTCGATCCATATACTTTAACATATATCTATCGAAATTATTTCTCTATGTTACAAACTTAATGTCAAAACTAATATACCCCTATGGGATAGGGTACAAAAAAAAACTACCAAATCAAGCAAACCAGTAGGAAACTGTGGATTGTGAAGATTATTATCATTCTATAAGATTTTAAAAAACGGTAAAAAAAGAAAACAAGATTTAAATAATATATAAAATCTCAATGTCATTATACCTACTAACACGTACTAATTATATAGCGATAAATATTTCATTCATATAATACATAAAAGCGTTCCAAATCTAATTTAATTATCCTATTCAAATAAAAAACACAAAATGTGACATGTAAACAATACGTTGGAAAAAAAATTTAAATATGTTTTGTTTTTGTTTAAAGAAAATGTATAGGCCATTAATTTTGCCATTCCTTATTTATAATTTTCTTTATATTTGCAAATACCTAATAAATAAAATTGATATAAATAACACATATATCTAATTTTATTCACAATGTTTATATATACAGACTAATGGTATTTGTGTGTAC
The DNA here is from genome assembly GCA_932526625.1 of Rhingia campestris. Classification (NCBI taxonomy): domain Eukaryota; kingdom Metazoa; phylum Arthropoda; class Insecta; order Diptera; family Syrphidae; genus Rhingia; species Rhingia campestris. Next base: position 148,189,572 of record OW052182.1, on the reverse strand, counting down.
AATATCCAGGTTTGTTTATTTAATGAAATCAAGTGGTAACTTTAAAAATAACATATCGAAGATTTTCAGTTAAAACTGAATTTAAAAAATCAATGTTTTTAGATGTCTTTGAAAAAACTATCGAGCAATGTATTATAGCGTGAAGATAATCCATTCAATATTTTACTATACTGATAGTGATTTAAGATCTCTGTAAGCGAGCGAATTTATTGCAGACAATATTTATTTATTTAGTAATTTCTGCTTAAATCCCGTGCGCTGAATGTCCATCTTGGCATGCGCTGCACGTACTGAGAAGAAAAGCGAACTATGATTACGCTCCAAACTTTGACTTTCTCGGAATGCATTGGATTCTGATGTATTTCTTGTGGATCACGTAATGTGCAAAATGTTAAATTCGTTAATATTATAACCATTACTTGTGAATTAATGAAATATTGAGAAAAAACTATATCAATGCATGCCTCAGTTCTATTTCACTTTGAGATAAAGTCCATTCAAATGGGAAGTATAGAAAAGGTGTATGATTAACATAGCTTAGAAAAATTGCAAACAATCGTTATATGGGTGTAGTTTTGTTGCATATAATAATATTTGCCCACTGCCATGTGCAGATGTTAAAAAGGCATGCAATAGGTTATCAGACCTTCTAATATTATACAGCTATATTTAACATTTTATTTTATTCAACATTTCATCATCGTAGCTCAAAATGTATTCGAGTTCCAAAAAAAATCTTGATAAGCTGGCAGACCTCCGAACTGACTTGGTTTAATCGAGATTATATCTATCGTCAAAGAGGTATTCCATGTTATAGAAGCATTCACTGGTTCAATGACCTAATTTAACAACAATCTCTTTGATCTTCGATTAGTTGCCCAAAACACTTGTACACAAACACATCAAATCAACAGCACTTTCATAAGATACGTTTTTATACATTACCCAAATTGAAATGGATACAGATAAGCTGTCAATGAACTTGAACATACAAGATCTGAAATGAGTCCTCAAAATACAAACACAAAACGTCACTCTTACCTCACCTTCTTTTACATAAATGTATCTCTGATACAAAGAATCTTAAAGTTAGGAAATTTCTCTGTGACTTTTTAAGGAACCGGTTAAGGTTACTCACTAAACATTCGTCCGTTCTGTGCAGCCGATAAAAACAAACTGACATTAAGCTAAATCTTTCCGGTTAAATAGGCTCCAATTATTTGTTTTGTCTTTCTTACATATTGAAGGCTTGGTAAAAAAAGATAATTCAGCCACATTAGCGTAGTGATAAAATTATATCATTATATTGTATATACTTGCGGTACTAACACAGAACCATGGGAATTAAGAAAAGTATTCCTTCGTACTGCAAAGTTTTAACGAGTTGCGATGTTGGGTCGTTTTTAGATTCCTACGCATTTAAATGTCCATCCATACAATTTCAAGTTTGCAACAGTTTAATCGCGTCCGTATTTTGAATTCATTATCAAAGAAATTCGTAACCATAAGACCACTATAAACCAAAACAAAAGTTTACTAACAAGCGGTATAAATAAATAAAAAAATCGGAAACAGTATTTTATGTATTTTCGGAAACGAAATACACCGAAGGTCAGCCGGCTACAAGATATGCGCAAACTATTTAAGCTTCATATGTATCTACCTTTTTGTTTGATATTTTTTTTAAAATTCTGTTTATTTAAAGATGTGAATCACAAGTGCTTTCAGTTCTTAGTTCATAGCTGTACGAAGTATAGAGAAGTATGGTCATTGTGTAATTTTTACAAATATTAAAAGTTCCCTGAGGCTATATTGCAACCTTTTAAACTTATGTGGAATTTTTGTATTTGATAATGTGAATTTCTGTCCGCTGTCTGCAATCTGTAATTGAGCATAGAGCTCAAAGGAGGGAAAAGTGTAATTAGAGTTTTAGCTGCGAAGTGAACGAAAAATTGGATTCAGGGTACCTCAAAAAATATGAATTTGTAAAAATCTTAACTTCAAATTTTCGGCCATCAAAAGAAAAGTAAACACATTTATTTTAAACTAGCTGACCCGGCAATCTTAAAATACAATTCGTCTAAATCAATGTTCGCATCCAATATAGCGCATTCGCTCAACCAATCATGATTTTTGTAATTTTGTGCACCTTTCGGATTTTGATTTGGTGAATACAGCCGGTCGAAATTTCAACAGGGATTTTGCCGTTGCCAATGTCCAGCAATAGCTTTTTAAATTCTTCTCTAGATTGGTCTTTCTGCAGCTCGACACGCATGTTCGTAGTCAGTTTGAGTTTCTTGAAGTGATTCCACAAAACGGAGGACTTCATCATCGCAGCACCAAACCTTTTGATTGTTTTGTAAATTTTTCATCGTTTTGTCTAGTGTTTCGAAAGACTTTTAATGTGCCATTTACACTCATCCTAAACGATCAGTTTGCTTTGCTCCAAAGCTTGGGACATCGCACTCTTCTTGGAATTTAGATTTTCATTGATTTGCATATTCAATGGCAACTTGAGTGCTGAATGAGCAGTTCGACCACCTTCCAACAATGTAGATGGAATTCCAGATGAAGCAAGTGCAAGTGCAATATCATTCTGCGAGCATATCGTTGTCAAAATCAATGCCATCATAACAGTTTTTCAAGTTCCACCGGGAGCGTTTGAGAAAAAACGATCTTAACTTATTTCAACTCATGAAACGATTACAATGTACTTACAATGGAATCTTAATTAAAAAATATTAATCGCTCAACTGTCAACCTGTGACAAAATAAATTGAAATGTAAATAAAATACCGGCATTTTTGGACAAATCACAAAACAATACAAAAGCAATGACAAATCAGTTGTTTACATCTTGAGAGTATAACTACAAAGCAAAAAAGAATTACCAAAATATGTAGTTCAGTTATCGTGGAGAGTGCATACAAAAATTAATATTTTTGCAAACTGTTTAACGAACAAAATGAAAAAGAATTGCGCATATAAATTGTTCGTATTGAAAATGATGGTCTTGAATCCACAAACAAAAGAAATTTACCGAGACACTCTTATTTTTCTTTCCATATTTTGTGTTCACAGTTTAACTTTTACATGAAGTTATTCGAAGATTTAACAAAAAGTGGGCGGATAAGTGGGTGTAGACAATTTTTTCCGTAAAAAACTGGGCTAAAACAAAAATTTAAACAAAAAAATAATCAAATTTGCATCGATTTTAGATATATCAAAAAAAGTGGGCGTATAAATGGGCGTGGTCAATTTTTTTTCTCTAAAAGCTTAAATTGGATTACTACGAAAACTTAAAAAAAAAAAAAAGACAAGTCAGTCCAGTCATTCTCCGATTTTATTTAAATCAATAAAAGTGGGCGTAGTTGATTTTTCTTTCCATAAAAACCTAAGTTGGGTTAATACGAACATTTAAATATAAAGTGCTATAGGATTCCCAACGAACGACATTTTGATTTATATAGATTTATTTTAACACCGATTGTAAACTAATAAAATAATCCGCTTATCTGTTGAATTATGTCTACTAAGTACTGCAGTGCAATAAGCCCTGAGGAAAATAAAACCCTGGTGGTTTACTATCCTAGGCCCTGTAAAGATTAGTGTCTTATTAAAATCTCTAATCCTAATGGTAATTAACCATCTCAAAAAGCAATAAAAATGGATGCTCACGCAAAATGGTCAGAATTTCATTTTAGGGGTAAGTTTTCGAGAAAATGAGATTTAAAGTTTGAATGACATAAAAAATATAAAATATCAAATTCATGGTGATCGCGGATTAAGCTCAGATTTCCATTGGATGTCAATTGGTAGGCAATACAATCACCTGCGTGGCGATCCCTGGCTGCCTAATACCTTGACCATTGACATTTATTATAACGGGTCCGCCATCTAACGTTTTTTTTCAACTAGTGCTTATTTCGTGAATTGTAACACTTAGCTCATGTCTCAATTGAAGAGGAGGATATTGGCAACATTTGGTTTCAACAGGACGGCGCTACGTGCTACACAGCCGAAGCTACACTCGATGTTTTGCGCCCTGTTTTTGAAGATCGCATTATCAGCCGCAGAGCTAATGTCGTTTTGCCACCTCGGAGCTGCAATTTTACACCGTTGGACTATTATTTGTGGGGTGCCGTAAAAGATAAGTGTTACGCCGACAAGCTAGAGACAATTGACGCTTTAAAGGACAATATTCGTGAAGCCATTGGTGAAATACTGCTGCACACAATCGATCATGTGATTAAAAATTGGACCGATCGTGTAGGCTACTGCATGGCCAGCCGAGGCAGCCATTGGAATGAAATTATTTTCCATTATTAACCGGAAGGATTATACTTTCAAATAAAAAAAGAAATTTGAGAAAATATTCAGTAGTTTTTTTTATAGCATTTTCAAAAAAAATTTATTTGGCGGACCCTTTAGTTGTCACTAACGGATGCACATATTAGGATGCGGATTTGTTGTGGAAAACCGACTCAGGTCAAGAGTAATCGACCTTAAGTCGGTAAGTGATTGCCTGGATATGATCCGCATTGCAACATCAGCCTTGTATGTTGCACATGTCCAAAACTTTTCCGCCTCTCTGAAATAAGGTGTGGAAATCGGACTTGGGGACTTTAATGTAAAAAAAGCTAAGGATATCATCTTCAGCAGGTTAGTTTGAAAAATGCAGCCTTCTCGAGACGAAACAGATAATGGCTTCCGACTAACCGACTTTGCATCAGCATGTTAAACTGTGATCAGCAGCACTATAGTTTCCACGACTTCGAATACAAAAAGCAACTGGTCGATCTAAAGCTGATCGAACGAAGTACAGACATTCAAATTGGCTATCGTCAACTCTGACCATTTTCTCGTTGTAGCCAAATTCAGGGTTACCCCGGAATGAATGGATGGCTTATCGCTTGGACTAAATAAATAGATGCATCGTACACAAGATCAAAGAGGGTGGAAGGCTGCCTCGTCTCAGGACGAGACAACTGTAAAACTGTAAAAAATATAAAATGCAAAATTTCATGTGTGATCACGGATTAAGCTCAGATTTTTATTAACAGCCTTAGTTTTAAAAATATGTGTTCGATAGTACTGTATAAAAAAAAAGGATGAACATCGAATGGAAATTTATTCGTACCAGTTTCTAAAAAAAATAAAAACACGTACATTTCATTGCATTGCTTTGGTTGTTTATTTTTAATTTTTGTTATATAAAGAAATACACTTAAAATTAAAAAAATAATCTAATTAATATTCTATATGTATAGCGGTTTTCTTTTTAGTTTTTTTTATTATTGATAGTTTACAATGTTCTTTGTTTTATATATACCTATTTGTCTTTGTTCAAACATTATTATATGTGTTAGGCACAACTATAACTGCGAATTTTATCAAACAATTATGCATGTTTACAAACAAAGTACTCTTTGCTTTTTAATGGACGAATGAAGTTGTATTTTCATTTTTAATAATAAACCAATAAACATATTAAAGGTAGTATGGTATGGATTCTTTGTTCTAACTTTTGGATAGGTTGTTGAAGGTGAATATCAATCAGGCAAGAAGTCGAAACTTAGTTCAGTATTTAGCAGGATCAAATATTAGTTTCTTACTAATATGAAGTATGTATATATATATTTCTTTTTTTTTTTAAAATAAAAAAAAATAAATGTGCTTAATTTAACAAACAAATCTTATCTGTGTATACACTTGTATGTACATTAATTTAATATAATAAAACAATTTTTATTTTATTTGATTTAATCCGGTAATGTTTTTACTAATTGTGTTCCCTGCGTAATGAAATACCTTGACATATACAGTTGTTTATTATTATATGAATTTATATATTATGCCTAATAAGAAAACGTTACGTTGAATTAAAAATGGATTTATAATTTCGATATTTGATAAATAAATAATTAACACTAATTACACTTTTAGTGTAGTCAAAATGTAAAATACATTTGTAACTTAAATAAATATTTGTTTTAAAGGGAGCATCAATATATGAACTTTTGATAAATCCTTAATAATTCCAAATCTATTTGGTGGCGAATTGGGGATATGTTTATACAACTGAATGGAGTTAAGTTTTTTGCTATGGTTGTTATTCCTTAAATAACACCGCTGGTCTCCCTTCAAGAGGGTGTATGATAATTCAGGCGCCTCAAGGAAGATAAACTATTCAATATTGATCAGTTTAGGCGGGAAAGTAATTAATTCTCAATCAAATACAACTAAAAACCAAAAGAAATTATGTCTTGAAAATATTAGAAATTACGCAAATTACTTTTCATTAAAAATTGATAGTAAATAGTGTTTTTTTTTAATTTTAATTTTCGAAGGGTTTTTTGATAGTACAACAACAAACCCCATTTATTCATTTTCATTTATTTTTATTCTAACTAATTGCAGATCTTTGATTTTGCTGCCTAATTATGCAAAATTAAACACCTTTTTCAACTCATCGATAATTATCTGCCTGAAATAATTGTGAAAAATGTACGGTATAATAAATATGGGACTGGTTTATAAATAAATTTGCTGTAAGTAGGTTTTCGATATATGTACCTAAAATATCAAATTTTATGATCACTTTTAATAAATTTGTTTAGAAAAAGAAAACAAAAACTTGAATTTAATTTTTACCTTTTTAATAGAACGTTACGAAATAAACAAATGAGATGTTTAGTATAATTCAAAATCAAGTTCTTTTACTTATATCATTTAAATGTTAATTCCTTATATTGGAATTGATTTAGGCCGGTTTAAAAATGAATGTCTTCGATTGCACGAATAAAGTCCCCAAGCGTGGTGTGAAGGTTTTTCAAATTCTTACCAAAAGAAGGTAAATGCAACCATACAACAGCGAAGAATTGCAGACCAATGAACCTGTCTTCCTTCCTAATTAAAACATATGAAAGATTGTTAGACATACATCTGCGTATCCGCTTAAATTCGGGTTACCTATCCATAAACCAAAAAGCCTAAATAAAAGATTAATATAAAGAAACATCCGTACATTGGAGAAATGTCCACATTACATACAATATACGCTAGTCGTCTGACCTGACAGAAAGGGGCCTTCAATCAGTGGCGTAGCTACCGTAGGGCTAGACGGACTCTCGTCTAGACTCAGACTCTGACTTACAAACTATAAACTTAACTAGTGAAAATTTCTCCCACATTCAGAATATAAAAAAACAGATTCCAGGAACTTGACTTTAATAATGGCATTGGCGGAAATTTCCAACAAGTCTCGAATATCTCTATTTGAAACTTGCGGGCATTATAGTATTTCGATCGATATAAAATGTTTACCGATGAGTCCAGGGATTCCCCAACGACGTGACGTTATATATCAATTTTTGCTTACATAATAAATTTGGCAAAAGTAAGATAACTTAAATAATGGATAAAAAGAAGAAACCAAGCGTTGTGTTTAAAAGCATACAACGTCAGGAAACAGAAGATACTAGACAAAAATTACCGAGATTGATCACATTAACGACAAAAATGTCTACGTGACTCAGGTAACAGCGGAAAAACCAACGATCTCATCATTTTTCGAAATTTTGTACAATCAATCGTCATACGACTTGATAAAAAATGTCAAATTCTTGATCGTGGACTTTTACAGCTTTGGGACCTTTTCCAAAAGATGCCCACCAGGACAACACGTGCTTTATTTTTAAATTGTACTACTTTTTCAACTTCTAAATATGGGCCAGTTCATCATTTAAGGGGATTCCGGACTGGAAACATTTATCAGATGGAATAAAACATATTTTATATTTTTCCTTGTACCTATTGATACATTTTAAAGATTTGTTCCGTATTCATCGCGTTCCGCACTCGAATTACTCCAGATATGTCGTAACATAGATTTGTCGTAAAACGTATAGTCGGTCAAGAAAGTGATGTTATTTTTTTAAGTATAGATTTAAAAACTTGGACATATATTATACAACTATGGGGTTGTACCAGTGAAACGAATTTAAACATTTTACAAACTTTTAAAAACAAAATGTTAAGATCATTCGTCAATGCGCCGTGGTACGTAAGGAACGAAGATCTACGCAGAGATCTGGGTATTCCCGCGGTTAAAGATGAAACAAAAAATTTTGCACGAAAACATAAAAAAAACGTTTATTTGGGACACGTTAACACAACAGTCCTCCAAATTCTGGACGAAACAAATATATTGCGTCGTCTTCAAAGAACTAAACCCTTGGATTTGGCCTGTAATAACAAACCGCGCTATAAATAACGGAAAAAGCAGGAACTCTCAAAGGAAAGTTAGCTGCCAAACATTATATACTCGTGATAAAAAAAATTGCTAGATAAGTCGAATATGTACTTAGTTGCAATAGAAATATAAAATCGGTGATGGTTTTAGTGAGTAAAAATCTCGCAATACTTTGGGCACGTGCTCATCGTGTCTATGAAGATTTCCACCAGCCCACGGAAAAAAATTATTAAGAATCTCTACTTAATTAGGATTCCGTATCCAAACGGTGCTCAACGTGCCTCCGCTATCTTTGTGTCTGGCACAGGACTGTATTATTTTAACAGTGACAGGTATATAATTTATTTTATTTTCATAAAATAGTTTTAATTTGTTCATTAAAATATGTTACAATTTGTATTTGGTTTTTAATTTTATTATGGAGTCGAATGTATTACGACGAATCTAGATTACAACAAATCTGGAGTACTTCGAATTCGAAACACGATGAATACGGAACAAACGATTTTAAATAGTTTAGTTGAGGCCCTGGTTCATTTTTTGCCCCAGGGCCTTTGGTTACCTAGCTAAGCCACTGCCTTCAATAATATAAAAATGGAAGCAATTGGAAAAGCACTCGATAATAAGGTACGTTATTGTAGGTAATAATAACCATGCCCAATGCACAGCTTTCAATGCTCAGTAAGTGGGCAGAATCTAGCAGTATGAGTATAAATCCACTAAAAATGAACTTGGTCTCTTCCTTAACATAATCTAAACTTTAGGAGGTACACTGTCCCAATTTCAATGAATTAAAATCTGAATATCGATGAAAGAGTAAGGAAATAGAAATTTGCGCTTTGCAGCTGTAATATAACATTCGGGAAATAAATTCTCAAGATCACAAAATCGCTATACATAACGGTAATCAGACCAATCCCTGCATATGAAATGCTATGACTTGAGAAAACATGAATGCACTTATGAATATGAATATATCATATCGACTTACAAATCAATGGAACAGCAGCTGAAAGTACAGGAAGACTTAAAAAAAAAAATTTCAATCACATACGAGGCTATTACGTCTGATTACATAATTCCTTATTATTATTTTGGTATCAAATATTCGATCAGTATACCAAGACGAAACGAATGGTCGCTTAACAAAGTAGCATCCAACATGGAAACATCAATTTATACCAACCAACTCCAAGTTATCTGCGGCCAGGACACAATGACAATAAAAAATGACAGAGAGAGAGAGAGATGAGCTTGCTAGATTGCAATTAACCTTCCTTAACCAGCAGGTTTAACTGCCCGCTGGCTTACATAAAATGGGTAATATCTAAACATCCACAAAAATAAACATTTACACTTTCAAATAGATCAAAGCTTTCTAATCGGAACTCAGTGGTAGCAAAAGAAACAAGCTAATAGCTTGGAATAGAGATTCCATCTTAAAAGCGGTAAAGGATGGTCATAGGTCACAACCTGTTCGGTAGGCACTCCAACAAAATAAAACTGACTAGCTCACACCAGCTATGTATTAATTGCTGTGATGCTGGCGTCGAAGAAGACGTTTCACATCTACTGTATCAATATTTCACGGACCTAAGTAGCATGCAAGGTATCCCAACGAGGCAGATCGCAGATTTTGCATTTAATCAGGGTGGAGCAAACACCCCTTGAGACAAAAGTAGGCACACACAAATGTCTCAATTTAAAGATACTTAAATAAAACTAAAGCGTAAAGTGGCCCATGCTTGACGACTGAGATAAATATCCCATAATTGTGTGTTGTATGGCCACTCGACTAACTAAGTCCTTTGTATGTGAAAAAGTGAGAATAAACCGCCTATAGTAACCCAATGATGCTAGCAATTCTAAACACATCTTATTAATTTTAGGCGAATTCTTTATCTTGTTCAGACACAAATACCTCACTGTTGTTCTCGATCTCGATCCCAACTTCAATAAGCGATAAATATCTAGGGGTGATACTAGACAATAAAATGAATTGAAATCTGAACATCGATGAAAGTAATGAAAGCAAATTTGCTCTTTACAATCTTCGGTAAAATAAGGGGATGGGTATACACAAACAATGTTAATTTTTACAATATTTACGATTGCAAATTGACATAAACGAAGAGCACAAATCGCAAAATATTTCATCAGCCGAGCTCCAGATTTAGTAACATCAAAAGGACGGACGGACAATACATAACATGGCTACACATAACATAACAATAATATGTATATCTTCAATATTGCTCAATGTTTCAGACGAATGATATATGTGGGGTCGATTAACTATTGCTGCACACTATCTACAATTCAAAGTGTGAGCACCGATTAAACTTGACTATATTATTATGGTACCAGACTTGCAGTGATAACGGTAATGGGTAATTTCATCGAAATAAAAGCGAAATACATGAATGATAAGTTTTAATTTTAAGAACTATAATAACCGCCCGATTTTCCTTTCGATTATAATCTGGTCTAGTAATAAATATCTTTTAAAAGCACCATTGGAACACAAAACATGATGGAACTAAAAATTTATTTGACAGAATGTTTATAACAATCATTAGGAATTTCTGTAATTAAAATCACTACCGTTGGAGAACAACCATACTAGAGGATATGGATGATCATATAAAATATTAATGACAGATTGGAACAAACGAAGAAGTGGACACACTTCATTGGAACGAATGTGTCTCATTTGGATGGAATGGCAATTAATATTTCAGAAAAATAATATACAAATTATATTATGTGAAAGTTTTAATAAAAAAATCAAATACTTTTGGAAAAACTTGTTTTAAAAACACGTCGACCAACGATGTCTTCAATTTGCAATTGAAAGCTTTCTTAAAGTGCTGGTCACCGCATTGGGCCCTGCGATTGGCAATCAAATGTCTTTCTTAAACAATAAACATTATGGCAACCGATAGCGCCACATATTTTAGCTTTAATAAAATTCTCAAACCCTAAATTTAAACAGATTAATTAAATTTTATTACAATCTTAGTTTCGTTATTTCGTTATTAAAAAAATAATAATAAAAATTGTTTAAAGCTTGAGCAAAATAAATAGATAGTAAATTACATATTGCCTGTATTTTGTTGTTTTACTTAGATACTATTCGATTTTTTGGTGGTATGAATTTATATTTTTTCGTTAGTTAATTTAATTTATATCAACTGTTATAATACTTATAATGTATATGTCAAAGTATTTTGTTTTCGCTTCCACGGCATGTTCTTTGATTGAAATTATTTTGTATTTTGAAAATCAAATTAACATTAATTTTACTTTCTTGTGTTTAAATTTTATTTATTATGCATTTTTTTATTGGCCGTTCAATTTAATATACTAACATATTTATTTATTTTTATATTTAAATATATTTATATATTTTCTTACAACATATTTATTCAATTTAATTATTAACATTAATGACGAGGTGAGAATTAACGGTCGTAGCCGCATGCAACTTTGTTCATCCAATTGCATGAGACGGCTGTCAGGCTAAAAGCAATTCTCTCTGCGGTGTACTTCTAAGAGCATTAGCTGTTTTCAAATGAATACTATAAAAGAAAAAAAAATTATATCAAAAATAATTACTATTGACGGTTTTAATAAGTGTTTGTTTGTTCAAAAAATGAAACGTATCAAAACATATTTTTCATAGATAATAAAAACAAGATTGGCAGGGTCCTCTACGTAAATATGCCTGGAATTATAGAAAACGCAAGTAAGAGGAAAGCTTGCATCCAGAGTAATGTAGTAGACCTACAAATATGAAGCATTTTTTTTAATTTTGTACCTAAAAGGTAAAACATCTTAAGTTGACATAAGTTGTTTTACCTGAATTATATTCCCCTTTCTCTATTTTTTAAGCTAATCCAGGTGAAAAAAAATGGAGAAGTTATAAGTATTTATAAAATAGCTTAAGCCATCAATATAGTGACTTACATGAGGTAAAACTGCTTATGTTTATTTCAGAAGGTAAGCAGCTTATGTATCTTCGAATTAAGTTTTCTAAATAATTAGTTGTTGAATTGGAAAAATATCTTTTGTGACATAAGATTACTCATATTTGATTTGATAAAACGACATAAGTCAAAACAGTCTAAATTGTTACGTATCTTTTAATGTATTACAAATAATTATGTTTATTATATATTTTTTTTTTTTAAATAAAGTTGCTATAAATTTTTTCGGAAATAATTTTCTGTTTCCGATCGCTTATTTTGTTCAGAGCACCATTTAAAATTTAAAATTGCACTCCTGAAAGGCCTACAAAATTGATATTAGATATTTTACCTTTTAGGCACAGATCTCAACATTTTCACAGCGCTGCGCTGACTGGACCTGATCATTTATGTTTTTTTAAACACGAAAATGCTTAGGGCGTCTTTTGTATACGTTTATCAAACTTCGGTAAAACTTATTAATGAAGTAATTTATTAAATTTTTCATAATTTGAATATTATATTATAATAATATATATATATATATATATATATATATATATAATATAAGATAATAATCCGTACAATTTGTTACCAGTAGAACGACTCTTAACAGTATATGTACAATTGTTGACAAGCTGAATAAGTCGGAAGACAGTACAAGTTCGGACTTTACCGAAGTCGCTGCTGTCACGAAGACAAAACCGGTGAGCAACACTGTAGAGCAGTCAGACAAGGTGGAGAACCCACTAAAATTACGCAGGAATGCGCGGCGACTGCTAGGTAGGTTTAAGAACCGTGAACCCAACTCCTTAACGGATAGGGAAACGGTTCAGATAAACAGGGCTCGGGAGATTGTCAAATCAACCGAGACAGCTTGGCGCAGCAGCCTTAAAAACAGGAAGCAGAACCAAACTGGTGATGGGAGCTTGACCGGACCAAGGAAGGAATGTACATTACAGTCCGCCTTGAGTAGGTCAAACCCCATGAAAGCGAGTATCATCCCAGCCAAGGACAAGTCCAAAGCTGAGCCGATACCCAGCTGCTCCAAAACGGTTCTGCGGGGCAGAGCAGGGACCAGCTTAAATAGGGCGCTGGCATCTGGAGGAGACGGCGCAGGATTGACCGCATCGAGGAAGAAAGGTGTAATGCTGTTCACCTCGAATGCGGCCACTCTAAAGCGATCTGGAGCTGTCGCACATAAGGATTCGTCTACATATGTGAGAGCTCCTGAAGTCTCCAAAAGAGGTCGGCATGACGACACTGTCTCCCCGAAAGTAGGTAGGGAACCGAAAAAAATGAAACTCTCTGACAAGGTCAAGGAAAGTCTTCGTGTCGCAGTAGTCGACCTTGGAAATCCAAAGCGGAAACTCACCGAAGACCAATGGAAACTGTTGGAAGTAAGAATCCTGGATGGCGTCAATGACGCTATCCTGAAGGCAGACGGCACGGTTCCACTTTTTGGACAGCTAACTACCTTCAAAGGATTCAAGATAATTGAATGTGACAATGATCACACCTTGAGTTGGTTCAGGAATTTCATCGTCAATACTGACGCACCTTGGTCAAATGCTAACCTGCGCGTCGTTGACAGAAAAGAAATCCTCAACCTCACCCGACCAAAAGGTCGTATACATATACAAGGACCTTATCTACCCGTGGACAGGATAGAACGCAACCTGCAGTTCCTTAACCCAGAACTGGAAAGCAGGGAGTGGAAAGTCCTCGAAACGGGAGAACACACTGAAAGTGGTATGGAAGTCCTCGTACTTCTAAGCCACAAATCACTGCCGCTACTCCGCAAGCAAAGCTTCAAAGTCCGTGTGGGTATTACACGATGTAAGCTTCGGTTGGTAGCGGCAGACTACAAGATGGAAAGCAGAGAGTCAACTGGCCGTCATGAAGATAATGCAGATAAATCTTCATCACAGTAAGGCGGCCAGTGCTAACCTTGCTCTTCACATGACAAAGACAACCACTGACGTCGCCCTTATCCAGGAACCCTGGACTATTCGGGGGGAAATAAAAGGGCTGAAGTCAAAGGACCTGGTGGTCTATAACACCAATATACCAAATACCAGTAAGATTCGCACAGGTATTGTTGCTAGGAAACAGATTAACCTATTTCTCCTATCTAGCTACAGCAGTACAGACCAAACAGTGGTAAAATGGGAGAGGAAAGGGAAGTGTCCGCTGATACTAGCAGCAGTGTACATGCCGTTTGACTCTCCAGACGCTCCACCGTCCGAGCTGACGCGCTCTCTTACGAAGAAAGCGGAAAGGGAAAGATGGGACCTCATTCTAAGTTGCGATGCCAACGCCCATCACACCCAATGGGGCAGTACAGACACCAACATCAGAGGTGAGTCTCTTTTTGAATTCATTATTGAAAACAATTTGTTGATTGCCAATAAAGGTAACGAACCAACCTTCATAGTTAGGAACAGGCGTGAGGTCTTAGACGTAACACTCTACAACAACTCACAAAGTCTTACTGTGCGAGAATGGACTGTTTCCCAAGAAGCATCATTTTCAGACCACAGGATTATTGAATTCCTAATTGAAGCTAATGTTGAAATAATAAGCAAATGCAGGAACCCCAGAATAACAAACTGGGAAATATTCTTCAACGAAGTCAGGAAGAATAAACAAAAACTGCAACAAAATACGCTAGATACCCCAGAGGAAATCGACGCAACCACAGAAACCCTAAATAAGATTCTGAACAATGCGTACGAAAAAGCTTGTCCTCTACGGACCCCAAAGAGCAAGAACTCTCAACCATGGTGGACGAAAGAGCTCCTCGAAATCAGGAGAAAGACTAGAGCGCTCTTTAACGCAGCCAAAGTAACAAACTTACAAACTGACTGGGATCTATATAAATCCAGCCAGCGCAAGTTCAAAAGTGCAATCGCGAGAGCTAAACGCACTACCTGGCACACGTTCTGCAGTGACATAGAAAACACCACAGAATCAGCCAGACTCAGGAAGATCTTAACTAAGGAATCTACAGTTCCAACGTATCTTAAAGATAGTGATGGTAACTGGACACAATCCTGTACGGACACACTCAACCTCCTACTAAAAACCCATTTTCCGGGATGTACCCAGAGTCGAGACAGTAATCAGGTGACCCTTAACCCTTCAACGACTCTCACAGCTCCAGAAGAAGTCATAACTGAAGGAAAAATAAACTGGGCAATTGATACATTCTCTCCCTTCAAATCCCCAGGACGCGATGGAATATTTCCAATTATGCTCCAAAAGACAAAAACCCTGATCATACCAGTCCTCACACGACTGTTTAAAAGCAGTATAATGTGTGGCTACATTCCAAGGGCTTGGCGAGAAGTAAAGGTCGTCTTCATTCCCAAAGCAGGTAAATCTAGCCATACAACTGCAAAAGATTTTAGGCCTATAAGTCTGACGTCCTTCGTTCTGAAGACTTTTGAAAAACTAATGAACATATACATTCGTGAAAAACTTAATTACAATGATATCTCCCCAGCCCAACATGCTTATACAAAGGGTAAAGGGGTTGAAACAGCACTGCATGACGTTGTTAGTGCTATTGAAAAGTCCCTAAAAGACAAAGAATACACACTTGCAGCATTCCTAGATATTGAAGGAGCTTTCAACAATGTCAAAACATGCGCAGTGGAAAGGGCATTGCAGAATTCCAACGTTGACCAGGCACTCACTAACGTGATTGTAAGTCTTCTCAAAGAAAGGAATATCAAGGCAAAACTGGGCGACAGTGAACTAAAAGTAAAGCGCAGGTCCTAAAAAAATACGTAGGGAGCGTAGTAAACTCTGATTATCTATCTCCCTATCTAGACTTCGATCGACCCTTCACCTGCTCGTTTCCGAGCAGAGACGAATGGGACAAGAATGAACCCACAAAAAGGAAATCGATATTCATCTTCACAGATGAATCAAAGATGGACTGTGGAACAGGTGCTGGCATATTCTCAGAGGAATTAGCAATACACAAATCGATCAGGCTTCCTGATCATAGTAGTGTGTTCCAGGCTGAGGTGCTAGCAATCGCTGAAGCGGCTCATTTGGTGTCAATAATGGAAATACCACACAGTGATATAACCATATTCATTGACAGCCAAGCGGCCATAAAAGCAGTATCTGCTATAGAGATTAAATCAAAGCTAGTTCGCCGCTGTCGCGAAGAGCTCAAAGTTCTCTGCTCACAGCATAATGCTGATCTCTGCTGGGTTCCTGGTCACAGGGACATAGACGGCAACGAGATGGCCGACGAACTGGCAAGAAATGGATCTGCTACAGATCATGATCAGGCACTACAAACGGTCGAACCACCACTCTGTAACCTCAGAGAAAGAGTGGAATACAAAACCCGAATGAAAGCCAATACCAGGTGGAAGTCATTGACTACCTGCGAAATATCTCGGAAGCTCTGGCCAGAATATAACGGAAACCGAACCAAAAAACTTTTGCGGTACGACAGAAGCTCCTTATCTAAACTGGTAGGGGCTCTAACTGGTCACAACTTTCTCAGAACCCATACAATGAAATTAAATCTCAAGGATGACGATATCTGTAGAGGCTGCGGCGATGAGGAAACACACGAGGATACACCTCACTTCCTCTGTCACTGCCCGAGTCTCTGTCACCTGAGGAACAGAACACTTGGAAGCTACTACTTCCAAGACATCCAAGAGCTTTCCGATATTCCACTACCCTATCTTTGCAGGTTCCTACGAACATCAAGATGGCTGGATAGAGTGGAGTAACCCATAGTAACGATAAGGAAGGACGTAATCCCACCAAGGGTGTCACAATGGGTCCACATGGACCTAAGTGTGGCGGAATAGAGAATTCTTTACTCCACCAACCCGTAAACCTAACCTAACCTACCAGTAGAATGTCTAAATAATCCGATAAACCATATCTTAAGCGGATGAAGAAATTCTTTGTCGTTTTAAGTGAAAAATTGTTCGGTTTGCGACACATCAGATTTGGTAATATTTCTTAAAAATATTTCCTTTATTATTGCCCACGTTGAAATGACCGCTGATTTAGCTTCGATCGTTATGATTTCGATCTCATGTAAAAAAAAAAACGATATTACGGCTATTTTAGATTAGGTTATAGTGCCTGCTCGGGTATCCCGCACACACTTGGACCAGGTAGATCTATTGTAATACCATTTGGATTCATCTTCATTCCTCAATTCTTTTAGCTTTGTGAAACATCCCAAAATTTATCAATAGGAAGTATATGAGTATGTCACTTAAATTTATATAAATTAGTTCAGCTAAGTTGTCAAAAAAATACGTTATCCTAACAGATTCTAAAGTTTCTAAATAATAGTTGAGGAGTTGATAGTTGATATAATTCTCAAGCACAAATTGATTTGTCGTACAATATTGGGATCACGTTTATTTCTTACGATTGGTTTTAACTGATAAATCCTGAATAATAAAAAAGTGAACAATTTGTTTAAAGTAACACTGTTTCTCAACTCAAAACGATAAGTAGCATCTTCCTATTTCAACAAATTCGTCAAATTAAAACTTAAAACAACTTATATGGTATTTGTTTAATATATTTGTAATTGATTCAATAATTATGTAATAAAAATAATTGTCTTACACAAAATCGATCAAAACACGTTGACAATCGATCGACACTGGCAATAGGACCCGTTGTGTCATTTGTCCATCTACACTTTGCATCCAGTTTAAGCATTAAGCTTTGTTTATTAATTCTGAGCTGCACATACAATTACAGAGAAGTGCAAGTTTATGTTTTACGAGAAAGTGTACTGATGTGTTCTTTTTGATATATGAGGGTTCTGGATTTGGACAATCTAGAACACGTTTCTCTTGACCTACTCATGAGTAGGATCCCATAACGTTTTTTTTATAAATGTCAGTTGTCATTTTTTTTGTTTCGATTGTATAACAACATACTAAATGAAATATTTATCATATAAGGGTTAAGAGTTTCACACATAAGAATCATATGTCTAATAATATGTAATAATATAATATATATAATATAATATATATAATATAATAATATAATATATATAATATAATCAATATGTCTACTATATTACGCTTCAGAACAAGGGTTATTTAATTGACGTGGAAATCACGGCTAAGATAAGTTAAGCATGTTGGAGAAAATGCCTAAACGACTAGGAATTATAGTCGGGAAGTAACTCTCGAAACTAAGTTGGTTAGTGGTTTGGTCTGTATTTTTGGTGAAAGAGTTTCCATTGTGTTGAGGCTCTTAATCTATTAGCTACAGAAGCTACGTTCGTTTGCCGAAGATATCTAATGACAATAGATGTAGGCTACCATTAGGGTATGCCGAAGAGGTGGCCCCTTAAATCGGATTCACTTGATATGCGTTCAATGAGAACCAATTTCTATTGGCCCGAATCGAACTAATGAACGTGGAAGACGTAGAAAACGTCACAATGAACATTCTGCACGAACGCTTTAAACGCTCGTGTAATTTGACCCCGTTAGACTTTTTTCTTATGGGTTTTCTGAAGTCGCATATTTATCTCATTTTTCGACCGATATAATGAAAATCTACATAACCCATGCCATTGCAAAATTCAGCCGGTTCTATGTGGCAGGATCGTTAGACCTCTTTAATCCATGCCATGTTGCGATGCCACTGTGGACATTTGAACGATGTCATATTCCATACATAATGCCGTATATGAGCATTTCAAAAAAATCAGCACGAAGTTTCAAAGCAAATAAGTATTATTAACGGTAATAGTCGTGTTAAGTTTAATCCACATTTTTTTGAGAAATTACAATTTTACCAATACCATTATATGAGAATTATTTTTGGACCTATTCGGCCCTATCGTGGTATCCGTTCGGAGGGTAATTTAATACGCAACGCAAATCGAGTCGGAAACTGAATTTACGTTCATAGTATCCGTTTTCCGAAGGTGCATCAACCCATTCATTTAACATAAGCAAAAATCAGCAACCTGTTGGTGAAATTCCGAACTACCTACGTCGGGTTTCTCATGAATCAACTAAGCGCTCTTATTATTTGGTGCTTGTTTCTTCATTTGAATTTTGCCTTAAATACTAGTTTTCGACAAAAAATCAACAAAAACTTAAATCAAAGTATTTTATTGTTTACGTTCAGTTAAAAATATTTCCGCAACGAAAACCATCGGAGAGAAATTGACGTGTGGCTGTCAAAAACAGATGCCGATGTGCGTTACGCTTTGTCGGAGAAATGTTGCGAACAACTCATCGGAACGATTACCATGAAGCAAAACTCTCCGATTCGTATAAAATCGGAGAATTTTTCTTTTGGAACGAATACCATGATTTGAGCTAAATCCGTCTAGCCATTAAGTCCCTGCTGCGCGCACATTCCGACATTAAAAAAAATGTTATAAATACAAATTTGACTATACTTACTTATTGTCTTCAATCGAAAATGTCTCCGACGAACCATGTGATGCAACTGATGTACCTGCAAGCGAACTTCGAATTGAATGCGAGTCCTCTGGCACGTTTAGAGTAACTAAAATGTTTGTTTTGTTGTTAATTTATGATTTGTTTTTTATTTCCAATGGGTGAAACAAATAAAAAGAAACAATAATAATAATAAATATTTTTTTTAGAATAATATGAACTTCTTTTTATTAGAAACAAAATAGTTAATAATGTGTAGGTACTACTTTTTTTCTTTTGTAAATGCATTAAGTCAAATAATATATTTGTATTTAAAAAAAAACAACAAATAACAAGCATCTGTTGAAAAACTACTTATATTTCGTTTTCTTCTTTCTTCAAAAAGTGGTGGTACAAAAATGTATAGATAATACAAATATTTCTCATTTAAGTAACTACAATAAGTTAATTTGATTTTCTAAATTTATTTCAAAAACAAAAAAAAATTATAACTAGGACATGCTAAACAAAAAAAATTCAAACGATTAACTTATTTGGCAATTATACATAAATTGGAGATGCATTGTATATCATTTCTACATTAAACATGCAAATTAGAATAGTTTAACAATTATAAATTCTTTGTGTTATGTAACAAGAAAATAATTAATTTTAAATAAAGGAAAATTAATCGTATGAGATAAAAATAATGAAACTAGAAGTAGGAGTAAACATACTAAAAACAAAAAAAAAATGTTATAACATTTGCTGTTCCTGTATGGCCAATAAATTGCCACAGGTTTAAGAAAATTTGAGTAAATTTCAGTTGTTTTCAATTGCTTGCTTTTCAATTCGATATTGTATGTACAATAATTGATTTGGAATGTAATCTTATACATATTTCGCTATTAAAGTCGAGTATTTTCTTCACTCTCTTCGCCTTCACTTTCGGAGCCCAATTTGTTGGCGATTGTAAATCCATTACCGTTGCTATACAAAGAGTAACTGCTGACAGCGGGAGATGTTGCTAAGCTTGTGCTACTTTGATATGTTTTCATTGAAAATGCATCACCTTTTCGAACCAGAGGTTTGTATATATATAAAAAGAACAAATGAAATCCAAAAATAAATAAAATATTCATTCAGTAAAAGGTAAAAGCACAAAACCGTTATAACTAGTTCAGTATGAAATCCACATAAGCCATATAACCCATTTCCAAATTATAATTAATTAATTTAAGTCCATTAAATACTTATCACATTTAAATGTTAAATTTAGATCTCTGAACCTTTTCACGATACACCAGATAAAGTTTGGGGGGGGGATCTATTTTACTTCGTTAAAATGTTTTTAGATTTTTTGTTTACTATGGATAGTGGTTTTTGAAGTAATAATAAGTAAACTCTCAAATTTCTTTAGGTGGGAGTAAATTTTTTTAAAGAGAGAAAACTTACGTACAATTAAATACGGGAAAATTGTAAAATTATTCATTTCGCTTGACATTTAAAGAAACGAGTGGTGGGTGCACGACTGGGTCGTACGCAACTTTCTCTTTCACAGCGAGTTGGGCGTTAGATCAAATAGAAAGTACGCATTTTGATTATTGATGCTAAAAATGATATAAAAAATGTCGAAATATGAACGTTTACGCCGAAATTTGAAGGAATCGGTGTCTATGTGAATAATAATGATTTTCCGTTATTAGCCAAAACTTAAAATTCCGTTTAGTGATAGTTGGGCTAAAACAAATTAAGTGGAATTGTTTCAAACTATAATAGTAGTATATATATTAAATTTCATTCAATTTGACATAGCAGTTTGCGAGAAATTAACTATTTTCTTTATATGGCCTAAATGACAAAATACGTTATATGGATTTTCTCGCAAAAACTGGGTATGCAGTTTTGTTGGAACTAATATGCTTATAACATATATAAAGTTTAATCAAAATCGTTAGAGCCGTTTTCGAGAAAATTGAGGTTATGTGTAATTTTTGTATGGCAGGTACCGTTATTAACATGGCTAAAAGCAAACAAAAAAAATGGCCTAGAATTATGACCAAAACAAACTTGGGTACGAAGTTTGAAGAAAATCGGTCAAGCCGTTTAGGCTGTGGAGACCATTACGGACAGACGGACCGACGGACCGACGGACGGAATTCCAAAAAAACACTTTTTTGGGCTCCGCTATCATCGTAATGTTAGAATCAATCAAAATCTCGAGGTCGAAAATTTTCACGAAAACAATATCTTTCTCTTTGTAAGAGAAAGTTTAAAATAACATAAAACATAATAGGGGTATTCATGCAACGTCGGAATGTCATCAACGTTGGCCGTGTTCCGGATTTCAGATTTCAACTGAAAATAAGGCTAGGGAACGTGGAATGCAAAATCTTACTGAATATGGCAACTCATATTTTGTAATTTCATTTTTCCATATTTATAGATTTCTATTAACTTTTATCTATTCAGAATAATTATTCTTTATCAGATATATAAAAAATAACTTAAATAAACCTATAGTGGTAAATGAACCTTACAAAATTTGTATGGGAAATCTTTTACACAATATCGGAAATTTCGCACACGAATTAGGTGTGTAAACTGAGATGGTAAACGTTGTAAACTTTTGAAATGCTATTTTAACATTTAATCAGTCCCTTTCACATATCAAACAACTGGAAAAAGAGATCGAGAACTAAAATAGAGAACAAGAGAAAAAAGTCTATTAATAAAATGAGAACGGGGCGTTCATGAAACGTCGTCGTCGTAAGCTTACATGAATTCCTTAATGTAAAAACAAACAACTTGTCACAATCAGATACCAACTATCAGTTTACTGAATTTCAACAACAGAAATTCTGCAGTAAATCTGTTTACATATTTTTTATTGAGGGACAGGCTTGCCAGATAATAATAAAAAAAAATATTATCTAAAAAAAATGATTTTTTTTTCATATTTTAGAGAATGCTTTAATTTGTTTACACACAGCACAATATTTAGAAGCAAGTGTGAGAATATTTTTAAACTGGGGTCGAATTACCACATCAGTTATCGAGTCATACGTGACTGATAAATGTTGATTTGGTATGATCGCATTAGAGATTCGAGTATCGAATTTTGGTTTTCTTTCATCAGTGATCGACTATATTTTCATACGGTATGGTTTGTGATGTATTCTTTTTTGTGAAAAAAGTAGATATTTTTATTTTGTTATTTTAAGTTAGGTCATTATAAACAAGAATGCACTCTTATTCACTCTGAACCTTTCAATAAAACTGTAATAAGTTTACGTTATGATATATATTTCAAAAAAAACTAAATTACACTGAGTTCTGTAAAGATAAAGGATTGCTTTTATCTCTAAACCTTTTCTTTCAATAAGAATTTTAAAATATACCAATTTATTTTCAAAACATTCACAGAAAAACAGTACATTTGACATTTCTCTTCATGGCTGAGAAATGTCAGAATTGTGCTAGTACAATTGGTACAATCTTAAATGTGCACTCGATACGTGACCATTCGTATGTGATCATCCCAATGTAGTTACTCAATCATTCGATTTCGTATGAAAACCACTCACTCGATAACTGATGTAGTAATTTGACCCCTGATTAGCGTTGAGAAAACGGCTAGGAACAAGAAGAAGTGTCAAAATCCTGTCAGATCTATTTAAGGAACAAAAGAACTCTCTAATAGTTAAGGAAATGAGTAAAGAAACTGAAGTAAAAATTCCTAATAATTACTAATAACCTTGATATTAAAGATGTTATCGAATCAACAAACTACGAAACAAAATGAGAAAAGTGTATCCAATGATGGTGTAGTAGAAATAACGAAAGGCATATTCAATTTTATAAAATTGGTTTTGTAATACGAAAACGTTTACTGTGATCGAATAAACTTGTTACCAAATTGGGGTATTTTTCCGAATATATGTTTAAGTCAGCTTTGTCCAGATTTCAAAATGCTATTAATCATTCTGCTAGCTCAATGTCAATCCCATGAAGATGTAGGATTACAATCGAACCAATTTCGCGTACAGAACAGCACCTACTGTCGAGGTCATCCGAACTCTTTTGCAGCGGGACTTCGATAAGATCCAGAGATATTGTGATGACTGGAAGTTGAAAATCAACTTTCAGAAATTGGAAACTATCCTGTTTAGGACACCGTTGTCTAAGGCCTCTAGGGATACGAGAAAGAACTGGCGCAAGCTGGTGATCGTTGGACCAAACGGACATCCACTGGCGAGCAAAAGTGTAGTAAAGTACCTTGGCATCTGGCTGGATCAGTATCTATATTTCGGAAGACATGTAGATGCTGCTCTGGCGAGAGCTAGGGGAGCATTTGCCCTGACAAGACGATTGTTTTTGGCAGCAGGGTGAAGGTGATTTGCTACATGTCTCTTATCAGACCGATGATTGCCTATGGGTGCCCGGTGTGGTTCAACGTTGCCCCATCTCAAATGGAAAAGATACGGGTGTTTGAGAGGCAGTGTTTGAGAAGCTGTCTTGGTCTTCACAGAACACCAGTATTGACTACACAAAATATTATTCCAACCAGGTCCTATACAACGGGGCCAACATAAACAGGATAGACAATTTTCTGGTGAAACTCATTCGGTTTCACGCGGCAAGAGCGGTGACCTCGAGCAATAGTCTCATCTTTGGGGCCTTCTACCCCAATGATGAATATTTTGAAAGTGCGCGTTTAAGCGGCTTTATTCCGCCTGAAGCTTTCCTATTTTTGGATAGTCGAGGGCTGATACAGGACAGATCGGCGGTTCCGCTAATCTACCACGTCTTCCGACGAACTGTGGATAGGCGGCTCCTGTACGACCGAGACGTAGTCGCTCAGGGCGGAGGAGAGCGCCTGCGGTTCAGCAGGAGTGTGTCCGATTGGGACCGTCGGAGTAGGTGGCAACAGGAGAACCTGTTGTGGTGGCTACAAGACTAGTTATAAATAGTTGACTTTTAAAGTGAAAAATGGCCGACTTACGTAAGTCTAAGGTTTTAAGGTTAAGTTAGGTAAAACAATTTACCACTGTCAACGTGGTTAAAGAATTTTATCCCCAACCAATTCCAAATATTAAACGTGGATCCAGTTATGGTTTGGTTTGGGTTTATTTTTCTAAAAAAAAGCCAGCCAGACGTCGGACGCAGTAGAGGAAGACCTCGCCTTAAGTGGCGCGCACAAGTAGAAACCGACCTCAACCAACTTGGAGTGCGCAACTGGAGGCAGTTAGCTAAGGACCGGGCTAATTGGAGAGTCATGTTGGTTGACACCCAGGTTCATCCCGGACTGTAGCGCCACTTAAGTAAGTAGGTAAGTAAGTAAGAACGTACAGAATGAAAAACCAAACCTTTCTAAGATCAAAGTATAATGTTTTTGGATCCATTGTTGCGCATTATGATTTATGAAAATGTGAAAAATGTGTCGTACAAATTTTATATCAATGCTTGAAGCCTTCAATTCTAATATGTACGAACCATACTTACCATACTTGATTGAAGATCATACATAATTGAAATCATTCATGCAAAGGACCAAGCCCACCGAGCAACCGCAACCGAAACTTTGTTTTTTTTTTATACTGCTAATTACGTGTTTTCCGTATTTTACTTTTTCATTTTGCAGTTTTACATTTCTTCGTACCGAAACGTACAACTTTTGTTTCTTGCGTTGTAAGTTCTGTTTGCCGAAGTTTGTACCCCTCACTTGCCTCATGTTTTTTTATATATTCAGAAATGTTGCGGATTTTGAGAATAATTTATTGTAATTTTGAGTTCTTTTTGTGGAAAAACAAAAAAAATACATTGCGTTATAAAAAAATGGAAATATATTTATATGTGTATATCTCTATAGAACGAAATCATAGGGCATGATTTTTGACGGTATATCAAAAGAAAAATATTGTAACTAGGTAACAAAATAATGACTGCTTTTTATAAATAGACGTTATATTCTCCTAGGTTGATTGGGGTAGGGTATACAAATGATTTTTGTGGGAAGACGCAACCAAAAAGTGGGCATTGGTTAAAATTTTCATATTAATTTTATTAAAGTTTTTTTTTTGGATATTTGAAAATTCGACCGAAAATAGTCTTTATTGAAAACGCCCCAAAAAGTGGGCAAGATAGCGGGACGGCCGAAAGAAGCGAAGCTTTTTCGTATTGGCCGGTGTGACGTTAACGCTAACGGTACGGTGACGGTCACGATTTCACTTTTTTCTCGGTTCACCCATCTTCCAAGTGCGCCATGGAGGGGGAAGTTAATGTTACGGTGACGATCACGATTTCACTCCCGATTCCACTACTTTAAGGTATATCTAGCTAATTTTCTTCTCTATGTTACAAAACAAATATACGCCTAAGAGATAGGGTATAAATACAAATATGTGAATCTTATCCACAGAAGCTCAAGGAGAATAGTAGAATTCTTATTCTTTGTATAGTTAATTTGCGAGTCTGATAATTATGTTTAATCATTGGTCTGTAGGGAATACATATTTGAAACTACTGAATTGAGACTCACAGCAAAGTTGTTCATGGTACTTTTATATTGAGGGATGTTTGTCTGACTTTCTTCAAAAGTGTGGATCAGTGAAAACAAACATCACTTCTAAACAAATCGACACTGATTCTCAGAGAATAGATGCTCTCACAAATGTTTCTTTTGTACTAGTAAAATATGGAAGAATGCGACCACTATTTAATGTAAAAAAATACACTTTTGGACGTTTCCATTGAAGCGTGAATACCTATATTGTATTCATGAAAAAAGCTGCCATCCAGCCATGTTAGTCAATAATTTTACGCAAATATTAGCTTTCTTTACTAGAGCTGGTTTATTTTATTAAAGCCGAAATGCTTTCATATGTTTTAAGTGGTCTTTTAATTAGGACGCCAACATCCGTTAAATTTGTTCAGTAGTTTAAGGCAATTTAGCATGGAACAACGTTTGGAAATCACAAAAAGTTGCATCAAATATTTACGTGATTTTCATCCTCGCCACAACTGTCCTGACGAGTCGAACATTCAATTGTTGGCCAAATTCTAATCTACGATAAAACATCAGCAAATACACGAACGTTTATTCGACTTCTACTTAAAATATAGTTGCTGTCGTAAACAAGAATTTGATGTTTTACGATCTTAACTTCACAATGATAAATATTCGCTGATTGGACCGTAAAGCAATTTCAAGTTAACCCCAATTGCACAAAAAATTATCATTAGCAACGAGGACCCGTGTGTATTTAAGTGTAAACAACCACATTGGCGGATTTGGGACGATAGATCTCCATACAAGAAAGTCACCATTGCTGCAATATTTCAAAATAAAACTTGAATTGCCATAATCGCCAACGGCGGGTGGTACTAATCGATGAAATGCAACTTCTTATGGCCGAATCGGGATGATACAGGTACAGAAAATTGTAGTTTCAACATGACGGCGCTACGTGCCTCACATCGCTTGCAATGAACGACATTCTGCGCAAGGGATTTGAGGACATAGTTATCTCACTCGTCGGCTGCGTGAATTTATCATCGAGATTGTACGATTTAACGCTTCTTACCTTGGCGCTAACTGCAAATATGTCAAATTAGATCTTTAGAACACGTGGCGCCATTTAAACGAAAGATATTGTTTTATTTGAGCAGGAAAAACCGATCATTTCACTAATAATTTTACAAATTTAAGCATATTACAATATTATTTGTAAAAACAAAATCAAATAATATTTTGTTTAAAAAATTGATGACAACAAATAAATGAGTTTTTGTGGACCGATAATGTAGTCCATCCGCCGTTTTCAATTATGAATTTCACTTGTCGATTGCACCACTGCGGATCGGATCAAATATTGCTCATGACTTCTAACGGACTTATTTTAGACATAATTGTGTTTGCTCAAAATGCGAAAAAGGGTTAGCGATCCGAAATTTCTTACCCATTCCAACGTCACATAGTAATGCTTCTTAAAATTGAAACAATTTATTTCAAATTTGTATATATTGAACACATATAAAATAAATATGTACATACTTTAATTTACATTAAATTATAAATTAAGACGCTAAATTGATGACGAGTATTTCCATTTCATGTGTATGTACTATAAAAATAACAGCTTCATAATATCGTCTTTAATACTTAAAATAAATATCAAAAAACGTTCTTATAATGAATGCAATATAACTCTCATATGCTTATCTCTAGTATGTTGTACAATGTGTATATAAATTAAAAATCAAAAATAAATACGAGACGGTGATAATAGGCGATTTTCAATCGAATTAATATTCGACTGGGTACAATTTAATTGGCTGGGTGTTACAATGTAACTCATACAAGTGGCAATTTAAATACATATATTTTCATCACATTCAATTTCTTTGCATCGGGTGACTCCATAAGATGTTCCCTGCCGCAGATTTTGGCACTTTCTTACTTTTGGCAGGTGAAATCATGGTTCGTTTAAAAAGAACTTTCAAAAAGTTCAACGGTTGTTTTGTACTGATTACAGTAGTGTTACTCAGACTTCTTTCAAGTTGCTTTGACCACTTGGTTTTGTTGGAGAATGCTGTGTAACTTCTGGAAGGACAGGCATTTCTATTTTTAACTCACGAGTCATCAAGAGTTCAGATGGAGAAATTAAAGTTCCTCTTGCAGAAGCCCTGTATAATAGAAAACGAATGCAAAAATCAGCATTTGTGCATCTTAATTTAATAATGGATAAAGTTAGTCAGTAATGTCGATTGGTCGAATGTCTATCGATAAGTTATTTCAATATTATTATCAAATTATTGAATTGAAAACATGTTTAGAGACTATATTAACCAGTTCTTATTTGATGAGGAGTATATCAGAAAATCATATGAGTTTTGGACATGGTTTTGCAGGAGGCCCATGTAATTGACAGTT
This sequence comes from Rhingia campestris, assembly GCA_932526625.1. Classification (NCBI taxonomy): domain Eukaryota; kingdom Metazoa; phylum Arthropoda; class Insecta; order Diptera; family Syrphidae; genus Rhingia; species Rhingia campestris. The sequence goes on along the minus strand of OW052182.1, from coordinate 148,160,997 downwards.
TAAATTTGTGTTACATGTTAGCTTAGGTATAAAATAGGCATAGACAACGTCATGAAGGCGACAATTCGTATTGAGAACAAAAATGCCAAAATAAGCTAATCAGGTAACCAAGGAACAAAATTACATTATTTAAGTCGGTCATGCGAAAGAGTCTTTCATTAGCGACATGAAAACTTCAAACTTCAAACTCCCTGACACCGATAACCGGACTGTCAATGTCAAAATCATCATCAAAATCAACATTTTCATAATGGTACACGAAGGAACAACGTTTACAAATATTTAAAATTTACTACCGAGTCGATGGTCGCAACTTTAAATGCGTTAAGGCCATTTTCGGCCGCAGTTCTCATCCCAGAAGACAAGAAATCCATAGTATAGTGAAAAAAATGAGTCAAAATATCTCAGCGATAAAGCGCATTTTTGGTTAAACTAAGCTAAAGCTAAATATGAGTTACTGGACAGATAAGAACCCTCATGTGGTTGCGTCATTGAGTCGTTTTTCTTTTCATCGATGAAAATGACCGTCACCTTACGGTAAATGATATTCGCTACAGAGACATGTTGGACCATTATTTCTGTAAGCAATTGCATGAATTGGACATCAGTGATATGTGGTTCCAACAAGATGGTGCCATAAGCCACACTGCGGTAGCAACAATCCAGATATTGAAGTCTCAGTTCGGTGAACGTGTTATCTCGAGAAACAGACCCGTCGAGTGGCCGCCGAGATTGTGTGATAAACGCCTCTAGACTTTTTTTTATGGGCCTTCATTAAATCGTTGGACACTTAGGTATAGTCATCGACATGTAAAAGTTTGTGCAAAGGTTATATAAATGATAGATAACACAAATAATGCTTACAGCGAAACTATAATTTTCAAACTTCTGCTGTTACTGGTCTTTTATCTCTTGTGCATTTTGGCTATTTTTAAAAGTAGTTAGCAACAATTTAAAGACTTATCGCTTCCCTTACTCCGTTTTATCAGATAAATTATTAGTTACAACAGAAAAAGAAACAGTCAAATGTTTTCCAACTTGAACTCTAAAAAAAGTGGTGCCTCTAACTATGCAGCACACACATTCGCTTATAACTGATGCCAAATTTTGAATTTGGAATATACAAACAAATTTGCAAAATGTTGTATATGGAATGATCAACAGGTTTTCTCGAATAGCGCAAAAATTCCTAAAGTCCAACATATTTTAATAAAAAGGATACAAATTGATGCCTAAAGACTGCCTTTATTATTCATTCTACCAAGTTACCACCACCAGATTAAAACCAAAAGGAATTCTTAGAAAAGAATTGATATAATAGTAATCGAATTCGAAACCTTCGACCTGCTGAATTATGTAACCCATTTTATAAGCAACTACGATGGAACATCATGGAGGATAGAAACTGCTAACTTGAATATTTCCATGAAATTCTATCTAGATAGGCACAAGGCTGTATTCTCTCCTGGCCCAATACAAAAATTAGTAATATTAAATAGGAAAAAGTAAGGAATTTCACAACAAAACAGATGCAAACTAATCAGTCAATAACCAAAACTTTGCAAAAGATTATACAGTGGTGTACAAAGGACGTTTTCTCAAATAGACCTCTTCACAATAAAAATACAAGTTCATAGTTCGCACGGTTCGGCAAATCAAAATAAGGACATACAGAGGAATCTTTTAGGCGTCACTGTTGTTTGAGAAAAACACTACATGTGCCTTTTAGACTGAGTTACCATTTCATACCAGCCCAACCCATTCCTTTCTATAAGACACGAGTAAAATCAACCTTTAAATAATTTTCTCATGATTGAAGACCGGTGCCAACAAAGAAAAAATAATAAGAACAGCGCGCAATTGAGGATATAGAGAGGAACCAGGAACGATTTTCGCAAGTTTTACCAAAGTGTTAAGCCAAGGATGCAAGGCTCGAACAGAATCCTGTCAAGATGAAAAAGAAAATATCGTAGTTGAGATACAGTCGATGCTGAGGATATGGAAAAACCACTTCTGAAGACTGTTAAACGGCGATGACGAACAACATTCTGCTGCCAGGCAGAATGAACCATTCAATATTGGGGACGACAGCGAAAACTACCAACCACCCGACCTAATTGAAATGAGGATAGGAATATCTAAACTCAAGCTTAATAAGTCAGTCGGAAATGACGGCCTTCCACTGAGCTTTATAAAGCCGGCGGTGATGACTTGGTAAGTAACACCCACCAACTTATAACCCAAATCTAGTCGGATGAAAGTATGTCTAAAGAATGGAACCTCAGCACCGTTTGCCCGATTTACAAAAAGGGAAATAATCTTAACTGAAGCAACTATATAGACATTAGTCTCCTCAACATCGCATACAATATCCTATCTGCCGTAATATGTGAACGCCTGAAACCGTTTACCAAGAACCTGATCGGCCCTTATCTGTGTGGTTTTAGGCCAGGAAAGTCCACAACTGATCAAATCTTCACGCTTCGGCAGATAGAAAAAGTCCAAGAAGTCCAAATCGATACCCACCTCCTATTCCTCGATTTTAAAGCAGCATACTGCAGCATTAATAGAGACGAACTATATAGAGCCATGTCTAGTTTTGGTATACCGCCCAAACTGGTTCGTCTGTGCAGGATGACGATTAAGAATTCTCGCTGCTTGATCAGGGTCAGAAACGACCTCACCGACACATTCGATACCAACAAATTATTTAGATAAGGCGATGCAATGTCATGTGACTTCTTTAAATTGATTCTTGAGAGGATTGTGCAAAACTCCCGAGACAACACCAATCAAAATCAATCTCAGTACAGCAGAGTATTTATATAAATATGCAATCTCCAATAGATTAAGTGCAGAAAAAACATCTTAATTCGTCTCCCTCGAAGATTACCACGAAGATTACTGTGCGCTTTTTCAATTTCGCTACAATTTTTCAACTTGTCCGGAACTGACCAGAAACATAATGTCAGTTCTCGTTTATGAAGTCAAATCCGGTATGGATTCTAGTACTTAGGTCTCTGCGTAGATGGATAATGATTTGTAATTTAATTTGGCATAGCACTGGTTTGTATCTGTCTGTATGCACAGCAAAGCTACTCTTAAGACCTTTAGCGCTTTGAATGCAGACAAAATGAGGTTTGGAGCTTTGAGACGATATAACTCATGGAACCTTGTATTCATCCCATGCAATCGTATAATGCATATTTCTCAGGGGCAAGCTTTATGAACATGGGACTCTGATTGACTCCGAATATTTTCGCTAACATAGCCAGTGGTGGCATGTCTCTCTAGAATCCATTATGTTTAAACAATTATGTACCGGAATCAGTCATTCTTCCCATTACTTTTTGTCACAATCACCTAAACGTTTTAGAGTTAAGCAATGACAAAATCTACGACGTTTTTGAAGGGGGCACTGAAACATCTTAAAAAATAAATCACAGAAACTACAAAGGCAGGTTAGAGAAATCAAATATTACTCAGTTTCCCATAATTCATGCAAAATGTAAATGGCGCCACGTGTTATGTTGAAACCACATGTTGGTCACATCCATATATTGTAATTTAGGAACTAAAAACTGTGTATCATGTCACAATAACGAACACCATTAATTGTTACTGCCTGGCCAGCCACCATTTCGACGCAGAATGGTACATTATTTTTAAAATAGTGCTCAACAATGAAAATGCGTTGGTTTTCATATAACACACTGCTTTTAGAAACCCCGAACTGTCAGCTGTCACATTGTTATCTTTTTTTCCGTTGGCAACACTGTACTATTAAATGGCCGAAAATTCAAATTTTGCGTGAAGTATGGAACACCCTTTACACCAGTAACATTGAAAATAATTATATTTCATAAAAAATGTGTAAAAATTAACGGTATATACAAATAACAAGGTTGAGCAATGACAATACCAACAAAAACATAAATTAACATATAATGAGAAGCAACTATGAAAATACAATTAAAGTGTACGTGTACTTTTGCTTTAAAAGATATGAAGTAGTACGTTTCCATCGAGTCGAAATGCGTCATTTCAGGGAAATTCGTGATTTCAGCCGAAATGCATACAATTTCACATTCCAGAAAGTTTGGCTGAAACTCAATTTACAGTCAACTAAAAAATTCAACTAAATTTTACCCGATAAATAAAATTATGTCTCTAGGTTACTAGGTTACAAATACAATATTTAGTCAAAACCGAAACAAAAAAATGCAAACAGTGCAATGAAAATTTTGCTTGACCGTTGGAATTCGTTTTTTTTGACGAATTAAATCCGAATTGTTACTAAACTTCTACCAAACCCATCATTTCCTTCCTGTTTTTATTTGGCTCTGATCTGAGCTTCCACACGATACACACAATAACCCTTCACCACTCCAACCATCAACCCATTACCAAATATCCTTCTTCATGGCAAAACTTCCCTACCCACTCGACCGTCGTCCAGGACCCACCATATTACTCTGCTATTTATCAATATAATAATCTACTCACGAAAATACTCATCTCGTCGACTGTTTTCCGTACCTACCCAACCTTTTTCCAATTTCGATCTTTTTTCTCACTCGACCTTATCCAAAATAAAATCTTAGGCCTCTTCATTGTTCATATATAGATATCTATCATCAGTCATTCTTAAAATAAAGTCCTTTAAACAATCATATACGAGGTAAATCAGTAAAATGCAAATAATAAACATTCGCCGATTTTCATGACATAAAAGGAGTATTCACATGTGTAGTGAAAAGTTTAACCACTTGCTAACGTGATAGTTAAGGCAAATTCCTTGCGACATTGAAATTCTGAACAACCATATGCGAACTGTTAAAACCCCACATGGAGGTGATTCTAAATCTGTCTTTGGAAATATACATGCAGGAATCAGCTGGTAAAAGTACCATAAGGATCGGTCTAATAAAATGAGACGTCTGAACTATAAAGTTCTCAGAGAAATAATACTTAGATCAATCACAGCTGTATATTCCATGCCAATCTCAGCATGCATGAATTTAATACCGGTCAGCAATATCTGCTACTGAATTAAAACCCAGTCTAGTTGTCCGCTTTCGCGAAGAGTCAAATATCATGATCAGCAACTAAACGGTAAATCCACCGCTTTGCATCTCAGTGGAGTACAGAATACACACGAATGCCAATAACAGGTTTGAAACACAACGAAATCTTTGGCTAGAATATTACAAGAACAAGAGCTCCTAGAGTGACCAAGATATACAATAACTTTCCAAAGTCACAGTTACTTCTCTTTACAGATTTCTGAGGTGATCGAGGCGGCTGGCTGGTGGCTAAACTCCACTAAAGGGTATTACAATGAGACCACAATGACCTTACTATGGCGGAGTAGGTGACACTCTACTTCACCGACCCATTAATCGAACCATAAGCATATATGGTCTTGCGTTGTCCAATAGACTTATTACATAGGTATATAACATTATTATGTTTATTTCAACTTTTTGTTGGGGGTTGTGCTACAATTCAACACCTATCACTTGGGGACCAAAACTAGGTAGGGGCAAGGTCCTCAATCAAAAAATAACTTGCTAACAGCAACGGAAGAATTCCCAAGATGGAGTCAACAGTGCCGTCTACAGTTTCAGTTAGTATGGACGGAGTTAACTACCTATTTGACCTGTTTCGACATATTCATCTAGGAATCTCAAGAGTAGGCCCCTTAAACAGAAACGATGGCGGATAAGTCGAAAGGCCAACGACAACGCTCAATCCCGCAGCGGATACTGGTGTCACAAGATCATGGGACCCTTCCAATGGTATCAAATAAATTTGAACTGTCCCTAAAGGGGTTGTGTCGTCAGGGTAACTTCCTTACCCCGTAAAAAATACCTGAGCATATTAGGAAGCGGATTCGTTGTGGGGAGCCGACTAAGGTCAAGAGTAATCGCTTTAATCGGGCGTATAAACGGTTTATATATTGTGACCAGTTAAGAGTCGGTGAAATATTTCTTACAACGATAAAGGAAACCTACATAATTCGCTGCGTTTTTAGCGACTTGGAATATGTGGTTGTTCCAACATAAGTCCTTACTAACACCAAAGAGTATACAACTATAGTTAGTTAGTTAGATTGGGTGTTCGTACAAGACGAAACACAATTAGCGCTGGAGTGCGCCGTTTTGATGCCAAATACTCGTGCGGTTAAATGTTATATCTTGTTGTTAGTTGGCGTGTACTAAATCCAACCAGTGACATTAAGGTAGGCGATCAGTTCTTTGATGTGTTTATCAGAGAGGTCGCGGATATTGTCAAAGAAAGGTTTGCCTAGAGTTCGTTGTCTTGCTCTTGACAGAGCCGGGCATTTGCACAGAAAGTGAGTTAAAGTTTCCTTTTCCCCCACCTCCTTGCAACTGCGACAGTTGGTGTTGTGGAGTATACCCATTCTAACAGCATGGTCACCGATGGGCCAGTGTCCAGTGGTAATTGCTATCACCCTGGAGACTTCCTTACGGGATCTGCTTAAGAGGTCGCGTGTTTTTGTCTTGTTGTAGCGAGGCCACATATCTCTTGAAATGGCGCCCCACTGAGGTTTCGCCACCTATGTTCAGCTGTTTTAAGAGAGTGTGTGTTGATATTATTCATGATAGTTTTTAAAGGAGTGAGAATGCCGATTGCACGTGAGCTAGGAAGGGACGAGCCCAACCTGGCTAGGGCATCAGCCTGTTCATTTCCATCTATGTCACTGTGGCCTAGAACCCATATGAGAGTGATATTGTACCGACTCCCAATGGAGTCCAGTTCGTTCTGGCATTGAAGTACTAGTTTTGATGACGTCGATACCGAGATAATCGCCTTAATAGCGGCTTGACTGTCGACAAAAATAGCGATATTTTGCTTGGAAGTACTATCGTGTCTAATCGCGTGACAAGCCTCCCTAATAGCCAACAATTCCGCCTGAAATACGCTGGAGGAATCAGGGAGGCGAAACGATTTTTTTTATTTTTAGTGTGTCCGAGTAGACACCTGCGCCCACTCCACAGTCCATTTTCGAGCCGTCGGTGTATATAAGTGTGTCAAAATCTTTTTCAACCACTGCGTTTTTCCAATCCTCTCTAGTTGGAAAGCCAGCGGTGAAGTGTTTGTGGAAGGTCAGTTTGGGTATCATGTAGTCGGTATGATGGTCAGCTAGACCTGATGGCATTGAATCTAGGATATTGCTGTGCCCATAGGGCTTATTGAACCAGCAGCCAGATTCTCTGAGCCTGACTGCACTGCACATTGCAATGTCTTTGATATGGATATCTAGAGGGAGAAATTTACAACTATAGAGTACAACTATAAATGTTGTAGCTGTTTTAGACGCGGTCGGTAAGTGCGAAGGGGAATTTTCGTCGTTGTATGCATCGGCTATGCTGTTGCTTGATTCTGGCATACCAATGTGCACACTGGGGTATCAATATCAGTACCCCTCATAGTAAATTTTCGTTGTATGAGATGTGCACTCTTGTAAGTTGTATACTCTTTGCTAACACACATACCTAGCATTTGAAGATTTTCGGTTTCTTCGACGTAAGTGACACTCATGGATAATGTCTGTAGATTTTGGTTTGGCTTTAACGACAGAAGACAGCATTGTGTTTTTTTTTTTTTTAATTTTAAACCTTTCTCTGTTGGATTAACCACATTTGACAATGATGTCAAGGTCTGAATTCAATGAGCTTAATATATTTTGTGATTGTTAGTCGACGTTCGACGATGAAGAATGTGGACCTGAATGAATTGGATTAGAAGTTGCAGACAGGAGATCATTTATAAAAATGAGAAAGAGATGGAGACAAAACTGAGCCTTGATGTACACCAGCATTTATTTGGTGAATAGCAGACATCAAACTGTATAAAACAACTTGAATTGAACATTTTGAAAGATAATTTTTAATCCATAGAAGAAGCTTTTCATCGATTCCAAGCGCACGCATTTTCCAAAAGGGCTTGATGCCAAACCCTGTCAAATGAATTTGAAATATCAAGTGCAACAATCTTCCTTTCTCCACCATAGTGGATTGATTGGTTCCACTTTTCAATGAGATATGACATCAAATTACCATTACCCCTGTTGCTGCCATACTGCCGGTCATTGGGAACTTGGAAAATTCAATGCGAAAATCGGTTAGGATCACATCTTCGGCGGGTAAGTTGGAAACGACAACAGATAATTACTTTCGACTAACAGAATGTGGTTAGTGCGTTGGACTACTAAGCGCGGGGTCCCTGGCTTAAGTCTCGAAAGTGGCAATACCGAAGTTATTTCCCTGCTTCATTTCTTGCGAAAGAGGTACACCATGGTACACACCAGAGATCTGCACCGATACACCGCACTCTCCAATACATCGCATGTATACTCGGTTTTTAAATGACTCAGTCTCAAAAATATCGCAAACAAAAACTATCGCCACCGCATTGACTCAAAACACGAACGCTATTGCGGTGTTACACACTCCCTCTTACCCATATACTATGTATAAGTAACTCTTCATTATGTCAAAGCGGTGTTTTCGTAAAATAAGCGTGAGTATTTATTTGACACAGAAATAAGCGATACATGTGTTAACCGCCATCGCAGTACAATGATTGCTCTTCGTAAGGCTCTATTGTTATAACGTATAATAACTAATTTTGTTCATTTAAAATGATTTATGTTTCATTCAAAATAAAAAGTAAAACAAAATTAAAATACCTTTTATTTTGCATTTGGTAGAATATTCCAAGAATTAATTGCGGTGTTTGCAGAAACACCGCAAATACCACAATTAACACCGCGGCGAGCCAGCAGCATTCAGACGCGGTGGTGCTCAATACATATATAACACTCGAGTATGCGAGAGAGCCATACTCTCATTGACTCCTTTGTTGAAATCATTCTCAACGCAACTATCGCACAGCTTGCGATGGCGTTGTACACCTGCACCGCTTTTTTCTGAGTCTATCGCAAGATATAAAAACATAACCGCATACAGTTCTCTGGTACACACGAAACGCCGATCTACATTGGAATGTAGATATTGAATGGTTGAAGATGAAACTACCAGATATTCAATGTTTACTACTGCAAACAGTTAAACGGCCGCTTTCTGGCAAAACGTTCTACTCAATATTTAAGAATAATGACGAAGGGGGATAGTAATATATAAACCTACTGAAAAGAGAAGGTTTATACTTACATTCGAAATGAAATTGCTGAATCAGTGGCGCGCTGGTTAGTGCGATGAACTGCTGCGCCGAAGGTCTGGGTTCGATTCGAATCCGTAGCAACACCAAAATTATATTTCACTGGCCCTCCTCTCGTGATGATTTGACAAATCATCTGAGTAGTATCAATTGTCAAGAAAATCTTATCTCAACGTTTGGAATCGGCACAAAACAAGAGGACTCGCGGAGGTACACAAGCATACATGAATGGTTGTGGGAAAGCTAGACCCTAGGTACTAACGAGCCTGTTGCCCCAAAATTTTGTTTTATTTGTTTTTTGAATCAACAACAGAAGTCTGAGAAATTCTGATTGAAACTTCATTAAAGGTGCTTATTTTTACGCCATGGCCAGATGTCGGAGATCATTTATTCGATCAATAAAATATAAATTATAAAATTGTATTTCATTTAAAAGTTATTTAAAGAACTATAAAAACCACACTGTATCTTAAAAACCTGATTTAAGTTATATGAATGAATGAATAAACTGTTACGGGACAAACAGCCTTGCCTTTTTAATAAGAAAGTGTAATATCAAAATAAAAACTAACTCTAACCAAATTTCTAAGTGTATCTACAAAAGCTTACAGTGAACATGCATATTGAGTATGTATTTTAGACTATCTCATATTATTATAATTTTAACGGAACAATTTTGAATGTTAATAGCACAAAAGAAACAACAAAACGGAATAATGGAAACGAGTTATATAACTTACCGGTAGCGCATTCAGAAGTTTCATAAGATACTGTGGATTGTACTTCAATTGCATTTGCTTCTTGTCTGCGAATAATATTTAAATTTAATAAAATATAATATTTAAAATTATTTATAGAACAACAAAAACAATAACGATCGTTAAATGTACTTTTTATACCTTGATATCACATCATTGATGACTTGTCTTTCGTTTTCTGTGTACTCTGGCCGTCGGTGTCCAATTTTCTTTTCATATTCAGGTTCAATCAACAGACCTAATTGGTTTTGTGGAAATTCATGGGGCTTAGGTGATGGAGGTACATCAAGTCTATAACTCTTCAGTTTTTTCATTGCATGTTCCAGCACTTCCATGACATAGTCATCGTTGTAACCAAAGTTCTTGTGTAATTTTACTTGCAAATACTCAATTATAGCATCCATATCTTTTAATCTCAACAGTTCTGATTGATGCAGATATAAAATAGTATATGCCATGGCAGTAACTACACGATCTCCTTCCAGTAGATATACGTCCCAGACACGTAAACTTAAACTAAATGGAATCTGTGCAAATCCAAGATGCATTTAATGTAAAATAAAATCACTTCGTTGACGTGTAACTTACCCTTTCGACAAATATAACAAAGAACCACTTTATCGAATATAGTATAGCATCGACATTATGTTTTACAAAATGTTTATGCAGTTTTCGCAATAATTTGGCTAATATCCGATCGTGGTGCTCTAGGAATCGTGTAAGTTTTGGAAAACCTTCAATAAACAGACCATGCATTGCAAATTTCTTATCGACAATCAGTGTGTTTAATGCCCAAAATGCTTCCTCTTCGTCCATGTAGAGAAGGAGCACACCAGCAACACCCGACATACCTTGGCAGTAGCCCAGCTCTGGATTGTATATACTATAGGCGTTCAGTAAGTTGAACAGACTACGCTGTTTCACACTGTAACGTTTTCTAAAGGCTAAGTTATCGCGAAATTGTCTATTTACGTCCGAATCGATTTGTCTGGCTTCTGTTGAATATTTCCTGGCCCACGCCAGCATTTGAGCATATGTTTCACGATTCTTAGACATCGACTCTTCGACATTGAGAAATTTCTTCCATACTGGCCATCTTACTCTATCAGGTATACCTTTGAAGACACGTTTACGTAGTTTCTCTGCGAAGGGATCCCATTTCTGCAACATATGCACCCATTTCTTATCACGTTCAAGTTCGATTTTCGTCCGCTTGACTTCGTGAAAGTCATGAATGTCAGGCAAACGAGAATCATGCAGGAAGCCATATCTATAATAAACAACAATACCGAAACAAATATAGATTAAGTTAATTTTAAGTAAGATGAGTTAACGAGTTAACACTATTCCAATTTACACTTTGATCAATTAAATTCTTTCTAATTCACTTGGAGTGGAAGTGCCTAACGAAACCATAATTTGTATACGGCCCATCTGCAACAACATAAGTCTGCTAATGAAATATGTGATAAATAAGTTAATTAGTGGTCAACTTTACAATCAACAGATCAGAGAATTGTATGCACTTCTTCTTTGTAAGACAATGCAACCTTGTCCGACCTATGCTCTCTTTCCATTAATACACATCAGGCATCAATCCCCTGCTTTCATGAGGAATGCCGACATATGCTTGCAGCCAAGAACGATGACTATAAGGCTAGGCTGCAGGTGAGCTCTATAGGCAGAGAAGAAGGGTAGAACAACGGCTTTTCAGAAAGAATAAAAAGGAACAAGAAAAGTGCGCGATCAAGGATGAAGGTTCCACTCCAGGAACGATGTTCTTGAGTTTCACCAAAGTGTTAAACGTCAAAGCCAAGGATACAAGGCTCGAACAGAATCCTGCCAAGATAAACAAGGAAATATCGAAGTTGAGACACAGTCAATCCTGAGGATAATTAAGAACCACTTCTAAAGACTGTTAAACGAACCATTCAATATTAGCGTCGACAGCGAAAACTACCAACCACCCGACCTAAGTGAAGTGAGGATAGCAATATCTAAGCTCAAGCTTAATAAGGCTGCCGGAAATGACGGCCTTCCCGCCGAGCTTTATAAAGCCGGCGTTGATGACTTGGTAAGTAACATCCACCAACTCCTAAGGCAAATCTGGTCGGATGAAAGTATGCCTTGAGGATGGAACGCATGAAACCGTTTACCAACAACCTGATCGGCTCTTATCAGTGTAGTTTTAGGTTAGGAAAGTCCACAACTGATCAAATTTTCACAATTTGGCAGATCCTGGAAAAAATCTGTACTTCTTGATTTTTTCCAAGATCTGCCGATACCCACCACCTATTTATCGATTTCAAAGTCGCATACGAAAGCATTTATAAAGACGAACTATACGGAGCCATGTCTAGTTTTAGGATACCGCCCAAACTCGTCAGTCTGTGGCGATGGAGCATTCTCAATACCAAAAAAAAGGATTTAGGCAAGGCGATGGCTGTCATGTGAATTATTTAATTTGATTCATGAGAGGATTGTGCAAAAACCAGAGGCATAATCTTCCTAAAATCGGTGCAACTACTAACATACGCCGACGATATTGACATCATTGGTAGGGCTCAACTTGATGTCATAGCCACGTTTGCTATGTACATGCAGTCAACACGAAAGGCCACACAACATCGACGAATTGGACAGAACGTTAGCATTAACAGATATAACTTTCATTTAGTACGGGACTTTGTCCACCTCGGCTCCGCTATTAATTCCGACATCAGTCAGAAATTGTTTCACTCGAACTACTAAGATGATCCTATATAACACCTGATCATCCTTGTCCTGCTCTACGGCGTTGAAGCATAGACCGTATCAAAAGGGAATGAACAAATCCTTTGAGAGGAAAATTCTTAGAAAAACTTCGCTTTTGCTTTAACAGACTATGGAGACGAAGATTCAACCAAGAACTATGCGAGCTGTACAGTGACATGTGCCTGCATTGGACGTTTAAAATGGCTAGGACATATAGAACGAATGGACACCAATACTGCGGCTCGCAGAGTCTTTGATTCACAGCCAGACGTCGGACGCAGTAGAGGAAGACCTACATTACATAACGGGTTGTTTTTTTAGAGGTTGGTTTTTCGAATAGAGATAAGACTGACATTTTGTGGTCAAATCGTGCAACTCTAATGTTATTTATTTTCAGTTTGGTTTGCCATTTCATCATGAAAAGGTTGACAAATGAACAACGTTTGCAAATCGTGCAAATTTATTTCGAAAATAATGGTTCAGTTCGCGAGGTTTACCGCAAGCTCCGCCCGTTTATGGTCGACATAATCGTCCATCAGAGCAATTAATTCGATTAACCATAGATCGTTTTCGCACTACGTTTACTCTATGTGATAATACGCATCCGCAGAGATGTCGAACAGTGCGCACCGAAGAAACAATTGCCGCTGTAGAGCAAAGTCTTGAAGAGGACCCGAATGAATCGATTCGCCACCGTGCACAGCAATTGGAGCTTTGTCCATCAACTTTATGGAAGATTTTGCGCAAAATCTTGGCTTACGATCTTACAAGATCCAGCTTGTGCAAGAATGCAGTACGTCGTGATTTTGGTGCATGGGCCGAAATAAGATTGATCTCGATGCTGATTTTCAACGCAGAATTTTGTTCAGTTATGAGGCACATTTTTGGCTGAATGGCTACGTCAAAAAGCAAAATTGCCGCATTTGGAGTGAAGAGAATCCACATGAGACCCTTGAGACGCCATTACATCCACAAAAATTGACTGGTGTGCTTGGTGTGCTCTATGAGCTGGTGGAGTCATTGGGCCATTCTTCTTCCGAAATGATTCTGGAGAGTCAGTTACCGTTAATGGATACCGGTATAGAGCCATGATAACCGACTATTTTGTTCCCGAATCGAATGACATGAATGTGGATGAGATGTGGTTCCAACAACACAGCGCTACATGCCACACAGCGCACGTCACAATCGATTTATTGAAGGAAACATTCGATGAGCGCATAATTTCGCGGAATGGACCTGTCAATTGGCCACCAAGATCTTGTGATTTGACACCATTGGATTATTTTCTTTGGGATATGTGAAGTCGCTCGTCTACGCCAACAAACCAGAAACGTTAGGGGACTTGAAGCCAACATTCGTGGCGTTATTGCCGACATACGGCCCCAAATGCTCGAAAAAGTGGTTGAAAATTGGACCTCTAGACTTGGCTTTATTCGAACCATATTTAAACACTAATGGCATAAAATTATCCTTCCAATAAAGCCAAATTGATGGACATTAAAACGATTTTCTTGTGTTTTATTTCAATTCGAATTTCGCTTCCTCTAAAAATAAAAAAACATCCTTTATTATTACGAAAATTCACGTTCTGTGAAGAATGTTTTTCGTGCGCTTCGGCGAACTTATGGTGTCCACAATCGACCTACTGAAGCCACTGTTCATGACACTCGACCGAATAGACCTCATCCAGCGCGTAGTGTTGGAAAAATAACGGCTTTAGCTGACAGTGTAGGCAAAAATCGCGCTATGAATCGATTCGGTCTTGTTCTCAACAACTTGGCCTTTCAGATGGAACACCATGGGCGATTCTACGCAAAGATCTTAGTTTGAAGGCATACAAAATTCGCAGAATTGAAGCCAACCGACCTTTCGTTGCATCATCGTTTCGGCGAATGGGCTCTCGAGAGACTTGCTAGAGATCCGACCAACATTTTTTCAGCGATTCGGCCCATTTTTGGCTCAATAGATACGGCCGAAGAACAAGCGGAAGTGGTTCAAGAGTTGAATTTAAATTACATGTGGTGTTTGGGCGGGCGGAATCATCGGTCCATATTTCTTCGAAACGGACTATTTTTTGCCTGAAATTGAAGTCCGAGATCTCGATAACATTTGGTTCAAACAAGACTGCGCTATTTGTCACACAGTCCGTGAAACAATGGACACAATGAGAGACCGCTTCGGTGAACAATTAATTTCAGGCTTCAGACCAGTGAATTGGCCAGCAAGATCATGCGATATCACACCGTTAGACTTCTCCCTTTGCGGTACATAAAGTCAAAGGTATTTGTGTATCAGCTAGCTACGGTTGAAGCATTGAAGGCCAACATTACCCTTGTTATTCGCGAGATACCGACAAATATGATCGAACGCGTCATCGAAAATTGGGACGTCCGCATAGACGAGCGGTCAACATTTGGAAGGGATTGTCTTTAAAAAGTGAATGTCAAGAATAGTTCTTAGAATTAAATAAAGATTTCACTATATATTTGAATTTTTTGTGTTATTTCGCATTTAAAAAAAATACCTATTGATTGATCATCCTTTACTTGTACTAGTCACTTAAAGCTATGTCTTCCTCTACTATGTCTGACGTATGGCTCTGCGACCCGGAGTATTGGTGTACATTTCCTAAACATGTCCTAGTCATCATAAACATCCAATTCGGATCAGGCAAACAACGCTATTCAGCTTGTTAGGGTATTTTTTGACTCGGTACCCAATCATTTTTCGCTCAACATTTCTTCATCCACTTTTTATACATTCAATGCTTTGGCGACGTAGAGCAGAATAAGAGCATAATGATCTTGTATAGAATCTCCTTAGTAGTTCGGGCAAAGGGGTAATACTAAAATTCCTTCTTAGCCCTAACAAGGAGTAGTTGAAAAGAGTAGTTTTTCGTTTGATTTCTGAAGAGATGTCATTGACAGAATTTATAGAGCAGCCAAGTAAGGCGATGTTCCTTACTGCCTCAAAGTAATATCTGTCGATGGCGATAGTGGCCTTTCTTGTTGACTGCAAATACATGGTTCTCATTTCCTTTTTTTACCAATTCTTTCTCTAAACGAACAAACTAAATATCATCGGCGTAACTTTAAGGATCAACCATAGACCAAATTTTCACACTGAGCAAATCGTAGAATAGAACAACTTTTTTATCAACTTAAAAAGCTGTGTGCTATAGAATGCACAATCTGAAGCTGTGGAGCGAGTTAGGGATTCAATCATATTGACAAGGAGATGCGCTGTAATGCGATTTCTTGAATCTCGTGATCAAACAGATAGTGCGTACGGCAGATGTAAACATAGAAGGCACTATATTGACATCATAAATCGCTTCAATCGTGCGTGGTTAAGGGGTGCCAATGAATAAAGTGGAGGAACCCGTAGAGCGAATGAACACCAATTCGATTCCCAGCTAGACATCGTACGCAGTAGAGGAAAACCTCGCCCCACATGAAAGGCGACAATGGAGGCAGAAGACCGGGCCAATTAGAAATTCATGTGGGTCGACGCCCGGGTTCCAGAGTGTAGCTCCACTTAAGTAAATAAGTATGTAGAGACAGCACTGCTGAGTAAAATATGTATATGCGTTCGTGAATGCCGCCATGATAAAGTTCTTACTTTTTGACTAGTGGGTTCCCATTAAATTTAGTTATGACCAGTTTTGTTTGTCCTTGAAACCAAGTATCGAAAGCGCAAAAAAAGTGATATCCCAAATTCATGTACATTGTGTCATGTACTCCAAATGTTTTCCGTAGCGCACAGCAGCAAATCATTTAATTACATCAGCGAGTGTGCAGCATTACAGTTCGTTATCTTAGTTTCTGAGATAAAAACTGGCACATACTGAAATATGTAGTAGTTGGTAAAGTAAGAATACTCTAGTAGGATAAAATTTTTTATCTTCATTCAAGATGTATGTACATCCGTCATCATTAATCGTTAGGGCATGGCCTTGTAAAATGATAATTGATTTTGGAATTACAGGGGAGGGTGTTTGACTAAGTCGCTAAAATGTGCCAATCGCCTATCGATTTTTAGTAAAAATAAAGTTAAACACAGCTACTGTGGCACTAAATACACTTTTCTTTTAATAAACACGAAACAAAGTTACATCAGGATATTGAAGAACAATCTTTAGATTAGCAGTCCATGTATTATAATGACATTGAGTTTAATCCATGACACACATCAAACCCACCTACGAAATGAATGCCGCTACTATCTTTCAAATAGTTTTTAGGATTTGAAGACTTAGAATTGTTCACACACACACGTTGAGTATCTTAGTCTTCTAAATACAAACAACACCCTTTCCACTTTCAAAACCAGATGACTAAACCTTAACTATAAAAACTTAACTTTATATACAATAACAAAACACTCCCACACATTACGACGCCCTGCAAGTGTACAATCGTCAATCATGTTATCTACTCTGTTTCTTCATTTACTTATGCTTAGTGGTGTACTTACTTATCGGTTCTATGGTAAATCTCAAATCCTGGATTTTCCCATGGATCAATTTCATTACTGGGATCGGTTCCTAGGTCATAGCGTTGAAAAAGTTTCTCCCTTTCCTCAGCAGCACGTTCCAACAATTTCTGTTCATCATCACTTATCATCTTAGCTTTCGCTAAAAGGTTTTTTGTGTTTCCGTTTTTGGTTTTTTATTTTTAATCAATGCTTTGAACAATTTTTGTCAGTAAACATTAAAAAAAATTATTTAAACAAAGCTAATAAATAACAAACTGGCAAGTTTCACTGACGCAGCAGACGAGTATCTATCAACTTTCTCACTAAGTGTAGTTGAAGTTTTATTGAAAATAAATGCGATAAATTGATTTGTTTTCGATCAATTTCGTTTTTTCCTGACAAATCTCTTTCGTTTCATTAATTTTATTAGACGCCTATCTCCGGGATGTTTTTTTTTTATTATCACTTTTCGTTCAGAGATGTTGAGGACAAATTTTGTACAATTTGTGGGTTTTTGCTTTCTCCGATTTCAACTGCATTCGAATAGGATTTATGTTTGATGGAATGTTTTGTTACTTTTATTGTGTTGTGCATATTCTATATTATTGGTTACATTTCAAATAGATTTTATGTTTTTGAAACTAATTAATTGGATTTTCTCATTATGCGGAAATCAACAAAACAAAGAAAACGAATGCATTTAATTTTAGATAATAAGAAATTTGTCGCGTTTTTGACATTTCTCTGCTTTTTCTTGTGCACAAATTGTAGATGAGTGCGTTCAGCAATATGTTTTTGCTTCAGTTTATAGCCGTAAGCCGTGTGTTCAGCATTGAAAATTGTATTGCTGTTTATTGGTATAAAATAGGGGACTTACATAGAGCCCTCTATTCATATTCTTGCAATAGTGTGTTATTTCCGTACCTTAGGCCGTGTGTCAATTGCGTTAAAAAGGGGTTATTTATTATCCACTGGCTAATTTTTTAACATTTCTGCTGTGGTAAACAAAATTTGGCTTTTCCTGTGTCAATTGGATTAAATGGGATATTATTTAAATACTATTTTTAATAATTTCCCAAAATAATTGGAACAAAATTTCTTTCTATATATTTTCTTGAAATAAAAAATACCGAATAGACTTTAGTGATATCATAAAAAAAACCTTAATTATTTGTTATTGACATTAACATAATTGTTTTACAATTTGTGTCCATGATTAAAGATATCTATTTTACTTTTTTCAAGTTAAACATATTTTCGCATACAAAATATACCGAAATAAATGTAGTTATACCATTTTAGTAACCATACATTTTCAAAAACCCAATTTTAATTTATGTTACAACTTTGTTTACATTTTCTTATATTAAATACATATTCTTTGCCTTTTTCTTAAAATCTGAATGATGTGCCATTTTCCCTCACATGTGAACACTGGTATGCTTTCCATCACTCTCACTCCTCAGTAGGTATACCAAATGTCAAAAATAGCCACTGTATAAATTTTAGCGAGCTGTTGAGCAGGTTAAAATTTTGAAGTCTATATTCACCACACTAATGTCAAAAATTATCCACTGGCTAATATTTTAACGCAATTGGCACACGGCCTTAGAGGGGACTAATAAAACTTTGAGTCTCTGTAGTTAAAGTATGGTGTAGCTCATCGTTAGTGAAAAATCATTTGCTTTTCATTCTCTCACAAACCGGCAAACTTGTGCAGTATATTCCAAGTAGAGATCCTAGCCATACTCGGTTAGGCCAGAGTATTGGACATATCACAAGAGGATATCTCCATTTACGTAGCGACCATAGAAGGTCTGGCATCCAACATAATAAATAGTAGTTGGCCGCTACCGCACACAGCTAAAGACTCTATGTAAGCAGAATAAAGTCCAAATTATCTGGGTGCCAGGACATAATAACATTCCAGGAAATGCGAAAGCACGTGATCTAGCCAATCTGTATCATCCCGCTGTATTTCCTTTTGTGAGAGTAGGGTTAGACCCCTACAAAATAACTACTTACACGCAAAATGAAAAAAAAATCTTGGTGGCAAAACATAAACACTCTCATAAACACACCAAAGACTATGGCGGGATTTAAGCGGTAGCAAATCAAACAAGCTTTTAGCTCTGAATAGAGCTTCTATTTTTATAGCAGGTCACAACCTGTTGGGTAAGCAACATAAAATTAAACTAACTGACACACACCAACTATGCAGGAAATGCGGTGACCCAGAATCCGAGGAGGACATCCCCAACAGGCGTAACAAACTCCTTGAAAGCTTCTCCTACGAGAACCTGAAGGAGCTAGCAATATAATCCCTATAGCACAGATTCTCCATTTCATTCTAATAAAACTCTATTACAACATTCTTTTTCAGGTACAAATCTCTCAATAAAGGGTATCGCTATGGGCCCACGTAAGCTGATGAGAGTTTGACGGCTCAACTGAGCGGCTACAGCCCATCAAACCTAACCTAACCCTACGCTTCAATTCAATTTATATTCGTATTGCTGATGACATTGCACTCATAACGGTAGCAAAAACACTAGACAAAGTGTCTTAAAATTGCAATCAGACAATTACAAACATAAAAGGATAAAAAGAATCAGGTCTAGAACTGGGAGACCACAAATGGAAGCAGTGCTAATAATTAGCAGGAAACACATCGAACATCCTACAAGACGAGTGGGAGAGAAATCCATTGTAGGAAGGCGAAAGGGCTTCCCAGTGATCAAGTCAATACTTATGTATTTCTATCTGACACTGTTTCTGTAGACGCATAGTGAAGCAAAGTACAAAATGTTGAGCACGATCTGACAGGGTGCCAAAAATCAACCACAGATAGGAACCGTCTTGAAAGAGAACTTGGAGGACAAGTTCCACCAAAAACACTCATAGTGCACATGCTGACGTCGAGCAAAGTTGGCACAAGAACAACGAAGTTATCATAAGCATGAAATTCCGCCGGGAGGAACGAGCGATGGTGAAAAACATATGAGAAGGCTTCAATCCGCCGTGCGGATCGTTGAATACAATATAAAAATATTTTTTTTATATATAAAAACGCCCCCAAAAAGTGGGCTTGGGATAAAATGGTCTATAGATGAAATGTTCTTATTAGATAATATTACCAATGATTCCGCATCGAATTTTTTTTTTCGAAAAATTTAAAATTTGACCGAAAACAGTTTTTTTTCTGAAAAGCCTCCAAAAAGTAAATATGTTTTTCATATTTTCTAATGAAGAAGGGTTTCAGATGCGTTTAAGCTATGCAACAGTGTATACGTTTTATGAATAAGGGTTTTGCGATTAAAGCACAACATAATTTAATACACTCCTTATATTGAGTTTATGGATAAGGCTGCAAAGACATTAAAATATCGTATACTTATGGCGTTTTCCATTGGGAAAAAAATCAATTTTTTTTTTGATCTGAAGACCGATTTTGACAGTTGTTGTGTTCCATTGGTCGAAAAAATTGATTTTTTTTTGATCAGAGATCAATTTTGCAAATCTGAATTTTTCGGCAGATTTACCAATACCAATACAAATGATAGCTGTCAGTTGGACAAGAGTGATTTTCATTTTGATTTTTTTACTTCGGTTGTGATGTAATGGATATAGACACAGAAAAGCAAGTTATACGTGAACTATTAAATTGATTGAATGAATTAAATGAAGATAATTTCTGTATTTTGAAATGTTTGTTATGTTTTTAATGATGGCAGCTACACCGACGCTAACTTCACAGACACGAAATGACACCAATACAGTGACAAAAAAAATAATTCTGAATCGTGTTCCATTGACACTCAAAAAGATCAAATTTCAGATCAAAATCAAGATTTCCCAATGGAAAACGCCATTAGTTCTTTGTTCTTTTCAAATAAATATTTCAATGACAATCTGTCAAATTGACAATAAAAACAAGAATTTATACGATTCCATTATGATGACAGAAAATTGTAATTTTGTGATGCAAAAAATAAGACAAAAAAGTTAAATTTTTTGACATAAAAGTGACGAATTTATCACCCGTGTAAATGAAGAATTGACCGCGTTACCTGCGTGCTCTATGAAAATATTTACATTGTTTCGTTCGGCATTTTCTCCAATTCTCACTGACTAAATTCCTTGGTTGACTAATAAGAACTGAAATTAAACAAATAATTTCACTTACAGGAGCCACCATAAGTTATACTGTCTAATAGACACGCAATAAACAAGACGTGATCTGAAGGAAAATGACATCTGTAAAACCTATGTAAATGAAACGGAAAGGGAAATGCTGTATCTAATCCGAACCTCGTTGATTATATTACATTTGTTTATAAATAAGTAAAACTACATGAATTGTTTGATTATTTCAACATTAATTCGAGATTTTTAACAATCCATAAACGCATATATACTATCCGAACCACCTTATGCAACCAGTTGATACTGAAAGCTCAGGCTGGCTTCTCAAAGCTTTATGATGTTGCATAACGAATTCTTTTGCAAACTAAACACAATTTACCCAGTCGTCGAAAAATCGATACACTTTCCTAATACAATGGAAAACAACATTCTCTGAAAGTCATACATTTTCTAATCAAATAGTTGCTTCCAAATTCTGTAAATATAGTAGATTCACACAAAAAATAAAAGAAAATCTCAGAGAACAAAAAACAAATAAAAGTGTTTTTAATTGAATGTAGCGGTAATGATTAAAAGTGAACAGTGAAAATATTTTGCGAAAGAAGACATCGAAGTAATATAGAATGTCAAAGGTATACCAGCACGTTAATTTAATATAATTATAATTGAATTTAGTAATAAAAGTGAGCATGAATTTTAAAAAAAATATAGATTGTATATATTGACACTATAATTTCTTCAAATTCTCAACTGACAATAGAAATATTTATCAATTATTATCAAAATTCGCTAATAACAATCAAATATATTAACAAAAAAACAGGAAGTCATTATTGTGCATTGTTCTGATGCTAGCGTCAGTTGCTAATTAAGTTAATGTTAATATTTTAGTATGGATATCAAAACAAAACTTTCGTTTAACTTTCACTTTTATCGCAATCGAATGTACATACATAAACATAGAAAGTACATTCATTTTCAGGTGTAATTTAAAATGCTGTAAATAATTCTTTTTTTATTTCGTTTCTCAATAAAACGGATAACGTGTGGCTACGTTTTTTCCATTAGACATCTATATATTCTATATATTCTATATGTTAAATATTTTTTTATAGAAAATAACTACAATGTCAGCAAAATAAATGTTTTAGTGCAATGTGCGAATAAAAAAGTGAAAGTGATTATATACTTTAACAAAGTTTTAATAGAGCATGAATATTCTTTGATAAAACAAACATATTTTTTAAGGATTTAAGTGGTCGGGAAATATTTATACATATTTTATGACATTATATCCTCACTGACATTTGTTACAATGGCAAGGTAATGCTTTAATAAATAACTTTGTATTGCAAAGTCTTTATGAGGAATATAATGGCAAAAATATATTTGGAAAATAAGTTCATCGAAGGAATGCTATATTTTTATTGATGTGAATTCGACTATTAACAGAATTTATAGAGCTGTCAAGTTCAACTACATATACTGTAGTTTATATTTCTCTGTGAAGCTTTGTAACAAACGAATGTTTAAAAAGAATACACAGTGAAATGTTAATAGAACTAATCGAAGTAACATAAAATATGAAAATTGATGGTACTTTCTTAATTAAAAAAATATATTTTCATCCGTTTCTCTCAATCATTATTTAGAAAGCCTTTTTTATATTACTTAAGAACTAGGAAACGGGCGATAAAATTTAATGGGAATATTTTATTGACGATTTTATTACAAACTGGTGGGGGCCGGGTTTTTGAATTTTGTTTCATGTCCCTTTATTTAGTTGACTATATTAAAGTTCAATTATAGGAATCGTATACCTAATAGTTCTCATCTTCAAATGATTGTTTAATTCTTATTATTATATTAGTTTTTTTTTGGCAAGTATTGCAAATTAAAAAAAAATGGAACTCAAGATTTTAACCATTTTGATACAAATTTATAATTAACATCCGATGGATATTGTTAACAAAAAAGTGTAGTTTTATTTTATTTAAAAACTCTCATAACGATAATTTAAAAAAAATCAACCAAAAATCGATTCATTTAAACAAAAAACCGGCATTCGAACGAATATTGATCTTTTTACTTGCTATACGTAGAGCGAGTATTTCATGAAAAAAATCATACTCGAGTTTTTAGATAGACATGGTGGAGAAATTCGGAAAAGTGGGATTTAAAATTTGATATACGAGGCTTCTTAAATAATATCCAGAGGGGTTGTTAGAATTGGCATTATAGGTTTATACTGACGTTACCTCCCATATATAATATATTGGTTTTAATTAGCACACGTTAAAGGGTTTATGAATACGCTTATAGTGTTTGGCACAGCGCGGGAATTAAGGAAATTGGGGAGAAGAAAAGAGGAGATACCGATGTGCATTGGTTTTAATTTTTTTAAATTGTAATGGGGAGGAAAAACTGAGTTTGGTTGTTCGGTTTAGGAATGAATCTCTATATTTCATATTACGTCCGAAGACAGGCTTGAGGGTTAATTGATTAGCATTCATGGTATGCCGAGTATTACGGTTGAATGTTTGAAGGGGCGGGATGCAGCTGGCTATTTCGATTGATCATTTTCTGTTAAAATAGCTGTAAAAAGTGTTAGGCAGGAGATATTCCTCCGATGTTCAGACGAGACTATATAGTTCGCTCCTGTTGGATCTCCTTTCAGTTTTATCGCATGCTTTTGTATCCTATCCAGTAGGTACAATGATGTTTTTGCTGCACCTCACCATGTTAATACGAGGTCTTCATCTACCACGTCCGTCGTCTGGCTGGGAATCGAAGACACTGTGAGCGAAGTGTCCATTCATTCGACATGTTTTTTGACTAGGCATGTCGCTGTACAGCACGTATATTTCTTGTTTAAATTTTCGTCTCCGTACAACCCATCAACGCAAACGGGACCGAAGATTATTCGAAGGTTTTTTCTCTCAAAACGGCCAAGGATTTCTTCATCCACTTTTGATACGGTCGATTCTCCAACGCCGTAGAGGAGAACTAGGATGATCAGGGTCTTGTATAGAATCTCCTTAGTAGTTCGAGTGAGAGCTTTCCTACTAAATATGCGGCTTTTAAATCGATGAATAAGTGGTGGGTATCGATTCTTGGATTTTTTCCCAGGATCTGCCGAAGTGTGAAGATTTGATCAGTTGTGAGATTTTCGGGCCTGATGTTGAGGAGACTTATGCTTCTGTAGTTGGTGCAGTTTAGAGAGCCTCGTTTCTTGTGGATCAGGCAATCGATGTTGAGTTTCGATTCTTCTGGCATACTTTCATCCGACCAAATTTTGGCTGACTTACCCTTGAAATTCCTAGATGACCTGTTGTCCGAATATGTCGAAGCAGCTCATTTAGGTTATTCTCTTTGTCAATCCTAACTAGATCTGTAGACGCCACCGTTGACTCCATCTTAGGAGTTCTTCCACAGCCGCCTGGAAATGGAATATGTGCATTAGTGTAAGTACACGGCTTCACCCCGATCTCATCTGCTGCCACCAAGACTTTACACAGGGATTGAAACCCACTCTACAGTCAAGGTCAGCGGTCGACACGTTAAGGTTGAGAGTCGCAGCTTGTAGGAATGCATTTATAGTGCGTACCAAATCAGTTGGCCAACGGTCGATTGCGCAGAGAGAGGATTTAAGGGAAATTTAAGATATTTTACAATAAATTTTAAGAGACCTGCGCAGTAGAATGCCCAACTGGTTTGGTTTGCACTAGTTTGCCAACGGTCGAATGCGCAGAGAGAGGATTTAAGAGCAATTTAAGATATTATAAAATAAATTTTAAGAGACCTGCGCAGTAGATTGGCCAACTGATTTGGTACGGACTATACTGATTTTCTTCATATTTAGTATTAAACGTAAATCTAGTCATAGTTGTACATCATTTGTGTCATTCTAGTTGTATCCTCAAAATAACGGTTTAGTAAAATCAAAATTTCTCAAAAATGGCTTTTACGATTTTACGTAAACTAAACACTATATGAACGTCAATGTTTTATACAATATTTGTATGTTTTTTTTAAATATTGAAATTCGGCGATATTTTAACTTACGTTTCTTTTTGGAAAGGATAAAGGATGATCAAACAGAGTACAGATATGTAAATAAATTAAAAATTACCCGCAACGTAATAGTTAGTTTTCTTTTTCTCGTTTGCTTTAGATCGGTTACCCTATGTGGCTCCGGTATATAGTTATATCATGCACATGATGATCGTTCTCTCTATTTTATGAAAGTTCTGAAAACAAAATAAATTTTTCTCAAAAGCAGTTCAACGAATTAAAAAAAAATTCTTTTAAATATATATAACAATATCTTATATTCGATTTTCAGCTAGCAATTCAAAGGTAGATATTTGTGTGTCGTTGGTTTTTGTGTCTGTAATGGATGGAATTCAAAGTTGCTGCAAGCAATGGTCTTTGAGTTAAGGTCAAAACTTTTCACCATGCATTCGAATTACTAAACTTGGCACTATGTGAAATACAGGTGGCATTTAATTCTGATTTAACTCAGTTAATCCTGTGTGGTTGAAGCATTCCATTGCCAAAGAGGTCTTGCTATATAAAGGGTGTCCCAAAATTCACGCAAAAATGGTACTGAGTTGTCAACCGAAAAAAATATAACAATGTGACAGCTGACAGTTCGGTGTTAGTAAAAATGGAGGGCTTAGTATAGCCATTTTCATTGTTGAGCAATATTTTAAAAATAATGAAGGTTTGTCAGTTACAGCCCCCAATTTTCGTACAAAATATGGCTGACATAGTGATTTAAAATCAATAAATCAACTATGAAGAGAAAAATTCAGGGAGACTGGATCAATTAGTGTTCTTAGACACTCGCGAGTGAATTGCTGATAGTACGGGAACATCAATTCTGAACGGTAGTCAAGAATTGGGCATTTCGAGAAGCACTCTACAGATAATTCTCACGAAATATTTCAAACTTCATGTTTAGAAAGTTCAATTGACTCAAGAACTAAAGACTACTGGACATGTAACGCGAAGATAGATCGATGAATGGATTTTGGAAGAACAATAAGTGAGTGCTCAAATCTTGAGTCTAGGCATGTCCTATAAACTTTTCTGAATATTGAGAACTCTACATCAATTCTAACATATGATGGTGTATCAGTTTAAGGAAAGTGAGTTGACCCCAAAGCGAATGAGATATCTTAATCCATGGTTTGTTGCTACAACTATCTTCGATGCAATATATAATAGCACCAGTCCTATCAGATCACTCATCATTGTATATCGACGGGAATTAAAAATTACCAAAACCAGTGATGTGATTGTTTTACACTCACTGTTCTTGAATAGAAGTTATAAGCGGTTTCGTTTTCCATCATGAATTAAAATCGCATTGAATTAAAGGGTGATCCAAGTAGAGATACTTTTTTCAATAGCCTTTTTTGACAGATCACGTGTGAGTCGTGTCATGCTGTCATGTTATTTTTGTTTAGTATTTGTTGGAATTTCATAATGGAAAGACTTACGCGTGAACAACGTTTACAAATTGTTCAACTTTATTATGAAAATTCACGTTCTGTGAGGAATGTGTTTCGTGCACTTCGCTCAACTTATGGTCAACATAATCGGCCTACTGAGCGTACTATTCGCAACACCATCACCCATTTTGAGACCCAGCATTCATTATTGGATAATATTCGACCGAATAGACCACGTCCAGCACGCTGTGAAGAAAATATAGCGGCCGTAGCTGAGAGTGTACACGAAGACCGTAGAGAACTCGGACTGACGTATGGAACGACTTGGCGCATTTTACGTCAAGATCTTAAATTGAAAGCATACAAAATACAGCTTGTGCAACAACTGAAGCCGCTCGACCTTCCCAAGCGACATCGCTTCGCTCTATGGGCTCTAGAAAAGTTCCAAGAAGATCCGATGTTTTCGATTTTGCTTAGCGATGAGGCCCATTTCTGGCTCAATGGGTATGTAAACAAACAAAATTGCCGCATTTGGGACGAAGAGCAACCTGAAGAGATTGAAGAACTGCCACTTCATCCAGAAAAAACAACGGTTTGGTGTGGTTTGTGGGCCGGTGGAATCATCGGTCCATATTTCTTTAAAAATTATGCCGGTGCGAACGTAACCGTCAATGGCGACCGTTATCGTGCCCTGATAACCGACTATTTGATGCCTGAAATTGAAGCTCGTGATCTCGGCGACATTTGGTTTCAGCAAGACGGCGCCACTTCCCACACATCGCATCAATCAATGGACTTTTTGAGAGAACATTTCGGTGAACACATAATTTCACGTTTTGGGCCGGTCGATTGGCCACCAAGATCGTGTGATATCACACCGTTAGACTTTTTCCTGTGGGGATATGTAAAGTCAAAAGCTTATGCCGACAAACCCGCTTCGATTCAGGCCTTGGAGGAAAACATCACGCGTGTCATTCGCCAGTTACCAGTCGAAATGCTCGAACGAGTGATCGAAAATTGGACTCAACGGATGGACCATCTGCGACGTAGCAACGGCCAACATTTGATAGACATAATCTTCAAAAAATAAATGCCAAAGAATGTTCTTTCAAATGATAATAAACATTCTCCATTAAATTTGAATTTTCTGTGTTTTTTTCTTTAAAAAAGTAGGGAACCTCGAAATGGATCACCCTTTATTTAAGAGAGCAGTAGCAGTAGATTTGCCAAAAACTTTTTTCAACCCTCCCGTTTATCCACAGCCTTCTACCCCAATGAGCTCAATTAAAGCATATGCATTATATATTCATTTTAGATTTCTGAATTGGTACATCCAAGAGACAGACAATACGTAAGATGCGATCATACTATTCGTGTGATATGTCGAATTGGACAAGCTGTGAGCTTAGCTGTAGAGCGCTTTGCAACTGTTGGCGAGTCTATAGCTGAAAATAATTCCGAAATACGAAATGATATGCATGAAGCATGTAATGAAGCCCGTGCAGCAGGTAATACCATTTTTGTCTACCTATTTTGTTGGATTCTGACAGGTGTCAAAGTATCATTTCTCACATGTTTCTTTTGTTATTCTTTATTTTTTTCATTTTTAGGTGCAACTATTGAACGATTGTGTGAAACTGCTGCGGAAGACCCGTTGAAATATCCTTTACCTGATGATCCTTTGGGTGACAGGAGTGCAATGATTCATGCAACAAGATCGCTTTTGGGATCTGTAACACGTGTGCTACTCTTGGCCGATATTGTTCTCGTTAAGAAACTCTTGCTGACCAAAGATAAAGTAGCACATTCTCTGGGTAGACTTCAGTCAGTGGGGAACTTTACCGAATTTGTAACTGCTTTTTCAATATTCGGTGCTGAAATGATAGAGCTAGCACACGTTACGGGCAAACGTCAAAACGATCTCAAGGAAGAGCGTAGACGAGCACAAATGTCTGCGGCACGACAGGTACTGGAACGTTCAACAACGCTTCTCTTTACTTCTTCAAAAACATGCCTTCGTCATTTGGAGTGCCCGATCGCTAAAGAAAACCGTGATACAGTGTTTTGTCATATGCGGAGTGCGATCGATTTAATCCATTTCGTCGTCAAGGATAGTGTTAATGAATGCATGTCGCTAAGATTTTCACCCAACAGACCTCACACAAGAGTTTGGGAAGCCGATACAAATACAGCGCGTTCAGCAGTTATGAGTTTTCTACGGTTATTAGAAATGTGTCGAGCGCATTATGACAAACACCACAAAAACAAATGTAAAGTATTAAACGCTGGAAATAATACCAAACAGTTGAGTAGAGTTGGTCAAGGGCAACTATCGAATAAAGTTATGCTTTGCGAGAACGTCGATTGCAATAACGATTACCCACTGGAACCAATAAGTCAGGAGACATCAATATTTAACTCTAGCTTTAGGCAACAGCTTTTAATAGCTTTGGATAAAATTATCGAAAAAACTCAAGATTTTACTGATTCAGCATATACAAGCCATGAGAATCGGGAACACATTTTGCTTTTATGTAACCAGTGTAAATTAGAACTTAATCAGTGTGCAAGGATTGCAATCAGCATAGAGCAATATCCGGAGAGCATACATTATGACTTAGATACCTCATTAGACAATATTCAAGCAGCAGTAAATGATCTTTCAGAACAATTAACTTTATCAGTATTGGATCAAGTAACTGATTTTACTAAAAAAATTAATATTATAATAGACATTATAAATACATTTAAGACAATAGCTTTAAATCAAGAACTAGACCGTATGCAAGAACAAGCTGATCGTTTTCATGACTATTGTGATTACATTTTGGATGTGTGTAAACTCTTGCAGCATATTGCGCTCACAGAAACTTTGAAAATACAAGTGAAATTTACGGAAATCAATCTTCGCATATACAGCCCCCAAGTTTTGAATGCGGCCAAAATTCTGTCTGTCTATCCTTCTTGTAAAATTTCCTTAGAAAACTTGAATGTTTTTGTGGAAAATTGGGAGTGCATTGCTAACGATACAATCTTCATATCTAGACAAATAATAGAAATGTGCCATGCACAGAATAAAACGACAATTCGACAAGATTACTCAAGTCTTCCAGGACCCGGAACGGTAAGTAATATTAATTTTGTCTTTTAATTACATGTATTTGTTGTTTATTCTGTTCATCTTACAGAAACATGGTACAGCAGTAGTTAAATCTCTTAAGCCAATCAAATTGGATGACAAGGACGAACCTAAAATTGAAACTGAAGAAAAGATTGTAACAAACGAAGTGGCAGCAGAAGATGACAAATGGAATAGTGAACTGATAGAGAATAATGATATTGTAAAAAGAGCTAAAAACATGTCGTCAATGGCATTCTCGATGTATCAGTTTACAAAGGGAAACGGTAATTTAAGAACAACTCAAGACTTATTCACGCAAGCTGAATACTTTGCTGAAGAAGCCAACCGCTTATACAAAGTAGTGCGACAATTTTCATATCAAGTAAGTAATGGTATTAATTAATGGCGTCGAACGGGAGTCTCTTTCAGTTAAGTGCTTCGCATCTGATTCAGCTGTATCATGCATTCAGACAGAACTCGGGTTTGAACACGACAATACCAACTGAACCGTTCCTTCTTATTTTTCTAGAAATGTGGAGAAGGATTTCTCGAAATTCGTTCCATAAATTCAATTCAAATAGGGTCGAAGCAGTTCAATTTTAATTATTCGATTTGCTTAAGACGACTTCCATGGGGTGAACTACATAATCTGGCTCATTGTAGCCGAATCAAACTACTGCATCTGTTAACTTTTGTCTCAGCGTAGTCTTATCAGTGACACCAATTGTGTAATAACAGTAAAAATTGATGACAAACAGTCGAACATGTTTCTCCAATTAGAACGGTCTCTAGCTAACTGCCTTCATTTGCGCACTTCAAGTTGTTTGAGTTTGTTCTCTACTTGTGCTTGTCACTTAAGGTATTTCTTACTGCGTCTGACGTCTGGCTAAGATTACTGTGTCCAGGCCATCTTAAAAGTCCAATACGGAGTTTGTTACCAGGTCTCTGTCGCTGTACAGCTTGTAAAGTTCTTGACGAATAGTGACGAATTCCAAGCGTTGTCACTACGCTTCATTACTTTTTGATATTTATTTATGTTATAATGACAACGGCAGGTATTTACACAAATGACAGGATTTGAAAATGTCAAATAATGTCAATCAAATATATCTCTCAACAATTTTTATTGGAGGTTGACATTTCACGTTGATTTAATACGTTTTGCCTTCAAACATATATATTAAACAAAAACAATACAAGAAATATGAATTGTATCCCCCAAGGCAATCTCGACGCAACGGACGGTATCGACGCAGACGGTTTCGCGTTGAAATGTCAAAAACTCATCGAGCTTATGGGAACATGTATAAGTGGGCAATCTGAACGCCGACGCGACGCAATGGACGTTAGCTACACAGAAAAGTTGATTCAACTTCAACTTTCTTGCGCATCGACGCATTGGAATGTCAGTTTGAAAGCTGTCAGATGGTATGTTTGTGAGAATCTTGAGATTACTTTCATAGGATATAAATAAACAAAATAAATTAAAAGTACTGAATTAATATTTAACAACTAATTAAATTTTCTTCTGTGAGAATTGAAAAACAAACAAAATCTTCGACGGCTAATGGTGAACTGTCAATCAAGTGACAGCACATCGCGTCGCGTCGTGAGCGTCGAGATTGCCACCACCACTCAAATCCTCACCATTTTTGACACTTTAATGCGAAACCGTCTGCGTCGCGTTCGTCGCGTGCGTCGAGATTGCCACCACCATATACATTTGTGCAGTGCAGTGAAAATGGAAGGCAAAATAGTAGCTGCAGCTTGTTTTGCTTTAATACTAGAGGAGGAGGAGGAATTACAATTCAGCTTAAAACTCAAATTTGTACTTACTAATCCATTTTCCATAGCAGAAATGAAGGTCAAAACACCACAAACAAAAATGACGAATGTGTCACTCATGTAAATGAAGCATTAATCTCCATAACTCGTTAACGCAAAAGCATTTCTTCATTCGCTTATGAGATGATAAGGGTCTCATATAGGATATCCTTAGTTGTTCGAGTAAGGCTTTATTACTAAATTGCATTCTTATGATGTCGTTGTCAATGTTAATAGCGGACTCGAAGTAGACAAAGTACCCTATTTCCACAAAATTTTATTTTTCGATTCTTGTGCATTCTCAAAGGACTTAGTTTCGTATTTGTTGCTTCGTGGTTACCACTTGGAGGTAAAATAAGTGCAATTGATATGTAGTCAAAGTTACAACGACTGGGTGTTGTCCAAGCTAACCCAACCATCTGATGTGACATAGATACACTCGTACAATTTTATTATTGTCCACAATAATTGTCAATATAAATGTTGCTAATTTATGAATTTCTTAATTCAAAAGTTAAGTTAAGGAAATTATTATTACTTACAGGTTCCTGCTGGACAAAATAAAAAGGAGCTTCTCGATCATTTAGATAAAGTTCCAACGTATGTTCAGTCTTTACAATTCTCTGTAAAAGATCACACAGTTGGCAGAGCTGCAACATTTGTTAAAGTTGATCATGTCATGCGAGAAACTAAAAATCTGTTAAACGTGATAGATAAAGTAGTAGCAGAGTGTTTAGAGTGTGCCAATAAGGTAAGATTAAAACAAAATAAGTATATCGAATTATCAAGTTGAAAGTATCTTAAATACTGCTGTAGTAACATTTCAAGCTAAAGAATAATTGAGTTGTATTCAGCCAGTTTAGTTTCTATTCACATATTAATTTATTTATATTAATATTTAATTAGCGATTTTAGCCTTTAGCAAATTGAAGTTGAGTATTTAAAAAGAAAATAATTATTACTTAGGACCATTAGCAGTTAAATATTGTTATTATTTATTTCCTTTTAAATTTTATTATTTTAATTTTAATTTTTTATTTAATAGTTTAGAATATAAAGGGTGTTTTTAGAGGTTTGGTTCATAAACTGGCAACACTGTTTCTACAGATTTTTAATTTGACAGTTGAATGTTAATTGATGGCGTTTTCCATTGGCACAAAAATCAATCTTTTTATACCCTATTCCATAGGGGTGTATTAGTTTTGACACTAAGTTTATAACATAGAGAAATAATTTCGATATAGATATAACTTAAAGTATATGGATCGACTCAGAATCTACTTCCATGCCTACTTCTCAGAAAAACGTTGTTTTTATCCAAACAATAATAAATTATGAAAAACTGTCGAAAAAAGTGTCATATTTAGACAATCCTAATACCTTTATTTTGCCTATACAAAGTTTTTTGCCACTCCCACTTGTTAGGGGCGTTTTCATTAAAAAAATATTTTCAGTCAAATTTTAAAATTTTTGAAAGAAAAACTTTAGACGCAAAATCATTGGTAATATAACATGAATATTTCGTCTATAGATCATTTTCGCCCACGCCGACTTTTTGGGGGCGTTTTCTTACAAAAACTATTTGTATACCCTACGTTCGTTCCTAAGTTGAAAGGCATTGACGTGGCAGAGCTTTGGTTTTAACAAACATTTTTAGTAAACATTTTCTGATCTCATAATTTCGCGTAATGGACCTGTAAACTGGCCTCAACGATCCTGTGATCTCACCCCTTTAGATTTCATTCTTTGCGGGTATTACTTCTCATTCACTAGTCAATGCCGTAAACCAGACCCGTTGGACGATTTGGAAGTCAACATTCGCCGTGTTTTTGCTGATATACGACCTCAGTTGCTCGATAAAGGTGTAAAAAATTCGACTTCAGGATTGCCCGAAATCATATTAAAACACCAATGAGAATTATCTATTAAAATTGATAATAGCATAGACATAATGTTAGCTTCAAGTATTTTATTTCATATTGAAGGTATACAAACCTCTAAAAAAAACACCCTTTAGAAAAAGATCAAGCATCTGGTAATAAATTACATTAAAAATTTCTATTCAGCAATATGAGAGCAATATGATGGTTGGGTGTTGTAGAACGAGGGTAGACTCTGATTGGCGTTAACTTGGCAATGCCCAGTGTTGCAACTTTGACTACACATCAAATGTGCTTATCTTTACCTCCAAGTGGTAACCATCGGATACTGGTCTCATCCAACCGGATTTGACTTGCTAAACGATAAGTGCGAGTGTTGATAACACGACGAAAAACAGCAACACTATAAACACCCTGGTGA
This sequence comes from Rhingia campestris, assembly GCA_932526625.1. NCBI lineage: Eukaryota > Metazoa > Arthropoda > Insecta > Diptera > Syrphidae > Rhingia > Rhingia campestris. The sequence continues at coordinate 148,126,945 of OW052182.1, read as the reverse complement.
GAATGGCACGGATGAATACCCGGCCTGCTGTCCCAGGCGAACCTAGATGAGCTGCTCTGACATATTCGGACAACAGGTTGTCTAGGAATTTCAAGGGTTAGTCAGGCCCCTTGAACAGAGATGGTGGCGGATGAACCGAAAGGCCAACGGCAGCGCTCAATCCCGTAGTGGATACTGATGGCCCCGTGTCCTAGGGGTATCTAATAAATTGGAACTGGCCCTCCAGGTTGGGGGTTGTGCTTTGGGTTAACTACCCATCCACGGAAAAAACTATTGTTACGAAGCAACCAATAGCCTCGGAAAGGACTGATTTTATTGTTGACGACCCTGCTAAACGAAAAAAGGACAACGACGTTCGTATCTGCACCTGGAATGTGAGAACATTAAACAGGAGAGGTGCAGGCGAACAACTAGCGGAAGCCCTAAACTGCTACAAAGCAGACATTACTGCCATCCAGGAAATACGATGGGATGGGCCGGGCAAAAAGAGGATGAAAAACTGTGACATATACTACGGACCGTGTTATAGTGAGCAGAAACAGCGACTATTCGGATGCGGATTTGTTATAAGTGCCAGACTTAGGCAAGAAGTCTTATGTTTCCAAGACATTAGCGAACGCATAGTAACAATCCGCATCAAGGCCAAATTCGCCAACATAAGCCTTATATGCGCTCACGCTCCGACGGAAGAAAAAGATGATATAGCTAAGGATTGCTTCTACGAGCTCCTCGACAAAACCTATGAGCGACTACCGAAGTACGATGTTAAAATCGTGCTGGGAGATTTTAACGCAAAGGTAGGAAGAGAAGACATCTTTAGAAGTATTGTCGGAAAACATAGCCTACACGACAACACGTCTGGTAACGGACTTAGGCTAATTGATTTCGCTACGGAACGAAATGCCACTATAGCCAGCACACGGTTTCCTCACCTCGATATCCATAAGGGGACATGGCGGTCTCCAGATCAACGAACGGTCAACCAAATTGATCACATTGCGATAGATAAGAGGCACGCATCCAGTATTTTGGATGTCCGAACATTCCGAGGAGCTAACATCGACTCGGATCACTACCTTGTAGCAGCCAAGGTAAGAATGCGGATATCCACCACGCCACAACAATCCAGAAATACTGTGAAAAAATTTAATGTCGGAAGACTGCAATCGCAAGAGACCGCCAAGACCTTCGCACAACGCGTATCCCTTAACCTCTCGATTAACACCATACCACCAGCATCGAATGTCGAAGAGCAATGGCAACGATGCCAACAGGCCATTAGATCAGCCGCAACTGAAGTGCTAGGTTTCTCGCGCCCACCAGCAAGAAACCCCTGGTTTGATGAGGAATGCCGACAGATGCTCGCAGCCAAGAACGAGGCCTACAAGGCTAAGCTGCAGGTGAAGACGAGAGCTGCCATTGAGCTCTATAGGCAAAGAAGAAGGGAAGAACATCGGCTTTTCAGCAAGAAGAAAAAAGAGCAAGAAAAGCGCGCGATCGAGGATATAGAGAGGTGCCACTCCAGGAACGATGTTCGCAAGTTTTACCAAAGTGTAAAACGTCAAAGCCAAGGATACAAGGCTCGAACAGAATCCTGTCGAGATGAACAAGGAAATATTGTAGTTGAGACACAGTCGATGCTGAGGATATGGAAGAACCACTTCTGCAGACTGTTAAACGGCGATGACGAACAACATTCCGCTGTCAGGCAGAACGAACCATTCAATATTGGCAACGACAGCGAAAACTGCCAACCACCCGACCTGAGTGAAGTGAGGATAGCAATATCTAAACTCAAGCTTAATAAGGCTGCCGGAAATGACGGCCTTCCCGCTGAGCTCTATAAGGCCGGCGGAGATGACTTGGTAAGTAACATCCACCAACTCATAAGCCAAATCTGGTCGGATGAAAATATGCCTGAAGAATGGAACCTCAGCATCGTTTGCCCGATCCACAAAAAAGGAGACCCTCTGAACTGCGCCAACTACAGAGGCATAAGTCTCCTCAACATCGCCTACAAGATCCTATCTGCCGTAATATGTGAACGCCTGAAACCGTTTACCAACAACCTGATTGGCCCTTATCAGTGTGGTTTTAGGCCAGGAAAGTCCACAACCGATCAAATTTTCACACTTCGGCAGATCCTGGAAAAAACTCAAGAAGTCCAAATCGATACCCACCACCTATTCATCGATTTCAAAGCCGCATATGACAGCATTTATAGAGACGAACTGTATAGAGCCATGTCTAGTTTTGGTATACCGCCCAAACTCGTCCGTTTGTGTAGGATGACGATGGAGAATTCTCGCTGCTCCATCAGGGTCGGAAACGACCTCACCGACACATTCGATACCAAAAAAGGATTTAGGCAAGGCGATGCGCTGTCATGTGACTTCTTTAATCTGATTCTTGAGAGAATTGTGCAAAACTCCAAAGCCAACACCAGAGGCACAATTTTCCAAAAGTCGGTGCAACTACTAGCATACGCTGACGATATTGACATCATTGGCAGGACTCAACGTGATGTCATAGCCACGTTTGCTAGTATAGAGAAGGAAGCGGCGAAAATGGGTTTAGCAGTAAATGAGGGTAAGACTAAGTATATGCTGTCATCACGAAAGGACTCACAACATCGACGAATTGGACAGAACGTCACCATTGACAGATATAACTTTGAGGTAGTACGGGACTTTGTCTACCTCGGCTCCGCTATTAACTCTGACAACAACATCTCGTCAGAAATTAAACGAAGAATTACTCTTGCCAACCGCTGTTTCTTCGGGCTAAGAAGGCAATTTAGTAGTAAAGCCCTCACTCGAACTACTAAGGAAACCCTATATAAGACCCTGATCATCCCAGTCCTGCTCTACGGCGCTGAAGCATGGACCGTATCAAAAGCGGATGAAGAAATCCTTGGTAGATTCGAGAGGAAAATTCTTCGAAAAATCTTCGGTCCCGTTTGCGTTGACGGGCTATGGAGACGAAGATTCAACCAAGAACTATACGAGCTGTACAGCGACATGCCCCTGGTCAAAAAACTCCGCATTGGACGTTTAAGATGGCTAGGACATGTAGAACGAATGGACACCAATACTCCGGCTCGCAGAGTCTTCGATTCCCAGCCAGACGTCGGACGCAGTAGAGGAAGACCTCGCCTTAAGTGGCGCGCACAAGTGGAAACCGACCTCAACCAACTTGGAGTGCGCAACTGGAGGCAGTTAGCTAAGGACCGGGCTAATTGGAGAGGCATGTTGGTTGAGGCCCAGGTTCATTCCGGACTGTAGCGCCACTTAAGTAAGTAAGTAATATGAGAGTAAAATAACAATAAGATTATAAAAACCAGAGAAGGAAGAGACATTTATTTACAAAAACAGAAAGGAGACATGTACTAGAAGGAAATAATTTGCAGCTTGATGCATATGTTTGTAAATATTTTGTTTTTTAATTTTAATTTTTTATGAAAAATGTAATTAAGATAAAAATATACTAAAAAACTGATTAACATTAATTAAAAAAGTAGAGCCAGTATCCTCTTTTTAGACAGATTATTCCTCAATTGAAAAATGATGTCTTTCGAAGACTGAATATAGTTTTAAAATACCATCGTCATTATTGAAAATACATTTTCGAAATAACTTTACGTTGATTCCGGATGTTAATTTAAGCGTTTATATATTTATAAAAAAAAATCTGAACAGCATAATGACAATGTCGTTATGTACATTTTGTATTAAGCTGCAATTTCGTAATGAGCTGCAATAAAAAAAAAAATATAAATCAACTATAAACGTTTGTCACAGGGTTTTTTTTCTAAATGTTTCTCAACATATTTTTCAGTTGTGGCAAAAGAGGATAATCAATATTTTCGGAAATGTTTGCAAATGTTATATGTTGGAATGGTACATATCTTGTTGACTTCCAGCGGACTATACAAAACTTACTGAAAGAATATAATGCAAAGCTTTAGCTGTTTTAGATATATCCATCAGAGACGCCCGATACAGAAGAGCAGTGTTGGGAAGATTAATACAATTTAGGCAAGAACTTTTTACTCTGGTGGTGGTCCATCTCGCCTCATTTAGGCCGTTGGGACAATTTAAAGCAGAAAATAGCTTAATATAAAATAGCACCATTAAAAAAAAACGGGAACACTTATAAAAGAGTAGTATATCTGTTTTCAAAGTCAAATTTTATGTTTAAATCAAGTTTATTTTAGTAAACAATATAATTCTATCATCCAAATTTAAAAAAAATTCTGATTTTAAAATTGTAAAATTAAGTACTAAATATACTTATTTAAGTGGCACTACAGTCCAGAATGTCTCTGGGCTTCAACCAACATGATCTTCCAATCCCTAGCTAACTGCCTTTAATTGCCCACTTTAAGTTGGTTTAAGCCGGTTTCTACTCGTACACGCCACTTAATACGAGGTCTTCCTCTGCTGAGTCAAATGTCTAAGTAAGAATCGAAGTCACTGCAAGCCGAAGTGTTGTCCATTCGCTCTACATGCCTGGCATCTAAAATGTCCAATTTTTTTTTTGACCAGTTCTATGTCGCTGTGCAGCTGTACAGCATTCTTTGTGTGTCCTTTTCATAAACTTACTACTAGCAAACGTGGCTGTGATATCACGTTGAGGCCGACCAATGGTGTCAATATTGTCGGCACATGCTAGTATTTGCACAGTTTTATGGAAGTTTGTCGGCTGGTAGTAATTCGGGAGTTTTGCATAATCCTCTCAAAAACATGGCTCTCTTTGTTTCGTCATAAAATGCTGTCGTATGTGGCTTTGAAATTCATGCTTTCTTCCAGGATCTGCGGAAGTGTAAATATTTGATCAATTGTAAACATTCCTGGCTTAAAACCAAACTGATAAGGGCCGATCTGATTGCTGTTAAACGGTTTCAGGAGTACACATATTAAGCCAGATAGGATCTTGTTTGCGATGTTGAAGAGACTTAAGCATATGTAGTAAGCCCAGGGAGTCTTTTTTTTTTGTGAATCGGGCAAACGTAGCTGAAGTTCCATTCTTTCAGTATTCACTACTTGTCTCACTCATAATCGAACACTAAATTCCAATTTGTTTTATTTCTTGAGTTTTTGAGAAAATACAAAATTACGAATTGCTATTTATTATAATTTACGGAGTCTTACTTTTAGGTTAGTATATTTATTATAAACATCACTTAATCCCTAAAAACTCCGGGACTGACTTTGAAGAGTAAGTTAAAATCCCTTGAACGTGAGGCCAATACGGTGTTGTTAGAACATTGTTGATATAAAGGGTGATCCATTTCGAGGTTCCCTACTTTTTTAAAGAAAAAAACACAGAAAATTAAAATTTAATGGAGAATGTTTATTATCATTTGAAAGAACATTCTTTGGCATTTATTTTTTGAAGATTATGTGTATCAAATGTTGGCCGTTGCTACGTCACAGATGGTCCATCCGTTGAGTCCAATTTTCGATCACTCGTTCGAGCATTTCGACTGGTAACTGGCGAATGACACGCGTGATGTTTTCCTCCAAGGCCTGAATCGAAGCGGGTTTGTCGGCATAAGCTTTTGACTTTACATATCCCCACAGAAAAAAGTCTAACGGTGTGTTATCACACGATCTTGGTGGCCAATCGACCGGCCCAAAACGTGAAATTATGTGCTCACCGAAATGTTCTCTCAATAAGTCCATTGATTGATGCGATGTGTGGGAAGTGGCGCCGTCTTGCTGAAACCAAATGTCGCCGAGTTCACGAGCTTCAATTTCAGGCATCAAATAGTCGGTTATCATGGTCCGAGTTGCTGCGCACGGCGCCGAATCGACTCTCCACGGTCTTCGTGTACACTCTCAGCTACGGCCGCTATTTTTTCTTCACAGCGTGCTGGACGTGGTCTATTCGGTCGAATATTATCCAATAATGAATGCTGGGTCTCAAAATGGGTGATGGTGTTGCGAATAGTACGCTCAGTAGGCCGATTATGTTGACCATAAGTTGAGCGAAGTGCACGAAACATATTCCTCACAGAACGTGAATTTTCATAATAAAGTTGAACAATTTGTAAACGTTGTTCACGCGTAAGTCTTTCCATTATGAAATGCCAAACAATACTAACACAAAAATAACATGACAGCATGACACGACTCACACGTGATCTGTCAAAAAAGGCTATTGAAAAAAGTATCTCTACTTGGATCACCCGTTATTTATCTGCCAACAACTTGACATACCCTATGATAAACAACGAAGATAAGTCAAAAGTACCGACTTCGGATATGTTGGAATCTACTCCGTTATAGTATAAACACGGTCTAAACGCAGCAACGAAGTTGTGTGAGCAAAACTGATTACGAAGAATGAGTTAAAATCCTTTCCAATGTGAAGGGACAATTCGGGTATTGTTTATGACCAAAACTATTGACATATGCTTATTTCAAACAACTGGACATAGTCTAAGTGGAGCAACAATGCTTCGTGATCGGAACTGACTTTATTGATGTAGCTGAAATTATTTAAACCCGTTAAATGCGCTTCTTAAATACTAGAAGACATAATCTATCGGCCCTTAATTTTACATATTTGAGGAAAATCATTAGATATAAACATTTTAACTTTTACTTTTAAAGTAGGCAGGGATAAAATAGTCACCCTCCCAACCTTGTAAAAAAATGGTTGTACCTGATCCCTTTGAAAATCTGCCTTAGTTATCATGCTCATGACGTTGTCCTTTACTGTAACTCGTGGTACGGTTGATACGATTGACAACTTAAACACTGCAACGTTCTGGCAGGTGTCAAGAAATATTTATATTTGCATTATACATTCCATGTGCAAATGCGTTAAAAAGACAGCCACCGTCAAGGTAGCTTTTAAATTTTATTGTTTACGACCGAACATTTTTTTCAAATTAATTTCCCATTATTTTAATTTCCACTATACATTAAATACAATATTGTTTTTGTAGGTAACACGTAATTATCTGCCATACCTAACGTATTTACATAAATTTCTTCAATTTATCAATATTTGTTTCAATAAAATAGCTTTCCGTATCGTTAGCGAGTTCGCTTGCACACCTTAGTATTTTTGTTGATCTTCAGCAATTTTTAAATTCAATTAAAATTTATTTTCTAAGACGCGTCTTCCGCTCCCAATCGCTGCGTACGGGGCAAAACACGAGAGGAAATACAATAAAGCAATATGTATTAACTAATCATAGATTAGATACAAAAAAAAAATATAAACTCTACAAATAAGAAATCCTGTCTTTTGTTCCAAAATACATCTTTTTTCGTGCAAAGGCCCTACGCCTTTAGACGTAAGTTAATGTGTAGGTATTTGGCAAGGTATTAAGTCTTGAAATTAAATTATTCACGTTGATTATTTTATTAATATTAATCAATTCATGTGTTTATCATATAATATAGTACAAATTAGACTTCACCGGACTCACAAGTCGCGCAGGATCTGGTGCTATAAAAGATGATGAAGGTGGCTCCGGAGGATTGATGGACTCGAAGGGTTCGACTAATAGCACTGAAGGCAGCATGTGACAGTACGGTATGGCTCGAAGAGCCAAGGGCGATGCACGCAGAACACGCGTGTCTTTCTTACTATTTTAAAATTCACAGAAATGCTTATAATAATACATTTCTGTATTACGAAAAGTATTGGATTTTATTTGAAGTATAAAATTGGAGACTATTTTTAAGAAACAGAAACATTTATCTTTTTTTCCATTATTAAATTTTACGAAAATAAATTTAACTTATGTTACAAATAGTTAGAGAAATGAATTTCCTCCAATCAAGCAATGAAAATGCACACTAATGTTATAATATTACAGGTGTTTTTTTCTGTTTTTATTGCTGTCCCCCTATTAATGTATATATACATATATATCAAAAAATGTTAAGGAACAGTATGAATCGGTTAAATTTGTAATGCATTTTCTCAAAAGTTTTCTAAATTCTTAAAAATGTATTTCTTATTTTGTAGATTTATGTAATTTCCAGAAAAGTGAACTTTTAACTATTCGTAATCAAAATGTTAGGACATGTCTAAAATCTTATATAAACAAAATTAGTGGCATCTAGCTTTTAGATTGTGCCCATTCTGATAAATAATTATAGTTGGTGTCTGTGCGGCACAGTGAAATATTTTAGATGCCCACATAATTTTTTACTGTATAATGAAAACAGTTATAAGATCAAATACGTATTTATATTGAGAGCCGAAGGCAGTTCAAAATATATCCATGTTCAAATGAGTACAATTACAATTTAGAAAAAAAAAGAATATTGTATTAAAAGTACAAATGTTTGAAGTTGTCTTAGCTGTTTACATCAGTGCATTATAAAAATGACACAGAAGGAAATAATATTACAAAAAATATATATATTAATAAATCAGTTTATCAAGGCTTTCTCTTCTATCCAGATCAAGACACACACAATAAAAATAAAAATCCTTTCATTTCCCTATCCCACCAACTATACTCATCTACCTCATCCGTCTCATTTTTATCATGACCTAATAATGTAAGCAATAAGCAAAACTGTTCTACCAATAGAATTGCATTATTTGACTTTTAACCGATTTATACAATAGGAATTAATGGTAGACATGTCATAAAATTTAAATTGAAATTGAAATTTTGTTGTCATTAGTGGATTTGATATTAAGAATGATAATGTGTCAAAAGTGTATATTTGTGAATACTTTTTATTAAAACTCTGTTTTCTTTATATAGATTTCATCTTTATCAACGCTATATAAATGTTGTTTCCTTGAATTTTCCTTAAAGCGTTTTTCTTATACTTTTTAAATGTTATACATTTTTTAGGAAATACAGAGGTATCAAATAATGTGCAGTTGCATTTATTCATTTTTATAATTAAAAATTCATATGTTCCTATAACTAGTCAAAACATAAATAGTTAAATTTAAATTCATTTAAGCAAGGATGCCAAATTTTTTTATATAAATCGTAAAAAATTTCTTTTAAGTCGTATCAAAATTTTAACTTCAAAGACAAATAAAAACTGAGGTTACCTTAAATTGAATGTAAGTATAATTTATATTTCATTAAAGCCTTAATTTCGTTATAGGTATATATTTTTGTTCTGGATAAAAACGTTATGACTGCAATGATGACTTTAAAATGAATTGTCATTCCATGTTTTGAATAAGAAATTTCTAAATATTTTCAACCTTATGAATGAATTCACTAAAATACTTTTAAACCCTTGTATCTATATTCTGCATACATGTATTTGTTTGTTTTTTTTTATATATACAGGGTATTTCATATACGTATGTATGTCAAAATTGAATAACTATGGGCCTTCGCACACGAGTATGCTTCAACCGTTTGAACGTCATGTTTGTTGGTGGGACGGGTGAGGAAGGAGCACAGTTTGAGAGTCACTGTAGAGCAATTTTTCAACCAAAATTAATTGGTTGAAGAGGTGTAATCTACCAACATATGCATGTGATTCTGACAGTTGTGGAATTAAAAAAAAGAAGGCGGCTAGTTCGATGTCAATCGAATTAAATTAAAAAATCAACAAAAAAAATATACTCGTGTGCGCAGGCCCTATGACATTCATCAACCGATTGACATGTTTTTAAAACAACAATTCAGTATAACTTTAAACATAGGTAAACATAACATTTTAAACTCTTCACGTCGAAAAATTGACACTGTACATTGAAAATAGTCGTTCAGTTGGCCAACTCAACGTTCATAGCTCCGAAAATATCGTGGCCAATAATCGCCGTCTGACAACACTATTCATCGTTTGGTGTCGAATTTTGTTGAGCACGGCACAGTGGGAGATCGTCGACATGCTGTTCGTCAATGACCAAGATGTTCCAATGGATTGATTGCAAAGGGTAAAAAAGAGTATTGCCCATAACCCACATGTGCCGAATCGTCACCGCGCTCACCATTTTTGTTGATTTTCTATAGAATCCACGTTCCTTGTAATCGCTGGAATAGTCAAAAGTGAAACTGATTTTTGAAAAAAAAATTTTGAAGCCCATTTTTTTTCAAAGAAGGCGAAACATCGGTGCATGTTGGCTCATTATGTCTTGAAACTAGTAAGCGTCCTGGATTCAACAAGATGATGAGCATTCCACACTGCGAATCAAGCAATGTAGTTCATGAAACGAAAATTCTTCCTCTTCTTCTTGTGGGTTTTTTTGAAAAAAAAAGTGTATACCATAAACCCTTAACGAGCTCAAAGTAAATAATCTTGCGAAAATTATCGCTATACCACTCGAGATGCTCAAAAAAGCAATGGAAAACTCAGCAAAACGGGCACATTTAGCTTTGATCAATAAAATCGGTCACTTGTTGATGTTCGCCGTTACTAATAATAATTTTTAGCAACAACATAAATTTTAATCTCCACACTTTTCAAAAATCCTTTACCATTAAATAAATTTACATCGCAGACTAGCGCTTATTATAGGTTATTATTTAATTTACAGATCTAAGTCATAAAGTAGTGATAAAATTGTGTAGTAGGCGCCTGTAGTGAATAATACTGCGAAGATGTATGTGTCTGTTTGCGTTAGTGTTTGCTCATTAAATTAAATACGTTTGTTGTGTCAACGGAAACTGTAGCAAAGGAAAAAATAAAGAAACATTGGTATGACAGTTTCATGAATGAAAGTGTAGTATGTTAAGTCGAAAAGTCGAGTTTACTTAGTTATGCGTTTTGATTATTGGTAGAGTTTCTATAAAGCTGTAAATTATAAAATTACCAGGTAACTAACTAATGCCGACATTTGCGTTTTATTATTAATAACGCCGGTTGTATTTAAAACATATTCCAAATAAACTTTAAAGGACCAAATTAAAAAAAAATCTCCCATATATGGAAATCGGTTATTTTTTAAAGTTATTTAAAATTCACATACTGACATAAAAGATGACGCACACTTTTTACATGTATTTCTGTAGATTATAATATATATAGGTGGAAATACGTCTACTCGATGTTTTTTTTTTTTTTCATTGTTTGCTTCTTCTGCAACAAAATAATGTTGGGTATCATGTTATAGACGATTTTTCAGTTACTTCAAATTTCCAACCTTTGGCTCATGAAAGACTGATAGGGAATAAAACTCTTTATTAAAGGTACTATAACAGTAAATAATCAGAAGAGTTTAGAGAAATGATGCTTAGACATTTTGCATTTCAACGACCTACAATGCAAGTACATAGTTGATCTTATAGGCACACAGTTCATCTAGCAACGACACGAAAAATCCAACATCAAAACACTTTTGCTTACATAATATTAAAATAAGCAAACAATGGAACGAACTTCTAGAACACATATTTTCAACAATATACAATCTACAGCCACTCAAGAGCAGATATAATAGTAATCTGCAAGCATCATCTCAAGGCTCTCTTTGAGCCTCACCTAAGAAACGTTTATAGACAAAAATAAAATGTAGAACCACAACTATATTAATTGAAATCAAGTGGAACTTCATTAAATATAATATTAAGCGACAAAATATATGAAGTAAAAACTAAATCACATTGATAAAATTCGGGTTTGAAAAAAAACGTAATCAGTAACACAAAGCGGGTGTTGACGATGCCTTCTTACAGCGGTATTTACAAACGTAAATAAAGTGAATTATCATTAATCAATGGATTAAATGAAAAATCTTATTAATATAACAAAATTGAAGTTAATTGACGTTAATTAACATAAAATAAACTAACTCACCGAAGTAGGTGAATTATCCTGAAATTAAATTCAAATTTGACGGAAAGTTGATGTCAATTGTAATTTCACTATTGTTGTTTTTTTTTTCAAGTAGACTAAAGTAAAGAATGGATTCGCAGTTAAGTGATTTTTTATATACAATGGATATATTGGATATGTATATGAAATTGTTTTAGATATGCAACCTACAAATCTAGAAGAAGGAAAATAGATGAGCTGCCCGAAATGGATTTTTGGAAGAAATATAGATTCTCAAAGATAAATATACGGAAACTCATAACTTTAGTACAAGAAGACCTAAGAGGGGACAGGAGAGGAGGACACATTCCTGTTTATTATTGTTTATTCATTGTTTATTCAAATTATTTCAAATTCTCACAAACTTCTTTGACAATTCACAAGGAGTAAAGAAAATAAATAACAGCTGATTTTGTATCGATTGTAATAGATTTTGTAATAGAATCGCCAATAAACGTTAATCAGCTATTACATGGGCCTTTAATTTGGATTAATAAGAAAACTTAATTCATGAATTAACTTTTTATCCACAGATTAGATAATTTGTGAATTAGAGGAAAATTAGTATTTTTTTTTATTAATACGGCTGTTATTAATGTGTAAACATTAAACATCTTAGCGCGCGTTATCGAATTTTGTTGGTAGAGTAAAACCAATATCTATCGAAACACTCACAACTGAAGTCAGCGATCTCAAACGTATCATCGAAGTGCAGGAGAACAAGCAAATTGCTGCCGATGCCCTTCTATATGGTGCGCCATCCGAGCAAAGCGAAAACCTGACATCACTATTCAACCACCTCTGCCATAAAATCAATGTACAAGCTCCAATATTAAAAAAACATCTATCGGATTAAACCAACTGTTAGGAACACACACAATCCACCTATTATGATAAAGTTTAACTCTGCATATGATAAAAACTTTATATTAAAGTCCATCACATTTCACTGTAAACAACAAAAAACATTACTTCGCCTGCTTGACATTGGAATTCAATCTGACAGTTATATTCATATCCACGAAGTTTTGTAAATGTTAATGCAACGTGCACTCTGCCTCAAAAGAGAAAAGAAGTTGATGGCTGTGTACTCTTCGCGTGGAGTTGTGTATGTTAAGCTGAATTCAACAGGAAAACCTCAAGTTGTTGAAAGCCTGGATAATCTTCAAAATATCACCAACATGAGCGACAGCTTGGATAGCCCACACACATCACAATATCAACAACGGAAGAGAAGCTTAGAAAGCTCTTCGATTATTTTGAGTAAACAGTGACGGCCAACATTTATTTTGTATTTATTTTTTTATTTATTATTCCTTTTCTTCTTTATGTTATTTGTATTTATTTATTATTTATTTTTATTTTTCTTTATCTTTACCCTACATTTGAATTTCCTTTAATTCATGATACGATCACACAATAATCCAGTGGGACAGCTGGAAATTCTCTAGAGACAGGTAGTAGTGCCATATTACGCTCTATGGTTAATATTTTTACACAACAAAAAAAAGGCTTGAAAATCTGCCGTAATAATGCACAAAGTCTTTGGCCAAAGATAGATGAATTTCGTTATTTGTTCCAAGGCTCCAGGGTTGATATAGTTTGTATTTCAGAAACTTGGTTCTCTCCTAACACCGATGGTAAGGGTCAAGACTCAAATAGTAATTTGTATAGCATGAATGGGTATCAAGTGTACCGTAGTGACAGAATCGGTCGTACCGGTGGTGGAGTCGCTATAAATGTAAATCACAGGTTAACAGTGAGATGGACTTCTTGTTTTTGGACTTAATAAGCAATGACGATACAATTCTTCTAGGCGTCGTTTATAGACCAAACAGGATGGTTAATCTGTGCCATCTTAATTCCTTGTAAGTAGAAATATCTCTCACTTTACCCAACGTAATCCTGTGTGGAGATATGAATAGTGATCTCTTGTCAGAACGAAGGCTTATTGATATTATGTGTTCAATTAATCTATTTCCCGTTAACTCTGCTACACCAACTCACTTTAGCGCTACCTCTAGCACACTACTTGATGTTTTCTTTGTCAGTGATCGTACGGAGGCGCTTTTCTATGACCAATTGTAAGCTCCTGGGTTGATCTCAATAATTCATTTGAGTTTAGAGATTTCAGGAATATTGATTACTCGGCATATGAAAGTGATGTGCGTAGTATTAACTGGGAACAAATATATTTTATGGCTTCACCAAATCAGCAGGCTGAATTCATACAAACCAATGTAGTTCAGTTATTCAATACTCACGTTCCAATTAAGACGAAACTTATAAGACATGGAGAAAACGTATGGTTTACTAGTGATATCCGAAAACTTATGAAAAAACGCGATAACGCGTATGATCAGTGGAAGCGTTTTAGAATAGAAGAGCACCACAGGGTATATCGAACATTCCGTAACAAAGTTGTTTGCGAAATACGCGCAGCGAAAACACGCCTTTACTCTGAACGCATAAATGTGACCTTAAATGGTAAACAGCTATGGAAAAATTTAAAGGAAATTGGCGTAGGCAAGCAGAAGAACAGCCTTCTCGATAATGTTGATGGTAATGAACTTAATCAAAGTTTTGTGTCCCATACTCCTCCGACGTCTCTATCTCCTTCACATTTTCGTAACTCTAATGTCACCCGTACTATATTTCCCTACGATGAATTTGAATTTTCCCTTGTAGAACAGCAGGATTTGGTTAAATGTTTGCTCTCCATTAAATCTAACTCAGCTGGAGTTGACGAAATTCACCCTAAGTTCTTAAAAGTTATTTTGCCCATCATTTTGCCTTATGTCACACATATGTTTAACTACTTACTTACAACAGGTGTATTTCCCTCGGCTTGGAAGAAATCCAAAATCATACCTTTACCTAAGAGCCCAAGAGGTAAAGATTTTCGTCCAATTGCTGTGCTTCCATTTCTGTCTAAAGTCTTCGAACGTATCATGCAGAAGCAAATAAATAGTTTTCTTAATATTAATAACATTATATCATCTCATCAATCCGGTTTCCGCAACTGCAGAGTATTGCCCATAACCCACATGTGCCGAATCGTCACCGCGCTCACCATTTTTGTTGATTTTCTATAGAATCCACGTTCCTTGTAATCGCTGGAATAGTCAAAAGTGAAACTGATTTTTGAAAAAAAAATTTTGAAGCCCATTTTTTTTCAAAGAAGGCGAAACATCGGTGCATGTTGGCTCATTATGTCTTGAAACTAGTAAGCGTCCTGGATTCAACAAGATGATGAGCATTCCACACTGCGAATCAAGCAATGTAGTTCATGAAACGAAAATTCTTCCTCTTCTTCTTGTGGGTTTTTTTGAAAAAAAAAGTGTATACCATAAACCCTTAACGAGCTCAAAGTAAATAATCTTGCGAAAATTATCGCTATACCACTCGAGATGCTCAAAAAAGCAATGGAAAACTCAGCAAAACGGGCACATTTAGCTTTGATCAATAAAATCGGTCACTTGTTGATGTTCGCCGTTACTAATAATAATTTTTAGCAACAACATAAATTTTAATCTCCACACTTTTCAAAAATCCTTTACCATTAAATAAATTTACATCGCAGACTAGCGCTTATTATAGGTTATTATTTAATTTACAGATCTAAGTCATAAAGTAGTGATAAAATTGTGTAGTAGGCGCCTGTAGTGAATAATACTGCGAAGATGTATGTGTCTGTTTGCGTTAGTGTTTGCTCATTAAATTAAATACGTTTGTTGTGTCAACGGAAACTGTAGCAAAGGAAAAAATAAAGAAACATTGGTATGACAGTTTCATGAATGAAAGTGTAGTATGTTAAGTCGAAAAGTCGAGTTTACTTAGTTATGCGTTTTGATTATTGGTAGAGTTTCTATAAAGCTGTAAATTATAAAATTACCAGGTAACTAACTAATGCCGACATTTGCGTTTTATTATTAATAACGCCGGTTGTATTTAAAACATATTCCAAATAAACTTTAAAGGACCAAATTAAAAAAAAATCTCCCATATATGGAAATCGGTTATTTTTTAAAGTTATTTAAAATTCACATACTGACATAAAAGATGACGCACACTTTTTACATGTATTTCTGTAGATTATAATATATATAGGTGGAAATACGTCTACTCGATGTTTTTTTTTTTTTTCATTGTTTGCTTCTTCTGCAACAAAATAATGTTGGGTATCATGTTATAGACGATTTTTCAGTTACTTCAAATTTCCAACCTTTGGCTCATGAAAGACTGATAGGGAATAAAACTCTTTATTAAAGGTACTATAACAGTAAATAATCAGAAGAGTTTAGAGAAATGATGCTTAGACATTTTGCATTTCAACGACCTACAATGCAAGTACATAGTTGATCTTATAGGCACACAGTTCATCTAGCAACGACACGAAAAATCCAACATCAAAACACTTTTGCTTACATAATATTAAAATAAGCAAACAATGGAACGAACTTCTAGAACACATATTTTCAACAATATACAATCTACAGCCACTCAAGAGCAGATATAATAGTAATCTGCAAGCATCATCTCAAGGCTCTCTTTGAGCCTCACCTAAGAAACGTTTATAGACAAAAATAAAATGTAGAACCACAACTATATTAATTGAAATCAAGTGGAACTTCATTAAATATAATATTAAGCGACAAAATATATGAAGTAAAAACTAAATCACATTGATAAAATTCGGGTTTGAAAAAAAACGTAATCAGTAACACAAAGCGGGTGTTGACGATGCCTTCTTACAGCGGTATTTACAAACGTAAATAAAGTGAATTATCATTAATCAATGGATTAAATGAAAAATCTTATTAATATAACAAAATTGAAGTTAATTGACGTTAATTAACATAAAATAAACTAACTCACCGAAGTAGGTGAATTATCCTGAAATTAAATTCAAATTTGACGGAAAGTTGATGTCAATTGTAATTTCACTATTGTTGTTTTTTTTTTCAAGTAGACTAAAGTAAAGAATGGATTCGCAGTTAAGTGATTTTTTATATACAATGGATATATTGGATATGTATATGAAATTGTTTTAGATATGCAACCTACAAATCTAGAAGAAGGAAAATAGATGAGCTGCCCGAAATGGATTTTTGGAAGAAATATAGATTCTCAAAGATAAATATACGGAAACTCATAACTTTAGTACAAGAAGACCTAAGAGGGGACAGGAGAGGAGGACACATTCCTGTTTATTATTGTTTATTCATTGTTTATTCAAATTATTTCAAATTCTCACAAACTTCTTTGACAATTCACAAGGAGTAAAGAAAATAAATAACAGCTGATTTTGTATCGATTGTAATAGATTTTGTAATAGAATCGCCAATAAACGTTAATCAGCTATTACATGGGCCTTTAATTTGGATTAATAAGAAAACTTAATTCATGAATTAACTTTTTATCCACAGATTAGATAATTTGTGAATTAGAGGAAAATTAGTATTTTTTTTTATTAATACGGCTGTTATTAATGTGTAAACATTAAACATCTTAGCGCGCGTTATCGAATTTTGTTGGTAGAGTAAAACCAATATCTATCGAAACACTCACAACTGAAGTCAGCGATCTCAAACGTATCATCGAAGTGCAGGAGAACAAGCAAATTGCTGCCGATGCCCTTCTATATGGTGCGCCATCCGAGCAAAGCGAAAACCTGACATCACTATTCAACCACCTCTGCCATAAAATCAATGTACAAGCTCCAATATTAAAAAAACATCTATCGGATTAAACCAACTGTTAGGAACACACACAATCCACCTATTATGATAAAGTTTAACTCTGCATATGATAAAAACTTTATATTAAAGTCCATCACATTTCACTGTAAACAACAAAAAACATTACTTCGCCTGCTTGACATTGGAATTCAATCTGACAGTTATATTCATATCCACGAAGTTTTGTAAATGTTAATGCAACGTGCACTCTGCCTCAAAAGAGAAAAGAAGTTGATGGCTGTGTACTCTTCGCGTGGAGTTGTGTATGTTAAGCTGAATTCAACAGGAAAACCTCAAGTTGTTGAAAGCCTGGATAATCTTCAAAATATCACCAACATGAGCGACAGCTTGGATAGCCCACACACATCACAATATCAACAACGGAAGAGAAGCTTAGAAAGCTCTTCGATTATTTTGAGTAAACAGTGACGGCCAACATTTATTTTGTATTTATTTTTTTATTTATTATTCCTTTTCTTCTTTATGTTATTTGTATTTATTTATTATTTATTTTTATTTTTCTTTATCTTTACCCTACATTTGAATTTCCTTTAATTCATGATACGATCACACAATAATCCAGTGGGACAGCTGGAAATTCTCTAGAGACAGGTAGTAGTGCCATATTACGCTCTATGGTTAATATTTTTACACAACAAAAAAAAGGCTTGAAAATCTGCCGTAATAATGCACAAAGTCTTTGGCCAAAGATAGATGAATTTCGTTATTTGTTCCAAGGCTCCAGGGTTGATATAGTTTGTATTTCAGAAACTTGGTTCTCTCCTAACACCGATGGTAAGGGTCAAGACTCAAATAGTAATTTGTATAGCATGAATGGGTATCAAGTGTACCGTAGTGACAGAATCGGTCGTACCGGTGGTGGAGTCGCTATAAATGTAAATCACAGGTTAACAGTGAGATGGACTTCTTGTTTTTGGACTTAATAAGCAATGACGATACAATTCTTCTAGGCGTCGTTTATAGACCAAACAGGATGGTTAATCTGTGCCATCTTAATTCCTTGTAAGTAGAAATATCTCTCACTTTACCCAACGTAATCCTGTGTGGAGATATGAATAGTGATCTCTTGTCAGAACGAAGGCTTATTGATATTATGTGTTCAATTAATCTATTTCCCGTTAACTCTGCTACACCAACTCACTTTAGCGCTACCTCTAGCACACTACTTGATGTTTTCTTTGTCAGTGATCGTACGGAGGCGCTTTTCTATGACCAATTGTAAGCTCCTGGGTTGATCTCAATAATTCATTTGAGTTTAGAGATTTCAGGAATATTGATTACTCGGCATATGAAAGTGATGTGCGTAGTATTAACTGGGAACAAATATATTTTATGGCTTCACCAAATCAGCAGGCTGAATTCATACAAACCAATGTAGTTCAGTTATTCAATACTCACGTTCCAATTAAGACGAAACTTATAAGACATGGAGAAAACGTATGGTTTACTAGTGATATCCGAAAACTTATGAAAAAACGCGATAACGCGTATGATCAGTGGAAGCGTTTTAGAATAGAAGAGCACCACAGGGTATATCGAACATTCCGTAACAAAGTTGTTTGCGAAATACGCGCAGCGAAAACACGCCTTTACTCTGAACGCATAAATGTGACCTTAAATGGTAAACAGCTATGGAAAAATTTAAAGGAAATTGGCGTAGGCAAGCAGAAGAACAGCCTTCTCGATAATGTTGATGGTAATGAACTTAATCAAAGTTTTGTGTCCCATACTCCTCCGACGTCTCTATCTCCTTCACATTTTCGTAACTCTAATGTCACCCGTACTATATTTCCCTACGATGAATTTGAATTTTCCCTTGTAGAACAGCAGGATTTGGTTAAATGTTTGCTCTCCATTAAATCTAACTCAGCTGGAGTTGACGAAATTCACCCTAAGTTCTTAAAAGTTATTTTGCCCATCATTTTGCCTTATGTCACACATATGTTTAACTACTTACTTACAACAGGTGTATTTCCCTCGGCTTGGAAGAAATCCAAAATCATACCTTTACCTAAGAGCCCAAGAGGTAAAGATTTTCGTCCAATTGCTGTGCTTCCATTTCTGTCTAAAGTCTTCGAACGTATCATGCAGAAGCAAATAAATAGTTTTCTTAATATTAATAACATTATATCATCTCATCAATCCGGTTTCCGCAACTGACGTAACTGACGATATTAGACAAAACTTAGACAAAGACCTGGTCACGTTTTTAGTGCTCCTTGACTTCTCAAAGGCCTTTGATACTGTCAATCATGCAATATTATGCGATAAACTCTTTACAAAATATAATTTTTCTCATTCAGCTGTATGTCTTGTGTCTTCGTATCTTGCTGGTCGTCATCAAGCCGTGTTTGTAAACAATAAATTGTCAGACTTTCGCCCTAATTTATGTGGTGTTCCTCAGGGTTCCATTCTAGGACCCCTTCTGTTCTCTCTTTATGTTAATGAGTTACCTTCTATTGTAAATTGTTTTTCTGTTGAAATGTATGCCGACGACACCCAGTTACACGCTAGTTGTCCTCTTGATTCCATCGATCAATACTTTACACCTATAAAAACGCGAATCCTGTTAATAAAGTCCTTAATTACTCCAATATTAACTTATGGGTGCGAAGTATTTGGAAGGTGTGATTCCGCCAGTAGCCGTAAGCTTAATGTCGCATATAATAATGCTGCTCGATATGCTTTCGGTCTACGAAGATATGATCGCATTTCTACTTACTCTTACCGTATCTGTAACCTGTCATTTGATAACCTTATTCTATACCGTAAAATATCAATGCTATATAGTATAATCCATACACATCAACCCAGCAGCCTTTTTAACAGACTAACGTTTTGTGCATCTGCAAGGACAAGACAAATTTTACCTCCGCGTTTTACATGCTTAACATCTGAACGTCAATTTTTCGTAAATGCCACCCGACTCTGGAACTCCCTCCTGCGTCAAGTTAAAGAAATAAGAGTGAGCAAAAGATTTCTAAAAGAATTGAAAATATATCTATCCACCTCCTAAATATTAAATTTGTTTTTATCTACACGTATATTTATATTATTTGTATTTATAATTTTGTATTGGTCGTTCTATTCTTAACTATTCTTAATATGTCTCATATTGTATTAAATTGTTAAATTACTTCTTAATTGGTAGCCTTCAATGTAATGTATTCTATATTCTAAGCTTATCACTATTTTAAAAGATATTGTATCTTATTGTGTAAGCAAACAAATTAAATAAAATTGAAAAATTGAATTGAATAATTCTGGGACGGATGTGCCTGAGTCGAATTTTGCTACATGTATGCATGTGACTGCTCGTGACTTACTCTATTCCTACAAATGTTTCAAATATTTAAATAAAATCTTGTGATGATTTTGTGTTAGTAGTAGCCGAACAGCAATAAGGTATGCAATGACTTTGTTATCACAACTTGTAAATAATGGTTGCATATACTACTGCTGTAGGTGACTTAACCTACTCCATCAAAAATGCTTCAAAATATTTGAATAAAATCTTCCGATGGTTATGTTGACTAGTCTTAGGTGTTGGGAGTAGACAACCATCAATTAGGTACACATCTTCCGGGACTGTTGGATACAGTCACATACGTTTTTCATAGATATTTACCATTTTTAGATGTACATATTTTAATGCTGCTAACCTAGAAAACGAGTGGTGGGTGCACGACTGGATCGTACGCAACTTTCTCTTTCGCAGCGAGTTGGGCTGTCAAGCATGCGAGGATTTGACGATTTGCATAGTTTGGCCAAAATACACAATAATATTCATTTTGATTAATGATGCTTAAAATTATATAGATAATGTTAAAATGCGAACGTTTATTCCGGAATTTAATGGAATCGGCGCCTATGTGAATAATAATGATTTTCCGTTATTGGCTAAAACTGAAAATTCCGTTTAGGGATAGTTGAGCCAAAACGAATTATGTGTTATTGTTGCAAACAGTAATAGTAATATGTAAATTAAATTTTATTAATTTTTGACCAAATAAACATTATCTTTCTCTTTGTAAGAGAAAGTTAAAAACTTTATCAACCTTTTATTACATTTATAGATGAGATCAACTGCAGTTATAATAAATAAGCATGTTCCAGTTAGGTATCCTTCCTACGCTGACTCAGCTCACAGCTAAGGTTTTTTAATCAGTGAAACAACATTCCTTTTCTGCCAACAAAAAAGGGTTTCTTGATTTCACAGCTTATAATGATTTAGCTTCAGAATATCAGAATCAGAATATTTTTATTAAAAATTGATTTTTAAAACTTCAATGATATCAATGGTGTATACTGCGTATTCTAACGCACATTTTATTTGAACAAATACAATAAATAATAAATGAATACATATCAGATTATATGAATACAAAAAATTAATAAACTTTTTATATAAAGTTTATTAAATATTATGAAAAAATGTTGGCTATCTTGCCAAACAATAAGTCGGTGTTCATAAGTTGCATATTCAAATGACATTTTATCTTGGTTCTCAAATTGTTGTTTGCAAATAATGGTACAGTCATAATGTCAATTGAAAACAATTTTCCAGCCTATCTGTAAAAAGGAAACATATAACTATGATATTTACGAAATTGTTCAATTTTTTAAAAGTTAAATATATTTAGGCCCTTTATTTTTCACAAGTGCAATTAAAATAAGCAAATAATGCAGTAAAACAACTTAATATGAGATAATTAGTAATAAATTAGCATTATTTAAAAAAAATAGTTTTCCAGAACCATCAGCAAAGGTGTCTGCACAAAAAAGTGCAGTATTTTTTCTTATTAGTAAATGAAACCAACATAAAGAAAAATTGTTGATTGGATAGTTTGCTTAATGATTATTTATAATAAATAAAATAATAACTGGCATTTACGGCCCATACAGGGCCTCACTCCTAGCTTCTCCCCTCATTTGCCATGCAGAGAATTTGACCTTCCGCTTAACGCCTAATCCGAATTGTAAATTTGAGAAGCTTGTCATGACAGTGTTACACTTGCGTGTTTGTTAGACTTTCGCAAGAGGTGGAGCAGTGAAAACAACTAAGGTGTTGTCACTTTCGCGATTTGAACCAGGGACCCTAAACAAATCATAATATTACATACTTATCAGTTGGATCTTCTACAGAGCACTTCTCGTATTGTGGACCTTCCAGATCCTTAGGGAACATTTCTTGGTGGTGGACAATTATTACTTTTATCAATTCGTTCAATTGAGTTTGGTGTTGTACTTGTTTCATATCTTCTGGTGCAGGCATTAATGTAGGTCCGAACGATATCGCCAAATTAAATGCATCCATCATATTTTCACTTGAATACTCCGATAAACTGGAAGAAACATTTTAAATAATGCAATTTTTTTTTTGTTTAATCATAAAATAATACTTTTTCTCATGTTCTTTTTTAAGAGTAAACATATTAGTTCTGCAAAATTATTTGCATGCAAATTATTTTCCGCAGTAAAACTCAGTAAGAATCAGTAAATATTATATTGTACGGGAACAGACCTATTATTAAGACATACCAAATTAAAATAAATCGAATGGGTTTTTTGTTGAATGCGAAAAAAATAAAAACATGAGAAGGCTACAATCCGCTGTGCGGATCGTTTAACACCTTATCCCATCCCATCCTTAAAATTAATATCTGCAAAATGTGGGCTTTATGGTAATGATATATAGAAAATGACGTTGTCACAACATATTGTTCAGACAGTTTATCAACATCTTTTATGGTTCGACAAAAAAAACGTTTTTCTATTGCATATGCCTTGGAGGTTTTTGTAAAAAAAAACGCCCCCACAAAGTGGGAGTGGGTTAAAATGGAATAAGGACCAAATGTTAATATTAATTTTATTTATTATGACAGGAACTGTCAGTATCCTGTCTGCTTGAGATGCTTATTAGCCAAGTAGTGATCATAATACACATAGTGATCCTTCTACTTCACTGTGTTTTACCGAAACCAGATCAGCACCAAAGTGATGTATTTAAAATCCTTATCAGATTCACCGGCAAAGAAAATTGAAGTCAGAAACGGTATCAAGACTTACCAAATCGGTGCCAATTGCCTATTGCATATCGCGAAACACTTAAAAAAATTAATAAAAGTTATGTCCCCGTGAATTCTAGCCGGGAATCCGGCTAAAAAAAATACATAAAAAATATTCGTTCGTGTGACAAGTTTCAGCAATTTGAAAAAAAAACTCCTATTCCTCAGATAAGGAATCACGTTCCACATAACCATTTTTGAAGAACTCGGAGGGATCCGTAGATGAAAAAAAAAAAGAAATACAAAGGCCAGTATCCATGGCATAGCTTTTTCTCACAAGCATTCATGTCTGCGCGTGCACTTCTTGCACGATGGCGGGACCTCCTGTTTTGTGGCGAATCCGAACGGCTAAGACGATATAGGCTTTTCTTGACAGTTGCTACTACTCGGATGATTTGTCAGATCATCACGAGAGGAGGACCACGACCATTGAAAAATAATTTAGGTGTTCATCCCACTAACCATCGCGCAACTGAGCCAGTCCGTAGAGAGAACTGACCTAAAAACTACCCCTACACAGAATCATTAAAAAACATAATATAAGAAGGCTACAATCCGCTGTGCGAATCGTGGAATACCCAATATCATTCTTAAATGATAGATCCTTAAATTAAAGATCCCTAAAAAGTGGGCGTGTCTAAAAACTTCATGTGGGTGATACATAGAGAATGACATTGTCACAATAGGTATATTGTTTAGACAGTTAATCAAAATGGTTCGACAACCATACGAATCCTTTTTTTTTAGAAAAACGCCCTAAAAATAGGTGTGGGTTAAACTGATGTATAATGCATTAAACATTATTTTCAAAGTATCTGCATCAAAACTTTTTTGAATTTTCATAAACTTTTGCCAAAAATATTTTTTTTTTATTAAAACGCCCCCGAAATTGGGCGTGACTAAAAACTATATATTGATGAAAAATAGGCAATGATATGTTCTAAATTTGTATTTAGATTTGTTTACATTTGTTCTGGCCAAAAGAAAATTTACTTTTTTGTACTTATTTTCCCGCATCCAATTGAACATTCATGGTTAAGACAAGACAACGTCTGGTCAGCTAGTATTTGATAAAATACACTTATACTTACTGATTAAGAAAAGCAAATAGATACCGAATGACAATTGTAATAGCTCTGGGAATGTTTAAAAAAAAATTTCGCATTCCAGTAACGATTTCACAGTTCGAGTCCAACTCTATAAAAATAAATATTAAACTTATGAAATGGAATATTATATAAAAAATGAACTTACGTATAAGTGATATTAATATGTTAAAATATTTTATGGGAAAGAGAGGTTCCTTAAGTTCTCTCAGATATAGTTTTAATACTCCAGCTACTGAATTCATATCTGAAGCATCACTACATGCAGCCAAAGGATCCTCCCCACGTTCAAAGCTATCACGAAAGTGCATTATCTCAACTTGTGATCCAGATACTCGAAAAATACCATGACTACGTAATCCTAATAAAAACTGTAGATTCATTTTTAACATCAACACTAAAGATCTCTCTTACCGTATGAACTTATAACTCGTATGCAACTTCGCAATATCAGAGGGATTTGTTCATTTGTCGTCCTTAAATATTCCTCAAGAGATCCTCCAAATAGTTTTGGACGATATGACAACTTTCTCTCATGGTTTGCTACCCGATTAAAACTTGGAATAACTTTCAAAACGGAAATAAAATCATGAACACCCGTTACCTTTTTTGACATCCTTCTTGACTGATGTTGATTTTGTTAATATATTTTTCGAATGAACTTCGCTTTGGGTAACGTTATCTACCACACATTTCATATGTTCGGTGAATTTGGCCTCTACCATATCTAATGCTTTGTAGATTTTTTCTAAATTCTTGCGTAAGCCCTCCTCTTTAAGTCGAAGCAACTGTTTCTGTAGCTCAAACTCAATATGAAGGACATTTTGAATATAGGTATCGTTTTTACCCCCATTTAATTGGTTTCGAAACTTTGAACTCTTTCGAGTTAAAAAGTCCTCATAGTTTTTCTGTAGAAGCTTTTTTCTTTCAATCTCGGAGTCGCCGATTTGAACGCCGAGCGTGGAATCATCGAAACAATGGAGTTTGCTTTGATATTTTTTTTGGTCCGTAGTTACATGCGCAAGAATTGCTCTTGATACCATTAAGCAGAACCCCGAGTCCATAGCCTTAAATAGAAAATATCACTTAAAGTTGAAATCGAAATACAAACTTGGGGATATGAGCTGCATATTTACGTAAATAACATCCCTTAAGTCTCGCAACATGTGTTTGTGTATGGTCGCACTGACTGTATCTGTAAAGTGTGTGTATATATTCCGTGCTCTAATGGCTTCTCGTTTGTCGTTTGAATATATTTCGTTGGGCTAAATACAGGAAATACTGAGTTTTAATAGTAGTTTTAAAGAGATTATAACTTTTTACACACCTTTTCCCCCAATATGCTCTGTAGTTTATTTTTTCCCTGTGCTTCAGAAAGCCTTAATCTTGCAACGGATCTTTTGTAGTCATTCTATAACATTATATTATTATATATTTATATTATTATTTTCCTAATCTTTTTAATTTTTTAAAATTTTTCTTTCGATATTGCTTGCTGTGATATAGAGTTAATTCTTATGATGTGTAAAAAATCCAAGTCCCTATATATTTTAATAAAATAAAACAAAAAACTGACAACTAGAAGTTGTTTAAAATGTACCTACCCAAAAATAGGTAACATGGAGCTATATTTTCGATAGACATATTGTAAAAACCGTCCGTACGCCACTAGTTTTGAGGCCTTAAATATTAAGCCAGTTTGATAAAATTTGATACACGAACCCATTATTGCTTTTCATTATTAAATTAAACGATTCGTACAGTGTATTGCAGTCTTCTCATGTTTTTTTAATTTTCTTTTCAATTGACCAGTTTTTTTAGGTACTGAACTACGTTAATCAGGATCTAAGAGCACAGAAGGTTGCAAGTTCCATTCCATACTAGATTTACACGCTTGTTTTCATATTCCATTGTTTTTAAAAATAGGTTCTCCAAAATAAAATCCATAAATATTTAGAATAAAATGAATTTAAACAAATAAACATTATCAGATCAAATTACATTAGAAAACATTGATAGGTTGCGATATTTACCGGATATCGCACAAGAAGCCATTTTTGAAAACATTTTTTTACACAATTGCAATAAATTTGTTTGGTAGTACATTTTATATCCAGGCTAAGAGCATACGACTGTATAGATACCCAGGCTTAACGAAATCTGTATAGACATTTATATCCCAAATTATAAACCAGAAAAGGGGTTAATGAAATATCTAAAGCACTTTTTCAAAGTCTCTTATGGTTTGACCAAGAACCACGTTTTATTTTATATTTTTATATTTTCTATATATATTTTTATAACTTATACTGGAGTGTTTATAACTCCAGTAAGAGATCAGGTACCAAATTTCATCATCCTAGCATACTTTTTTTTAGCATAAAATTTACTGATGGGCTAATATACTCTCTGGGCAAGGGAGGAAGTATTTGCAACGGAAACGATGAAATTATTTAAGGAAAGATGTCCCGTATATCATGTTAAAACTTAAAAGAATCTCAAGAACGATAATATGCAGAAGTGACAAGTTTCTTAGAAGTTACCCCGAATTTAAGCGACAGTTTTCAAGAAATCTAGTTTTTATTTATTATCGTTTCGTTAACTCTGATTAACACATTTGTTTTTAGTCAAATATATTCTTCATTAAAACATAAATATTTGAATAAAAAACATTTTTTTTATTCGATCTTTTCTTTTTTCCTACCAATATGCTTGGGGAAGGGTATACAATGTGCAATGGGGTATACAAATGTTTTTTTTTTATCAAAAAACGCCACCAAAAAGTGGGTGTGTGGTGTTTAAATGTCCTGTAGAGGAAATGTTAAAATTTGTTTTAATTTTAACTTTGGGCGTTGCAAAAAATGTTATAGCTCAAATACCAAATTTCATTATCCTAGCTCAAAATGTAAGGCCTAAAAATCAGTGACATACAGACAGACAGACGGACGGACAGACATCTCAATCAACTCAGCTAGCGATTCTGCGTCGATCCATATGCTTTAATTATTTCTCTATGTTACAAACTATGTATCAAAACCAATTTACCCCTATAGGATAGCGTATAAAAAGATGTTATAAGCTTTAAATAATATGAATAGACAAACAATTGTTTTTTTCATATCTTGTATCAGATTTTTGTTTTAAGCTTGTGTAAAACCCTTCACTTTTGTGTTGTTTTTTAAAAATTAAAAAAAAGGCGCGACTGTTTTCATTGCAAATTAAAAACAAAAAATCAATTGATTTTTCAACACACGATTCTGAAACACCGTGTGTAGCAATTTTTTAAAACACACGAATTTGTTAGCGGTGATTTTAACCTTTATTTAAAAAAAAGTATCGAAATATCTTAACTCGTTTAAAAGTTATGATTTTTGCAACCAAAAATGGAAATCTGGCCCACTGTCTGTGGTAATCTGTAAACGCTAGAAACCAACAACCTGATCAGTTACCCAGGAAAATCCTTTAACTGATCAAATCTTCGAAATTTATAGAGATGAACTATATTAAGGCAATATAGATTTGGTAAACTGTCCAAACACGTACACCTGTGTGAGGACGTTTGAGAACTCGCTGTTCTAAATATTAAGGTCGGCAACGAACCCACCGAAACATTCGATATCTAAAATGATTTTTCCAACAATGTTCATAAGGGGATCATACAAAACTTCTGAGTCAACAGCCTTAATCCTGTGCAACCGTTATGTTCTTATATGCGATAACACCACCTCAGAGCTTACGAGTATAGGGAAGAAAAGGAAAAAAGGTTAAGCAGTAAAATGTCACAACATCAACGAATCGGACAGAATTTACTAATCGACAGCTATAACTTTGAGGTAATAAAGGACTTTGTATATTCCGGCTCTGCAATTAAATTTGATAAGGACACATCGTCAGAAATCAAACAAATGATTACTCTTTCCTGTCGTTTAAGACCCCAACTTCCAGATAAAGAAATCCTTGGACTAACTTTAGGGATATGTTGAGGCCCATGCTTACGAGGCCTCTAGTGCTACTAAAGTAAGTGACGTAATATAGTATACCTGATAAATATGATACGTTTTGATGGTGGTGTAGAAGTTCCGCAAAATTCTTAATACTTCATCGTGTGTTTCATTAACTAGTTCGTGATACTAAATTAAAATACAAATTTAATAGTTGAATTTATTAAGTATTTTATACTTTTTTATACCTTTTTGTATATTCCAAAAATCTTTTGCAGTTTAAAGAGCACACTTACATTATATAGCTCTGATAGTGTAGCATAGTCGTGTGATAAAGATTCAGTTTCATTAATTAATTGATGCCAGCATGCATACGAACTCATAAATGGTTTACTAGGTTAAACAAATATTTTCTGTGAATTGTTATCAGCTTGATACAATAATGATGTTACGTACTTTAATATTATTTCATTTTGTCCTATTTGAAAACAATACAAAAGTTTACCGAGACTCCTGCTATGTTCCATTTCCATGAGTCCACGATGTCGGAAGAAATCACACAGTTCAGTGATGAGGTGAGAATGGGATTCTGTTTTTATATCTAAGAAGCATAATTGTTCTAATAATCTCACTCGAATATCTATGAAAAAAAAGAAAAAAAAGATATAAACACAATAAATTGAAAAGACTAGTATTAATTCTATGAGTGGCCGGTATATCTCGAATTTGAGATATACCGCATTAAAACTGATTTCGAACGGCAAATTTGAAAGGCTTCTCATTACAATTTTGTGCTCTTAAATGTTTTTACGGTGTTGTTGGTTGGGTGTTGTAGAACTAGGGTAGACTCTGATTGGCTTCAACTTGGCAATGCCATGTGCTCTCTGACTACTCATCAAATGTGCTTATTTTTTTACCTCCAAGTGGTAACCATCGGGTACTGGTCTCATCCAACCGGATTTGACTTGCTAAACGATCAGTGCGAATGTTGATAACAAGACGTAAAACAGCAACACTATAATCACCCTGGTCAGAATGGCGTGGAATGAATACCCGGTCTGCCGTCCCAGGCGAACCTTGATAAGCTGCTTCGACATATTCGGACAACAGGTTATCTAGGGATTTCAAGGGTAAGTCAGGCCCCATGAACGACGTTCGTATCTTTACCTGGAATGTAAGAACATTAAACAGGAGAGGTGCAGGTGAACAACTAGCGAAAGCCCTAAACTGCTACAAATCAGATATTACTGCCATCCAGGAAATACGATGGATCAGTGGCGCGATGGTTAGTGCAATGAACTGCTGCGCAGAAGGTCTGGGTTCGATTCCCAGCCGTAACAACACCTAACTGATTTTTCACTGGCCCTCCTCTCGTGATGATCTGACAATTCGTCCGAGTAGTATTAATTGTCATGAATAGCTTATCTCAACTTAGCCGTTCGTATCTCCACCTGGAATGTGAGAACATTAAACAGGAGAGGTGCTACAAAGCAGATATTACCGCCATCCAGGAAATACGATGGGATGGGCCGGGCAAAAAGAGGATGAAAAACTGTAACATCTACTATGGACCGTGTTATAGTGAGCAGAAAGATTTTAACACAAAGGAAGGAAGAGAAGACATCTCTAGCAGTATTGTCGGAAAATATAGCCTACACGACAACACGGACTTAGGCTAATTGACTTCGCTACGGAACGAAATACCACTATAGCCAGCACACGGTTTCCTCACCTCGATATCCATAAGGGGACATGGCGGTCTCCAGATCAACGAACAGTCAACCAAATTGATCACTTTGCGATAGACAATAGGCACGCATCCAGTATTTTGGATGTCCGAACATTCCGAGGGGCTAACATCGACTCGGACCACTACCTTGTTGAGCACGAAAACACAGATTTGATGAGGAATGCCGACAGGTGCTCGCAGCCAAGAACGAGGCCTACAAGGCTTAGCTGCAGGGGAAGACGAGAACTGCCAATGAGCTCTATAGGCAAAGAAGAAGGGAAGAACACCGGCTTTTCAGAAAGAAGAAAAAAGAGCAAGAAAAGCGCGCGATCGAGAATATAGAGAGGTGCCACTCCAGTCCAGGAACAATGTTCGCAAATTTTACCAAAGTGTAAAACGTCAAAGCCAAGGATACAAGGCTCGAACAGAATCCTGGCAGAACGAACCATTTAATATTGGCAACGGCAGCGAAAACTGCCAACCACCCGACCTAAGTGAAGTGAGGATAGAAATATCTAAACTCAAGCTTAATAAGGCCGCATGAAATGACGGCTTCCCGCTGAGCTTTATAAAGCTGGCGGAGATGACTTGGTAAGTAACAAACTCATAAGCCAAATCTGGTCGGATGGAAGTACGCCTGAAGAATGGAACCTCAGCATCGTTTGAACGATCCACAAAAAAGGAGACCTTCTGAACTGCGCCAACTACAGAGGCATAAGTCTCCTCAACATCGCCTACAAGATTCTATCTGCCGTAATATGTGAACGCCTGAAACCGTTTACCAGCAACCTGATCGGCCCTTATCAGTGTCAAATTTTCACACTTCGGTAGATCATGGAAAAAACCCAAGAAGTCCAAATTGATACCCACCACCTATTTATCGATTTCAAAGCCGCATACGAGAGCATATATAGAGACGAGCTATACAGAGCCATGTCTAGTTTTGGTATACCGCCAAAACTCGTCCGTTTGTGTAGGATGACGATGGAGAATACTCGCTGCTCCATCAGGGTCGGAAACGACCTCACCAACAAATTCGATACCAAAAAAGGACTTAGGCAACGCGATGCGCTGTCATGTGACTTCTTCAATTTGATTCTTGAAAGGATTGTGCAAAACTCCCTAGCCAACACCAGAGGCACAATTTTCCAAAAATCGGTGCAACTACTAGCATACGCCGACGATATTGACATAATTGATAGGACTCAACATGATTTCATAGCCATGTTTGCTAGTATAGAGAAAGAAGCGGCAAAAATGGCTTTAGCAGTAAATGAGGGTAAGACTTAGTATATGCTGTCAATACGAAAGGACACACAACATCGACGTATTGGATAGACCGTCAACATTGACAGATATAACTTTGAGATAGTACGGGACTTTGTCTACCTCAGCTCCGCTATTGACAAGAATATCTCGTCAGAAATCAAACGAAGAATTACCCTTGCCAATCGCTGTTTCTTAAGGCTAAGAAAGCAATTTAGTAGTAAAGCCCTCACTCGAACTACTAAGGAGATTCTATATAAGACCCTGATCATCCCAGTACTGCTCCACGGCGCTGAAGCATGGACCGTATCAAAAGCGGGTGAAGAAATCCTTGGTCGATTCGAGAGAAAAATTCTTCGAAAAATCTTCGTCCCGTTTGCGTTGACGGGCTATGGAGATGAAGATTCCACCACTAACTATACGTGCTGTACAGCGACATACCCCTGGTAAAAAAACTCCGCATTGGACATTTAAGATGGCTAGGACATGTAGAACGGATGGACACCAATACTCCGGCTCGCAGTCTTCGACTCCCAGTCGGACGCAGTAGAGGAAGCCGACCTCAACCAACTTGGATTGCGCAACTGGACGCAGTTAGCTAAGGACCGGGCTAATTGGAGAGGCATGTTGGTTGAGGCCCAGGTTCATCACGGACTGTAGCTCCACTTAAGTAGTAAGTAAATATTTTTAATATTCACAAGATGTGGACCATTGATAAAACTTGTTAATTTCTGTATTTGAATAATGGGACCCTATGTCATGATTCACAGAAATAAAAATGCAAAATATGATTGCTGGAAACTCGGTAGAACTTTAAAACGCAACACCAAAATGTTTTTTATTCACCCTTCTCTTAAAATAATCTGATAAATCATCCGAATACAATCTCTGGAAAAGTTTATCCTCTTTATCCTCTGTTGCGCAAAACAATGTTTTTCTTCTTATAATCGACAATAAGTTACAAAAAGTTTTGAAAATATAAAAACTTTGCACACACAAATGAAGGTAGAAGCTAGGTCCGACATTTATGGGCCGTTAATTCCAGAAGTTTATTTTTTTTTAATATAAGAAAACATAATAATTTCCGATAGTTAATACATTACCTATGAAGAATATCATTACTAAACAGATATCGTCTTCGCGCTTTTAATTTGTCTTCTGCGGATCTAAGTCATCGAAGCTTATGGGACATTCACAAAGCCATATCTGTATATTGCCTACGCGGTTCCTACATCATCGACGCTCATGTCAAAACCCAATGCGCAAGCCATAACTGTAGTAGTTGTATCATGGTCAGTGTCTTCACTTCACCAACATATATTTGATCTACTCTCACTTTTTTAAATACAAATTATATTTCGGTTCAAAGATCTACTGCTTTAAAAACATTACTTGTATTAGAGAAACAAAATACGGTTTTCACACCGAACGGAAAACTGATTTTTGCTAAAACACCTTATTAAAATCGAAATTTTACTAAAGTGATCTAGATCAATAAAAAATAAGATCAACCTTTTTCCCTATGGAAAACGAAAAGGGATCCAGTTCAAATCTAGATCAAAACACAACAATCACAGCAGATCATCCGTAAGGATGAGGAGGTCAATGATGAAGAATATTACTATACTATTTTTGGAGTTTTATGTAGTTCATTAAAGTCGCGTTTATTTTTTGTTTGCAATGTAGATGTGGCTGCCGGCAGCTACTTATACTCTTCTAAAAACATATCAGGTAAAGTTGATATTAGAACTATTGCGTTCTATTTACGTCTACTGCCGAGTTTGTAGAATATGGAGAAAAGGAACACTCTTAAATTAATGTTTAATTGCATATAAATATAATTTATATACTTACTATTAAATAAAATTAACTTCTTCATTGATCCGAGATGTCGATTTGGGTATTCAATTCGAATGTCATTTTCGTTTATTGAAGGCGTTGCATGCATTTTCAGCTTCTTTAAATATTTTTTTGGGTCTAATGGTATATCTTCTCGTATTTTAAAAACAATATTGTTTTTTTTTTAATATAAATTTCTAAAAATGGCCTATATAAGAATTTACGTTATTTAATTTCGAAATGCAATGTCGAAATATAATAAAAGTACAAGTTAGTATAAATAAAAGGGAAACACTTCATTTCATCAGAATCTAAACACGCACTAGTGTAAACAACCCAGATAGTGATATATTTTGTTCGATAATTATTGATTACAAATTCGATTGGGATTTTTGCATACGTATTTCTTCATCCGTTTCATATCTCTATATATGGGATCGAATCAACAAACTATTCACTAATTCTTGACTTGATATTTATTGACTCAACACTTTGCTGAACTATTATAATTTTTTTCTGAATACACAACACAAAAGAATTATAATCGAGTAAGTTTTAAAGTGTTAAGTGTGTGCCTTTTTCAAAGGAAACACATTTTTTAACCACAATATTGATATGAAATACAAATACTAATGTTAAAAATAGATCAATTGGATATTACAACAGATATTTATATAAAAAACATATTTTAGTACTCGAAAACAAACGTTTTAGAAAATAATAAAATTATCTTGTCTGGCGAAAAGATCACAATATGAAAATCTGTTTTTGGTTCATCGCAATTGTACCGTCGCACGATCACGGATTGAAAGATATAAATACAGAAATATGTATAAATAAACATGCACGAAAAATGGGCAAGTCTGAATAATTCGAAAATAAATAAAATCGATTTTGTTTTACGAAGGAAATTCGAAATATATTTGTTCGAAATATGAAGGAAATTAGAGTGAAAAATAAAACAGGAATTCAAAATCATAAATTGTCATAAACTTAAGCTGATTGTTCAAAATGATTAAATGTAATATGTGACTAAATCAAAACACCTTTTCGTTTCTACAAATTTCAAATAGCAAATATAGTACAAAATTGTATTGTAGGGTCATCAATTTAAGTTGATAATTTAATGTTGTTATTAGTAACATTGTAGAAATTCACTAAATTTAAGTCGTTATTTTTATCAATTTAGTACCACTTTAATAAACTTTAAAAAACGCGGCACTTTTACCGAACTTTTACCACTCAAATCATAACGTATATACATAATATTATGTTTCTTATTAGATTTAAATATGAAATTCAGGTAAACGACAACTGGCTCATATTAAATATAACTACGCTATAATAGATGGCACGGCTTAGATAAACCGACCTGTAAATTTAAAATATTATGTAGAGATATCTAATCCCCACCGGTAGATTTCATTTACTGATACATTTTCATTTGATTAGTTTGTCAGAACAATTTTATACCCAGAAATAAGTATGTACATAAATTTGCTATATGAATGGACACAGACCTTTTATCTACAATAGTGTCAAAAAGTTTTAACGATAGTGTACAGAACTCACCAATAATGTATTGATTCAACAAAAATTCCACGGACGAGCGGTCCAGTGACAAAACAATATCAAACATCAAATAGTATAAAACTGTCATGAGAAGCTTCTCAGAAGCTCAAAGTAAAGCAAATGGTCTTATTCTTCGGGAAAAAATATAACTTTAATGCAAATAAATGAAGAAGCTAGGTTTAAGGACTTTTATGGGATAATGACAGATATCCCACCTTAATTTTTGTGTATGTACCTATTAAATATAGACAATGACATAGTCTAAATATCTTGCTCCGACACATTTTTAAATTTTGTTATAGTTTGTTCAGAAAAGAAAAAGGCTAAATTCAGTTCAGTTATTCAGTAACTTTTTTTGCACTTGTTCTGGTTCATCAAACAGAGAGCCTATATACAAAATATCACCATTCATGCTAAAAATGTAAAGCCCAAACATCGGTGACATGTCTCAATCGACTCAGCTAGCGATTCTGAGTATATCCATATACTTTAACGTACGTACATGTATCAAAATTATTTCTCTATGTTACAAACCGAATATCAAAACTAATATACCCGTATGGGATAGGGAATAAACATATTAGAAGGCTACAATCCGCTGTGCTAATCGTTGATTGCCCTATCCCATTCCATCCTTAAATTTAACATCCAAAAAAAGTGGGCGTGAAAAAAAACTTTATGGCGATGAAATATTCATGTTAATATACGTTTTTTTTAGAATATTTTATAATGTGACTGAAAATGTTTTTTTTAATAAAACGCCACCAAAATGTTGCAGTGGCAAAAAACTATAAAGACAAAATATAGATACACATTGGGATTGCATTAATATGTTGTTCAGACACAAAATTTTTCTAAAAAGTGAAAATGTATACATCTTCTTTATCCTAGCTCAAAATTTATAGACCTAAAAATCAACAAACCGACAGACAGACATGTATTAATCGACTCATCTAGCGATTTTGAGGTATATCTAGCTAAATTATTTCTCTATGTTACAAACTATTTATCAAACATATGAGAAGGCTACAATCCACTGTGCGGATCGTTGAATACCCTATCCCATCCTATCTGTAAAACTAAAATCCCCAAAAAGTGGACATGGCTAAAAACACGATGTGGATAAAAAAAAGAATATGACAAATTCTTCAGACTGCTTATAAAAAACTTTTACGGTTCTACAAAAGACAAGGTTTTCTCCTGCATATGTTATGGGGTAGTGTATAAAAATGGTTTTTATATAAAAACGCCCCCAAAAAGTGTGCGTGGGTTAAAATGGTATATAGACGAAATGTTCATATTAATAATGTTAATGATTCTGCATCAAAATTTTTTTTCGAAAAATTTAAAATTTGACCGAAAACAGTTTTTAATTGAAAACGCCCCCAAAAAGTGGGCGTGGCAAAAAACTTTATATAGACGAAATATAGATATTAATATTGTCTAAATATGTTGTTCAAAAACTTTTTTAAAATTCCTTACGGTTTGGTCAAAAACTGAGTTTTTCTTAAAAGGGGGCGTGGCAGTGGGCGGATTTCAAAAATTTTTACACTTGTTCTGTAGGCAGAGACGAGGATCCTATATACCAAATTTCATTATCCTAGCTCAAAATTTAAGGCCTAAAAATCGGTGACGTACAGACGGACGGACGGACGGATAGACAGACATGGCTTAATCGACTCAGCTAGCGATTCTGAGTCGATCCATATACTTGAGGTATATGTAGCAAAATTATTTCTCTATGTTACAAACTAAGTATCAAAACTAATATACCCCTATGGGATAGGGTATAAAAAAAATATACCCCTATCGGATAGGGTATAAAAATGACCAACCCTAAAATGACGCATTGTTTTTGAATTCCAAGTGTACCTTATACAAATATACAACCTGCACCCTAGATCGTTCATTTGTGACTTAGTTTGTTTCCAAGTATTTTCGGGAAATTCAGTTTAATTGTTGTGTGGTGGTGGAGTTGACTTTTGAAGATTTTGATTTTATTCAGGTCTACGAAACGTGTATTCTCTATTATCTTTATACAAATCTTTCTGCACATGTGTTTTGGACATAGGTACAAACATTTAAAATAAATCCAATTGGAGTTGTATGCAATGATGACATTTCTAATGGTAAAATGAAGCATTCGAAGGCAACAGCATTGACAGAGTTCTTCTTAAACCATCAATAATCTGTTTGAAATTTTGAGAGGATAATTTCGCTGTTGGACTATATTTTGAAATACACTCAACACAAACAACGTCATCAGGAGTATTCATGCGACGTCGCAAAGTCATCGTAAACGTTGTAAACGTGGAAAACTTATGACGTGGTAAAATAACTGTCACATGAACTTTTATTGCCATGAACGTCTTGGCTACATACAAAAAAGCGTCATTGGAATGAAATGTTGAATGTTGGAACATGCTGAAATCTAAAACAAACCCTCATATTTTCGTGCATCTGGTATCGATATTGAGGTCGGCACTCGGCAAATACAAATTTCAAATGAGGATTTTTGCTAAAATGAAATGCTTTGGAAATGATACGTTCATGTGCATGCCCATACAAAGAGCTCAGTTCGAAATGGATTCTTGGTAGATTTTCGTTGCAATCTTACCTGCTCTTTTCGGCTCACATAAAATCTACCTGTCTCGTTGGAGATGTCTTTCATTCCAATAAACTTGTGACCAGGGGCTTTGGCAAGCTGTTGGCATTAATATAATTCGTACGTATGTTTCAGAACATACCACGGTAATCCCATAGGAGTACCATGGAATTTGCTTGGTATTGATACAAGGGTTTTTGTCGTGGTATACATAGAACTCTACAGATAGCACTGTCATTTTTCTTAAGTGCTAAACTTTAAAACTTTAGTTTTTCTATCTGTCAACTCATGCCACCACCCATGGTATTGACAATGCTATGATATCAATACAATTGGTATTTATGGTGTGTCAAATGTATAACTAAATTTTATATCTGTAGAGATTTTCGTATGGAGGATAAACTTAAAAGCGACTACCGTAATAGACCCAATATACGAAAATCCACTCAATCGGAATGTTTTTAAAAATGGATTTTTAATTATGTTAGTTATGTGTTAATGTATTTTAAATATTTCTTTTCTAAGAAGTACTCTTATATTCGTTGTTAATAATGAAACGCGGTTCTTATTGTAGGACAATTGAGTGGAATTTTATAAACGAGTACAATCAATAATGTACAACATACCGTAGAAACGCGAGCAAGCAGAACTGTAAACAAAGGATAGGTTTGTTTACAAAAATACACATGTAAATGC
This sequence comes from Rhingia campestris, assembly GCA_932526625.1. NCBI lineage: Eukaryota > Metazoa > Arthropoda > Insecta > Diptera > Syrphidae > Rhingia > Rhingia campestris. The sequence continues at coordinate 148,088,593 of OW052182.1, read as the reverse complement.
GGTACCTCAAAAGTGACAGCTTCAACTTGACTGTACTTCTACACATTTATTTTCTGTGGTGTACGTCTACATATTTTTTGGAAACAGAACTGAATAACAAAAACAAAACTGGGAAAAAAACAAATGTTTTGTTTTTCAATCGATTGATGTGCTACTTGGAAAATTATATCTTCGATCAGAAAAATGGAAGCATCAAAAGGTATGTGTATAAAAATGATATTATTGATTAGAAGCGTTAACTCAAATGATTGGCCATTACTTTTCAGGCAACTCCTATGCGGAAAGAGCCATCTTCGAAGAAATAATTGCTAATTTAGGTGGTTACGAATCAGATTCCTCGGATGAGAACGTTAATGATAGATATAATAATGTAAGTACAGAAGTTTGGGACGGTTACAACGATCCACTTCGTTCTATTCACAACGATCACAACTATATGCTCGTCGATAGGGATCCAAGAATTTCATTTAACTTGCGCCAAAATCTCATAGATTACGTTAAGAAACATTCAGCATCTACATGTACAAAGTCTATTGACACAACAATAGAAGCGCTGATTGATAATGTCTTGGGTTTGTTAAGTAATGTAAAAGATTACGAGTCAGTTTTGGAACAAATCGAACATGTATGTGACCCGAAAGAAGAATGCACTACTAAGGATGAATCAGATAGTGGTCAAGGTGCGGTAACTCAGTCTGCTGAGACGAACGCTTTGAAAACTAACATTAAAAGAGAGCCTCTTACGACAGTTGATGAAGACAAGCAGAAAAGTGATACAGGCGAGGCCGTCTCTGAGGAAATAGATAAACTAGATTCTCAGACTGCTGTTGCGGAATTTGATAAGACTCGTATCACTGATGTACTTGAATGTGGCAAATCTCCTCCTGAGACATTATTTGAAGACAGTGAAAAAGCTCCTCATAACACTTTGCTTAAAAGTGATGATAAGTCTTCCCTCAAGATACTACTAGATTGTGTAGAAAAGTCCCCCCTTATTGCAATACCCGAATGTGACGAAAAGCCACCTCTAGAATTAATAGATGACACAAAGCCCTTACTATATGAGCTTAACAAACCTACTACAACTAAGAAAGATGACGACCTTGGGGTCCCAGTAATTGCTGTACAATCTGAAGACTTTGTCGAATCACCCCAAAATGAAGAAATTTCGCTTAATGAAGTAATCAACAAAATTGATGATAAAGTCGAAGAATCCATATCAACTTGTAAAGAGACAAAAGAAAACGAGGAAAGCATAGATTCGAAATCATCTGCATCAGAATCCCCAGAAGTAAAACCTCCAGAAAGTAGTGATCCGATCGAAAGTGCACCAGAAATTCCAGATGTTATCAAGGAGTTATTGAAATTTGCGGAAAAATTAAAAGAAGATTGCACAAATGCACCAGCTTTAAGCGATTTCAATCTCGAGAATTTCATTTCACTAAAATCCAGTGAATACAAAAGCATTATTAGCTCAATTTTATATGCTGACTCATCCGTGCAAACCGATAAAGCTGTTTCGAAGAAAAAACTTCGAAAAATAAATGCACTTGACAAGCGTTTGCTTTTGGAGTCATCTAATGACTCAGACTCATCTAATTCGTCTTATATAGACCAGACATTTACCGAACTAGAAGAAGAATTTCGTTCAAGAAAAATTGGCGCAGATGCACTTGATTCAAATAAGTCTTTAAAACGATCGAAAGTTTACACATCTGACGATGATTCGGATGATGATGAAAGCGGAAAATCAGAAATCTCACAAGATAGTAGCTCTTCGAAAAACGATAATTTTGATCAAATTGGACCAACTAGCGATTCAGACAAAGATAGGGATAAAGTTCAGAGAACAGACTCACTTAAAATCGATGACAAATCCGATCACGTCAGTGCACAACATCATAAATCTCGGGAAACAAAAACAAATGAAAGCGACAAAGAGAATAGATCATTTGTTGCTTCCCCAGATGATGATGTTACGGGTAAATTAAAGCAAGATGAAAAACCAGATGAAGACGGTAATGATAAAGAAATCGAGCGGTACGTTTTTTGATTTTGTATTTTAACCGTTTAAATGTTTCACATTGCAAATTTTTACAGATTGTTAAATCTTAAAGGCTTGTCAGACCCTCAAAAAAATACGTCTTTGGTAAACAACACAAAAATACAGAAGCCAATGTGCAAATCTTCATCAAAAACTGATAGTTTATATGCAGTTATGCAGGAAATCGATAGGAATTCCATAAGCGATGACAGTGGAAATGATGTAAGTAATAATCTTAAGCATACCAGCATTTTTATCTTAACGTTGATTAGGTCTTATGTCTCCTCAAAAAAGTATATCTTTGTAAAAAGAACATTTAATAGTGATTTAACAATGCTAACGAATTTTAAGGACTGCATAGTCGCATCTATTACCTCCACAGATCACTTAAGAATACAACCTAATCAGATTTCTACCTAATACTAAAAAATAATCTGGGAAGAGAAGAACATTTTACTGGTTGCATCCCATGGATCCAATTCCCTAGAGATGCTAATAGCCCGTGCTTTTAACATACACGATTAATCATGAATGCGCCGGCGTACTAAAACACATGCGTACATTCTTCAACCACTCTCCCTTTGGGACTGCCGTTAGGTATTACAGTAATACACTAATACCAAACATTATGAATTCTATACAGACGACGCATTGAGAACAAAAAAACAGAAACTTTTGCTCAGTAGCTTCATGGTACGGGCGGGCGGTGTGCATGAAAACACATGAAAAACAAGAACAAAAACATATGGCGGGCTGTGCCAGCACGACCCGCCATAGAACAATTTTTCTTATATGGAGTGCGTCATCTGTATAGAATTCATAATCTTTGCTAATACTTAACGACAGGTAATACTATTACCTCGCTGGGATGGCTAGCCTCTGTAGCTGTACTCTTCGGCGTTCTGTTGTCTCTTACAAGCTCAATTGTTCTCAATTCGTTTAAAATGTTTATTTACTTCAATGATTCCTCTGATCGATCCACAAAATCGGTATGCGTCTGTTAGTTCTGCAGTGCTTTTGCTTTTTGTTCGCACATTGTGGACTCCTCATGTGGATTCTCTTAATTTCGTCGGCATGAATGTCAATCGGCATTATACCGGCTTTTCAAAATGCAAACTGGTAGTCTGATAGAGCGCCCCTTTATTCAGCTATTTCTATTAGTATATAATAGATGACCTTTTCTGTGATATTGCCCACCATTTCCAAAAGGCAAATGGGCGATAGGACGAGAGTACTTCTGGAGATGTATTTCCTTTAGGAGCAGTTTTCAGTGCTCTGCGAATTTCCCTTCCGTCAGACAATTCTGAATTGATTTCATGAAAACTTCAGTGCTGATTGCCATTTTCAGTGCTCTGTTGGGAATCCATCTGGACCCGATTTATTCTTGTCTCCAATCAAAACTATCATCGTAGAAAGTTTCAGTTCCAACTGGGAAGTATGTCGGTAACCGTTGCTTGAGAATGTCGTTACGTTGTTCTTTAGAATGGCTGGACACGAAAGTTGAGGTGATCTTTGGCCTTCCACTCTCGTCATGACATTCCTGTAATCAGTTCGCCAGGGATTTATGTCTGCTTTATCAAACAGCCCATTAAAGTTGCTGATTTTACTGTTTTGTATGGCCATTTTCAAAGATTTCCTGGTGTTCTTGAAAGTTTGAAGCTTCTGATTGAAATAAAAAAAAAATTGCGGTGTAGTGGTAATGTGTTCTCCTGTTGAGTTAAAGTTGCGCGTTTTATCCGAGCCAAAAATCCATAAAACCATAATTCAAAGAAGTAAAAAATAAAAAGTTCGGTAGTTAGTCGCCTATAGAAATACACCAACTTGACCGTTCTGCGAACGCAACCAACACAATAAACTGGACTCCCCGAAATTAACACCACCGGTGGAGTAAGTCTCCACTACATCCAACATTTTTCTTCCCCTTCTCTAACGCCCGCACTGTGGTAAAAACATTAAAGTGGTATTCATAACGCCTTGAGTGCGCGCAAATTATAAAAAAAAAAATCCGGTTGCATCCTGGAGCATTGCACTTTTCGCCTATCACTTAGACAAATTGTTGTGATGTCACGGTGTTGTCTAAAACTTAGCGATTGCAGAATTATGATGTTAAAATCATGCTGGGTAATTTTATTGCCAAGGTTGGCAGAGAACACCTTTAGCAGTATCGTCGAAAAAAACCCTAAAAAATCCCATGTCTGGGAACTGTCTAGGCAAATCGACTTCGTTGCAGAACTAAAGCCACTACAGCCAAAGAATGATTCTCAGACCCTGGCATACTGTTACCCAAATTAAATTGATGAAATTACAAAAGTCAAGAGTTCTCTATTTTTTATGTCTAAACATTCTGAAGAGCTAAGGTCGAACTGGGCAGCCAAGATAAGAATGCCGACAATCAATACGCCACAAGAAAGACGAAATATTTACTTTTACTTAACGGGCTCCCGGCCCGCTAAGGGTTTCTGTCTGAGTCAAGCCATCGTTCTATTCTCTTCGATCCTGAAGCTGTCTCCAATTAGTCAGTCCAAGCGCTCTGCCATCTGTGATCGCTTTATCCTTAAATCGGAGCTTCTGTCTTCTTTGTCGCATCGAATCCGAAGGCTGGGATTCAAAGATTTGCTTAGCTTTTATTGCAATATAGTTCATTTCCACAATGTGGCCGACCCAATGTATGTGTTTTTAGCTTTTGTGCTACACAACTTCTGGTACAACTTCTAAAGTTCACGGTTACACCTTAACCTCGTTAAGTTGTTTTGTGCTTCACGGTTACATCTTATCCTCGTTAAGTTTTTTCGTGTTTTGTGTTTCTGTATGTTTGGATTTAATCTTGGTGTTGGATTCTCTTGCATTTTACCCACTGCAGAATTGTTTCTATTGGAGATCCGAATTGGAAACGAGTATACTTTGGGACTCCTTATTACAGAATATCACATCTGCCTGAATCATGAAAAATACTTTACGGAGCCTATGTGTTGATATTTCATTGGGACTCGTGAACAACGAGCGCTACCGACTTAGTTGATATTGGCACACACAAAGCAGATATCCTACGAACCTTATCAAAAAGGCATTAACATTCAACTATGTATACCGTTCTATAGTAATTTATAAAGGAACATATTGCATCGTTACAGTTTGAAGCGCCTCACAGTTAATTTATATTTCTTTTAAATAGTAAGAATAATATAAAAGAGATATAAAAAAAACGTTTCCTTGGTAAAATTTAATGAATTTGATTTTCTCATTTCAGGATAGCGAACAAATTCTAACGGAAAAACAATTCTTGGTTAAATGCAATGAAAACCTTAAGCAGCAATTACTTAATAGTGCTAGCAGTGATTCTGATAATTTTGACAGCGATGTAGACCTCGATCTCATACCAAAAAGTAATGAAAACTCTGGTGACGAAGGCGAAAATCGTCAATCATATGTTGATAAATTTCTGGAAACATTAGACATTGATAATGAAGAAAACAGCCCACCGAACAACGAGCTGTCCAAAGAAACATCACCCACCAAAATCACGGAAACTCCAACAGAGACTATCGACCTCGTGGACACCTCTCCAGATAAAAATTCATTAATAGATCGCGATTCGTTTGGTTTCAAAAGGAAAGACATTTCTCAAAAATCATTTGAAAATATTGTTGCCAACGACAAACGACAAAAAGCCAATAAAATATCCGAAGAACTTATAGAGTTGAGCGCTGAAAGTTGTAATTCAGATATTGAGGAATATCCAGTCGAATCGAAAGCGAAAAGTCAACGGATTAAGCCAATGCTTCGTCACGATCAACTAGAGAGTGAGACTATACATGCACAAAAAAAAGAAGCCGAACGACTACGTCGACTGGAGAAGAGAAATACTTTCTTGACAAAAATGATGAAAGTCCAGAGTAGTGATGTAAATGAGAAAGATCTGATATTGGATTATGCATCGGCAAACAAGAAATTCATTAAAGTTCATCCAGAGATTGTGAAACATTTGAAGCCTCATCAAAGAGATGGTGTTAAGTTTATGTATGACTCCTGTTATGGGTGTGTCGATGCTCTTAAGGAAAACTCTGGGTCTGGTTGTATATTAGCTCACTGTATGGGTCTAGGGAAAACACTTCAAGTAAATTATTTTCTTCTTTCATTATTTGTGTCCGATAAGTAATATTTGATGTTTTTTTTTTTCAGATAATTGCTCTGCTACACACCGTGACGACATACAAGGAACTTAAGACATCAAAGATACTAGTTCTCTGTCCAAAAAGCACAATTATGAATTGGGCAGACGAAATTCAGCGGTGGTTGGGCCCACTGGGTATAAAAAATCTTCAGATATTCAATTTCACTGATACTGCGTGAGTATGGCAATTTCATTAGATCGAAATTTGTTAGAAGAAATGAATAATTTGCAGGAACATAGACATTCCCTTAGGAAAGATATCAAATTTCCGTATTCGTTACGACAATTTTCCCTCTTATTTTATTAGGACTTTATAATGTCATTGTTCTCGCTAGGTACATAAAAAAAAGCGGACACTCAAATATCGTTCCTTCACCGTCGCTTTGATGAACTTTCTAAATTTATTGACTTTTTGTTTTTGCTCGTTGTCATCGTATCGTTGTCCTGCATTGAACAAAATAACATGGTTACGTCTGAAAGCCACTCGCTAAAGTTGACGATCTTTGGGTCTTGGTTTAATTATCATTGTGTGTTTCGCCATATTCAGAGGCATAGTTTGCCTATGTAAGCAGAATACAGAAATTTCCTCACCTGTATGGTGAATGGAATGAGACGAGCCATGCTGTTTTTCATGAATTTGACCCAGCTAAATTTAGATTGACTGTTTCGGGAGACATAAACCGTCCGTGTTAATTAACAGAAATTTGACAGCATCCTTTGCTTCACCTTGAGGAGATTCTTTGAGCTTTTGGTTATCCCCTAAATTCGTGTAGTTGAACACGCCGTTTATCTGCATGAACGTATTGTATTAAATCGGCCAGTCATTTGGATTCCCGGAAAACGTAGATCTTGCATCTTGCGTGGCATGTCATAGGGATATTACCTTTATTGGGCGGCTGCAAATGCGAATATGGCGACATATCCGTATGGAGCTATGGTGGAGATACGTACGTGCTTGATGGCATTTGAATGGCCATAGGTTTTGCATGCATGGATAAAGGTAGCAGAGAATACGCGACTATCTGCATTGCTGTTCATGCGGGCCTGGCATTGGCACATGTGATGCTGGCAACTGTGTCTGAATAGCTAGCGACTGTGCAAGTATAGCTTATGGCTGTCCAAAGGCTATTAGAGTCGTAAAAAGCACAGCAGGTTACTGGCGGCTGTGCATGAATGAATAACAATGGTGCAAGTGCTGCGGCTACATCGCTTATTTAAGCGTGTCACACTGCACTACTCCTCAACTGCACTTGCGTTGCTTTAAGCTGTCCTCTAGCACAGCTATTGGTTCATGCAACGAAACAAAATAGCATTTCCATAGTCGATACTGCACACGGAAATCTCAAGAGCTGCGCCTTCCGACGTTGAAATCTCATCTGGCATTATGTACACAGCAATCACACTCATACTTGAAGACGAACGGCGTCTGAGGAAGTAGCTAACACAATGGATTCCATGGCGTTGATATGCGGACTGCATCGGGGCGTTGTGACTATTCGTGTGGTGTATAATCAAGCCCGAATACAAAGTGTTTTCCACTGAAGCCAATGACCGTGAATCTTATTGAGCTTCAGGTGGCAATTTTGGATTCCGTGGACAATATATGAAAACTCGCCAACTGAATAACCAAACAACTAGCTTGTATTACTTTAATCGCAGTTCGAAATTTGTCCTATGTTCAGACATTTTTATGTTGGCTTTTAACTTTGACTTTTGTTCTCTTGGAAGCCAAGGGAAGAGATGCAAACCGGGAAATAACGGCAATCCAGATGACGAGCGTGCGCTTTATTATTTCCTAATTAGAACAGTAATCACTGACATAACGTACTTAATCCTTGATTTTATTAAATAGGTTTGAACTGTAAGAAGATTATTGGCTAGAGTATACTAACAAATAAAGTCAACTTATCTTGACTTTTCGAACTATTTCCAAATCTTGGTACACCTTGTATAGCGCCTTCAAATGTCATAAGGCTTAGGATGATTTCGCTAAGCTTTTCTGAACATTTGACGTTATTGTGCCTAACAAATTTCCTACAAGTCTTCACTGCCTTTGAAGACATGCATGAATTGTCTGTCAGGAGGATTGCCCATGCACCAGAAATAAGGTATGTGAGACAATATAAATATTTGAAACACTTCACCGTTTATAGAAAATCTATCTAAAGAAATACAATCCACCACTTTCCTTGATATGCAGTGGGTATCCAATCTATTTCCCTAACAAAGTTCTGTACCAAAGTCGATCAAAAGGCTTTGATTCTTCATGTTGTTGTATCGCACATGTCCATAAATGGTATAAATGGCTTAGCTGTTCTCCAGTTAAGCGTTTCTTTCGGAACCAGTATTCCCGATTTCTTATGAATTTATTTCTTTCAATATCTGTGTTTCATTTTCATTACCTTTGAATGCACTTGTACTAAAGTCCCATACAGGATCTCAAACCTGGCTTCTCACTTTATTTGTGTGTGCGATGTTATTATGTTTGACTCCACAAAGAAGAGGACCTTCTTCATTAAAAGCTTTTTACGTTTCGAATCTTCCGTGTCTGAGTACGTTTCGAAAAAAATAAGGTGTACTTACTTTCGGGATTTAAACCAGGGATCCGCGCTTAGTAGTCCAACGCACTACCCACTAGCTCACTGCAATCAAACGGCAGGCAATATCTACCTTAAGGTATAAGAACTTGAAGTCGTACACTATGGTTTTATATCAACCTTTGCAGATATTAAATAGCCATGTTTACCTTCAAAGTCTGTGTTACATTTGCTAACGGAATCCCCATATATGTAAAGTCATAAAAAATAGTGCAGCTTCCATACATACCAACTAAATTGACGTATAAACTAAAATCCAATATTTTGCTTTTTTAGTGATATTTATGACAAAATAAATGTTCTTCGGCAATGGTCGGCTTCATCAATGAAAGCCGGGTGCTTAATTATGGGCTATGAGGCATTTCGTTCACTCGTCTTCTTCCACACCAGTAAAAGCCGAACCAAGTCAACTATGCGGATCGAAGACATACGAACAAATATAAAAAAATATCTTCTTCAACCAGGTAAATTCTTACTAAATAGCAAGAATGTTAAATCGTTAAATCGAATGTTTCCATACTTGTAGGTGCTGACTTAGTTGTGTGTGATGAAGGGCATATTATTAAGAATCGGAAATCCGGAATAAGTTTGGCAGCTGCTGAGATAATTACCCCGAAAAGAATTGTCCTCACCGGAACACCAATTCAAAATAATTTAAAAGAATGTAATCTTGTTGTTTTGCAGTAAAAATAAACAACATCTTATTAAATTTCATTTTTTCAGACTACAGCATGGTAAACTTCATAAAGCCTTTGATTTTGGGTACGGAAAAAGAATTTGCCAACCTGTATGCGAATCCAATAAAAAATGGCCAACACAAAGATTCGAGTAAACGAGATATCAAAGTTATGAAGCAACGATCCTTCGTGCTACACAAAAAACTATCGAAATTTGTGCAAGTGAGTTGTAAATGCAACAGTCTTATCAAAACCGACGATATTTGCATTCGAATCTTACAGTTTTATCGCTGTTTCTTAGTAAATCTAGGTTTTTTCGATTGACAATTGTGTGTGTCTTTCCAATACGTATTCTACAAAATTATTTTTTTCATAATTAAATTGAACTTATTGAATGATTTTTTTTATGCATACTAGCGAAAAGAAGCTGAACTTCTGCAATCATTTCTCCCGCAAAAGTATGAGTATGTACTCTTTATTCCAATGACTGATGTACAAGTAAGTTTTTTTTTATTCCTGCTAATTAATATTTTAAATATCCATGATATATTCATTGTTTGCACCTTTATACAGTTATTAGTTGTATAATATAAATCCAAATATTCAATGGATGTTTGTTCAGTTCAGTTTGTTCCTTATAATAATATATATTTCCTTTTTTTAGAATAACCTTTATGAATACGTTCTGGAAGCAATCTCAAAAAGGGAAGACTCGAGGGGCAGAAGTTTAATTACGGACTATACATGTCTTCGGAAGGTAATTATAAAACAATAGAATTTAAATATAAGGGTAACTATACTCTTCCTAACCTCTCTTTTAATCGAGAAAATCTATCGATTAAATGTGACATACTTCCAGAAAAACCTTCATGTGTAAGTGAAGCGGAAGTCGCACAATGTCAACTAAATGACATTATCATCTCATCTTTTACAAATAGCTGTAAGGTTAAACGCACTGTGGCAAAGAGGTGCACACCATGGTGGAACGATAACCTAGAAAGTTTCCGTAAAAGAGTAAGAAAACTTTTCAATAAAGCCAAACGCACCGGAAAGTGGGACCAATATAAATCTCTACTTACCCAATACAACATAGAGTTGCGAAAATCAAAAAGAGCGTCCTGGCGCAAATACTGTGAGGAACTCGAAGAGCTTCCGGCGGTGGCGCGTCTCCAGAGGGCACTCTCGAAAGATAAAACAAACTGCATGGGATTACTAGTCAAAGCTGACGGTAAAATCACATGCGACCGGGAAGAAACGTTGACCACACTTCTTCACGTACACTTTCCCGGCTCTACAATCACAAGTGAGTTTCATGAACACATGATAGATGACTCACCCCCTTTAAACCTGAAAAGGATTAATAGTTTATCCGGCAAACTTTTCACTCCGGATAAGGTCAAATGGGCGATCAACTCATTTAAACCATACAAGGCACCAGGGACAGACCGAATCTTTCCTGCTCTTATACAAAAGGGCTTGGACTTTTTCCTACCCACTATGGTAGCCTTATTTAGGTTTAGTTTCAATTGGGGCTACATACCACAAACCTGGAGGGAGGTAAACGTGGTATTTATCCCCAAACCAGGCAAACCAATAGAACTACCTAAATCATACCGTCCAATAAGCTTAACATCGTTTTTCCTGAAAACAATGGAAAGAATACTTGACGTACACATTAGAGAGTGCTTAAATGAAAGCACTCCTCTGCACCCATGTCAATTCGCCTACCAAAAAGGTAAATCCACGGAAGGAGCACTTCTAAGTTTAACATCACAAATTAAAAGTGCATACGAAGACATAGAGGGCGCTTTTGACAACACTGGATATGACTCCATATCAAATGCTTTGACTCATAGAAGAATAGATCATCCCACCATCAAATGGATCAAAGCGATGCTTGAAAGTCGGAAAATAACTGCTTCATCAGCACAGACCTCAGTATCAGTAACAGCCGTTAAAGGCTGCCCTCAGGGAGGAGTACTCTCACCCCTACTATGGTCTCTGGTTATCGATAACCTACTTCAAGACCTAAGTAATGCAGGTTTCAATATAATTGGATACGCCGATGACCTAGTCATCATAATAAAGGGCAAAGAACCAAACGAAGTTACAACACGTTTGCAAAACGCCCTTAAGATAGTCATAGACTGGTGTAATAAAGAAAGTCTCTCTATAAACCCCAGCAAGGCTATCATCGTCCCTTTTACAAAAAGGAGGAAATTAAATCTTACCCAAATTTCAATTAATGGTACATACATTGAGTATTCCAACGAAGTAAAATATCTTGGAGTGATCCTCGATAAAAAAACTAAGCTGGAACTCCCACATCAACAACAAAATTCAAAAAGCAACCAAAGCTTTCTGGACTTGCCGAAGCATGTATGGTAAAACCTGGGGAATCTCTCCAAAGACCACACACTGGATCTACACGATCATGGTCAGGCCCATTATAACATACGCTTCAATAGTATGGTGGAACAAAGTCACCCAAAAAACAACTATAAATAAATTAAACAAGGTACAACGGCTTGCCTGTCTGGGCATTACCGGAGCTATGCGTACCTGTCCCACGGCGGCTATGGAAGCCTTAATAGGACTAACACCTCTCCACATTTATATAAAAAAAGTGGCAATTCGCAGCTCAGCAAGTTTGACACAAGCGGAAGAATTAAATATTAGTGAACATCTAAAACTAATTGAACTTCTATCCGAACTTCCAGAACTTGACATGATCTGTGCGGTTACAGACCGCTTACCAAAGACACTATGCTTCGACAAAAGATTCTCAACGGAGATCACAACCAGAGAAGCATGGTGTAGCAACAACCCTCCAAACTGCCTAAACGGCCTAAAGTGGTATACGGATGGTTCTAAAATGGACTCAGGGGTAGGAGCTGGCATACATGGACCAAATAAAAACATCTCAATACCTATGGGAAAAAACCCTAGTGTATTCCAAGCTGAGCTCCATGCCATAAAAGAATGCGCAAACCTAATACACAACTCGGGTATTAAAGGCGCAAACATCCATATATTCACGGACAGTCAAGCAGCTATAAAAGCCCTTAGCTCACACATCATTGACTCCAAATCAGTACTACACTGCTTCAACTCCCTCCAAACACTCAGTTCCAGGAACAAAACCAAACTATGGTGGGTCCCCGGACATAAGGGAGTTGAAGGTAACGAAAAAGCTGATGAACTAGCCAGAAAAGGTTCCGAAACCCCCTTCATTGGACCTGAACCCTTCTGTGCAATCCCCAAATCAGCCATAAATCTAGTCATAAAAAACTGGGAACAAAACAGATGTGTTTCATACTGGGGAAACATCCCAGGCCTAAGACAGGCCAAAAGAGCTATTCAGCCCTTCAAATCAGATGCCGACAAGATACTAAATCTTCGCAGGCACGATATCAAAAACTTAGTAGGCTACCTAACTGGTCATCACGGTCTGCGATATCACCTAAACAAAATGCGTCTAGTCGACTCACCGGAGTGCAGACTATGTCTAGAAGAAGAGCATATCATATGTGAATGCCCGGTCCTTTACGGTACGAGAAGAGAATCTTTCTTCAGGGAATTCTTAAGTCCCGAAGAATTGAGGAAATCTTCGGCTGAAAGTATTATCAGCTACATTAGGAAAGTAGAAGCGCTACTAACCTAAAAAGCATCTGACGGCAAGCACAATAGATCTTTTAGGTCGATGTGTATATTACTGCAGGTCAGAATTTAAAAAAAATTTTGAATTTTGTAAGCCTCTTGGTGGTGGTGGTGGTGAGGCTTTAAAGAGATATGCGTACGCAAAATAAATAAACTTAGTGAACATCTTATATGGTCTATTACGACGTTGTCGACCATTAAAGCTGAATTTTTAGTACTTTTTCGACCAGGGACTATAACAAGCGATTTTGAAGAAATAAAAAATTGCCTTGAAGGGAAAGAAAGCGTCGTTAGTGTTTGCACATGTGATGGTAGAACCCGCCAAACAACTAGTAAATTACTCCTTAATGACTGACAATACGGTGTTCGTAGCAACAGCTCCACTGGTGATTTGATGACATTTCTCACCGCAAAGTGCAATCAATCTATCTACCTTGGTGGCAAAAACCATATCCTCTCACTTGATATTTCAAAGCCATTTGACAGGGTTTGGCAATAAGCCCTTTTTACGAAAATGCGTGCTTTTGGAATCTATGAAACTTTTCTTCTATGGATTAAAAAGTACCTCTCAAAACGTTCAATTCAAATTGTTTTTGACGGTTTCCAGTCTGCTACTCACTTATTAAATGCTGGTGTTCCCCAAGGCTGCGTTTAGTCTCCGACACTCTTTCTCATTTTTATTAATGAGCTCTTGTCTGCAATTTCTAATCCATTCCTTTGCTGAGGACTGAGAATCTACGCTCTTCACCTTCAGACGTGGAACAAAAATGGGAATGTTTTTTTTTTAAATCCGACCTCGACAGCATAATTTAATGGGTCTAATACAGTGGCATTAAATGCTTCCAAAAAGCAAAGCTGTGTTCTGTCATCAAAGCGAAACCAACATTTACAGCCATTGTCAATTAATCGCCGAAGCAGAAAAACTTTTCATGCTCGGTATGTGTGTTAGAAAGGACAATCATATTCAAAGTCGCTAAAAACGAAGCGAAATGTCTAGGTTTCCTCAGCCGATGCAAAAATGATATCAACCCTTCTGATCTGGCCAAAATATATAAAGCGCAAATACGCCCCAAACTTGAGTTCAACCCAAACATCCGGTCAAGTGCAGCAAAAAATATCATTGAACCTATTTAACGGGATACTAAAGCATGAGATAAAACTAATAGCAGACTCAACCGTAACGAGCTCCAAAGTCTCGCTTGAAAATCGTAAGAATATCACCTGGCTATCACTCTTTTACCGCTATTATAATATCAAATGCCCAAACGAAATAGCCAGTCGCATTCCGCCCGTTCAACAATTCAATCGCAATACTCGTCGTTCCATGAATGCTAATCAATGCACCATGATGCCTATCTTCGGACCCAGACATTCAATCCAAAACCGAAAGACACGAATGTGGAATGCTCTTGCCCCTGCTCTTTTATTCTTCTCAATTTCCTTAATGCCGTCGCTCCGTGTTATAATAAGTAATGTCATCGATATTCGTATGCAGATTTGTTATAAGCGACGAACTAAGACTCAATCCCTACGAGAGAAAAAAGGCTCCTGTTATAACAACACGAAAATCCTCACATTTTCTTCTTCTTCTTTCTTCTTACATGAACCGCTGTGAGATATTTGGACAGCAAGTGATCCAAGAATTTCAAGACGAATGAGCCAAAAAGAAGCGCTCCTTAGTGGATACTGAACTTACGCACGCTACTCACGGAACGGAAAAATCCTATCTTCCGTAGATGTGAAAGTCTGAAATCTTGTCCGCAACATACTTATCTATGTGGCTTTCGACCAGCCAAGTCGACCACAGAGTGAAGACCAAATTTTCACTATTAGGAAAATCCTGAAAAACACAAACGAATTTGAAGACGTGAGATAGGAAATGCGCAACCATTCGATTTATTTCAATCCGGATTGGAAAAGTGCATAAGGCAGGGCTAAACCCGGTAAACACTTTATAAATCCGTCTATTTAAATGCTGGCATACACAGATGATATTGACTTCACTGACTTATATGGAAATTGATGAACAGACAAAACGCGTATTAGTTTTACAGTAACACGTGTTATTATATTACAAAAACAAGGCTTTGTCGACCCACAACCTTAGAAAATACATTACATTACATTGTAGATAGTTAAGGAGTTCAATAATCAATATTAACTCCTCGATTGAGTTCCGTATTGAGATCCGTTTGGCGAAAAAAATGGAAAATCATATCAAAACTCTAAAAAAGTATAAATATTATCTGACCAAAGTCCTATCAATTCCCCTTAGGCCCCCTAATGCTGTACCATAATCATAAAAGCGGATCAAGTGCAGGGTGCGTTTTATGTTCCATGTCTATGTTTTTTAAACTTTTAACTTTTAAAATAAATATAATTTTATAATTTATACTTTATTGATTGAATAAATGATCTTTAAAATTATGTTTAGAATATGATGTCGGTCAAGTGAGCGCCGAGGTACAAAGGGAAGCTATTTAATGCACATTTTGCATAACAATTTCGCAGAATTCTGCGATTGCTCGGCTTAACTCGTCGGACGGACGTAGTTGTTGTGCTCTCAGCAAACATCCCAAACATTTTTGTTCATACCAAAATCAAATAAAAGTAAAAAAAAAGGAGAACGTTTCTATATGTTGACCACGGGCGGAATATATGGGCTCTAAAAGGAAAATGATAGATTCTAGAAAAAGCTGAAAAGAAATCATTAAAAACCTTTTATCTATACCACAGAAAAACGACAAAGAAAACTTTTGATTAATGTATAATGTATAGATTCGCCTCTATTCCTAAATATGCCGTTTGTTATTGGCAAAGCCTGGACTCCTCCCTTCATTTTCCGAGTCACCTTCTATGGCTATCCCTCTGGGCACGTCTAATTCGTATGTTGTTCTTAAGCATCGAGGTTGTGGTTGGTTTGTTGATGTACACCTCTTCCTTTAAGTACCCTCATAAGAAGAAATTGGGAGGCATAAAATTCAGGGAACCAGTCGATATCACCACTTTTTAATATTATTCGTTCGGGAAAAATGTCTTGTAAAATTCTCATCGTAGAACGAGTTGATTGTGATGTGGTCTTGTTTTACCACATGTAACCACATAGACCGAATTAATCCAATACGGCAACAGACATTTTTCCAACATGTCCCGGAAACAAACACCAGCTAAATATTACTGGATTGTCTATGGCTTCCTTAAAGAAAAATGGCGCAATGCTCTATGTGAATTATAGACGACAAGAAATAGCAAACATCCGGGTACAGAATCAAGCAATGGAGTATGCCATGGCATTTGGATGGAATAGCGGGTCAGAAGTCGCTAAGTAAAAGATTTATCTGGCACTACCCAAAGACGAAATTGAATGCAAATATCATATGCAAACAACATATGTTTTTCTAAAGTTTTAGTGACACCTATTTCAATTAACTAATATTTGAATTTATATTTTTGCTTAGATGCAAATACAATAATTAATTTACGAATCGAATAATAATCTTATTTAATATTTTCAGATTTGGACACATCCAAAGGTTTTGGAAGATGCTTGGAAAAATGCAATTACTGTAAGTTTACAATTGAAAACACTTATTTATATATCCCGTCAGCTGAATCTGTACTGTACTCAAATAAGTTTCAATAAGATCTTAATATTTCATACTTTATATATACCAAATATATTAAATATATTAAATACCAAATGGTTTATTGGTCATCATTTTAAAAATAAGCCAAAGACAATATCAAACTATTTTCTTGTTAACCCATTCACTCATTAAAATCGGAACTATTTAATTTCGAGTGCTCACTAAAATTACTTGGGGTCAGTCCACTTCTTAAGGTTAGGTCTTCATCCACTGAGTCAGTCTAAGAATCAAAAGAATCCTTGCCGGATTATTATTGTCCATTCGCGCTACATGTCCTAGCCCTCTTAAACGTCCAACGCGAAGTTGGTTTGACCAGCTCGTAAATATTTTGTTTGAATCTATATCTCCACAGCTCGTCAACAGGACCGAAAAATGTTTGTTCAAAACGATCAAAGATTTCTTGTTCTGCTTTTAATCCGGCCTATGATTCAGTGCCGTAGAGAAAGGCTGCAATGATAAGGGTATTTTATAAGATCTCCTTATTAGTTCAAATAATGGCTTTTCTACTAAATTTGTTCCTTAGCCCGAAGAAACAGCTGTTGGCAAGAGTAATTCTTCGTTTAATTTCTGACGAGATGTCGTTGTCAGAGTCAATACTGGAGCCGAGGGAGACAAAGTCTTTTACTATCTCAAAGTTGAATCTGTCAATGGTGACGTTCTGTCCAATTCTTCCATGTTGTGTCCTTTCGTGTTGACAGCACGGGGACGCGATGATAAAATAAGTCACACGACAACGGAACCTTGTCTGAATCCTTTTTGGTAGCTAATGTTTCTGTAAGGTCGTTGCTGAACCTGGAGTCGCGATAACTTTCTATCGTAATCCTTCACAGACGGATGAGTTAGAGTGGTATAAGCTAGACATGACTCTGTATAGTTCGTCTCTATAAATACTGTCCTATACGCTTTGAAATCTAGAAATATGTGGTGGTTATCGATTTGGACTTCTTGCGGTTTTTCTAGAATCTGCTAAAAGGTAAAGATTTGATCTCAAATTTGATCTCAGATTTGGCTTCAAATCACACTAATAATGACCGATCAGGTTGTTGGTGAACGGATGCAGACTTGAGCAATCGATACTGATGTCCTATTCCATGATTTGATGTATGTACAACAGGAAGGCGGTCATAACCAGCAGTATATCTTAAACTTAAGTTTAGATATTCATTCATTCATTTATTTTGGATGGCTGGTAGTTTTCGCTATTGGTTCTGTATGACAGACAGAGATTGTTTGTGGTCACCGTTTAACAGTCTGCAGAAGTGGATCTTCCATACTTGGCGACAAGATATGCATTGGGATCATCCTTAAAGCCTCAAAATCCCTTGGCCGTCAATAGGTCCCTACATATTATTTTTTTCTTGTGGAGGTGCATGGCTTCCTCTTGCACCTATATAACGAATAACAAACGAATAGTTTTGTATGTTCATTCCTAGAGACATACCCCCAATATTGATAACCATTCTAAATCCCTATATAATATAGTTTTTCACTGATTTCAACAAATCATATAATTGACTGTAATGTCTTAAGAATATTGATGGAAAACTTTATTTTAATCATTAACATTAAGGCTAGAAACAAAAAGGAACCTAAGAAACAAACGACCAACATTGCCCACTCAGATGATGATCAACCCGATGACATTTACGATAACCAGACAGGGGTTATATCTGTCCAGCATGATTGGTGGCGGAGTCTTGTGACTGAAACTGATCTTGAATCGATTCTTCCCAGCAACAAGTTGAAAACGATGTTTGAAATTATTCGTATGTCCGAAGAGAATGGCGAGAAATGGTATTTATTGAGCGTAAGAAATTTGTTTAATATTGAAAAAAAGTCTAATTTTTTCAGCGTTTGTTGCTGTCCTGAATGTGGTTGAGTACTTCCTCGATATTATTAACAACAAAAAACGTGATTTTTTCATGTTCGAAGCGCGTAAGTTTGAATTCAATTTTGTTGTGTTTTATATTGATGATATTTTCTTCATTATCAGAGAAATCCGAGAAATTTACGGGCCATTGGGTAAATGGACAAGATTATTACAGACTTGATGGAAAAACGAATAAAACCCTACGCCATGAAATGGTTACGCGTTTTAATAATCCAAAAAACAAACGAGCTAGGTATGTCATTATATTTACGCCAAATCTACTTTATACTTTTTTTAAAACTCTATTTCACTTCAACAGGCTTTTCTTAATATCCGCTAAAGCGGGTGGACAGGGTATTAATTTGATTGGTGCGAATAGAGTCATCATTTTAGATACATCATGGAATCCGGCAAATGACCAACAGAACATTTTTCGAATCTTTCGTTTGGGACAGAAGAAAAATTGTTATGTTTATAGATTGATTGCCATGGTATGTCTATTAAAATGTCTCAAACCTGCCTTTAATACAAACAAAATCTATTAAGGGTACAATGGAGGAAAAGGTTTATTCAAGATCAGTTACTAAACAGGCGATGAGTTTTCGAGTAGTTGATGAACAGCAAATTGACAGGCACTACAATATGGCAGAACTTGCTGAACTCTACACGTATACTCTTTATTTGCCACTGAATGCAGTTTTATAAAACTAATATTTTTTTAGGCTTACAAAACCATCCTATAATGAGCGGCCTGTACCAGTGTTCCCACAGGATCAAATTTTAGCAAATTTATTATTGAACTTCCCAGATTTAGTTTACAAATATCATGAGCATGACAGTCTGCTGGAAAACAAGGTCGAGCAAGAGCTTAGTGAACAAGATAAAGCTGATGCTTGGGTTGCCTACGAAAGAGACCTACAATTAAACTCAGGTAAAGATCCTGACTTGGGTTTAAAGAGATTATAACCTTTTTTGTATGCACAGAACCCCGTGATGTCATGGAAACTGGATACCAAGGTCAGGGATATCCACTATTTGGTCAAGGAAATTATATGTATCCTATGCCCGGCTTTGATGTGAGTATGCACGATCAAAAATAATTGAATTACAAAATAAATAATTGATTTTTTGTTAGCCAAAAAATATGGCCGCAGGTTATGATCTTAATCAAATGGATTTGGCGACAAGAAATGCATTGGGATCATCTTTAATTCCGGATTATCTTGTCAATAGAAACTCATATCTCGATATCCTTAACATGTATAAAAAGTTTTCATCATCATTACTCAGTGATAAGAATAGTAGAAACTCGCGTTTCAATTCCAGCTATGGAATGCCACTTGCTGGAATGATGAATAGTCCTTTGATGAATACTTCCAATGAAAGTCAATTGGCCGCATTGGCAAACCCGTATTATTCATTACACTCATTGGCGAATGCAAGCAATGCATTCGCAAACAACCCTCTGAATCCGAATGCGATGATGTCCAATCCAAACATGTCGAATCCAAGCCAGAGTAAAAATGTTATTTCAGTGGATGACACTATTCCTCCGGCTTTGCGCAACTACTCAGCGCCAATACCGCCTTTCACAAAAGAACTAACCAGCCGAACATTACAATCGAAAAATCTCCGACAAAGTCCATCATCTGTTCCATCATCTTCACCTGTTCTGAATTCACCCACTCGTCAGTTATCACAAAATATTTTCGCTACACATATTGGAAATGATGTCATTCCCAGAAATGTTATTCAAAAGAAACGGCCAAAGGCGACCACCAAATCGGTGATCAATAGTCCGACTTTAGAAACAACTAGCAAAAGTAAAACCACCGATCAATTACTACGCTCACAAAGCCCAGTACAAAAGAGTCGCACACAAGATCCGGTGGCAAAGAACTATGAGCAGCCGATGCCTTTGAATATGGGAATAGTCTATCCGAAAACAATGCCCTTGCCATTATCGCCAGCTAGCGAGTCAAATGAAAGTTCTCGCATAATGAAAACCGGCAACAGTATGCAAATAATACCCACAACGCACTCACCATTGATAGAAAACGTTCGAAAAAAGTTCGATAACATATCTCCTAACATCTCATTGACTGCAGTTCGATCACATCCTAAACCACTGCAGTCTGAGCAATTACAACAATTCGCCTCCAGTTCAAAGCAATTGGAAATAACGCCAAGTACAAGAAAGCGACGGAATTCTGTAGACAATGATCATGAACAAAGGTATTCTTCAGGAAGCACTCCAAACGTTAGCACGTCGGGTGCGATTGAACAACCAACTAATCCACCTAAATTCTCTAAATATTAATAAAGCGGGAGTCGTTAGACAATCGCTTCTATAGATTATGGGTATTAGAATGTTTAAATTTTACATTACTGTTCAAGTTGCTTGTAGGTTTTAAACTTTTTTATTTATTTATTTTTTACATTTAAATGGTAATCAAAATTTATTTCTTCCCGTTGAATAAAGTAGAAATTGAATTGTCTACAATATAATAAGTGTGTCATTTCTTATTGGTTATATTTACATTTGGATGTTTAATTGTTGATTAAGATTTTGCTATATACATATTGTGAATTTGGTGTTATCATTCATTTCATTATAGGTATGTTCCCGTACTTTTGGAGTCAAAATAGGAATAAGAGAAAAAGAAGAATTAACAGATAATTACGGGAACATGCCAAAACAAGGCATTTTCTAATAACAACTAGCAGTTTTGAAATTTATACCAACAGACTAGTTTTTGGCTCACACTTGTACCAACAAAATAAGTTTTTGGAGTACGAACACGGCTATAAGTCGAAGTAAAAATAATATTGACATATGAAAAGGCTACCATCCGCTGTGCGAATAGTTGAATTACCTATTCCATTCCATCCTCAAATTAAACATCCAAAAAGTAGGTATAAGTGTAAATTTTGTAAACCTGGTAAAATCGTAAAAAACGTCGACGTAAGATTACAATCTTTCGCACGTAGTTTAATTACGACGTTGCATGAATACCCTTTATATATTGCTCATGATGTTTATAAAAAAAAAAAAACTCCCGTCTCCTGAATATGCTATCGGGCGGATATACAAATGGTTCTTCTCAAAAACCGCCCCCAAAAAGTGGGCCTGGGTTAAAATGATCTAAAGACGAAATGTTTATACTTATTATAATATCCCATAATTGTGCATCAAAAGTTGTTTTATTTTCAAAATTTACAAAATTATATTGAAAATCGTTTTTTTACTAAAAACGCTCCCAAAAAGTTGGCGTTACAAAATATGTTGTTCAGACACCTATGATAAGCTATAAAAACTATGTTTTTCTAAAAAGGGGGCATGGCATTGTGCGGATTTCTAAAAATGTGTACACTTGTCCTGCTGAGAGCAATAAAGAGCGCGTCTACTACTCATCTTAAGGCCCATAAACTGCTCACGAACGGACGGACAGAGTCGATCCATATCTAGCTATATTATTGCTCTATGTTACAACCTATGTATTAAAACTAATATACAACTATGGGATAGGGCATAAACATCTAAGTTTGAAGCATAATGATAGACGATTATCTCTTAAATTCCTCTATGTTAAGTTCTCAGTATAATTCATAGATTCTTTTTAGTGGACATATCTAAAGCAAATTCAGAATTCTTTCTATCAAATTATATTCTGTAATTTAAAAAAAAAAAAACATGAGAAGCTACAATCCGCTATGCGGATCGTTGATTAACCTTCCCCATCCCATCCTTAAAATTAATATCCTCAAAATATAGGCTTTATGGCGATGAAATACCGAAAATGACATTGTCACAATATATTTCTCAGACAGTTTACCAAATCTTTTGTGGTTCGACAAAAAACAACCTTTTTCTATTGCATATGCCTTGGGGTAAAGCATACAAATGGTTTTTGTAAGAAAACGCCCCCAAAAAGTGGGTGTAGGTGAAAATGATATATGGACAAAATGTGTATTTCATCAAAAAGCGTTTTTTTACCAAAAACGCCCCCAAAAAGTGGGCGTGGCAAAAAACTTTGTATGAACGAAATACAGATATTAGGATTGTCTAAATATGTTGCTCAGACACTATTTTGAAATTCCTTACGGTTTGGCTTAATACTACGATTTTCTAATAGGGGGCGTGGCAGTGGGCGGATTTCAAAATTTTACACTTGTGGTGCTTCGTCGGCCAGAGAGTCTATATACCAAATTTTAACACTCTAGCTCAAAATTTAAGGCCCAAAAATCGGTGACAGACAGACATGGCTTAATCGACTCAGCTAGCGATTCTGAATCGATCCATATACTTTAAGGTATATGTATCGAAATTATTTCTCTATGTTACAAACTTAATGTCAAAACTAATATACCCCTATGGGATAGGGTATAAAAAACATGAGAAGGCTACAATCCGCTGTGCGGATCGTTGAATACCCTATCCCATCCCATCCTTAAAATTAATATCCTCAAAATGTAGGCTTTATGGCCATGAAATACAGAAAATTACATTGTCGCAACATATTGTTCAGACAGTTTATCAAACTTTTTGTGGTTCGAAAAAAAATTTGGACAAAAAGCGTTTTTTTAATAAAAACGCCCCCAAAAATTGGGCGTGGCAAAAAACTTTGTATGGACGAAATATAGATATTAGGATTGTCTAAATATGCTGCTCAGACACTTTTTTAAAATTCCTTAGAGTTTGGCTACAAACTACGTTTTTCTAAAAAGGGGCTGTGGCAGTGGGCGGATTTCAAAAATGTTTACACTTGTTCTGCTTCGTCGGCCCGAGAGTCTACATACCAAATTTCAACACTCTAGCTCAAAATTTAAGGCCCAAAAATCGGTGACACACAGACGGACGGACGGACAGACAGACATGGCTTAATCGACTCAGCTAGCGATTATGAATCGATCCATATACTTTGAGGTATATGTATCGAAATTATTTCTCTATGTTACAAACTTAATGTCAAAACTAATATACCCCTATGGGATATGGTATAAACATTTATCCATATAAATAGTGTAGCCTGGTCACTTCTATGTCGGAAAAATTGTATTATTTCTTCTACACATAAATATCACATATTGTGTACAAAAAGAAAAAAATTCAACAAAGTTTATACTACTATGAATGAGAAGACAGACAAAGATGCCTCTACTTTAGAGATTTGCCTATAAAACATTTGGAAACTCAAATATTGAAATAAATTTACAAAACATACAAGATTATTACAGACTCGATGGAAAAAACTTATTCCTACCTTAACTTAACCCTACGCCATGAAATGGTTGCGCGTTTTAATAATCCAAAAAACAAACGAGCTAGGCATGTCTTTATATTTACGCCAAATCTACTTTATCCTTTTTTATACCCTATCCCTTAGGGGTATATTAGTTTTGACATTAAGTTTGTAACATAGAGAAATAATCGCTAGATGACTAGCTGAGTCGATTAAGCCATGTCTGTCTGTCCGTCCGCCCGTGTGTGTGTCAGGGCCTTAAATTTTGAGCTAGAGTGTTGAAATTTGGTATATAGACTCTCTGGCGGACGAAGCAGAACAAGTGTAAACATTTTTGAAATCCGCCCACTGCCACGCCCCCTTTTTAGAAAAACGTAGTTTGTAGCCAAACTGTAAGTAATTTCAAAAAAGTGTCTAAGGCAAACACCTGGTGGCAAATTTTCGCATCGATTAAGTGCTATACATTTTGAAAGCTAACGCATATTTTTATAGGAAATCATGAATGGAATAATTCAATTGGGAAAAAAAGTAATAAGTAATAACAATTACTGAGTGGATTAAAGCTGAATTGTATTAACAATTATACAAACAATATATACAATTCATAATTTCAAGAAAAAAGTGCGGTATTAATATGCTTTTCAGTGTTTGAAAATTCTAAAAGTGATTTCCACTTTTAGATTTTTTTTTGTTTGCTTTACGTGTCAAACAATTTGTTTTAACACATATCTCGAATAATCAGATCATACATTTACAAATTCAACTTATTTTACTTAGTTCACTTAGTTATTTTGTACACGTAAAATCCTTAATTTATTTACTTACAAATAACCGCACTCCTCATGGAAATTCTTCACAAATAGCGTAGCTCTGAAATTGTATAGTACTAAACATATTCTTTTTTTGTCGCTAGATGTCACATTCTGCCGTTTCCACTCATCAGTTGCTTTAAAATTTATCCAGTAGATCATTTTTGACATGAGTGTGGAAAATATAGACTTCAAAATGTTAATACTTTTATAGCTTGCTAAAATTTGTATATTAATTTCTGACGTTTGGTATACCATACTTGAGGATTGACAGAGATGAATAGCACACTCGTGGATTATTCTTCAGTACATCGGTCAGGTTATTAAACAAAAAACAAGAAACATGTCTTTTATATCAGAAAGTGTAATGAAATTTACAAAAAAAAACATATGAGAGGCTACAATCCGCTGTGCGGATCATTGAATACCCTATCCCATCCCATCCTTAAAATGAATATCCTCAAAATATAGGTCTTATGGCGATGTAATACACAAAATGACATTGTCACAATATATTGCTCAGACAGTTTATCAAAATCTGTTGTGGTTCGACAAAAAACAACGATTTTCTATTGCATATGCCTTGGGATGGCGTATACAAATGGTTTTTGTAAGAAAAACGCCCCCAAAATGTGGGCGTGGGTTAAAATGGTATATAGACGAAATGTTTATATTAATAATGTTAATAATTCTGCATCAAATTTTTTTTCGAAAAATTAAAAATTTGACCGAAAACAGTTTTTTATTGAAAACGCCCCCAAAAAGTGGGCGTGGCAAAAAACTTTATATGGACGAAATATAGATATTAATATTGTCTAAATATGTTGTTCAGAAACTGTTTTAAAATTCCTTACGGTTTGGTCAAAAACTGAGTTTTTCTTAGTAGGGGGTGTGGCAGTGGGCGGATTTCAAAATTGTTTACACTTTTTCTGTAGGCAGAGACGAGGATCCTATTTACCAAATTTCATTATCCTAGCTCAAAATTTAAGCCCTAAAAATCGGTGACGTACAGACGTACTAAAACGGTACCCAATCTTAAAAAATTTACCTCTCAAAACTATGCGTTATCCATGATTTTCGCGAGATAAATAAGAAAAACCATGCCATATATATACAACTTAATGTTAATATAACCGAAATATACTTCGTGCAACCATTGGTATGAAGTTAAGCATTTAAGTCGGGAACAGCATAAATTGATTCGCTAAACTTTACATTCTAGAGATTGATGTATGTGATATATTTACATGTATCGCAATCTGCCTTATCAATCATCAAATTTAATTTTCCAACGAGATGATTGACATTCCATCAAAATGAACAAATTGGTTCCAATCTGTCATTAATCTGCTGTTTTCTCTAGTCATTTGAATGGCCGTGTTAACTTTGCCGATGAACTATTCTCATTGGTCAATCGAGCAATTTTAGTGATGTGACATGGTTGATTGACCAATGAGAACAGTACATCGAAAAAGTTAACTTGGGAAATCTAAAACCCGGAACGCGGATAATGACAGAAATTTTTCAACGAGATATAACCATCTTGTCAAATAAAATTTTTAATTTGAGAAATTTCTATCAAATGTAACGTGGAATTAAGACATCAAACCTTCCCAACGCTACCATAACTTTTAACGTACGTTCGTCATTCTCCTCATTTTACTTCCGTTCACATTATTCAACGAAGGCAAAAATTCAATGACCGAACAAAAAATATCTACACATCAACCGCCATCTAGCGTTGTTTCATCTCAAACGGAAGTCAAAATGGATTTTTTGACGATAAATTTTCGGCAAGTAGAGAAGAACAAGTTTGCAGTGTCTTTTTAGTTACGACAGCGATTCAGATTGCATGTGAGTATAGTGCGTGTTTTAATTTTTTTTGATTATTCCTGTGAAATTTAAAATTAAATGTTATTTAAAAAGTTTATTTATACAAAAATGTCGCTATCTGATTGATATTAGTCATGAAAAATGTGTATTGACGGCAATCCATGTAGTAAAACCAACAAAAAAAAAACTCGCAGAGCATAATTTTGCCGATAATGATAATATAGTGTACATACTGACAAGAACACCGTTTTGTGATTGCCATTTTTGCGAATAGTGTTAGATTTTTAACGAATTGTTTTCACATCTTGTTTTCGTGAATATACATCTTTTATGGTATCAAATCTGCCACAAGAGCAAATTTATTGAGCATACATATATGTATGTATTTATATTTAGCATTCGGATCATGTTTATTTTTTTGTGTACAGTGCCTGTGAAAAATCTTTTAAAAAAATTCCGAAACTACTTCACCCATTTCCCAAAAACATAACCTAATTGCGAATTCGAAAAAAAAAACGGAATGCTCTAAAATTCTTTGTTTAAGTTGACTTCGTATTCATATTTTGATTTGTACAAGTCTACATAAATGTCAGCTTCTGCCGTCATTATATTTTTTCTCACTGTAGCTGTATAAATATCTAAATTTGTGACTCGATCTGCTTTGAAATAACTACCGGCGAATCAACAAATATATATCTTGAAGGAGTTTTTTTTTTTTCAATATGGAGTTTTAAAGAACAAAATACCTACGCCCAAGAAAAAGAAAATCTAAACCTTAATGGAGTGTAATTAGTCGAACGTTTACTGTACCTCCGCAAAATGTTAAGAATTCCAGATCTGCAGAAGATTACGTGCGCTCCAGTTTTCTGTGGAATTTATATCCAAGTATCGTTTTCACAATCTAAACAATAAGAATATGTGTCTTGATGAAATTGCAATTGTTTCATATACATTTTTCTATTTTGTTAAACAAGTCCAACATTTTCTTGACTACCTTTTGAAGTAGACAGGTGTGGGCCATTTAAAACTTTTCTGTCTCTTTAATTACTTTGAGATCAAGGACAGTGCAGAAGTGACGTCATCTGACAGTGCTGAAAAAAATCAAACTGGACCACAAAAGAAGATTGTTAAATATCTCTGCACATATTGATAAACAATACTTCATTTGGAATTTAGCATTGTTGAGTGTGTAGGTACCTTTTTATTCGGTGTGCGTTTTTCAATTGGAGGCCACATCAACCAAATCGGTTTTGACATAGTAACAAGTTCCATTGAACTCAAATATTATTTGAAATGTCATACTACTTATCTTTAAGTCAACTTAAAGGGTATATCTCGTAGTTCTTCGTTATGCCTACATAGATATTCGTTTTTATTAAACTGTTTAATGGATGGGTTAGTAGATCTATAAAATATCACCTTGAAGTAATTTCTAATTATGTTTAAAGAATTTAATGGTGGCAAATATAATGGGCATATCAAACGTGGTTTGTAAAATGGTCCTCTGAAATACCTACCTTTTAAGGAATAGAAATAAATGTACGTACAACACCTAGAACTTCAGTAAGCATTATTTTGGACTTCAATAAATGAAACAAGGCTAAAAATAAGCTACCTAATTTAACCTTTCAAAAGTTTGACAATTGAACAAATTTAAAGCAATTAAAAATCACATCATTTGTCAAAAAGTATTTTTTGTGAGTCTTGCTAATTTGACAGCTTCTAGATTTACTTTAGCATGTAGCCATTATGTTTGTGGGATAATTTCTGAATACTCATCATACGTTAAATCTCTTATCTTATTTATAAACAATCCACGTAGATATATAATAATACTAAATAATGTGACCAAATCAGTTGGGTGTCGTATGCTTGATATGCAAATTGACTGAATTTCTCCAAGCCAACTTCAGGATACATTCTATTTTGTTGATTTTAAAAGCTGTTCCTTGAGGAGTTCCTTAATTCCTTGATCAAGAAAGCCAGATGAACTAATAGCGTTTTCTATTGGGATACAAAAAGCACGTTTTTTTGCCCTAGATCGATTTTTCGTTTTCGATTGGGATACAAAAAACACTTTTTTTTTTTTACTCTAGAGCACTTTTCAAGAATCTGGATTCCAAGTGAGATTTACACCTACATGCACCAACACAAAAACATTTAACATCTGACTTATGTCAGTTTGAAGTTTGCATTTCGCAGTTTTATTGTGATTCGTGAAAACTAAAAAGTTATTTTCTTCGAAAGCTATAATTTAAAATTAAAATGTTTTTCTATAATCATGTTCTAAAATCCATAAGCTTTGTTTTGACACCAACTCGAAAATTTTAAATGATAGTTTTCAACTGCGGCCTAAAGATAAATAATAAGCTGTCAAATGGCACACTAACACACACAGAAACCAGATCAACCTCTATTATGTTCGATTGAAATCTGAGAGTAAATCTGAAAATCCCAATAGAAAACGCTGTAAGAAAAACGGAAGGGAATAACATACCATCAGTGAGTTAATGTTCTTAAAAAGAGAGTAGGTACCGAATTGCTTTTATTGCATTTTCAAAAGCGCCCTTCTAAAATATTTATAAACATTCTGGTGTTTGATCTGTTTCCAATCTGCGGACTATAAATTGTTATTTGTTTTTAAAGTAAACATTTTTTCTGCCGTGAAATTCCTGAGCTGTCATCCTAGATAAACAACGAGCTGAAGTTTGTACGACGAACGTATTATGAACGCTCCAATGACTGCTTGTGTAAATGATGTGGTAAATCAATTTATTCAACCTCAGTCATTTTTATATTAAAACGAATTTTTGTTGTTTGTTATTTTGGCTTTGGATGGTTTCCTTATGGCGTTTTCCATTGGGAAATCTAAATTTTGATCTGAAATTTGATCTTTTTGAGTGTCAATGGAAAGCGACTCAGATTTTTTTTTTGTCATTGTATTGGCGTCATTTCGTGTCTGAAGTTAGCGTCGGTGTAGCTGCCAACATTAAAAACATAACAAACATTTGAAAATATTTAATAGTTCACGTATAACTTTCTTTTCTGTGTCTATATCCATTATTAATTAAACCCAAAGCACTCTTGTTTTTCACAACCCAAGTAAAAAATCAAAATGAAAACCACTCTTGTCAAACTGACAGCGATCATTTTTTATTGGTATTGGTAAATCTGCCGAAAAATTCAGATTTGCAAAATTGATCTCTGATCAAAAAAAAAATCAATTTTTTCGCCCAATGGAACACAACAACTGTCAAAATCGCTCTTCAGATCAAAAAAAAAATTAATTTTTTTCCCAATGGAAAACGCCATTAGTATATCGAAGATGTTAGATTTGCGGATTTGATAGATTAATTGTCACAATAAGGTTTCAAAAAGTAGCATTACGGACCTGGAGTCCATGGAAACTGAAATTCTAGCAGATTAGAAGGGTGGAGTTAGTTCATCAATCTGATCATATTCTTGCGAAATATGGGTAGTAGGTAGGTACCTGGTTCCAGGGCCTTCACGGTTGAAGATTACGTTAAGGAAAATAGTAACTCTTTATTCTAACTAAAAACGACAAACAATTGAATTGAGATATGAAAATTGCCACATGAGCTTTTTATTATACTCTTATCGCTTGAATAAATGTTGAATTTAACACTAAAATGATATAAACAATTGCCCAATATAGATTATAATTCCATATTGTTGGGTTGTATATAATGATTATCTAAAGAGATAGTATTGTCTGAAAATACGTTTTTTTTTTTCTTAATTTTGATGTATTGTTACATTTATGATGACAGATGACGTTTAGTAATTTTAGTTTTGTGAAGATGAACTTAAAAATTATCAGGACAGAACTGCCCAACTTTGTTAAAATCTATCAAAACAGATTGGTGATAAGGTAATATTTGTCTTCATTGAAGTATGCCAAATCCTGACAGACATATGACATTTTAAATACCTATTTTGCAACAGTCATAATTTGTGATTTACATATTGTGTTTTAATATACATAGTAACGTTGTTGTTTGCCCTGATATGGAGTTAATTTTCTACTTTTATAATAACAAAGTAAAATCGCAACAACAAAAATGACAACTAGACAAAGCTAAGCATTTCTCCTTAAATGTCACCTTACAAATTGATTATATTGTACAATTAGAACAGGGGTTTCTCTAATATCCTTTCTTTACACCACGAATCACTGCATCAATAAGGTTTTTAAAGCAATGTCTCTTAGAAGGGGAAAATTTTTTGATGATTAAAATTGTTTGGATCACAATACATGTTGATTTGGGCCAAGATAATGCGACCAAATGTGCAATTAAATTCGATGTCTACGGTTTTGCTTTCTATGTGTGATGTTAAGCTTCACCAACGGCCGCGTTCTCTAAATGAGATCTGGATCTCTTCATAGAAGTGATGAAATTATTGAAATAAACTTAAGACAGATCATAAGCTCCATGCCGTTTGGATCCTAGTTTCTCTGTTTCTACTTCTTTTTTTGGTTTAAATCTTCGCCCATATATTCGCCGTCCATAATAGCGTTTAAGGGGAATGTAATGGCAATATACCTAACTTATAAACCTTAGATTTCATAAATAATCTTATAGGTACATAATTGCAATTTAAATATTAATGACCCTTTTTTTAATTTAAAGAGATAATCTATAAAAACAAACATGGCAGAAATGGATGAACACCACTTTGAGACTGGAGATTCCGGTGCTTCTCAGACATATCCTATGCAGTGTTCTGCTCTGCGTAAAAACGGCTTTGTAATGCTGAAGGGTCGTCCCTGTAAGATTGTTGAAATGTCAACATCCAAAACCGGCAAGCACGGTCATGCTAAAGTTCATATGGTTGGAATCGATATTTTCTCAAACAAGAAGTAAGTTTTTATTCGCCATGTGCGCCAATTTGTATCAAAACCATTCCGCTAACAAACAATATTGAAAATCTCTACTAAAGATACGAAGATATCTGTCCGTCAACACATAACATGGATGTTCCTCACGTTAAAAGGGAAGACTACCAATTGACCGATATTAGTGATGATAACTTCCTTACTTTGATGTCTGACAATGGTGAAATTCGTGAGGATCTTAAAGTTCCAGACGGCGATTTGGGCAACAGTTTACGCGCAGACTTTGATAATGGAAAGGACTTGCTGGTAAGTTTGCATTGATTAGATTTAAATTGTGTGACAATAATTGGTATACTTTTGCGTTTCTTTCCAGTGTACGGTTCTCAAGTCCTGTAATGAGGAGTGTGTCATTGCAATTAAAACCAACACAGCCCTTGACAAATAAAACCAATTACAAAAAATTGAAAAAAAATCTGGCATTATCCCGTTGCTTAATTAACCTTTTATATATATATCTATGTATATGTTAAATATATATGTAAGTATATATATAACAGACATAAGGTAGCGTTTAGTGATAAAAAGGTGAAAACAATAAATTTTTGCCAATAAAATATTTTTTACTTTAACTAATTTGTATCTTTTTTTATTCTGAAACGTGAAAATGTTAAAAACAAAAAAAGTAAAAGAAAGCTTTCAAGAGTCTTGTTGCATACAAAAAATACATACTACAATTTAGTCCTTATGCCTGTTGTTAATAAATAAAAATCTTAATCCCATAAATAAATAATACTCAAATTTTTGAGATCGTTTTATGGCAGCTACAAATTTTAGAGATCTTATGGTTGTGTACTTTCGTAGTTTGCTATGCGCTTAAATACTATAACTGTTGTCCCTACGAAACTGTTTTTTTTTTTTTTTTTTTTTAATTTGTACCTGCCTACTATGATTTTTGTTATGTGGATAGATGATGGGGGTGTAAACTTGCTGGCAAATTATTTGTATGAATTTGCAGAAAGTCTTGCAAAATTGACCTGGACTCGCCAACATTTCATAGTTTGTTTTAGGAAAAGGAAGCTTATGAATTAATATAAGTTTTTAATCACAGCATTTAATGCATTGCTAATTATATTTGTATCTACGGTTATAAACTCTGAGAAACAATGCAATTGTGAATAGGTATCAAATAAAAGTTTTGGGATTTATGGAAACAATTCCAGTATTCGTTGTAATTTTAAACAGACGTAGAAGCAAAAACTTCGTTGTGCTCTGAATCTTTTTTCGATTGGGGCTTTTAGATTTTCATTTCAGGTTTTTCGACAGCATGTTTGTTTCGCCTTTGTTGATTCGCACTGAAAAACTCAAATATTCATAGTGTCGAATGTGTTTGTGCAGTGCAGGTTTTTTCAAAATTGATCGAAAGCAGTTCAAATTGAAAATTTAAATGTGTTCTTTTCTGTCTTAATCGACCAATGTTATTAATACTGTTGGGCTAGGGTGTTTTCGACAACATCATGATTGAATTTAAATTATATCAATTTCCACCTAATTTGGTAGAATCGTCAAGAGTTGGCAATATGATAGGTGGAAAACTATTTTTTCATCAAGTCATTTCGGCCTAAATGTGAGACAATTCACATACCAGAAAGCGTAGTTTGGCAGAAACTCATTTGAAGTCAAGTTATTTTATAAAGAAAACAAAAATATACATCTGTACATAGAATTGAAAAAATAGGTAGGCCAAAAGAAGTTATCCGATGTTGTTTGGTTCTCATTTTTGTTTCTAAATGAAAAATTCGATTCTGTTTTTTGATTATGTTTATTTGAATCTTTAGAATTTTATTGGTCAAGTCTAGAAGATGATATCGGCCAAATGGGCGCCGACAAAATTGACAGGGCGACAGATTCTCGCACCCGTATCGAATGTTGTCCTTGAGGGCTTCTAGGGTCTCGGGTTTGTTAACGTAAACACGGGACTTCTAAAAAACCCACAAAAAAAAGTCTGGAACGGTTAAATTGGGCGATCTTGCCTTCAGAATATCGGTTGTGGCTCGCGCAGTATGTGCCGTTGCTCCGTCCTGTTGGAACCACATGTCCTCCAGTCCCAATTCGTCCAATTTCGGCAGAAAAAACTCGGTTAACATGGCCCTTAGCGCGCACCGTCCACTGTTGTCGTTTGACCAGCGACGTTCTCGAAAAAAAAAAATGGCCCGATGACTTCTCCAGCGTGAACAAGGCACCATGCAGTAACTTTGAGCAAAACTATCGCTGCCCCAGAAGCGAGGTACCCGCAGAGGTGGAAATGAGCCGCATCGCTTATTATGATTTTGGTCGAAAAATCGTCCACTTCGTCCTTGATTGAGATTGAGGATGGCTTGGGCGTTGGTTACACGCGTTTGGCGGTCGACAGGCAGCAGCTGATGCACGGACTGGACTTAGTACGGGAACATGCGCAAGTCTTTGACCACAATTCGCTTTAGGGACGACCGGCTGATGGCTTAATGCGAGGCACGGCGTCTGGTCGATGTTTTCGGCCACAGCTCGGCATCTTCGGTAACAGCGGGCACTCCGGGGCTCTTGGAAACGTCTCGTGTCGTCCCATACTCTTCAAGGTTGGTGGCCAAACGGCGCAGTGTTTGCGCAGTCGGTGTCGCACGGACGGGGAATCGGCGACGGAATTTGCAAAAATAAAGAGCATCTTCCGATAAGGAAAACTTTTTTGGCCCACCTTGTATATATTAACAGTCTGTTAAAATTCATAATATATCGGTAAAGTAGTTCATATGGAGTGCTGACAAGTCACTAAAAAATATTACTTATGCTGAAACACATTAGCAGTGGTCCTGCATGCAGGGCAAGACAAATGAGCAGAATTTTTGATTGACATACATGCAGTGCAGTGGCTCCTTAGAACAGCCACCGTGGTGGTGTTTGTTGATATTTATATAAACATTTAACAAAAAAATGGGTATCGTTGGATGTTAACGTCTTGTGGTTCGTAATTTGGGTACTCGTGAGTAATTTTGCCGTAAACTAAATATTTTGGTTGAGTTGCGAAAAATCTCTCTTCCATTTTTGATAGGTTTGTTTCATTTTTTTCGTTTTATGTTTTTTTTTATGAGGAATAAAGTTCATAATCCAATGATGACAAATCTCTTATGGCGTTTTCCATTGGGAAATCTTGATTTTGATCTGAAATTTTATCTTTTTGAGTGTCAATGGAACACGATTCAGATTTATTTTTTTGTATTGGTGTCATTTCGTGTCTGTGAAGTTAGCGTCGGTGTAGCTGCCAACATTAAAAACATAACAAACATTTTTTTTCAATCAATTTAATAGTTCACGTATAACTTTCTTTTCTGTGTCTATATCCATTATTAATATCTAAACCCAAAGCACTCTTGTTTTTCACAACCGAAGTAAAAAATCAAAATGAAAATCAATCTTGTCAAACTGACAGCTATCATTTGTATTGGTATTGGTAAATCTGCCGAAAAAATCAGATTTGCAAAATTGATCTCTGATCAAAAAAAAATCAATTTTTTCGCCCAATGGAACACAACAACTGTCAAAATCGGTCTTCAGATCAAAAAAAAAATTGATTTTTTTCCCAATGGAAAACGCCATTAAAATTTATTTTTTTTCTTTCGTGTGGTGGTGCCTTGACTTTTGCAGTGTATTTAGAAATATAGACCACTTTTCACTTTCACCTTCACACCCATTGAAAACTTTGTGTTCTATATTTTCTGCCAGAATTCTGCACGTGTGTTTCAGACATTATGCTAGAAGGACTCAATGTCTTGACTGATAATAATTAACCGCTAATATGGGCATTAATTAGTTATCAGGTTATATTACAGTGAACAGTTTTATTAAAAGTCTAACAATAATCGAAACCCATCTCTAACTAAGGGCAGATTTTTCAATCACCAGATAAGAAATCAGATAACACTTAACAGTCAGATAACACAAAAAGACATTTTTCAATGGGCGTATAGCACAATATAGGCAGATTTTTCAGTTCTCAGTTAAACAGTCTGATTGTTGTCTAATGAATAAATGTATCTACTCTTTATCTACTAGCTAAGTAGGTGTTGGTTTTTCAATCATTGAATAACTCATAGATCGTAACTGAATGATTTTGTCAAACTCAATTGGTTCTAACTTCACGAAACTTAAATAAAAAGAGAGAGATATAGTGACAATCTTATATGTTAGAGCTAGCAGACTAGTTTTCTCACAGTTGACAGTTCATAAACAGTCAGTTAAAGTTTACCCAGATAATTTCATTCGCCAGATAACTGCACTCACAAACCTAACACCATGATCAATTGCAGCTCGTTCTACTCTCCTGTTTAAATCCTGGGTGTTATGTGAAGTTAACTGGTGTTTAACTTCACTATTATTGCTTTTGACATGATAGAATTTGTAAGTGCTGTTGTTAATTTTAAATTTAGGCATTGTTACGACAAGCCTCTTCTCCAAAAAAAAAATTATATAGGTATATAAAAATATTATTATTTTTATTTACCTTTATGTTGGATGTTCTTACATCGCCGTTTAAAAAAAAATTCATAGGGTTTTTATGTATTGAATACAAGCGGCAATGTGTCAATTGTCCATGTTTTGTTTGTTTGCCTAGGAATAGACGCATACAACTGTCGAACTGCCAATTCACAGTGACCCTCCTCATTCACCGATGATAATTCTTGAGCCTTGCCTCCTTCTCCGTCTGTCCGTCGGTATAGTGAATTCGTTGGAGAGAACGTTGTAGAAACTATTGCTTTATTCGACACAGCAATTGAATGCATAATATGTTTATTTGTATATTTAGATGTTAAGTTATGTATTTGGATTGTAGGTATTGTGAGTTGTTTATTATTATAGAGCACTTTTTTTTGCTCTAGATCAATTTTTTCGTTTTCGATTGGGATAGAAATAGCACTCTTTTTTTACTCTAGAGCACTTTTGAAGAATCTGGATTCCAATTTCCAAGTGATATTTACACCTACATGCACCAACACAAATACATTTAACATCTGACTTATGTCAGTTTGAAGTTTGCAATTCGCAGTTTGATTTGTGTTTTTTTGTGATCAGTGAAAACTAAAAAGTGATTTTCTGCGTAAACTATAACTAGAAATTAAAATATTTTTGAATAATCATGTTCTAAAATACATAAGCTTTGTTTTGACATAAACTCGCCAATGGTTGAATTTGTAAAAAAAGCCGCAATGAGTAAAAGAAAATTTCATTTCATTCAAAATTTCATGATTTCAATGATAGCTATAACTGCGGCTTATAATTTTTTTATTTTTTGATGAACAAAAATGCACGAGAAAAATTTTTATAGAGCA
This sequence comes from Rhingia campestris, assembly GCA_932526625.1. Lineage (NCBI taxonomy): Eukaryota > Metazoa > Arthropoda > Insecta > Diptera > Syrphidae > Rhingia > Rhingia campestris. The sequence continues at coordinate 148,051,827 of OW052182.1, read as the reverse complement.
ACGATGTAGAGTGAGTGGGCAAGAACAACACCCCGTCCGACGAGCTGAGCCGAGCAACCGCGATCGTGCCAAGCACTCCTCTCCTGCATCACTTCCGTGGCTAATCTTGACTCACAACAGCACGACTGCAATTATTATACAAAAATATTTTGTCGCATGTGTAAGGGCAATGGGTTCTTAAATTATTATTAAAGTTGTTCAAGGAAAATTAATTGTGTGGAACCAGCAAAATATAAACTATAAAACTCGAACAGAAGATTTGAATTTGTTAAATGGATTTAAGACCACGAACAATTTGCAAAACAAAATTCTGATATAATATTTTTTTTAATATATCTATCTACCATACAATTCAAATAGCGACTTCCTATATAAAATTAAAATCAATCGGCGTGAGTAATAATAAATTTATTAACTGATAGTAGCTTTATTAAGAGTCTACTATAAGATTCAAAACCCATTTCTAACTAAGTAAACTCGAATCTTCGATTTATTATATTACATTTGCAATCAAATAAACTGTCAAAACCTCTTTTATATTATTTTTCAAATTTCTGTTGTCAAAAAATCACCCCTCTGGAGGTATCCGTTCGGAAGAAAATTTACTCCGATATATTCGAAATCGGAGATTTTTCTACCGAGGTGCCAATCTGTTCCGAATGGCATTTCGGACAGATCTTCCTACGAAATATAACGCACATGAACGCTCATAGGTGATATGCGTTGAATATTTTCCGAATTTGTCCGATGAAAAATTGCTGAGGAATCAAAAAAAATCCTATGCATTTTTATTTTGTTCGGGACGGATACCTCTAAAGCAAATTGAGTTCCGATTGGAAATAACTTTCGTTTCGCAGTATTATTCCCTACTGATGTCTACTCACAATTTAACACTACTTTTTGACTTACCCGGGGGGCTTAGATTTGCTAGTATGAATGGTATTACTTCCTTAAAGGTGTTTGTTTAATGAGTACAACTTACAAGTGGTTTTGGGCTCTAATTACAAGCATAAATTACCTGGCATTATAATACAAATGTCATACAACTGCGAAAATGCACTGAAAAGTGACAGATATACGATATTCGCTGAATGCAATAGACCACAAGAGTAAACATTAACATGCCCAAAATCAAATTTAATTTAATCGCAGTGGACGACCTACTCGTTAGCAAAATTCTTCTACATTCAGCAGCTATATCATGTACAGATACACTAACACATATAAATATTAGGAATGTTAATTTTCATACTCCATAATCTTACCCCGGGTTACATGTGACTATTGAATTATAATCTATGAAGTAGCACTATTATGTAATGTAAATTTATTTATTTGAAGTGTGGGGATTATCGGATTATCATTTAAGTTGTAGCTTAAAATAATTATAAGTTACACCCTTACTATCTAGGATATAGTGAAATGTATTTCTGAGAGTAAAAAGATATTGCCAAGCATGCGATTCTTTTAGTTAGTTAGTTAGTTGTATTTATTTAGCTATTAAGCCATTTGGGTTAAATATTTACAATAATCATTACATTATTTTTGGTTTACATTATGTTATAATAATTTATAGAATGTTTTCTTTTGTATATAGAATTAACAATCTTTGAAAATCATTTAAGTTAGACAATAATTTTATTTCAGCTGGTAATCTGTTGAAATACTGGAATCCCATGTATTGTAGAGTGTGCTGTCCACCGGTAGTATGCATTCGTTGAATTTCTATATCCGTCCGATTTCTAAGGGTATATGTCGTCGCTTCATTTACTGTTGTCATCTTTTCTCTCAAATATTGTGGGCTTAGATTGTTTTTTATTTTGAAGACTAATACCATAGTTGCAAAGAATAATCGTTGGTTTATGTTAAGCCAAGTACTTTGTGATAGTACCAACACCAAGCTATTTTTGGCATTGATACACGATACAAGCTACAGATTTACTTAGTGGTCAGCCCATTCAACCGTGGTGTATACAGTATACTGGTAACTGGTCAATGTATCATACATTGTATCATATCTAGTAAGCAATTCGACTGAAAATTGAAAGAATATCCTTCAATGTCTTAACCTGCTTAGGAGGTCGTTAAAATATTTAATTTTTTTTACATTTGGTACACCTATATGGGATTTGGATTATTGGTTTATTTCTCATTGGCAGAGTGGAGCTAGGCAAATGTTTTTTTTTATATCAGAATATGAAATGCAATATGTAAAATAAACTTAATTTCTTTTGTTGTTTTCCAGTATTTCGTAGGAAAAATTCATTCAACTTGTTTATTATTAATATGGATACCTTATTCAATAATGAAAACAGATAGTACAACAAAATGTTATCAACAGAAAATAATAAAAAATTATTTCCATTTTTTTAAATAACTTTGTAATCTATTCAGTATTTTTTTATTACCAAAACTTTGTGTACAGAGATTTTTAATTCTAATGCGAAATTCATGAAAATGTGTTTTTTTTTAAATCCCTATTAATCCATTTAACACAGCAAAAAGCCAACTTTTTCAACTTTACAGAAACGTCAAACGATTTAACACAATTGACACACGGCCTAATATAATTGACGTATTGAACTTGCAGTAAACTAATATTTCATTCTAAAAACAACAATAACATTTGCATAAGCAACAATCTCCATTAAATCGGACTACATTTGATATATTTCGAATGGTTATTATTAAAACAATAAAATATATTTTAATGGTTTGCATTGGGTTATTCATGCAACAGCATTTGAATAAATTAAATCCTAAAACACAACTGTTAAAATACATAAAACCAAAACCCTGAACTAAATTTCTTTCAGCTTGAAATGGATTGGTAACCCTGACGCTCAGCCGCAGGGGAATCGAGTAAGGAAGAGATAGGGAACTTTCGTACGTCTTCCTTTTATCAACCGATTTCTTACGAGTCGTTTTGACACATAAATTAGCTGGGCTGCAAACAAGTGTGTGCGAAACTAGGAATGTGTGTATCTAGTTGGACCGTGGTGATCAATTTATCTGTCAAAATCCTGGAAAATTCCAGGATTAGCTTGTAGGCAAAACGTAAAGACCTGGAAAGTTTCCTATTTATTCTTTACATGATCTCTGCTCAGCCGTCTGTGAAAACAGAAATAGCCTTATACAGGCAATATTCAACCAGTCTACGCGTTTAGGTAATTCTGACTCTATTCAACGTTGTCTAAGTTTTATGAATAAGGTTTTTGCGTTTAGAGGCTTTATTTAAGGCGTGTATAATACTTTATGCACTCCTTATGATGAGTTTATGAATATGGCTGATGTTGTTTCTCATTGGTAAAAAGTCAATCGTTTTTTTTTATCTAGATCTGTTAAAAAATCGATTTTGACAGTTGCTGTGTTCCATTAATCTACACCTTCTTGCACCAACACCAATACAATTGATAGACGTCAGTTTGACAAGAGATATTTTGGTTTTTATTTATTATTATTTCGGTTTTGAATAACTATTAATCATTAAAATGGTAGCATAATAAATGGTAGTAAAATATTAATTTAATCAAGAACAAAGAATTTGTTTGACTGGAATCTTGACAGCTAATTTTACTGGGACGAAATTACACTAAACTACGACAAAAACTTTTGATCCAAAAAAGGTCTAATTTCAGATCAAAATCCGAAATTGACATTGGAAAACACCATTACGAGGTTTCATGAATATCCCTAGTAATTTTTTTACATGTAGAGTTTGCCTTTGTCAAAGTCTCCAAAGTGCGTTCAACGACCACATTCGTGTGGTAGACATTTCCCGCTCTGAAGCTGTTATTACTTTTTTGAGCCCATCTAGATGCCCTATAAAAGCATTCCCCATTAGCATTTCCTTTTGCAAAGAACATAATGGAATCAAACAGAAAAACCTCCCATCTCAAGTAATACGGTAGACATAGCATTTAATAATAGTGCTTAAACTGGTGCGTAACTTCAGTCGGTCTAAACGGTGATTTTTTTTTAAACAACAAATCAGTTTTCTGAACTTAATTTCATACAATAAATAATAAAACCAATACTGTTGGTTTTCAACACATTTGCGAGAAAAATCACAAAAAGGAGTTAATTGCTAAGTATGGTATGTTGAAAATTTTGCAAACGATGAATGTACAACCTAGCTTGAGTCATTTTTTTGCATTCGTATTAAGCCATTTGTTTCAAAAGAGCCGCACCAAAGATATTCTTAATCAGTTGGATTTTTGTTGGTTGAATTTATTTTTAATAAATATTCTAAATATAACAGTGACGAAATTAAATTTTTATTGATTGAATAAATCCATGCATATATGTATGCATATAAACACATGTGCATGATATTTCCGTATCTATATCCTTTTTACACGCCTTGTATATGTATCTATTTTATATATATATACATCTAGATATATATATATATATCAATGCTAGTTTTATAAAGGCTTTAGTACTTGCCGCCTGCATATGGCTTTTTATTTTTATGTATATATATCCGGAAAAAAATTATATCTATCCGGCAAATTTGAAAGAGAATGCTTGCTGAGTTGCCTTATTTGGTAAAAATATGTACATCATGAATGAGTTTGTTACTTGTATATACTTACTCACTTTTTTTTTTTTTGTTGTCTACCAGTCTATATAAAATTAGTCATTTCCACCGTATCCATATACGCGAATATGTGTGCGCAATATTTATACGTATATTAGTGCGTCTAGGTGTGTATGTATGCGTGTGGCTATGAACATATATGTATATGGGCAGGGAAAAAAAAAAGTATTCGCCAAAATGAAATTTATTAAGAAAATATCAAAATCCAAGAGAATGACTAAAAATAAATTAAAAGAAAAATGAAAATAATATTTTATAATGGCTATGGCTACATAAATACTCATTTCGATTACAACAAAAATCGAGCATGTAAAGAGAAATTATTTCACGTAGGGTAGGGTGATTGCGCTCGCTCGCTCTGGAAAGTGTTTTTTTGTTTTATCTAATGTTAGAAAAAAATTGCGAAATGGAGGATCGTACATACAAAACTATGTACATAATTTTGTGGCAGCATTTTCAACTTGCGAATTAATTGTTGAAAATTGAACTTCTTTCAATCTTTCGAGTAGGGGTTACATTCGGATGAGAAAGTTTGAATACACGTCTAATCAAATGCCGGCCGGTATTCTACATAGTATGTACAATATATGCACATAAACCATGCCATTTGCATATGAAAATATGGCTACTATTAAACCGTTTTTAGGTGGGTAGGTACGTAGTGTTTTTATTTATATTTCTGCCTAAACAGAATGTCCGATTTGTTAATTCAAATGTAATAAATTATGTATAACATAATTTTTCAACAATGGACATAAAATAATATCGTCGCTTGCAAAGTGGGATGGGCCCATAAGGGTGAATTGGTGAATATGGTTTGTAATCAGTTTTTGATTACGTACAGTGGGGAATATGATTTTTGTTTTTGTAGAAAATTGTCAAGTTGAAAAGTCTAGTGGAAACAGGATTATATATAATTTTGTATTTACATGTGCGATAGAAAATACATTCAGTTGTGTACCCCCCGCTTTACGCATCCCCCATCGACATTTCTTTTTCTGTGGCATTTGTGTGTGCATTCTAATTTCGGTTTTGTGTGTTTCTTTTTTTCTCGTTTTAAATTTACTCACAAACAGATGTTGGCTAATATGCACCACAATGTCATCGACGATTCATTAGGTTTTCTAAGTAGCTCAACTTTGATTATAATTTTAAGTTTATCATCAGGTAGGTAGTAGGTATATTTTGTGCAATGTTAATAAAAAAGTTAATGATGTATAGGTATTCTACGTTAAGGAATATTGTGATTCCTATTTCGTTAATTTTGTAAAATGGGTTTATTCAAATTAAATTATAACCACTAATTTATAGAGGCTGATAACCAGATAATGATTTCATGATCATGACCTTAAATATATGTACCTACTTACATTTATTGTCAAGGCCGTTGAGCTGACCTCAGTAATATTCAATCGTTATCGCCAATTCGTTATTACGAGTTCATTCGTCTGTTTATTGTACGGGCGCAAAAAGCACCATGAAAGGAAATGTATAACCTACCTACATTATGTGTGATGCATTTTTTTTGTAAACAAACATAGGTATAGGTGTACCTACGTTTCATGCGACTGCAAGAGCAAGTTTAGGTTTATGTCGAAAGACCATCTGGAGTGTGCTATATATTTTTTAGATCTGTTCCCGTATAATATTATTTTTACACATTCTTTGTGATTTTTACTTATTGCCGTCTCCTTAGACAAAAATTAGTAAAACTGTACATTTTGCTGCAGAAAATTCAGTTGGGGTGAATGTGTCAATTGTTTTTTACATGTATTCTTCAAAAATTGAAACGAAAGCTGTAGGTATTTTTTTACTTATTGCCGTTCCTGTTCGCAAAAATAAATAAAAGAGAGGAGATAGATAGAGAGGAAAAAACTGCCCGCCATAAAAAATCTGTAAATTAATTTACTAATTTCGGTTGGTAATAATTAGTAAACTGTCAGTTGGTATCAGATAGTGACAAGTATAGTCCGTACCAAATCAGTTGGCCAATCTACTGCGCAGGTCTCTTTAAAATTATTTAACAATATCTTAAATTGTTCTTAAATCCTCTCTCTGCGCATTCGACCGTTGGCAAACTAATGCAAACGAAACCAGTTGGGCATTCTACTGCGCAGGTCTCTTAAAATTTATTGTAAAATATCTTAAATTTCTCTTAAATCCTCTCTGCGTAATCGACTGTTGGCCAACTGATTTGGTACGGAGTACGGACTATAGTTTGTTTTGGCATGAGTTTTATGTCATTTGTTCTTTTAAAGCATCACGAAACGTTGATTTTATTGTAAATTCATTAAACACCTTCCTGAAGTCTTCAGCAAATTTGTGTTTTTTGAGAAAATTTACCCTCATTCCAAAAAACTTGAGAATTTACTAATTTTTCTTGCAAATGTACGGAAACAAACATGTATATATACTTGAACAGAATTTTTTTTAAAATTAAAGTCGCATAGGTATACCAATATTATTTCATTTGCATTTGAAAAGTTAGAACTATGCATGAATGCCTATTAAAAGGTCCGTCCATGGTTCTGGAACTCTACAAAAGCGCCTTCGTACATAAGCCCTATTTTTTTTTGCAACATCTATGCCAATCACTGCTGATAAATGTTTATTTAGTGTCAATATTTTTCTAATTTTCCTTGTTTTAAAATTAAAAGCACTGCTAGTAAACGACAGTATGTATTGACCTTTAAAATATTGCAAACCTTGAAGCTTAGGATTGTTGTTGTTTTCGAGAGTTGTTGCCCTTCATTTTAAAACTTATAGTCGCCAAAAAAAGAAGGATATTGATAGTTTTAAAATAGGTAGTTGTACGGCCAGGAATATATGCTATTCCGTAGTGCGAGCAATCGGGATTTATTTAAAAGTAAATGAACAGTTTTTGTTGACTTCATCGTTCACTGTTTGTGTGTCAATATACCTACCTACATAATTTTATATTTTTTTAGCGAAAAATGATTTATGAAAAAAAGGTTAGGATTTTTTAAATTCATAATTAAGAGTTCATGTAAGTTTTGTTAATTATGCAAATCCTAAAATGACTGCATACTTAGTATGTATTTGAATTTACCCTTACCTCGGAGTGAGAGAGAAACGATCCTGTCGTTTTTACTTATTTATTTATTCAATTTTTTTTTCAATGAATTAAATTAAAAAAAATCGGAATCTTGAGACATTTGTCTTTATATATAATATAACCTACTGAACAAATCGAAGCCTAGACTACTTAAATTCAACATATATAAATGTAATCAGAGTGGCAAGCACTCGTTGATATCTGCCCCTAGAAGTGGTTGTCATCCTAATTGTGTCTTTTCGGGCCCGGCCTAGATCAACCGACGCTTAACATCGACTCGGAGGCGATCCATGATTATTGGGATCCTACCGTGCACTCTGTTATTAATCATAGTCCGTATAGTCCGTACCAAATCAGTTGGCCAACGGTCGATTGCGCAGAGAGATGATTTAAGAGAAATTTAAGATATTTTAAAATAAATTTTAAGAGACCTGCGCAGTAGAATGGCCAACTGATTTGGTACGGCTACGGACTATACCAAATCAGTTGACCAACGGTCGATTGCGTAGAGAGAGGATTTAAGAAAAAGTTAAGATATTTTAAAATAAAATTTAGGAGACCTGCACAGTAGAATGCCCAACTGGTTTGGTTTGCACTAGTTTGCCAACGGTCGAATGCGCAAAGAGGGGATTTAAGAGAAATTTAAGAAATTTTATAATAAATTTTAAGAGACTTGCGCAGTAGAATGACCAACTGATTTGGTATGGACTATACTTTGGAATATTAGCTTTTATTTAATGAAACTTAGAACAAAAACGGATAGAACAGCACAGCTAAGAAAAAAACTCTCAGAACATAAATGTACACATCTGTGACAAGGTGATTTATTTTTACATTAAAATATATCAAATCCTGAAATATATATGACATTTTAATATATTCTTAATATTAGGAGAGTTTTGAGGAGAGGATTATCTGAAGTTTCTAAATCACCTGTTTAGGAGAATTAAGTGGAATTTTAAGAATGATGTCAAAAGAATAAAAAATAATTTTCATAATTGTTAAAATGGCTAAATAGCAGCAATCGAACACGAAAACCGTAGAAAGTTTTCGACCCTACCATTCAAATTGAATTGTATTTTACTTTTCAAATATTCACTAACAAATATAAAACTCCCATTTCCAACAAATTGTCCCGTTACATTATTGGAGAAAAATGGTTGGGAAATGTGATCGCTTTTCGATATTCGTTTGAAGTTTGTGATACCTAATTTTCACCTAAGGATTTTTCTTTTTGTTCAGGAGAGGAAAGGGAACGATTTTCCGCAGTCATATTATTTAGAATAGAAGAATAGAGAAAAGTAAACAATGCTCACCAAATGTTTATTGATGATTGTGTTGGCAACAGCATGTTTTCTAGCAAAAAAATATGTCCTTTTCTATAATTTTCTAGACTCATTGAACATGCTATATAAAACTGTAGTCTTCAGTTCTGTATGATATAAAAAGAATACGTTTGTAGTCTGGGGGTTTATTTCCAAAAGAGCGGCGCATCCCCCTGAAATGAAAACATTTGTTTAACACCAAAAAGTAATGTTTTTCCTCAAAACGATTGGCGATACTCAGTAACTAAAATTAAATGAAAACTAATAAATCGTAATTCTATTTCAATACATTAGATTAAACTGTGTTTATAAAACATATTTGATAAATGTCAATGGGTGTGGTTGTGTATTATGGTGCGATAACAATATATCTACAACTAACTTATCATTTTTAAAAGTAAAAATATTCCAAAATTGTTATGTTGATGATAAAATGATTATGGACGTTTCGCAAACACCATACTTTATTCAGACATATCAAAATGGAATACGTATAAAAAAATATTTGGGAATCCCGTAAAAGAGGTAGATAAACCCCTTACCGAATATTCAGGCATTTTTCTACAAAGAATAGGCATGCTATACGCTGTGCAATGTGCATCCAAGACATCGTGAATGCTTCTACTTACGATCATTGGAATTCGACACTTACCTATGCTGTTCTCTGTTCTACCCCTCATCAAATGCGTGCTTCATTTGCAAATATGTATATACAAGGTTTCAAAATAACACAAATTTGTAAGGGCTGTACGATTGCGCACTGCAACCTCCCGGCGCTTTTTATTTTACCCGGATGATCTTTAAAGATCATTGGTTTGTATGAGCAACAACGCTGTACAATTGATATCTGGATCACGATCATGATCTTAGTATTGGATTATCGGATTTGTTTTTTTTTCCTCGCTGATCTATATTACTCATAGGGTAAATAAAAAACGTCTATTGAGTTGTAATCGCATTAATATGTTCTTACATCATTCTAATAGACTTGTTTTTTAACCAATATTTGAGCAACATCTTGACAAACAAAAACATTTCGACAAAGCGACTACATCTGTTCAAAAAAGTTAACTATTTGACATCGCCAACTTGTTAAATAATCCTATTTATCAATTGAGCTTTAGACTACTAGGTCATTTAAATAGCGAACTCTTACATATGGCAGCTGCTACTCATCAATTAAATTATTGGAAATTCAATGTTATATATTTAGCTTAGAAGCCAGATACACTTTATAATCAAAATATCTGTCAAATCAGAGAATATATGCCTACCTAGATCCCTAAATGTAAGGTGGATGCTAAAAAAATGTTTGAAAGGCATTTATTATGCTCCGAATCTCAAAATTATTTCCTATAAAATATCATCCTTGGTGTGATCTATATTTCAATATTATCAAATACATTTCCATATAATATACACACATTTTACAACAACCATTTCTTATTCCAATTTCAAGGCTTCCGGCGTAACAGTATCGGACGTTTGTAAAACAACCTATGAAGAAATCAAAAAGGACAAGAAACATCGTTATGTAATCTTCTTCATCCGTGACGAAAAGCAAATCGATGTCGAGACTGTCGGTGACCGAAATGCTGAGTACGATCAATTCTTGGAAGATATCCAGAAGTGCGGACCAGGAGAGTGCCGGTAAAATACATTTTATTTAAAAAAGAAAACAAAAATTTTACGAATACGATTTTTTTTTGCATTTTTCTCAGATATGGACTGTTCGATTTTGAATATATGCACCAATGTCAAGGTACATCAGAAAGTTCAAAGAAACAGAAACTGTTTCTGATGTCGTGGTGCCCAGATACTGCCAAAGTAAGTTTAAAAAATATATCCAACAAGTTTTTCTTTACTAAAGCCGTTTCCAATATTCTCTTTATTAGGTTAAGAAGAAGATGTTGTATTCCAGTTCTTTTGATGCATTGAAAAAGTCGCTCGTCGGTGTACAAAAATATATTCAAGCTACTGACTTGTCAGAAGCTTCTAGGGAAGCCGTTGAAGAAAAGTTGCGCGCCACAGATCGTCAATAAGCATAAAAATTAAAATAAAATAAAAAAAAAAAAAAAAAAACGTTTTCAAAAACCATGCTTACTAATTTGTACTTGAATAAACAATAAAAACAGCAACACATTTGTAAAAAAAAGAACAACAACTAAACATGTATTTCGAAGTGAATGTGTGTGTGGAGGAGGTATTGCACATTTGTATTAATCGTTGTGGAGATAGCTATGATTCCGCTGCATATTTTGCTAATTTAAGGATACTCAACCCAATTTTTTTATTTAATTATTTTTCATATTTAAAAGTCCTGGAAAATAGCTGTCAAAAAAATGTATTCAAATGACAATACATATAAATCCTATTAAATTGTTTTTTCTTTGGTTTTTTGCATTTTAATAAAAAAGAAAATGGATATAGCTATAATACCATATCATTTAATTATTTTTTATTGAGTTTTTTATGCTACAAAGGGTTTTCGTTGTTAATAATACGATATACTGATCTAATTGTTATGTTTGTGTCTGTGACATTGGGAAGATGCTACTTCATTAGATTAATGTTGCCATTTAATTTAAAAGCGCGTTAAAACAGTTTTGAATAATATTTCGAACATGTGTAAATGGGGCATTACAAATCTATCATCTAGTTTTTATATCTCTTTATAAAAAAAAATTGTCCACGATCAATTTGGGCGGTTAAATACATAATATACATACGTATCTACATCAACTCGAGAATAGCGTGGGATGAGTTGGACAGATGACGCACGGGCACGAGTAATTTGTGCTACAGAGCGTGTGTACCTATATTTAAGAGAATATGGGAAAGATGCCTAAAAATAAAAAAAATACACATTTAGCATACACTTTATTGTAGGATTGATGAGTATTCTATTCTTTTCCATCGCCAAGAGCTGTGTTTGTTGAAGTATGCAAATTAGAAAAGAAAATGGACAGAATAATGAGCGCAACTCACATGGCAGATGGTGTAACCAATTGACAAAAGAGTACGTTGTATAGAGACAACCAGTACCAATGTGACAGTGGTTCTATATGCAACTTGCTCTGTATGCAGTAATCTAGTCTATCCGGAAATGCTGAGTCGACCATGAACGTTGTTCAAATCGGCCCTATCGAGGTATCCGTCGGAGCGGAAAATTCTCCGATTTTGTACGTTTCAGAGGATTTTTGGTTCGAGGTATTCTTCCCAAAAACTGTTCGGAATATTTCTCCGACATTTTTAAACGCGTTGCGTTGAAGTGCGTTCAGGTGCATTTTTTCGTGCAATTTTTGACAGCTGAGTGCAATTCTTTTTCCGATTTCCTCCGACACAAATTCTTCGAGGAATTTATTTACGAATTGTAGTGAAGTGAAGCCGTCGCATTTGTGTAGTATTTTCTTCCGATGACACATACCTCGAATGAGATTTAAACCTCCGACGAAGTATGCGTTGCGGAAAATTGTCCGCTCCGACGGATACCTCGATAGGGCTGAATATCTCTCTAGTTGGAAATGCTCTTACCAGGAAGAAATGGATGTAACAAGAGAACCTCCCAAAAAATCTATACCCATGTACTCAGATGGATCAAATGGTATGTAAATGTGTATCGACACTTTTTGTTGCTGGTGGTGTCAACCTGGGGTGGAATCGACTAAGGTGATAGTTGATTGTCGTTTTTGATTATCAACTCTTCTTTGCTCTGCGTAAAGCGATCACAAAAAAATGATTTGGAACGTCACTTCCTTGCCGACGCTGTCATTCCGAGCAGCTGATAGGTACAATTTTATTCAGTGTTTATATTGTGAAAAATGTAAGTCAACTCAGCATACTAAAATGTCAACAAAATACAATAAATTTGCATTTTTTTAATGACTGCAGCAGTATTTTCAGCCACCGTACTTTGACCCATTGGTGCAGTCCAATCAGCCCCAACTTGTTGAAGTTTCAAGACATTTGCTTTATTCCTCAGGTTTCTTCTTATCAGTTGGAAATCTTTGTAATTATTTTCTTCATTTTCCTCTATGTTTGAGTAGAAAAGTTCCAATGAAGTAAACATTGCACTTCACGAATTTTCACTTTCACTTAAAGTTTTTTATTTTAATTTATTCAATATTTTCTTTTATCACTAAATTATTTAATTTATTTGGTGTAGAAGATTTCCCTGCAGCTTCTACCTATGAAAATGACACAAATGTATGAAAGCGACACCTAAATAGCTGTCGCATGAAATTGATAGCAAAAAAGCGATTGTCAATTTGATAATCACCTTACGTGGAGGTAAAGCGATGATTTTGATTGTCAACTATCAACTATCACCTTAGCCGATACCGCCCCTGGATCAAAAGCCTTTGAAATATCCAGGGGCATAATTACCAAATGTGCGGAGGATCAAAGTGATAAATTAATTTCGAAAGTCTTCTCTTTGTTTATTATCGAAAGCGAAAACGACCTAAAATTAAATTTCCAGCGCTTCCCAATCTTTTTATTATGAACTCGAATCATGCAATTATTTTTCAAAAAAATTGATAGGCGTACCTGTTCTTTAGTATTTTTCTTTACAGCAATTCGTCACCTGTACACCAATTGCTTTCAATAAAAGCGAACCGCTTTTGAGAATTTAAAAATTCAAATCCGCCATCAAAAGAGATTCGCGCGAGAAATGTAAACCGCGCCGAGCGAGATTAAAAAAAAACACTTTATTATTATTTTTTATTAATATACTCGCTTTATTGGTTTGGTCACTGTGGACCTTACGTATTTATAACAACTAGATAACTTAATTCTATCTACATTAGCGACAACCCGCCGTCCTTAGCGTCGCTGCAGTTGTCGGTAATGGAATACGTATTACTGGTCGCTGGTTTCCGCATTGGTTTTCCCTTTTATATTGATTTTCTGATGACACTGCGTAGTCGACTTGACCTATATTCCTAGTGTTGTCATCGATTGGAAAAGTAATTGCTGATCGGTATGCTTGGCTTGCATTTTGTGGTTGATTGTTGACATTCGCTTTTGGTGTTGTTGCTCTGTTTGGTTTTGGGGGAATGACCGTTGTATCTGGGTATGTTACTCCTCCTCGGTTTAGATAAGAATTCTCCTGAATTCTATTGTTTATGTTTCTTGATAATTTGTAGTGTTTATGACAAAAGTATGTTAACAATATTGATATACTTATTATTATAATTACTGTGATTACGTTTATGCTATATGAAATCACTTTATGTAATTGTAGTTCTTTTATTTCTTTTATATTTTCAAAATTGTTTGAAACAATCTCATCAAAAGTAATAGCTTTTACAAATGTAGAATTCCAACTATTCTCGGGGTAGAAGAATTTTTCTTGTATGATCTTTTGCTGATTGTAAAATGTTTCTCTTAACAAATGTATTTGGCAGTTAAAGAAATTAATGAGATGATTTTTGTTTAAAATTATTTTTCTATTGTCACAATTCTGTTTAATTTCTTCTTCATATGCGTTTTTAATAACAATAGTTTCGTCATCTATAATCTGTATTTGCGTTATATTATTGTATCTTAATTTACAACTACTTGTTATTACACAATGTTTACTTAGTTTTAATTCCTTAAGTGTAACATCTGGTTGGTATTTATAACTTTGATTATTAATTTCTACAATGTATTCCTCTTCGCTATCTATTTCAAGATACTCTTTATTTGGTAGTGGAATAATAAGTGTTTGTTCTACTGAAATATAATATTTTGGAATTTTTATGGCAATTACAATAAATTTATTTTTATATTCTAAAACGCCCATTTTTATTAATTTAAGTTTATAAAAGTCAATTTTATATTCATTTATTTCTTTTGATGTAAGAATACTGGGGTGTATTATATTATGTTTTGCTGATACTATATTGTCTTGTATTTGGTTTATTTTATTGTCTATAAATCTTAATTTTGTTATTTGATCTAAGTACATTTGTTGTTTCATTATGTCTGTAATAGAACTCTCTACTTTATTGAAATTATTTAATATAGTTTTTCTATCATTTTCTACAATTGTTTTAAGTGCTTCTATTGATTCGTTAAAGTGATTGTTTATTTTTATCTGTTTATTTATTGCTTGTATTGCATTGTGACTATTTTTTCCTGCAATATCTAAATGAGTTAAAATATCTTGCCTATCATTATTATCCATGGTTCCAAATAGCCAGTTCTGTACATTTCCTACTAGATTTATTAAACCTCGTCTTTGTCTCCTTTTTGGATTAGGCATTATTGATCTAATTTTTGCTTTTAAAGTTTCTATCTCGTTATTAGTTAAATCTTCATTTTCAATTTGTAAGTGCTTTATACTGACTTGTATAAATGAAATAGTGTTTAGTATTTCTTCTGGGTCAATTAAGTGTAAAATAGTGTCTGTTTGGTTAGTTATTTGTACCTCTTTTACTTTTACTTTCAAATAACCTGTCTGTTCGTTAATTGGTGTTGTGTGTAGTGTTGCGTGTATTATTGGTATCCATAGTAGTGTTATAAGAAGTGTTACCTGTAAATTTATAAGGTCTTTTAGTGTTAGTTGGATGTACCCTACTGAGATTCTTAATTTTATATCTAGTTTCTTCCTTATGCCTAAGATGTTTGTAATTCTTAATTGCTCCTTCTTTTCTATTTTCTGTGTAATCCTCACGTTTTTCGTTTTGTTTACTAATTTTGTGTTCTTTTGTCTCTTGGATTCTATTATATAATACTTCTTTGTCTATTTCTTCTTTAGCTTTTCTAGGGGTAGTTCTAATGGTTGAATGATAGCGGTTATTATAGTTGTTTAGGACTAGCTGTATTTTCATTTCAGTTGACAGCTCGTGTCCTTCGATTCCTGTTATTTTTTCTAAAATTGTGGAATGTAATCGTTCCACATCTGAATTACCTGTATGGCTGTTGGGCTTTGTCCAATGTACTTCGACTTCGTTCTCGTTCAAAAAATGTATAATGTGTTCTGATTTAAATTCGTTATCTGTAATTAATTTTTCTGGTTTTCCAAACTTGGAAAAATGTTCTATTAGTATTGCCTTTTTGCTTCTCCAATTTCTGTCCGTAATTGTATAACCTACCGCGAATTTGGTTAGTTTGTCTATGATGGTTACAAACGATTTTTTTTCGATATGAAATATGTCTAAATGCACGATTTGATTTTTGTTTGTTGGGGTTTCTGTTATGTGGAATTTTGGTTTGATTGGGTTCCTGTCGTATTTAATTTCTTGACACTTTTTGCAATTGTTAATAACTAACTGTATCTGTTCATGAAGTTTTGGGAAATATATTTTGTTTTTAAGTGTGTAATATGTTTCATTTATTCCACTGTGCATTGATTCTTTAGTATGGTACATTGATATTTGTCGATGTGCCTCCTCCTCGGTTTTGATTTCGGTTACTCTCTGTGAACATCTTATGAATTTAATGCGTTCGTCTTGTGAAAATAATTGAATTATTACTTGTTGAACTTTGTTATAGTCATGATCTGTTACTTCTGAATATATTCCTATTATTCCCTTTTTTATAAACCTAATTAGTACATCTTTTATTTTATCTATTCCTTCAAGTGGATTCAATGATATAATTCTTCGTCCATGTAAAACTTCTATTTCTTTGTCAATGTTATATGTTAATATCAACTGTGTCTTGTATCTATTTACGTTTTCTTCTTTTATACCTATGTGGTCTAATTGTTGTTCTTCTGCAGAATGTATGGTTTCTGTTAGTGCCATATTTGATTCTACATCGTTATCTTCTTTAATCTTGGGTGTGTTTTCCATCCTACTAAGAAAATCTGCTACTTTGTTTTCTTTTCCTTTTAAGTATTCTATTTCAAAGTTGTATTCTTGGAGTTTAAGAATCCATCTTTGATTTCTTGGTGAAAATTCTTTTCCTTTATATTTGTTGTTTAAGTATTTAATTGGTACGTGATCTGTTATAATTTTAAATCTGTTTCCATAAAGATATGGACGGAAATAATTAACTGCATAAACAATGGCTAAAAATTCCTTGTTAGTGACACTGTAATTTTGCTCGTGGTTATTTAAGGTTCTAGATACAAAACAAACTGGGTGTCCGTTTTGTGATAATACTGCACCTATAGCATGATTGCTTGCGTCTGTTGTTAGTTCGAATTGTTTATCATATTCTGGGTACTTTAATATTGGATGTGCTGTAATTAATGCTTTAAGGTTTTCAAAGGCTGATATGTATTGTGGGTCGTGTACATTAATTTTTTCATCTTTTTTTAGATATCTAATCATAGGATATGCTATCTTCGAATAATCTTTTATGAATTTACGATAATATCCTGTCATACCTAAAAATCCTTTAAGCTGTCTTTCGGTTTTTGGCAAACTTAAGTTTTCTATATCTTTAATTTTATTTGGATTAGGTTTTATACCTTCGTTGCTTAGTATGTGTCCTAAAAATTCTGTGTTTCTTTTCATGAAGCTACACTTGTCTGCTTGTATTTTTAGATTGTGCTCTTGAATTTTTCTAAACACTTTTTCTAAGGATTCTATATGTTCTTCAAGTGTTGTGGAAAATATTAATATGTCGTCTAAGTAGACCACACATATTTTGTTAATATATTCACGTAATATATTGTTCATTAATCTTTGGAACGTCGCAGGTGCGTTCTTAAGTCCGAACGGCATCCTTACGTATTCATATAAACCCGCTGGTGTTACAAAAGCAGTTTTTTCTATATCTTTTGCTGCTACCAGGATTTGGTGATATCCTTTTGCTAAATCCAGAGTACTAAAGTACTGAGATTTGCCTAATTTGTCCAAAATGCTGTCAATATTCGGAAGTGGATATTTGTCGTCAATAGTCACTTGATTTAATTTTCTGTAGTCTACTACAATTCTATATTTTTGTTTTCCTGAGTTATCTTTTTTCTTTGGGATAACTATTATTGGTGAGCTGTATCGACTATTGCTTTTTCTGATAATCCCTTGTTTTTCCATTTCTTCCATTTGTTTGCGTACTTCAGCTTCATGTTTGGGAGGATATCTATATAATTTTGAATTAATTTGTTGATCTGTGGTGGTGTTTATTTCATGCACTACTGCATTAGTATTTGTTAATTCATCTCCTTCCTTGAATATAAGTTTTTTATATTTGCCTAAAAGCTTTCTAATAGATTGGTTTTCTAATTCGTTGAGGTGGTTTGTTTGAATGTTGCCTACTTCGCTTACATCTAACACGTTTACTTCGTTCAGTGATTTGGTTAGGAACGGAAGACGCATACCATTCGTTAAAATAATTTCCTCATTTTGTACATCTATACTTTTTGTATTTTTTCCAATCCAATCCATTCCGATAAGAAAATCGTAAGGTTTGTTTATTGGAATCTTGGTCCATTTCATTCTTGCGTTGCAAGGCTGACCAAATTGGCTAGGGCATTTTGTTTTGACTTGTTCGGTTTTATTTTGAACAATACCTTGAATGGTATTTATTTGTATCGGGGCTTCTTCAATTCTTTCGTAAAGATTTGAAGATACTCGCCTTGGATTTAAGAGACTTATAGTGGATCCTGTATCGATCATTGCTATATAGTCTGTTTGTTCTAATGTTAGTTTTATGCATATTTTATTGTTGTCCGAGGCTAGTTTATAAAAAACTCGTGACTTTCTATTTGGTTAACGTCTTGTTCATTACCCAGGGCATCTACGTCCATAGGTTCTGCTCTACTCTGACCTGATCTATATTGTACAGAATTTCTGAAGTTATTATTTTGCCTATTCGGGGGATTGTTGAATTGGTTAAAATTTTGTCTAACTTGACCTGATTCTCGTCTTGAATTCGGGTGCTGATTTAGGTTAGTAGTAGTGTACCTATTGTTGTTAGGATAATTTTGATGATTGTTTTTGTTAGGGTTTGTATATGTTTTTTCAAATTGAAGATTAAATTTGTCTTGTCCTACATATTTGTATAAGGTTGTTCTTATACCTGATAACGAGTATTTATCGTGTATTTCAGCTGCTAAAGAACCTGCAGTAATTTGTTTAATTCTTAAGATTAATGAGCTATTAAGGCAAGAAGCTATATCTAAGCCATTTTCATTAAAGGCTGCACATTCAGTAATATAGTTAACGATTTCTTGGATTTTATCAAGTAATTGACTTATTGTAAATACCTTGAGGTTGTTTATCTCCCTGTTTATTGTGTTTGGATCCTTAGTCGGCCTGTAGTGTATTTTTAACTTCTGCTTACATTCGTCCCATGTTGCTGGTGTTTCTGTGGCTAGGTAGTTTTTCGCCGCTCCAGTTATTTTTTCATTGTAGATGATGTTGAAAATAAGTTCTGGGTTATTGCCGTACTCCGTCATAACTTGATCCACTGTGGCAATAAAAGAAGGTAAAGTTCCTGGTTCACCGTTAAATGGTTGCATGAACTTGATTTGTTTTTCTATCACTGTCCTCCAGTTTTGTGGTTGATTTTGCCGTGCCATTATTTCTGTTAGTGTTATGAGACACTGTTCCACAGATGCTTGCTGTTGAGCCATGATGATTTATATCACTGTTCTTTGGTTTGTTTCTACGTGTACTTGCTAAATTTTTCTTCAAAACACTTTGTTTTACCACCTTATGAACGTTGTGAGTTTTCGTGAATTTTATATATTTTTGTTTTCACTTTATAGATTTCACTTGCACTGTGATTTAAGCAATTATTCACTTATGATTCACTTATTGTGCTCCTGTTTCTTTGAGTTTTTATTGAACTGTCACTTTTGCTTAGTTCTTAAACCAAAAAAATATTTTACTTCGTGTTTCACTTTCCTCTCTTTCGACCGAATAGAGGAATACCGACTGCGCCAGAAATGTAAACCGCGCCGAGCGAGATTAAAAAAAAACACTTTATTATTATTTTTTATTAATATACTCGCTTTATTGGTTTGGTCACTGTGGACCTTACGTATTTATAACAACTAGATAACTTAATTCTATCTACATTAGCGACAACCCGCCGTCCTTAGCGTCGCTGCAGTTGTCGGTAATGGAATACGTATTACTGGTCGCTGGTTTCCGCATTGGTTTTCCCTTTTATATTGATTTTCTGATGACACTGCGTAGTCGACTTGACCTATATTCCTAGTGTTGTCATCGATTGGAAAAGTAATTGCTGATCGGTATGCTTGGCTTGCATTTTGTGGTTGATTGTTGACATTCGCTTTTGGTGTTGTTGCTCTGTTTGGTTTTGGGGGAATGACCGTTGTATCTGGGTATGTTACTCGCGCTTTTGGAAATAGCCCTCGATTCTCCATGTCCTGCGTTTCTTTCGGAATTGCATATTATTCCCTTGCATTCAATAATCTCTGTATTAACTTTTAACTTTCTCTTACAAAGAGAAAGATATTGTTTTCGTGAACATTTTCGACCTCGAGATTTTGATTGATTCGAACATCACGATGATAGCGGAGCCTAAAAAAGTGGTTTTTGGAATTCCGTCCGTCGGTCCGTCTGTCGGTAATGGTCTCCCCAGCCTAAACGGCTTGGCCGATTTTCTTCAAACTTCGTATCCAAGCTTGTTTTGGTCATAATTCTAGGCCATTTTTGTTTGCTTTAAGCCATGTTAATAACGGTACCTGCCATATAAAAATTACACATAACCTCAATTTTCTCGAAAACGGCTCTAACGATTTTGATTAAACTTAATATATACTATAACCATAGTAGTTCCAACAAAACTGTATACCCAGTTTTTTCGAGAAAATCCATATAACGGATTTTGTCATTTAGGCCATATAAAGAAAATTTTTAATTTCTCGCAAACTATTATGTCAAATTGAATGAAATTTTATATATATACTACAATTACAGTTTGAAGCAATTCCACATAATTAGTTTTAGCCCAACTATCACTAAACGGAATTTTCAGTTTTGGCCACTAACGGAAAATCATTATTATTCACATTGACATCGATTCCTTCAAAATTCGGAGTAAACATTCGTATAAATACATTTCGACATTATTTATATCATTTAAGCATCAATAATCAAAATGCTTATGATATGATCTAACGCCCAACTTGCTGTGAAAGAGAAAGTTGCGTACGACCCAGTCGTGCACCCACCACTCGTTGAATGTATTTAGTTTTGGTGTATCCATTTTCTTGCTTTCTTGGGAATTGGTTGCGTCCAATTTTTCAGCAACTTGGGAAAACCAGAAAATAATCTGCAAACAACGAATGGAAGTTCTGGTGCGCATTTTTTAAGTACAATTGGTGAAATTCCGCCAGGTCCGGTGAACTTTCTACAGCCCAAATGGTGGTACCGCTTGTTCCGAGTAGTAGTTGTATCAAGTATTGCATCTGTACGGGAACAGGAGCTGAACGATTAGAGCGTTTACAACCTGGAATCTCTACTTCCTATGTCGTAGTACGATTCTGGTTGATACTTACAAGATCAAATTTAAATGTTTGGATATCTAAAGCTGCAGCGTGTGGTTCGCTGCTGCCATATGGTTGTACAAAAATGCTATGAAAGCTGTTTATTGTTATAAAAACTGGCGCAAAAGGCATTCATGTTTGCGTGTGTACTTCTTGCACGATGGCCGGACCTCATTTTTTATGCCGACTTCGAACGGCTAAGGTGATATAAGCTATTCTTGACAATTGATACTACTCGGATGATTTATCAGATCAACACGAGAGGAGGGACATCGAACCACGGAACCCGCTCTTTATGGTAAGGAGTTTTTATACTTTTTTTATAAAACGGTATAAATCTTCATTTTTTCGAAGCCTTATTTTTACCAATGCAATTTAAAAAGAAGACGCCAGATTTAAATATTTATTTCTGTTTTTTTAATTTGGGGGATTGTATTCCCTAGAAATCCGTCACCTACGCTCTCAATAAAACTGTCTCGATTTTGGGAATATATATATACAAACCCGCCATCAAAAACAATTCGCTGCGTCTTTGGAATTCCATTTATTAACATTTGTGTTGATATTATGCATTTTATCAACATAATCACATTTAGTCTGTGATCTGTGATATGCTAGCGAAAGTGGGGCATTTTCAATTTTTTTCCATCGCCTGCTTAATCTATGCCCACTAAGTTTCATCGTTCATTTCGACAGAAATATGTTCTGGGCCCTCATTCCGTAAAGTGATTATCGTTTGACGATAACAATTCGACGGTACATCATGCATCATGAAAGATTAATAGTCGTTTTCGCTGTCTGCGATATCACTTTATTTGCTTCACTTAAAACAATAATCGTTAAATCACAGATGATTATTGAGAGATTGCTCACGAGGTCTCGACTACCGTCTGAGTGATAATCGTTTTCAAACTTACGGAATGTTACCCCTGGTCTTGTACCCCTGACTAATTCCTGAAGTGGAACCATATTCACGATATCGCACCTCTCTTGACCTTGTTTTTTTTGCTTAAATACGCATTTTGCAAAGATCTGATCGGCCTCTTAATATTAGGGCCTTGAGACATTATACTTTCTCACGCATTCATACGTGGCTTCAAAAACAAAGTGGTCCCAGTCAATATTGGCTGGTAGGAACGAAGACACCCATAATACTTGATGAATACCTTCTGTTTCCTACCATCATTCCAACTTTTTTTTTGGTAATGTGTTGCCTGTTTTATGCTAAAACATAAAAAGGGAATATAAACCCAAATTATATCATTCATATCGGTCATCTTTTCGAATTCGGGTTATTTCCTAATTCAGATTGTCATGATGACTAGTAAATTTGCAGATTTTATTTTTCATTTATCCGTCCAATTCCATCGCTCTTCCTGGATGCAAACAAGAGCTCTGTTGGCAGCAGTCCTTAATAAAAATAACGTTGTATAGGAACAGACATTACTCAATTTCAATCTGTCGGTAAAGACCGACTTTTCTGCTTATCTACAATCATTTCAAAATTATTTGAAAAATTTATAAAATCATTAATTTGCTCCTTCTAAAAACATGTAGATACATTAAACATCTAGAATCAAGCATTCTAGAAAAGGGTAAATAAGCTAAATAAAATGCATCCCTTGATCGATACGTACCGGTATATCAGAGGTTATAGAGGGGCTAAAACTAAAATAAAATGGCCTTGAATTGTAACTGTATATGAAAATAGTTCGAGCCATTTAGGCAGGAAAAGCAATTATCGACAGACAAAACCAATTTATGATCATATTAATTTTAGAATCAAAATGACAAAACTACCTTTTTCTTGCACGGGAAAATTGAATAGGGATATTTCGTCTGTATATTTTAATAAAATATGTTTCTTACCAAAAATTTAAAAATATCTCCTGGTGAATTAAATCTTATTTGAAAATCCAACAATACAGATACATACTTAAGTAAGATTTAAATACGATTATTGCAATGTAATCTAAATGGCGCATAAGTATATGTAGCTGGATAAAGTGCACATACAAGAAATTTTAATACGCTAAGTAAATTATTGTCATTATAACACCCACATTATTTTTATTATCCCATTCGTAGTTCCAAACTATGCTTTAATGCTTTTCGTATGTTAAGCGGCCCTTACACAGTCAATCAATTGACATCGGGCATCGTATATGTGTGGATTTACGCTTCCCCTTACACTGTTCAATCGATTGACTTGAAATTTTAATTTTTTGCAAGTTTTCGTGATGTACGGATGTGCGATGAGTGCTCGGTTTTCATCGTCCTTCAGTTTTCTGCTAGCGCCAGTCATGTTTTCTCTTCTGCGACATAAAACATTATCAAATAATTACGTCAATCCAACCCTTACACACATCAATCAGCATGACGTTCATCATGCAAAATCAAACTTGCTTTGATTTTCGTCAATCAGACTTCACTAAATGTGTGTGATTCATGCATATACATTTTCACAAACTTATGTCAGTGATTGATGTCAATTGATTGACAGTGGTATTTGATCTTACGCCCAACTCGCTGTGAAAGAGAAAGTTGCGTACGACCCAGTCGTGCATCGACCACTCGTCTTAATTTGCATTCAAAAATTGTGTTGTGATTAGTTATGGGCATAATCGAATGATGTAAAGAATCGAGACATTAGTTAGTTAGTTAGTTTGATTGGCTGTTCGTACAAGACGAAACACAATTAGCGCTGAGGTGCGCCGTTTTGATGCCAAAAACTCGTGCGGTTAAATGTTATGTCTTGTTGTTAGTTGGCGTGTACTAAATCCAACCAGTGGCATTAAGGAAGGCGATCAGTTCTTTGATGTGTTTATCAGAGAGGTCGCGGATATTGTCAAAGAAAGGTTTGCCTAGGGTTCGTTGTCTTGCTCTTGACAGAGCCGGGCATTTGCACAGAAAGTGAGTTAGAGTTTCCTTCTCCCCCACTTCCTTGCAACTGCGACAGTTGGTGTTGTTGGGTATACCCATTCTAACAGCATGGTCACCGATGGGCCAGTGTCCAGTGGTAATTGCTATCACCCTGGAGACTTCCTTACGGGATCTGCTTAAGAGGTCCCGTGTTTTAGTCTTGTTGTAGCGAGGCCACATATCTCTTGAAATGGCGCACCCACTGAGGTTACGCCACCTATGTTCAGCTGTTTTAAGAGAGTGTGTGTTGATATTATTCATGATAGTTTTTAAAGGAGTGAGAATGCCGATTGCACGTGAGCTGGGAAGGGACGAGCCCAACCTGGCAAGGGCATCAGCCTGTTCATTTCCATCTATGTCACTATGGCCTGGAACCCATATGAGAGTGATACTGTATCGACTCCCAATGGAGGCCAGTTCGTTTTGGCATTGAAGTACTAGTTTTGATGACGTCGATACCGAAAAAATCGCCTTAATAGCGGCTTGACTGTCGACAAAAATAGCGATATTTTGCTTGGGAGTACTATCGTGTTTAATCGCGTGACATGCCTCCCTAATAGCCAACAATTCCGCTTGGAATACGCTGGAGGAATCAGGGAGGCGAAACGATTTTTTTATTTTTAGTGTGTCCGAGTAGACACCGGCGCCCACTCCGCAGTCCATTTTGGAGCCGTCGGTGTAAATAAGTGTGTCAAAATCTTTTTCAACCAATGCGTTTTTCCAATCCTCTCTAGTTGGAAAGCCAGCGGTGAAGTGATTGTGGAAGTTCAGTTTGGGTATCATGTAGTCGGTATGATGGTCAGCTAGACCTGCTGGCAATGAATCTAGGATATTGCTGTGCCCATAGGGCTTATTGAACCAGCAGCCAGATTCTTTGAGCCTGACTGCACTACACATTGCAATATCTTTGATATGGATATCTAGAGGGAGAAGGTGGAGAAGAACCGTTAAGGCATCAGTAGGACAAGATCTCATGGCCCCAGTTGTGCCGATACAAGCAGTTCTTTGTACCCTCTTAAGTTTGTCAATGATATACCCTTTACCCACAGAAGGCCACCAGACTAGTGCCCCATAGGTGAGTATCGGCCGAACAACAGCAGTGTACATCCAAAGTGTCATCTTTGGTTGTAGGCCCCATCTTTTGCCGAATGTTTTTCTACAGGCATAGAAAGCTATACATGCTTTCTTGACCCTTTGTTCTATGTTGGTTTTCCAATTAAGCTTAGTATCTAGGATAGTCCCTAGATATTTGGCATTGGATGAGAGTGAGAGCGCTTGTCCATTAAGTCGGGGGAGGTTAAAGGCTGGTATTTTGGTCTTCGTGGTGAAAAGCATCATTTCCGTCTTGCTCGGATTAACACCCAGGCCACAGCTTGTAGCCCACGTGCTCACAGAACCCAGAGCGTACATTAGACCCAGAGACATTAGTACTCGAGTGATCTGTATAATCGAATGATCATTCGAGATATCGAAAACGCTTGATACTAATAGCAAAAACAAAATATGCAATTTCAACATTTCAACAACAACTCAAATGAAATGATATTCGTTTTTTAAATAAATACTTTCACTTCAGTTTTTAGCTTTCTCTTACAAAGAGAAAGATATTGTTTTCGTCAAAATTTTCGACCTCGAGATTTTGATTGATTCTAACATTACGATGACAGCGGAGCCTAAAAAAGTGGTTTTTGGTCCGTCTGTCCGTAATGGTCTCCCCAGCCTAAACGGTTAGTCCGATTTCTTCAAACTTCGTATCCAAGATTGTTTTAGTCATAATTCTAGGCCATTTTTTTTGTTTGCTTTTAGCCATGTTAATAACGGTACCTGCCATATAAAAATTAAACATAACCTCAATTTTCTCGAAAACGGCTCTAACGATTTTGATTAAACTTTGTATATACTATAACCATATTAGCTTCATCAAAACTGCATACCCAGTTTTTTCGAGAAAATCCATATATCGAATTTTGTCATTTAGGTTATATAAGGAAAATTGATAATTTCTCGCAAACTATTATGTCAAATTGAATGAAATTTAATATATATACTACTATTACAGCTTGAAGCAATTCCGCATAATTAGTTTTAGCCCAACTATCACTAAACGAAATTTTCAGTTTTGGCCACTAACGGAAAATCATTATTATTTACATTGACATCGATTCCTTCAAATTTTGGAGTAAACGTTGGTATAAACACATTTCGACATTATTTACATCAATTTAAGCATCAATAGTCAAAATGCGTACTATTTGATCCAACGCCCAACTCGCTGTGAAAGAGAAAGTTGCGTACGACCCAGTCGTGCACCCACCACTCGTTTTGTTTTGTTTTATAAACATAATTATAAACATAAAAAAATCTAAATGAACAAAAATGAAAAAAAGTTATACAAAACAAAAAAAAGGCCTAAAATGATCGTGATTAGCCGCATGGTCGGTTTACTCCGGTCAACAATTCTGCATGGTCGGTTTACTCCGGTCAACAATTCTGGTAATGGCGGTCATTAATTGAAAAAATTGAAATCCGCCCACTGCCACACCCCCTTTTTAGAAAAACGTAGCTAAAAAACGTAAAAAAAAGTATTTGAGAAACATATTTAGAGAATCTCAATACCTATGTATATTTCGTCTAAACAAAGTTTTTTTGCCACGTGGTATTGTTTTTGTGGAAATCCAGGAAGATGTCGCTTGATGTAGATGATGAGGAAGACGACGATGATATGATGAGAAAGAAAATTCTAATAATTCATTTAATGTTGATTCAATTTTTCTTTAAATAAACTAAGTTTATTGCAAACAAAGCTCTAAATAAAACACAAGCCAAAGTGCAAAATGCAAACTTCAAACTGACATAATTAAGTCAGTTGTCAAATGTTTTTGTGTTGGTGTATGTAGGTGTAAATCTCACTTGAAATCCATATTTTTGAAAAGTGATCTAGATAAAAAAAAGTGTATCTAGATCAAAAGAAAGTAATCTATATAAAAAAAGAGTGTTTTTTTCCCAACGAAAGCGCTTTAAGTACAAAGTAAATATCAATTAACGTGGTGCTACTTATTCACTACGAATTAAGTCAGTTGTCAAATGTTTTTGTGTTGGTGTATGTAGGTGTAAATCTCACTTGAAATCCATATTTTTGAAAAGTGATCTAGATAAAAAAAAGTGTATCTAGATCAAAAGAAAGTAATCTATATAAAAAAAGAGTGTTTTTTTCCCAACGAAAGCGCTTTAAGTACAAAGTAAATATCAATTAACGTGGTGCTACTTATTCACTACGAATTAAGTCAGTTGTCAAATGTTTTTGTGTTGGTGTATGTAGGTGTAAATCTCACTTGAAATCCATATTTTTGAAAAGTGATCTAGATAAAAAAAAAGTGTATCTAGATCAAAAGAAAGTAATCTATATAAAAAAAGAGTGTTTTTTTCCCAACGAAAGCGCTTTAAGTACAAAGTAAGTATCAATTAACGTGGTGCTACTTATTCACTACGAACTATTGTTAACACTTTCACGGTTACTGCGACGAAAAGAAATCGCATTTCTGCCTAAACCGACCGGAGCGAAAATTGTCCAAACTAACGATTTTGTTTATAAATATTTTAGAATATTTTAGAATTTAGAATAAAACTACATATATAGATATAGTCTTAAAGAAGAACATTACAAAAACGAAGCAAAGGGAGTACTTTTTAATATAGTCGAATAGTAATTCTAATATAATTTGTTAATTCCACTTGAAGAATGATGACTCATTATTTTGTTTCAATACAACAAATTTACACACAATCTGCTCTCGACAGCGACAAAAATCGCTGCAGATAACGAAATTTAAAAAAACGTTGCAATTTTGTCGCCGTTCTCACGATTGTTTTGCACCAGTATGGGGATACTCATTATACGCCACATATATTCGAGCTAGCGACAAATCGCAAGGCGATAGTTTCGCCATCTTCGCGAATAATTCACGCATGTTAACAAAATGTAAAGATAATAGGTACATATTAGTAACAACAAAACGTTTTTAGTTTCATCATTAGTAAGTTTTAAATTATAACTAATAAATGCAAAGAACTATAATATAATATATAATATAATATAATATTTTTCATGTTTCTATATATTTATTGTATTCACTATATTATTGTTTATGATATAAGTTTGGTTGATTAGAAATCGAAGAGATTCAAGCTATTTCATATCCAAAGTTAACTTTAATTAAATTTTGTTGCAACCCTTTTAATCATTCCAGCACTGGGAAGTTTGACGGATTAAGTGATCACCTCCAATTGCGTCAAGTGCTCGTTGTACTAAAAACAAAAGCAAATAAAAGTATTTTATAAAAAAAAGATATAAATTAAAAATGATTGGAGAAAATATTTACTTAATAATAAAATAATAATTTTACATCAAACTGCATTTTCAATACCTAAACATTTGTTTTATTGTACATAAATAAATGTTTATATAAATTACTTATTGCGAGTACCTACTCACAGTTTTACTTTAGAAAAAATGTCCTGTCAAAATAAATAAAATATTTTTTAAAATATTAATAAATGTGTGTTTTAAACAAAACTTAGGTTTATACAATATAATAGTTATTGGAAGAAATTAACGGTATTATTTAAAATCTTTAGATGTACATAGCTTCCTCATACTACCTTCTGAATGATATGAGTTTAAATTTTGAAAACCCCATTCAATTAATTAAGTTTTTTTTTAAAGTATATTTTACCAAATTTGATCTTGAACTCAAATGCCATATACATTGGCTAACGTGTTTTGAAATAATGATCTAATAACATTCACGGAACAGCTATATATACGATTGAGTCGAATTACCTACTTAGGGGTGGTAACTATTTAATATTACTAGAACAGTGAATGCTGTAAGTTAAAACAAATAAAAGCATATGCTGCATAGTAATGACAAACAAAGTGAGAAGCACCCTTTAGTTCACCCAACACAAATCGTTATCTCTACCCAAGTTAACAACAACAACCTATACTCTATCGAAACACTATTATCAATATTATCAATGGAAATTAACCATTTATGAATCTGCATTATAAAACATATGCTTTCTGGTATGCGTAGACCAAGATAGAGATAAGCGCTAAGCTTCAGTGATTTGAAAATCACTTTTGCCTAACGATTTTTTTGCAGTAAATGACGTCCTTATTTGCAGTTAATCGAAGTTTCCGATTCTCTCCCGTTCTAAGTTAATATTCGTTAGAACAAAGCTATATCCACACTGAGGCGAATTTCACCTGATCAAATTAGTTAATTGATCAATTAGAACAAACATTCAATTAAGGCTGTGAATCAAATGTTACGTTTCAAATCGCCTTACCTTACTTTTCAGATGTAATCTGAGTTTTGGAATGGGCCATTTGTGCCAAAATTATAGTTATATTTTATTAATTGGCTAGATATAGGATCACCTTTTTTGTAGATGGAACAACAATGAATATCATAATAATACCCAGTTAGGAGGGGCACAGCCAACAGCCTTCATGTTCTGCTTCGAAATATTCAGACCACAGCTCATTTACGAATTTCAAAGGTTAGTCAGAACCCTCAAACAGAAATGATGGCGTATAAGATATAAAGCTAACATCAGTACTCAATCTCAATAACTGGTCTTTAGGGTTAGAGATTGTGCCATCTGGGTAGCTTTCTTATTACGTAAAAAAGCCAGTTATGAGAGAGACAACATACTTCGATAACGGGTCCCCTCAAGTACTAACCAGACCCGGAACGACCTTGCACAACGAATTACGATTATGCACGTAGAACTAACGCATTCAGTACACCACGGGTGATACTCAATACCTTGAAGCTGTCCTTGCGCTTCACAGGACAGACTTTACCGCTATTCAAGAATGCAAAAACGAGGATACTTGCCACATTTATTACACGTATTGTTTTCACTGGCACATAACCTAACTGGTAGTGTTGATGCAACCGTTAACTTCATATACTTTTCATACCCAAAAAAATATGTTGTAAAAATGTTGAAAAGCGCTGTTAATTCTACTGCATCAATAGTCAAAATCGACCCGACACCCAATGCTTTCAATTTTACAGAGGCATGGTTGTTCTTTCTAAAAGCCATTTGTGCACATTACAACATTTGTTGTAGATTTTATAATTAAAAAAAATCTGAGTACAACAGCGTTTATTGTTAAATGGACAGAACAACTTGTGAAATACACAACATTTATGTGCTAAAAATAAATATTTGCAGTAAAAATGTAATTTCGTTTGTCAAATCTACAGTTCAATGTGTATAAACCACAACCGTTTGTGTCATTTTTATAGTTTTTGATCTCATTTACACAATTATTTTCGTGAAATCTTTACTCCACAATAAAAAATATACACACCAAATAATTTACCTATTTTTATTTATATAATAAACATTAATGACTACATCTGTTACATATATCTTACAATTATGTTCGTTAATGAATTAGATGCTTAAGAGCTTCTAAACTGCTTTGTGCTAAACTGCAGATGTCTTTAACCCAATATGCAGTGCTCCATTCGCTGAACAATGTGCTGCACTTTGTGTACTAAATAAAAAATAATTTAATAATTAATAATTTAATTGCTTAGATACAAACAGAATAATATACATACTTTTTCCACTTTAATAATTGATCTTCAAAATCCAATTGCAGCCCAAGTTCGCTATCCGGGAATATTTTAGAAATGTGCTCCGATCTGAGCGTGTAAGCCCACGACCTAGTTAAATAAAAATCTGGTATTTAGTGTAGTCAGTGAGATGATAAACAATCAAATCTTTAACTTACCTGCTAAAAACGGCACAACAATCTTAAACAATTGGAAACTGCCCACAACTTCAAAAACGTCCACGTCCAAAGTAATTTATTACCATCAGGGACCACATTTCACATAGGGGGGTTATTTTCGATTGAATCACTGTTTAACACTTTCAGGCAAACAAATTAAATTATTGTCCATTTGGAAAACTAAATTGATAATTTGGTTGATTCTTTTCACTTTCACAATAATTTATGAATGATTAAAAAAGTTTATACATTACATTACATTAAGTGGCGCTACAGTCCGGGATGAACCTGGGCCTCAACCAACATGCCCCTCCAATTAGCCCGGTCCTTACCTAACTGCCTCCAGTTGCGCACTCCAAGTTGGTTGAGGTCGGTTTCTACTTGTGCGCGCCATTTAAGGCGAGGTCTTCCTCTACTGCGTCCGACGTCTGGCTGGGAATCGAAGACTGCGAGCCGGAGTATTGGTGTCCATTCTTTCTACATGTCCTAGCCATCTTAAACGTCCAATGCGGAGTTTTTTGACTACAGCTCGTATAGTTCGTGGTTGAATCTTCGTCTCCATAGCCCGTCAACGCAAACGCGACCGAAGATTTTCCGAAGAATTTTCCGCTCGAATCGACCACGGATTTCTTCATCCGCTTTTGATACGGTCCATGCTTCAGCGCCGTAGAGCAGGACTGGGATGATCAGGGTCTTATATAGGATCTCCTTAGTAGTTCGAGTGAGGGCTTTACTACTAAATTGCCTTCTTCTCGTTTTCTGACGAGATGTTGTTGTCAGAGTTAATAGCGGAGCCGAGGTAGACAAAGTCCCGTACTACCTCAAAGTTATATCTGTCAATGGTGACGTTCTGTCCAATTCGTCGATGTTGTGTGTCCTTTCATGTTGACAGCATATACTCTTACCCTCATTTACTGCTAAACCCATTTTTGCCGCTTCTTCTCTATACTAGCAAACGTGGCTATGACATCACGTTGAGTTCTTCCAATGATGTCAATATCGTCGGCGTATGCTAGTAGATTTTTGGAAAATTGTGCCTCTGGTATTGGCTCGGGAGTTTTGCACAGTCCTCTCAAGAATCAAATTGAAGAAGTCACATGACAGCGCATCGCCTTGCCTAAATCCTTTTTTGGTATCGAATGTGTCGGTGAGGTCGTTTCCGGCCCTGATGGTGCAGCGAGAATTCTCCATCGTCATCCTACACAAACGGACGAGTTTGGGCGGTATTCCAAAACTAGACATGGCTCTGTATAGTTCGTCTCTATAAATGCTGTCGTAAACGGTTTTGAAATCGATAAATAGGTGGTGGGTATCGATTTGGACTTCTTGGTTTTTTTCCAGGATCTGTCGAAGTGTGAAAATTTGATCGATTTTGGACTTTCCTGGCCTAAAACCACACTGATAAGGGCCGAACAGGTTGTTGGTAGACGATTTCAAGCGTTCACATATTACGGCAGATAGGATCTTGTAAGCGATGTTGAGTAGACTTATGCCTCTGTAGTTGGCGCAGTTCAGAGGGTCTCCCTTTTTGTGGATCAGGCAAACGATGCTGAGGTTCCATTCATCAGGCATGCTTTCAACCGACCAGATTTGGCTTATGAGTTGGTGGATGTTGCTTACCAAGTCATCTCCGCCAGCTTTATAAAGCTCAGCGGGAAGGCCGTCGTTTCGATATAGCTATCCTCACTTCACTTAGGTCGGGTGGTTGGCAGTTTTCGCTGTCGTTGCCAATATTGAATGGATCGTTCTGCCTGACAGCGGAATGTTGTTCGTCATCGCCGTTTAACAGTCTGCAGAAGTGGTTCTTCCATATCCTCAGCATCGACTGTGTCTCAACTACGATATTTCCTTGTTCATCTCGACAGGATTCTGTTCGAGCCTTGTAGCCTTGGCTTTGACGTTTTATACTTTGGTAAAACTTGCGAACATCGTTCCTGGAGTGGCACCTCTCTATATCCTCGATCGCGCGCTTTTCTTGCTCTTTTTTCTTCTTTCTGAAAAGCCGATGTTCTTCCCTACTTCTTTGCCTATAGAGTTCAATGGCAGCTCTCGTCTTCACCTGCAGCTAAGCCTTGTAGGCCTCGTTCTTGGCTGCGAGCATCTGTCGGCATTCCTTATCAAACCAGGGGTTTCTTGCTGGTGGCCGCGAGAAACCTAGCACATCAGTTGCGGCTGATCTAATGGCTTGTTGGCAACGTTGCCATTGATCTTCGACATTAGATGCTGGTGGTATGTTGTGAGTCGAGAGGTTAAGGGATACGCGTTGCGCGAAGGTCTTGGTGGTCTCTGGCGATTGCAGTCTTTCGACATTAAATTTTTTGACAGTATTTCTGTTTTTTTGTGGCGTGGTGGATATCCGCATTCTTACTTTGGCTACAACAAGGTAGTGGTCCGAGTCGAAGTTGGCCCCTCGGAATGTTCGGACATCCAAAATACTGGACGCGTGCCTCTTGTCTATCGCAATGTGATCAATTTGGTTGACTGTTCGTTGATCTGGAGACCGCCATGTCCCTTGTGGATATCGAGGTGAGGAAACCGTGTGCTGGCTATAGTGGCATTTCGTTCCGTAGCGAAGTCAATTAGCCTAAGTCCGTTAACAGACGTGTTGTCGTGTAGGCTATATTTTCCGACAGTACTGCTAAAGATGTCTTCTCTTCCTACCTTTGCGTTAAAATCTCCCAGCACGATTTTAACATTGTACTTTGGTAGTCGCTCATAGGTTTTGTCGAGGAGCTCGTAGAAGCAATCCTTAGTTATATCATCCTTTTCCTCCGTCGTAGCATGAGCGCATATAAGGCTTATGTTGGCGAATTTGGCCTTGATGCGGATTGTTACAATGCGTTCGCTAATGTCTTGAAAACATAAGACTTCTTGCGTAAGTCTGGCACTTATAACAAATCCGCATTTAAATAGTCGCTGTTTCTGCTCACTATAACACGGTCCATAGTAGATGTCAGAGTTTTTCATCCTCCTTTTGCCCGGCCCATCCCATCGTATTTCCTGGATGGCAGTAATGTGTGTAGCAGTTTAGGGCTTCTGCTAATTGTTCGCCTGCACCTCTCCTGTTTAATGTTCTCACATTCCAGGTGCAGATACGAACGTCGTTGTCCTTTTTTCGTTTAGCATGGTCGTCAACAGTTATATCAGTCCTTTCCGAGGCTATTGGTTGCTTCGTAACAATAGGGAATTCCTCCGCTGCCGCCTGAGAGGGAGTGCCTTAGTGAGAAGACACTCCTCCCCCCTCTCTCGTTTGCTGCCACCAACGACCTTCCACAGGGGTTCAATACCCCATCTCCAGTCGAGGTACTAGCCACCCACCAGTCACCAGCGTGGAGGTGAGAGTAGGAGTTGATAGTGAGTGGCTAGAGTGAGAACGCTTGTGTCCTCATATAATCGCATAACTATCCTTAAGCACCGGCAAAGTTTATACTGTGATAAAATGTTCTGGAATTTTTTTAAAATCGTTTATTATGAACCAACGTTATGTCATCCTTTGTTCGACCTAGTAACTTTTGCTGTTGATTTATGTTCATTTCTACTAGAAATGTAGATTGTAGATTGACTGACAATAAGTTCTATAGATTTGACAAACACAAAGACAAATCTATAGAACTTATTGTAATTTCTACAGCCAAATGTAAATAATACAACAAGTGCTTGTAGATTTAACAATTCTGCGATGTAGATTTTACAAAATCATATCTGTACATTTAACAACCAAAATTGAAAACGCGGTGTCAATTTTACAACAAGAAATTATGATCACTTTAACAATTTAATTGCCAAAATGAAAGCAAACGCTGTCAAACTTACAATTAATTGTGAATATTAACGCATTTGCTGTTAAACACACAAATTTTCAAGTTATTGTAAATTCGACTGCCACATTTTGTAAAATGTACATTTATTTTTTGACAATTTGACAATTAAGTAAAATACAGTAATATTTTTCAGGAGTCCAATAGCTCTTTTTCCCAATTAAAAACCAAAAAGATCACTTTAACCACAGAACACGTAAGCAACAAATGAATTGCAAACATTGCAACTTGGTTTTTATTTCATGTTTGTATTTAAAACTCATTATTAAAAACTTATTTTAGTTGGATGAATGTATTATCGTCAACAAGTCTAAACACGTCGTTTCTAAAGTTAACCAAGTCATCTAAGAATCGCTCACTGCTGACGTCGTGAAGTTTTGGCATGACCGGCTTAATATTTTCAAGGCCAGCGGTTTCTGACAGATCAGTATAATATGCATACTACAAATATAAAAACAACCTCAATTTTAAGAGCATTCATTAAATGACAATAGGTTACCTGATTTGGTCCCATCATATGGGATTGGCGTTTTCGAAGACCCTGCATTCTTCTCTTCTCCATTTCCTTTTCAGTATCTTCTTCCATTTCTTTGGCGGATGGTATTGGTTTCTTATTGCAGAAGAATTTCATTACAAATCTCGCCTGAAGGTCCATCATTTGCGAGGCACATACATAAAATGGAATACCGATGAATGCCATTGTCGGAAATTTAATATTTATACAATGTTTATATAGAGGTTGTACAAAATTTTCCTCGACGGATATTCCACAGTCTGTACTTAAGAATGGAAATGTAAACCTATAGCCGGTACAATATAAAATCATACTGATGGGAGCAGAAGTATTATCTGCAAATAGCGCTTCAGTTTCACTTAGGCTAACGACATCCGGCTTTTGAACTACATTTGGGCCGAAATCGGTTTTTGGATTTTCTTTTAAATGATGGCTTAAGATAACACTATTTGCGTACTCCGAAACAGAAAGGGCAAGGTCCATGCCACTTGGTCCTGCTCCGATTACCAAAACATTTTCATCTGAAATTAGAAAAGTAAATATTTTGTTCATACTATGAAATGTTAAAATGCATTTTTTTTAAATTAAATGGTAAAGTTTAATTAATTAAAAGATTGCAACTTTTATTATATTTATTCAAACTGCTAAATATACAGATTGGTGTTAAGTAGGTATGTAAAGGTTCTAATTTATTATCGGTAAGGTCCAATAAGAACTATTTAAGGCACATTGAAATTTTACTGGTCGGTCTAGTTTTAATAGTCAACACATGCACTGTTTTGGCGAAAACTCTGTTTTATTATGTGTTCATTTCCAACTTTCTCTAGTTGGACACTCCGAATTAGTTGCGTTTAATATAATTCGACCATTTGAGTGGGAATCAAAAACTGCGGCCGCACCATTCGCACCATTCGTGTGTATTCGCGCCCTAGTCATTTTAGACGGTGCCCTGAAATAACTCCCAGCAAAATAAGACCAAAATGGCAAAAATGACCTGTTGTATATGTACCTACTATTGAACAGGATAGCTTTGGATATAGACGACTAGACATGTCATAAGCGGATCAACAAAGTTGCGTAAGCGTTATTGATTACGGAGAGGGAGTTGAAATCGTTTTAACCTGAAATGCGTGTCACCCATCAGGACCCAGCTAAAAGTTTTTGGTTACATGAAATTTGACCTCAATGAAAAATGATATGAATTCAAGATCAAAGTCAGTATCAACTAAGAGCGCTCTTTGAGCGTTATTGCTTATAACGCTAATGTATTTTTATGATCTTTTGGAATATGTGAGATTATTATTTATTGTAAGTCGGCTCGAGAAACATGAAGTTTATCTTACTGATGACTTCACCTTAGCTACACCACAGGTATCATAACGGGATACATTCTGATTGCTAAGCATGGTACATGTCATAGTCTTGCATGAAATGTATAGAACAAAACGAACTTCTTCTCTGTATCAGACTAAAATTTTGCTGTGAGCCAGTAAATCCTAACCTCTTAGCCAGAGTCTTCAGACAATACTTCATACAAAAAAAGCCAAAATTTAACCGCTGCGCTGTAAAGAACACATTACATTGAAAGTCTCAAATAATGGGTACAATTTTCATTTTTGTTTGTGGGTTATTTTTACTCGCTGCCAAATTTCATGTTTCCAGGGGGGTCATTCCGTAACTTTGAAAACGATTATCACTTAGGCGATAGTCGAGACCTCACGAGCAATCGCTGAATAATAGTCTGTGATTTGTCTGCTATTTTTTAAGTAAAGCAAATAAAGGTATATCGCCGACAGCAAAAACGACTATTGATCTTACGTAATGCAAGGTGTACCGTCGAAATGTTATCGTCAAACGATAATCACTTTACGTACGGAGGACCCAGGTTTTTCACCCGAAGGTAACCAACCTTCTCTCTGAAATTCGGCTTTATTTCGCGAAATAAAACCGAAATAAAAAATTCGTCGTTCTTTCTTTTGCTTTGTGAAAAGTTCAAGTCTATCACTCTCCTGGTATCGATCGATAAACTTGTATAACATTGACTGTAAGACTTAAAATGTTTACGTTTTGAGATTGGATCCCAATAATATAATAAAACAATCCGAAAATTGGGATTCCACCGACAAAGATATATTATGTATATCTCAAAACTACTGAGTTAACTACATATATATATGTTATAGTAGCCATCATATGAATCGTAACACATCAATTTGGTCCTTCAAGATCGGATAGCACAAGATTGAATAGTTTTACATTATTAGGGTTAGAAAATCTATACTATTGTCTAAATTTGTCTTCAATTTCCATTGGCTTGTAAATCTTTGGTCTCATACGCGTAAAAACTCGAAATAAATTTAAAAATTATTGTTAGATGAAAATTCCCGTATATGTCAAAATGAACCTTAAAATGTCCCTCTAACATAAGGCGTTCGTGTTAAAGTTAAGCGCTATCAAATCAACGGCGCTTAGATGTGAAAATCGATTCTAGGAATCGATTTTGGACTTAACGGTATTTGAAAGTGTTAAGCAACCTCCTTAATGCTTTTATAAAGCTGCTGTAAAATTCAAATTAATTCAATTAGCTTTCTTCGCTGCTCTATATTGATCACGTGGTAAAATAAAAAGCGCCAAATAGCATGGTGACATGCTCATGCACATGTCAAAAATAAAATGAAAAAATGGTATAAATAAACAAAATCACGGCGAAACTCGTAGATAAGAAAGGAATGAATTCATTGATATATAAGGGAATTGAACTCACATATAAATAGAAAATGAACTGCATGTACAGAATAAAAATAGGGCAAAGCAGTAGCCAGACATTTGCATTCAGTGCAAATTCTGCAATATTGGCAAATACATTTTTTTAAATGTATTATTATGCTTATAGAGCATATATAAAACAGATCAAGAGCTTATCATTCTCGTTAATTATTAAGAAGCGAATTCTTTTCAATGAAACATGTAATGCGAACAAAGAACATTTACTCAGTATTACCAGGCAATGCTTCCCTTTTCATCAATGAAATTCACATTAGTAATTTTATTTTAATTATCATATCAATTCAGTATCATCAGATGCAAATATCAGATAATCTATTCCATATGTATACGAACATTTGTTAATCTAAATAAAATATTTTGAACATATTTTGTCTATGGCATTATTTGACTTAATTATACTTAAACTCTATTTTTGTATGAAATTTAGATTGCACTGAATTATCAATTACCTTTACATATTTTAGGATGCCTATAATCATGGCTGTGAAGTGTTTTTCCCTTAAACACATCAGCTCCAACAATATTCGGATATGATGGTGTATGGTAGTGACCGTTGCAAATCATAATAAATTCGAAGCAATCAGTTTTTATCTCACCAGTGCTTAATTCCTTCACAGTTACCTAAGTAATAGAGATGTCTGTTTTAAACGACTTTAATTACAGATAAATATTTAAGATATTTATATACCTCCCACTCATTGTTGATCGGTCGAATTTGCATAACGTAATGCAAAAACTTTATGTGCGGTCGAATATTAAATGAATCGGCATACAACTCCAGAAATTCCATAATTTTTTCCGATGATATG
This sequence comes from Rhingia campestris, assembly GCA_932526625.1. Taxonomy (NCBI): domain Eukaryota; kingdom Metazoa; phylum Arthropoda; class Insecta; order Diptera; family Syrphidae; genus Rhingia; species Rhingia campestris. Next base: position 148,012,756 of record OW052182.1, on the reverse strand, counting down.
TAGGATTCTTCTTGTTCGGGTATAGGAAAATCAGGAAAGCCCATAATTTCCTTTGGCAAATTCGTTCTGCAAATCAACTGATTTGTATCTATTTTACTTTGCAACCAGAATGTAAATATCTTACCGAAGATTTTGGTACATACTCGAATGCACATTAATACCATATTTATTGATACCAATTTCATCTGTATATTTCCAAGTGCCTCCAAGGTACTCCGTTTGTTCAAAGATTGTTGGTTCTATGCCATTAGCCAAAGCATGTCTGGCAGAGCAAAGACCCGCAGTTCCAGCACCAACAATACACACACGCATTTTTATTTCGATCAAATGGTTTATTTTAAATTAATTATTTTACCAAATATTTAAAGTTCCTCAAAACAGAATGAACAATGCAAATTATTACAAAATACTGCTTCGGTATGGAGTACGATTCCAATAAAACGCACGATCACTTTTAAAGTCACAACGCGATGATAAAAAGATGATTTCTTATCAATCCATTTTCTTTATTTACTCAGTGTACATTATGTGAATATTTTAATTCACCAAGAGCAGCAAGTACGAACCAAACGTATATAAACGTTAATAACAACTAAACACACGAGTGCTCCATGAATATTGAAATGGAATGAGATTCTACGATATCCACGATAACCGCAACATCTTGAAATTACTTCGTACTCATATACAAGTATGTTAATGTTACGAATATTATATACAACGCACTTGTATAAGAGGTTTCTGATTTCAGACTCTAAGCTTAACAATTTAAAAAAAAAACTAAATAAAAGAAAATAAGTACCTAAGTAGAAAAAATGTATTATATTTTCCATGGACATTTATTGCATATATATTATATGAATTGACATAATAATCAGGTTATCTCTATATTTTTTATCAGTAACACTAAATTATCTAGTACACCTACTTAATATATTTAACAATTTATTTGATTTTATTGTTATGTATGATTTAATTAGGCAAAATTACATAACAGAAAATTGAATATACGAATTTGCAATATATTTTACTTCCTTCTGTAAATGATATAAGAAGAACCATAACATTTTCATTTTTAGTTGAATAAAAAATTGGTTTGTAGATATACCCATCATGTGGTCATAACCGGTTAGATCTACACTACATCTGATTTTTTGGTAGCCCTATTTTTTTCTATTTTTAGGCAAAATAATTCCGAAAACTGCTGTTCTCAAGAAAAAAAAATTGTTGCTTATGGATTACCTACAACGATACAATAAGAACTTGTTTTGCCAGAGGTTTTTCCATGGTCAAAATGCTCTTGAAATTCTCATATTAAGATGGGTTTACTTTCCTATCCATATGCTTAAACTATGGATACAAAAAATAACAACGATATATGGATCGGCAAGCTGAAAATCTAGACTCGTTTAAAGAACATTGCAGTCGAAAAATTAAAGAAAGGCACCTAAGGTGCTAAAAAAATCAGTAAGGACAAATTCTTCAAAATCAGCTATATACCTATTCGGAAACATTTAATATATCTAAAGACAGGGGGGTCATTCCGATTATCAATCAGACGGTAGTCGAGACCTCGTGAGCAATCGCTCAATAATCGTCTGTGATTTGACGAATTTTGTTTTAAGTGAAGCAAATAAAGTGATATCGCCGCAAAAACGACTATTGATCTTACGTGATGCAAGATGTACCGTCGAAATGTTATCGTCAAACGATAATCACTTTACGGAATAAGCGCCCAGTATTTACCACCTGCTCAAAAAGACGCTACTTACTAATGTATGAATACATTACTTCGAATGGAGTATTGTTAAAAAAACGTAGGAAATACCAAACTTCGTCAGGGATTTCCAAGGTCCCAAGTCCAACCTTTAATTCCTTAGTCTGGAGCACCACGAGGAAGTCATTAAGGCCATATTTTATTTATTTCGCTTTCACAACAATCCGATTTAGGTAAATAGTCTTTAAATATGATTTCTAAAAAACGAGTTTAATAAACACATTAACGTTATCGTCAATAAATCCGACTCTATGTGGGGATTTTTAAAAAGATGTTCAAAAGAAATTAATGATACTTATGTCACTCTTCCGTTATATAATTGTCTCATTCGCCTTCATTTGGAGTTTGCATCACAAGTTTGGACACCCTTGTATGTAGTTCATTCAAATAGAATTAAAGCAGTCCAATGTAAATTTATAAGGAAGATGATCTTAACAATTTGCACCCGTATAGGTGTAGTAATAAACTGCTGCAGCTGTTGCATTCCTCTCAACGTAGGCTTAACAGTGATGTGGTTTTCTTACAACAGTTATTATCAGGACACATTTATGCTCATGTGTCATTAAGTGCGGGGAGGTTCCTATAACCCGATTAAATTAAATATTTTGCATATATTTAATAATAAACACAACTATTGAATGCATGAGGCTATAAGTCGCACAAGCAGAATTTACAATAAATATAACGAACGAATAAACTGCATGTTAGTTAAAGTATCTAGTTTAAAAAGTTCTCTGCGCAACTGTATGCTAGAACCGTTTTAAGTGGATGTAAAATTACTTTTTTTTAATAATATATATATAGCCTAATTGTAATTTCATCGTTTATTTAGCTAATATCTCTGAGAAGCGAAGTGATCGTTGTAGCGTTGAAGAGTACTAACAGGCAAAAAAAACATATGAGAAGGCTACAATCCGCTGTGCGGATCGTTGAATACCCTATTGAATTGAAATACATATAAATAAATCAGATACTAGTTGTATCATGTAATCATGTCACTCGCTGGTGATCCTAGGTTGTCATCTGGATGACTGTAGGATGTTGTTCTCATTGTTTCGATTTGACAGTGCCATTTAGGTTGTGTGCTGTGCTGATACTAATACCCTTTCATTCTTTAATAGCGAATAGTCATTCATCCTGCTGAGCATGATTTTGAAGGTGAAAAAACAGAAACTTATGACCATTACCTTACTCGTTTTTCAACTGAAACAAAATCCGCAGTAAAATATTAAAATATTAAAAATATTTTTTTATTTTAAACATTAATGATCTGTTCTTTCAAAAAAAATATTTAATTTATCCAATTTGGTAAAGCTTATTATCATTGGAATTCATTGCAATGGATAGCTAGTGCCCTCGCAACAAAGAGGTTAAGGACTTCGCACATAAGAAACAATTTACGGGGCAACCTGCTTGATAGGGCCCAGTGACTACATTTTACCCACACAATTGTTATGTACTGCTGATTTGACTTTGTCAGGTCATTGAACCAGTGCAAAGAGGAAGGTCAGTGAAAAGCAGAATGCATTGAGACACTCTCAGCATAAGAAAAACATATGAGAAGGCTACAATCCTTTGTGCGGATCGTTGAATACCCTATCCCATCCCATCTGTAATACTAATATCCCCAAAAAGTGGACATGGCTTAAAAGAAAATGGGGATTAAATATAGAAAATGACATTGTCACAATAAATTTGACAGTTCTACAAAAGACAAGGTTTTTCTCCTCTATATGTTATGGGGTAGTGTATAAAAATGGTTTTTATATAAAAACGCCCCCAAAAAGTGGGCGTGGGTTAAAATAGTCCATAGAAGAAATGTTTATATTTATATTACTAATGATTCAGCATCAAGTTTTTTTTCGAAAATTTTAAAATTTGACCGAAAAACGTTTTTTTATAAAAAATAAGGCCCCCAAAAAGTGGGCGTGGCAAAAAACTTTATATCAACGAAATACAGATATTCAGATTGTCTAAATATCTTGTTCAGCAACATTTTGAAAATTCCTTATGGTTTGGCAAAAAATTACGTTTTTCTAAAAAGGGGCGTGGCAGTGGGCGGATTTCAAAAATGTTTACACTTGTTCTGCTGGGAGCCACAAAGAGCACGTATACCAAATTTCATCCTTCTAGCTCAAAATTTAAGGCCCAAAAACTGTGACGTACGGACAGACGGACGGACAGACATGGCTAAATCGACTCAGCTATCGATTCTGAGTCGATCCATATACTTTGAGGTATATATAGCTAAATTATTTCTCAATGTTATAAACTATTATCAAAACTAATATATCCCTATGGGATAGGGTATAAACATACATTTATTAACATACATATATTGAATATACACTTGGTCGTATGAAAACTTAATAGTAATTTTTAATCTATTTTATATGGAAAGCTTAAAACTAAACACATGTACCGCGTTTATGTACACTTTTATATTCATTTATCTGTATCTATATTTTTATCAGCAATACTATATTATCTAGTACACTTATTTAATATAGTTAAAAAAAAAGTTGATATATGGCTGTAGCTGACCCATGTTCGCATTACTTCGGACATATGACTTCGTTATCACTAAGAAAATAGATGATCAATTATAGTAAATTTGCTTTGCAAACCAATGATCAAATGACGAATGATATTAACTCACGTCAGTTTGTGAAACTAATAATGTCAATGTGTTTATTAAATCTTTTTAAATACCTTTTAATTATAATTATATATCCATTATATTTTGAGTTGGAAAACAATTTTATTTAGTCCGGGTGAATTATTTATGACGGGCTCAGTAGCGCGATGAACTGCCGCGCAGAAGGTCTGGGTTCGATTCCCAGCCGTAGCAACAGCAACACCTAAATGATTTTTCACTGGCCCTTCTCTTGCGATGATTTGAAAAATCACCGAGTAGTATCAATTGTCAATTGTCACACACCAATTGTCAGTATGGTGTGACATTTCATCATGGAAAGACTATAACTTATATAGCTGTATTTCAAAAATCAGCCTTCTTCGAGGAATGTTTTTTTGTGGAAACATTTGAAACACACGGGCACAATATCAATTCAACTAGCATAAAACCCATTTCATATTATAATCCAAGCCTACACGGGAACAATTATGTGTTAGTATTTCTATCGAAATTGACAATTTATCTTGAGACTTACAGGTCCCTACTCACTGTAAGTATACTCTGGTCTTGAGTATTTCTTGGCAAATTCTAATAGCGTTTTCGATTGCGGTTTTCAGATTTGCTTTCAGATTTTTACTCGTCCCAATCGAACATAAAAGAGATTAATCTGTTTTTGTCTGTGTGTTAGTATGGCATTTGACAGCTCATTGTTTATCTTCTTACTGTGTAAGAATATCGATGAGAAAAATTTAAATGATTACATTGTTGGAAACAATATGGTAGGGTGTTGTTGAACGAAGGTAGACTCTGATTGGCTTTAACCTGGCAATGCTCAGTGGTTGTAACACTGACTTCACATAAAATGTGCTTATTTTTACCTCCAAGTAACCATCGGGTTCTAGTCTCATCCAACCGGATTTGATTTGCTAAACGATAAGTGCGAGTGTTGATAACAAGACGAAAATCAGCAACACTATAATCACCCTGGTCAGTATGGCAAGGAATGAATACCCTGCCAGGCGAACCTAAATGAGCTGCTTCGACATATTCGGACAAAAGTTTATCTAGGAATCTCAAGAAATCTCAACTGGCCCTCTTATTGGTGACGACCCAGCTAAACGCATCCAGTATTTTGTATGTCCGAACTTCCGAGGGGCTACCGTTGACTCGGACCACTACCTAGTTGCAGCCAAGGTAAAAATGCGGATATCCACCACGCCACAACAAACCAGAAATACTGTGAAAAAAACAATGTCGAATGACTGCAATCGCAAGAGACCGCCAGGGACTTCGCGCAACGCGTATCCCTTGCCTTAACCTCTCGATTCACACCATACCACAAGCATCTTATGTCGAAGAACAATGGCAACGATGCCAACATGCCATTAGATCTGCCGCAGCTGATGTTCTAGGTTTCTCGCGGCCACCAACTACCAACAAGAAACCCCTGGTTTGATAAGGAATGCCGATAGATGCTCGAAGCCAAGAACGAGGCCTACAAGGCTAAGCTGCAGGTGAAGACGAGAGCTGCCATTGAGCTCTTAACGCAGAGAAGAAGGGAAGAACACAAGCTTTTCAGAAAGAAGAAATAAGAGCAAGAAAAGCGCGCGATCGAGGATATAGAGAGGTGCCACTCCATGAACGATGTTCGCAAGTCTTACAAAAGTGTGAAACGTCAAAGCCAAGGATACAAGGCTCGAACAGAATCTTGTCGAGATAAACAAGGAAATATCGTAATTGAGACACAGTCAATGATGAGGATATGGAAGAACCACTTCTGCAGGCGATGAAGAAAAACATTGCGCGGTCAAGCAGAACGAACCATTGACTTGGTAAGTAACATCCACAAACTCATAAGCCAAATCTGGTAGGATGAAAGTATGCCTGAAGAATGGAACCTCAGCATCGTTTTCCCGATCCACAAAAAATTACACCTTCTGAACTGCGCCAACTACAGAGGCATAAGTCTCCTCAACATCGCCTACAAGATCCTATCTGCGGTAATATGTGAACGCCTGAAACCGTTTACCAACAACCTGATCGACCCTTATCAGTGTGGTTTTAGGCCAGGAAAGTTTCGGCAGGTCCTGGAAAAACTTATTAATGTTCTGTATGTTATTCATCTAATTGTTAATTTATTTAATTATATATATTTATATTTTGTTAATCAGCCTTTGTCATATTTTGTTAAAATCGTTTATTTTTGTTATTTATTTTAACCATTTTGTACTTATCCATTATATTATATATTAATTTATTTGTTTTTTTTTATTAATTCATTTGTTAATCTATTTATTTATTTTATAACTAATTTATTTCTTTATGTTACAATTTATTTATTTATTTGCGAAAAGTTTGTTTGTATTGGTTTTCAACATTGATCCACCGCTCAAACTCAGTTGGTGATAAAGCGTTTCTTTCCGCAGACCTCATTCCCCTCGCTTACAAAACCGGTTCTATGCCAGTTGAATTGATCTAGTATGCGGGGACCTAGACCTTATATAAATATAGCAGTGATCTCTTAAAGTTTACGGGGTGACCTGCCAAATCATCACCATTTTACTCATTGGGTTCTGTTAAATCTTGAAGAAGATATACTATACAAAGCGGCACGGAACTCGATTTAATGGCGTAATGCTTCGATTCAGGTTAAATTAGGACTGCGTGCAGGCTTATGTCACCTCTCCTAGAGATAAATTGGCAAGGAACATTTCAAGTGCTCGTGCAGGAGACGTATTGGACGTGTATGACGTTGCTCTATTCTGTTGTTTGGATATAGGCAGGTAAGTTTTGCAATTCAGATGCTTGAATTCACCATAGAACGCTATGAATTTGCTAAACTGCACGTCCGCTTTCATCTTCAAACGAACGATATATTTTTCTTTGTATGAGAAAGGTAAAAATAAAGGCCAATTCATCAAGCTGACACCGTAGCCCAAACGTTCACTTTAGCCAAATGAAGAAGGGGTGTTCCTTATGAGTTTCATCACGAAATCAAGCCTCTGACTGGCACCAATTGAATTTTATAGGGTTTCAGCTTTAGGTCTTTGTGCAAAATGCAGTATTATGATGACATACCTCCGGCACCCCTCTTTATACCCTATCCCATAGGGTTATATTAGTTTTGACAATAAGTTTGTAACATAGAGATATAATTTAGCTAGATATACCTCAAAGTATATAGATCGATTCAGAATCGCTAGCTGAGTTGATCTAGCCATGTCCGTCTGTCACCGATTTTTGGGCCTTAAATTTTGAGATAGAGTATTGAAATTTGGTATATAGATTCTCTGGCCGACGAAGCAGGACAAGACAAGATTCTGATAAACTGTTTGAACAATATGTTGTGACTATGTCATTTTTTATATGATATACCCATAAATCCCACTTTTTGGGAATATTAATTCACTTAATAAGCTAAATAAACATAAACTTCCTTTTGAGATACCTTCCGTTATAATACAGACTACTCTATACAATTGATTTCATTCGGTCTGTTCCCGTACTTTTCCAAGTAAAATCCACATGAAATGAATAATTTTATTGTATTTTACCTTATTCGTACATTTAACCAAAAACGCTCCATCTGCTTTGACTATGCTGAACAGATCAAACATCAGCACCATAATCGGTGTCCTTACAGCCTCACTGTCTTATAGGCCTATACGCAAAAAGGCTAGGCCTCTTCAGCAATGACTTCTGTAGAAGCTGCTTGGACGAAGAAGAGGAGGAAAGTATTACTCTCTCGGAAAAAGGAAGCTTCATCTGGGAGACTACTTCATCGACAATCTAGGTTAGCTGGCTAATATCCATGTCAGAAACCTCCTTCGCTACATAGTTAGCTCTGAATGATTCAATTAGGCGAACGAATTTAGGAAAGTCGACAGATTCACGTGATACCACAATGGACTTTTATGGTCTAAATGTGCACGCTCATCGCGTGTAGCCACTGCAACCTAACCTATTCGTAAATTTATCTCTTTCTGAGATAGTGAACAAATATTTCATGGGAACAGATTTAATACCAAAATTCCAACGACTAAAGAGAAAATTCGTCGATAACAGTTTTTATACCCTATCCAATAGGGCATAGGGGTATATTAGTTTTGATACATAGTTTGTAACATAGAGAAATAATTTTGCTACATATACCTCAAGGTATATGGATCGACTCAGAATCGCTAGCTGAGTCGAATTAGCCATGTCCATCTGTCCGTCCGTCCGTCCGTGTGTCCGTTCGTCCGTCTGTCTGTTCGTCACCGATTTTTGGGCCTTAAATTTTGAGCTAGGATAATGAAATTTGGTATATAGGATCCTTGTCCGAATCACCAGAACAAGTGTACAGATTTTTAAAATCCGCCCACTGCCACGCCCCCTTTTAGAAAAACGTAGTTTTATGCCAAACCGTAAGGAATTTCAAAAAAGTGTGTTAGCAACATATTTAGACAATCCTAATATCTATATTTCGTTCATACAAAGTTTTTTGCCACGCCTACTTTTTGGGGCGTTTTTAGTAAAAAAACGCTTTTTGTCTAAATTTAAAAAAAAAAAACGAAAAAACTTTTGATGCAAATGCTTCCGTAATAATAAAATAAACATTTTGTCTATATATCATTTTCACCTACACCCACTTTTTGGGGGCGTTTTCTTACAAAAACCATTTGTATGCCTTACCCCAAGGCATATGCAATAGAAAAACGTTGTTTTTTGTCGAACCACAAAAGATTTGGTAAACTGTCTAAGAAATATATTGTGACAATGTCATTTTCGGTATTTCATCGCCATAAAGCCTATATTTTGAGGATATTAATTTTAAGGATGGGATGGGGAAGGGTAATCAACGATCCGCATAGCGGATTGTAGCTTCTCATATGTTTTTTTTATTGAAATTGTACATTTTCAGACAGATATTAATGTTATAAGAAGACTAAGCCATATCAATGTACGCTTAACTAAGGCGCATATTGTGAACGCCGATAGACAATCGACTCAATATTTTTCGATAGTCTTGTTTACTGTGAATAAAATTTAATCAATGAAAAACCAGCTATGACAGGTGACTTGAATTTTTTTTTCTGCTTAGCTTATTGTCTATGGTCTTGTTTTGAATTTCAGATTACAACTGAAAAAAAGGTAAGGTGATGTGAAACGCCAAATCTTACTGCATTGTAATGTGAATGTCAAACTATGCCAACTCTTATTTATATACCCTATCACATAGGGATATATTGGTTTTGATACATATTTTGTAACATAGAGAAATAGTTTAGCTAAGATATACCTCAAAGTATATGGATCGACTCAAAATCGCTAGCTGAGTCGATTAAGCCATGTCTGTATACCCGTCCGTCAATTGTTTCGTCAGTCAATTCATCAAATTTAATTTACTAAAACTGAAACCCGGAACAAGGCCTATGTTTGTTTTGTAGATGTGACGGATTATATGTAGCAATTAGGTTTCCAACGTTTACAACATTTACCATCTCGATATATGTACCAATTTCGTTTGACAAAACGATTTTTTTTTTCAATTTTATAGTCCATTTTCAATGAACGGATTCTGGAGAAACTTACCGATAAGGATCGTTTCTGGCTCAATGGATTCGTCAATAAGCAAAATTGCCGTATACTGTAAATATTAACGGACTATTTTTTACCTGAAATTGAAGACCGAGATCTCGACAGAAAGACGAAGCTACTTGACGTACAGCCTGTGAAACAATGGACACATTGAGAGACCGCTTCTGTGAACAGTTAATAGGTCTGTTCCCGTACAAAATAATATTTACTGATTCTTACTGATTTTTACTGATTTTTACTTATTGCCGTTCCCGTACGCAAAATTAAGTAAAAGAGACAGCTCACGAGAGAGCAAAAAACTACCCCTCCATAAAAATCAGTAAAAAAATTTACTGCAGAAATTTCTGTTGGTAAAATCAGTAAACTGTCAGTTGGTATCTAAAAGTGACAACGCGCTTGTTTTGACAGGTGATTTATGTGATTTGTTCATTAAAAGGCATACAAAATATATAATTTTACTGTTTTTTACTTAAACGCGTTCCTGTACTTTTTGGTAATTTTGTCTCTTTCTGAGATAATTTACCCCCACTCCAAGAAATTTGAGAATTTACTAATTTTTACTGAAAAAGTACGGGAACAGACCTAATTTCACTCTCCGAACAGTGAGGTCAGCAATAAGATCATGCTATATTACACTGTTCGATAATTTCCTTTGTATCTAATAGCGTTTTTTTAGAGTACTTTTAAAGAATCTGGATTCCAAGTCAGATTTACACCAACATGCACCAACATAAAAACATTTAACACTTGACTTAATATGTCAATTTGAAGTTTGCATTTCGCAGTTTTATGATTAAAAAATGATTTTCTGGGAAAACTATAATTAGAAATTAAAATATTTTTGGATAATCATGTTCTAAAATTCATAAGCTTTGTTTTGACACCAATTCGCCAATGGTTGAATTTATAAAAAAGCCGCAATGAGTAAAAGAAAATTTCAAATGATGGTTTTCATTGATAGCTAATGGCTATAATTGCGGCCTAAAGATAAGCAATAAGCTGTCAAATGGCACACTAACAAACAACCAGAGTAACCTCTTTAATATTCGATTGGGACGGGTAAAATCTGAAATCTGAGAGTAAATCTAATAATCGAAAACGCTATCAGCCTTATTTATTAATTCATTATTAGCAGTGTATAAAGTTATAAACTCCTTAAAATGCATCTAAACGCAAAAACCTTATTCCTAAAAGAGGCTGCACATCCTAAACGCGTCTGATGGTTGAATAGTGCCTGTGTAAGGGTATATAATTTTTTTTATTTCTGTATACACAGACGGCTGAGCATCAGGGTTACCAAAGGTTCAATTGTAAGATGAAAAAAATCATCCAGGGTATTTTTGTATTTTAGCAGTTGTATTTCACTGTTTAATTTGTTCAAATGGTAAATTTTCTTTACCTACAGACTCAAAATGTAAACGTTGTTATTGAGTCAACACAAGTCATTAATATGTTATAAAAATGTAGAAAATAAAATTATCACCATGAGTTTCGCAAACATAAAAATGATACCTTGGTAGCTCTGCCGAGCTTTTTGGTAATTTATTTGACACAAACCCTGTATAACTATTATGGATGGGGAAATATGTTATGAATAAGAAATTGTTCGACCCTAAATAGAGGCTGTATAAATACTTATGCACTGTATAATTATACAACCGTTGAGATGTGTTTTAGTGAAATCTAATGAATAAGGGGTATAAGTCTAAAGTCTAATAGAGTTTTCGATTGGGATACAAAAATAACTATTTTTTTTTTGAAAAATCTCGATTTCAAGAAAGATTTACACCTACATGCCCCAACACAAAAACATTTGACATCTGACTTTTGTCAGTTTGAAGTTTGCATTTCGGAGTTTGATTTGTGTTATAGCTATCATTAAAAACCATCATTTGAAATTTTCTTTTACTCATTTTGGTAAAAAGTGAAAACTAAAGTGATTTTCAAATAATGGTTTTCAATGATAGCTATAACTGTCGCAAAGATAAACAATAAGCTGTCAAATGGCACACTAATACCGTTTTCGATTAGGATTTTCAGATTTGCTCTCAGATTTCAGATTTTACCCGTCCCATTCGAACATAAAAGAGGTTGATTTGGTTTTGTATGGAGTTAGTGTGCCATTTTACAGCAAGGGTATTCATGCAACGTCGTAATTTTAATTATAATTTTACGACGACCTTAAACTGCACCACTAAATAACGTAACCCACTGAATTCAATCTCATTTTACTAATTTATTTATTGATAGAATTTTGTTCCTATTGTTTTCTTTCCTGTCTCTATAAGCTTCTTCACTTTAGCGCATACGTTTGATGTGTGAAAGTGACTGATTAAATGTCAAAATAGCATTTCAAAAGTTTACAACGTTTACCATCTCAGTTTACGCACCCAATTCCTGTGAGAAAATTCCGATATTGTTGGAAAAGATTTCCCATACAAATTTTGTCAGTTTATTTATCACGTCGTAATTTTATCACGTTTACAACGTTTACGACGACTTTCCGACTTTCATGAATACCCCTAGCTTATTGTTTATCTTTAATAATTTGAAATTTTCTATTTCAAAATTCAGCCATTGGCGAGTTGGTATCAAAACAAAGCTTATGAATTTTAGAACATGATTATCCAAAAATATTTTAATTTCTAATTATAGTTTTCGCAAATAATTACTTTTTAGTTTTCACTGATCACTAAAAACATAAATCAAACTGCGAAATGCAAACTTCAAACCGACATATAAGTCAGATGTCACTTTGAATCCAGATTCTTTAAATGTGCTCTAGAGTAAAAAAGAGTGCTTTCGATTGGGATACAAAAAACACTCTTTTTTTACTCCAGAGTACTTTTGAAGAATCTGGATTCCAAGTGAGATTTACACCAACATGCACCAACAAACATTTAACATCTGACTTAATATGTCAATTTGAAGTTTGCATTTCGCAGTTTGATGATTAAAAAGTGATTTTCTGGAAAAACTATAATAAGAATTTGAAATACTTTTGGATAATCGTGTTCTAAAATTCATAAGCTTTGCTTTGACACCAACCCGCCAATGGTTGAATTTATAAAAAAAACCGCAATGAGTAAAAGAAATTTTCAAATGATGGTTTTCATTGATAGCTAATAGCTTTGATTGCGGCCTAAAGATAAACAATAAGCTGTCAAATGGCACACTTACACACACAAAACCAGAGTAACCTCTTTAATGTTCGATTGGGACGGGTGGAATCTGAAATCTGAGAGTAAATCTAAAAATCCCAATCGAAAACGCTATTAGATTGTCTAAATATCTTGTAAAAACACTTTCAAAATTACTTAAGGTTTGAACAAAAACAGTGTTTTTTTCTGAAAAGTGGGCGCGAACAACGAATGTGTAATATTAAGGCTATAAATAATAATAATTTGGAACTGGGAATTTTAAGAAAATCAGTAAAGGCTTTGTTTGCGTTGCTTTTTTTTCCTCGAGTGATGTGGTAGATTGGTTACCTTAAAATTTTGTTGTAACAGGCTGATTAATCACAAACGATATGTAATACATCCCTTGGGAATAACATATATAATTTGGAAGAGCAACCTCTAGAGATATTTATTAATATAATTCAGTTTATAAATTACTCTTAATTTACTATATGCATTTCAAACTATCCTAAAATTAAAATGTTCACTTGTTTGTTAACCAATCCGTAACAATTTCTTCCGTGTGAAAATTGTCGATAATTATCTGCAAAAACAATTGATTTATCAAAAAGAATAGATTGTACAAGTAATAAGCTTCTCACCTCTTCTTCTTGCAAAATAGCTTGCGTCGAAACTTCATCCTCATTAAAGCAATCATCTGCAGTAATAGGAAGCTGCTTATCAGTATCGTTGTTCTGTTCCTCTGTCAAATCAGCTGCATGTTGCTCCTTCATATGAAATCGCAGTGCAAACATTCGGGCATATACCGCTCCGCAGATTTTACATCTATGCTTCAGGTTTTCATTGGACTTGTTGGCCTTATTATGTGTTTTCATGTGCATTTTCACAGCATACAAACTAGCAAATGGTCGATTGCACTCTGGACAAGTATAAGGCTTCGTATGGCTATTTTTATGACCACAGAGTTGAACAGAAGTGCGAAATGCTTTTGGACACATGGTACATTTATACGGGCGATCATCCGAATGAATATTGAGATGGTGAGAGTAGACTGCATAAGATTTAAATCTTTTATTGCACTGGGCACATACGTATGGTCGTACGTCAGTGTGGGTTCGCAGATGCAAGGTAAGAGAATATGAAACGCGAAAGGACTTGCCGCAGACTTCACACTCATGAGGCTTTTCACCTTAAATTAATTTCCGATATGATAATAATTAAAATATGAAATTCTCTTTACCTGTATGTATCCGCTCATGTTTCACTTTTTCATGTGGCCTTAAATATTCTTTACCACAATAGTTGCATGGAAATTTTGCTCCAGGTTTTGATACCTGCTGAGTACGAACACGTGATGGCTGGTCCGCATGCAATTGCATGTGCATGTCGTAGCTAATTTGATTCTCGAATTGTCGGTTGCATATGCTGCAGTTATGCTCTTCTACGTTTTGATGCATATTCTGATGAACAGATAATAAGGCATGATCAAAGCTGTGAATATATAAGGTCATAGATAAACAAAGAATTCTAAGGCAGATATTCAACAAACAAAGTAGCAAACTCATGTAAAAACAACTAGGGGGAAGGCTTTCATTAGAGCAGTATTGGACCTAGAATCAAAAATATGGTTGTTTGTTTTCCCCAAAAGAGAATTAATGTGCACCTCCTTGGGGCACACCAAGCGATCGTTTTTTTTTTCTTTCTAGAAAAACGATAATCTAATACCAATATAACAAGGTGCAGTGCAATAACTCCACGGAAATAAGTCCCATGGGGCTTAATTCCCAAATAAAAGGAATTAGCCGCCATGGGCCTTTTTGGTTGGTTAGGTTGCGTGCAAGGTTGGGTGTATGCTAAATTTCAAATGGCAATAATCCCTGCGGGTGTTAATGCTTTTTGTGGTGGGACTTTTTTCCGTGGGGGTTATTTCACTGCACGATAAAACTATGGATAGTAAATCAAAGGGTCTGTGTTTTAATATCCTTTTTGGGGATAAGGTTGGATTCAAGCTATTTTCAAACAATTTGAGAAAATATTACAGTTTACAAAAAACTAATGCAAATTCGGCTGAACATTTCAGAAAAGAATTACTCTTCACAACAGCTGTTTCCTCTAGCTTATAAGGCAATTCAAAGTATTCATAGACAAATCCTCAGTATAAGGATATCCACCTTGTGATAGAATAATAAGTGATGACCAAATGAGTAAGATATTGAATTATTAAGTTTGTGGTTGAAAAGAATTAAAATGATAGTGTAAAAAAGTGGTAAAATGATGAACTCCGATGACAAAAATCTCAGAAGCATCAGTCATCTAAAATTGTTGTTTTTTTAAACTATATGACGACGAATTATATTCTGAATAAGCTGATTGACAACTGGAAACAACTCAACCTAGGATGCCAATAGGCCTGTTCCCGTACAATAATATTTTTACTGATTCTTTCCGACTTTAACTGATTAATTAATTTAGTTACCCCCGTATTAATAAAAAATCACTATCCGCTCCTTAACACACGAGTTATGTAGCTAACGGATAGTGAGCTTATCCGTTTGCTATCTTTTGTTATTAATAAATATATTTTATATAAATGTTTGTTATCCGCTTTCTCTAATAAAAATCCCGACATAGCATGGCAGCACTTTACTAAAAAGTATTTAAAATAATACGATCCAGGTATACAGGGCCAAACCCACCGAGCAACCGAAACCGAAACTTCGTTTTATTTTTTCATTTTTCTGTTCAATTATGACATTTCATTCCCACCGGACATAGCACAAAAACTGGAAAAAAAATTAAACGTCACATTTGACATTCAGTGAATTCAGAATGCGGATCTATAAAAAAAAGAAAATTTTGTTATATGTTGCGTTATATTTTGCAATGCTGAAAAGAACAAAACGTTCCAAATATTGGATTCATTCCCTAAATCGAGACCGAAAAATTAATGGAGAATTCTACCGAATCTCAACCAAATTGGAGGAGTATCCGGCCCGGTATTTCCGATATTTCCGTATGAACGTCAGAAAAGTGACGTCTGCGAACTTCGGCAAACAGAAATTACAACGATGAAAAAAAAAGTTGCAAGTTTCGGTACGATGAATTGCAAAACTGCAAAATGAAAAAGTAAAATTTCGGTACGGAAAAAAAATAAAATCGTTTTATATCAAAATAAAAAGACTTTAAGAAATAAAAATAGATGAGATTAGTGTGGTTTATTAATATCTTTTATTTAAGAAGTATTTTTAACTGAAAAACACATCAAATTTTAACCCCCCTATTAATAAAAAATCACTATCCGCTCCTTAACACACGAGTTATGTAGCTTACGGATAGTGAGCTTATCCGTTTGCTATCTTTTGTTATTAATAAATATATTTTATATAAATGTTTGTTATCCGCTCTCTCTCATAAAAATCCCGACAGAGTATGGCAGCACTTTACTAAAAAGTATTTAAAATAATACGATCCAGGTATACGTATGATAAAATAAAATAATAAAAAGTACGATAATGTGAGTAATGTACATGTATGTGTAAAGTCAATGAAATCGAGAAAAATATTTTTGAATTAAAAAGCTAAACGTCATCTCACAAATATTAAAAGTTATCCGCTCCTTATACACGAAATTCGATGAGTTAAGTTATCCGTTGTAGAAATGTTTTTTTTAATAAGAATTACAAGTTAACCAATGGGTTAGTGCTAACTCACCGTTGTTCGTTGTTTATTAATAGGGGGGTAAGTAATTAGCAGTTTAAAAAAAATGAAAAACAAAGTTTCGGTTTCGGTTGCTCGGTGGGTTTGGCCTTTACGTATGATAAAATAAAATAAAAAAAAGTACGATAATGTGAGTAATGTACATGTATGTGTAAAGTCAATGAAATCGAGAAAAATATTTTTGAATTAAAAAGCTAAACGTCATCTCACAAATATTAAAAGTTATCCGCTCCTTATACACGAAATTCGATGAGTTAAGTTATCCGTTGTAGAAATGTTTTTTTTAATAAGAATTACAAGTTAACCGATGGGTTAGTGCTAACTCACCGTTGTTCGTTGTTTATTAATAGGGGGGTAAGTAATTAGCAGTTTAAAAAAAATGAAAAACAAAGTTTCGGTTTCGGTTGCTCGGTGGGTTTGGCCTTTACGTATGATAAAATAAAATAAAAAAAAGTACGATAATGTGAGTAATGTACATGTATGTGTAAAGTCAATGAAATCGAGAAAAATATTTTTGAATTAAAAAGCTAAACGTCATCTCACAAATATTAAAAGTTATCCGCTCCTTATACACGAAATTCGATGAGTTAAGTTATCCGTTGTAGAAATGTTTTTTTTAATAAGAATTACAAGTTAACCGATGGGTTAGTGCTAACTCACCGTTGTTCGTTGTTTATTAATAGGGGGGTAAGTAATTAGCAGTTTAAAAAAAATGAAAAACAAAGTTTCGGTTTCGGTTGCTCGGTGGGTTTGGCCTTTACGTATGATAAAATAAAATAAAAAAAAGTACGATAATGTGAGTAATGTACATGTATGTGTAAAGTCAATGAAATCGAGAAAAATATTTTTGAATTAAAAGGCGAAACGTCATCTCACAAATATTAAAAGTTATCCGCTCCTTATACACGAAATTCGATGAGTTAAGTTATCCGTTGTAGAAATGTTTTTTTAATAAGAATTACAAGTTAACCGAAGTGTTAGTGCTAACTCACCGTTATTCGTTGTTTATTAATAGGGGGGTTAATAAATATAAAACATTATTCGTGTGGTTTGACGAATCGGATGACAAAAATCTCTAACTCTGCTAGTTTAAGAAATTAGTTTTGTGTTCTAAATATACATATAGTCGGGATTAAATAGTTTCAAATAATATATATACTTGGAAAAGTTTATGTACGTTTAAAACCAATCTGAGAAATACATGTCTTTCCATTATTGTCCGACTTTTTATAGCCTTAAATGTCTGTGCTTAAGAATTCTATAAACTTGAGTTTGACTTCCTTATCTATTCCTTCATAAGTCCTTGAAGACGACATTCATTTTTTGTTAAACTCTAAATTTGGTTCTTTTTGTATTAGTTGTTAATATTTTGAAGAATAATTTGTATTGGTAAAAAAAATAGTCCCTAATAAAAAAAAAAATTTCTGTATGAAGCACACCTAGTCTACCAGGAAAACATGAACGATAACGAAAGTTTTGAAATCGATGGTTATCAATAACACAATACCAAACCTCACAATTGATTGTCGACCATCGCTAAATATCGATTGTCCCTCTCTTATCGATAATAGCAACGCTTACTGGAGCTACAGTCCGGAATGAACCTGGTCGTCAAGCAACATGCCTCTCCAATTAGTCCGGTCCTTAGCTAACTACCTTCAGTTGCGCACTACAAGTTGGTTGAATTCGGTTTCTACTTGTGCGGCCACTTAAGGGGAGGTCTTCCACTACTGCGTCCGACGTCTGGCTGCGAATCGAAGAATCTGCGAGCCGGAGTATTGGTGTCCATTCGTTCTACATGCCCTAGCCATCTTATACGTTCAATACGGTGTTTTTCAACTAGGGGTATGTCGCTGTACAGCTCATATAGTTCTTGGCTTCGTCTCCATAGCCCGTCAACGCAAACGGGACCGAAGATTTTTCGAAGAATTTTCCAATATTAATTTTTGATTCGGTCCATGCTTCAGGCTGTAGAGCAGGACTGGGATGATGAGGGTCTTATCTCCTTAGCAGTGCAAGTGAGGTCTTTACTACTAAATTGCCTTCTTAGCCTGAAGAAACAGCAGTTGGCAAGAGTAATTCTTTGTTCAATTTCTGACGAATTATTGTTGTCAGAGTTAATAGCCTAGCCGATGTAGACATAGTCCCGTACTACCTCAAAGTTATATCTGTAAATGGTGACTTTCTGTCCAATTCGTCGATGTTGTGTGTCCTTTTGTGTTGACAGCATATACTTAGTCTTACCCTCATTTACTGCTAAGCCGATCTTTTGCCGCTTCCTTGTAGGCTATGCCTTATAGGTCTCGTTCTTTGATGGGAGCATCTGTCGGCATCACTCATCAAATCAAGTGTTTCTTGTTGGTGGGCGCGAGAAACCTAGCACATCAGTTGCGGCTCATCTAATGGCTTGTTGGCATCTTTGCCATAATTGTTCGATGCTGGTGGTATGGTGTTAATCGAGAGGTTAAGGGATACGCGATGCGCGAAGGCCTGGGCGGTATCTTGCGATTGCAGTCTTTCGACATTAAATTTTTTACATATTCCTGGTTTGTTGTGGTGTGGTGGATTGGATATCCGCATTTTTACCTTGGCTGCAACAAGGTAGTGGTCCGAGTCGATGTTAGCCCCTCGGTATGTTCGGACATCCAAAATACTAAATGCGAGCCTCTTGTCTATCGCAATGTGATCAATTTGATGGACCGTTCGTTGATCTGGAACCCACCATATCCCCTTATGGATATCGAGGTGAGGAAACCGTGTGCTGGCTCATTTCATTGCGCGGCGAAGTCAATTAGCCTAAGTCCGTTGCCAGATGTTGTCGTGTAGGCTGTGTTTTACGACAATACTGCTAAAGATGTCTTCTCTTCCTACCTTTGAGTTGTTTTCTCATAGCATATCTTACTTCGGTAGTCGCTCATAAGTTTTGTCAAGCAGCTCGTAGAAGCATTCTTTCGCTATATCGCTATGCGAATTGTTTGATGTCTACATTGCCTATGTCTGGCACTTAAAATAAATCCGCATCCGATTAGTCACAATTTCTGCTTACTATAACACTGTGCGTAGCAGATGTCACAGTTTTTTTATCCTCTTTTCGCCCAATCCGCATGCGAATATTCGCTGTTTCTGCTCCCTATAAAGATTGGGAGTGAACCGAGTCAAACAGGACAATACGTAAAAGCTTCGCTTCTTTCGGCCGTTCCTTGACGGCTCCATGTTTTTTTATCTGTATTGTTGGCTAAAATCAATCCGAGTTGGTCTAATCTCTAATCCCTAAATTTCTTGTTAATTTTTCATTTTAAATCTGAATTTCTGAACCAATTATTCATAACAACAATCCCAATTACCTTTGATTTTGGAATATTCGAGCTTCCTCGGCCGCATACTTATCCAATTTTTTTTTATCTCTCCATCAATGAGTATCACTCCGATCAATGAGTTACGCTCTCGATATGCTTTTGAATTTCCTGCCTTTCTTTTTTTTCCTGTTCAAGTTTGTCATATTGTTGTGTTGTTTCAGTTTCCGTGCTGATGTTTTGTTGTCGCATTTCCTTTTGCCGTGCTCTATATTTTTTTGCATAATCTGCTTTATTTCTTTTCTTTTTGTCTGACTGTAATGCGGTTTGTTTGGCTTTGATCCTCTGTCTGTACTCTCTTTGATATTGATCTTTGGGTGATTAGATTGCAGTTTAGATAATTTCTCGTCCACTATTTTCGAATTATGTGTTGCTTCTTCAACTATATTTTTTCCGCGCTTTTGTTCCAGTGTCCTGTAAAAGAGGTTATGTTATATGTATTGTTGGCTTAAATCAATCCGAGTTTGTCTCACTAATCCCTAAATTTCTTGTTAATTTTTCATTTTAAATCGGAATTTCTGAACCAATTATTTATAACAATAATCCCAATTACCTTTGATTTTGCAGTATTCAAGCTTCCTCGGCCGCATTCTTTTCCAATTTTTGAAGCAAAGGTAGATTTTTTACGGACGGTCGGTGGGTCACGTATAAAACTTATTAAAAAAAATGGGCAGTGAACCGAAAAAATTAATATCGTGACCGTTACCGTACCAGTAATCAGTAATCCCTAAATTTCTTGTTTTATTTCATTTTAAATCTGAACCAATTACCTATTCATAACAACAATTCCAATTACCTTTGATTTTGGAATATTCGAGCTTCCTCGGCCGCATTCTTTTCCAATTTTTTTTATACTTCCATGCTTTTAAATGTGCTGCTGATTTTGGTTTTGGCTTTGCAAATATTTTCGTTGTCATTGATTCTTCAGACTTCCGGGTATCACTCCGATCAATGAGTCGCTTTTTACGCTATTGATATGCTTTTGCATTTGCTGCCTTTCTTTTTTTCCTGTTCAAGTTTGTCATGTTGTTGTGTTGTTTCAGTTTCCGTGTTGATGTTTTGTTGTCGCATTTTCTTTTTTTTGCAAAATCTGCTTTGAATTCTTTTTGTCTGTTGTAATGCGGGTTATTTGGCTTTGATCCTCTGTCTGTACTCACTTTGATATTCGGAATGTATCTTCTTTGGGTGATTAGATTGCAGAATAGATAATTCCTCGTCCACTGTTTTCGAATTATGTGTTGCTTCTTCAACTATATTTTCTCCGCACTTTTGTTCCAGTGTCCTGTTAAAGAGGTTATGTTTATGATGCGCACGTGCGTGTTCTAGTATGTTCTATTTACACATTATGTATTGATAGCAGAACTCTCCGCTGTTATCGTCCCTTCATCGTCTTCCAATTGAATGAGTTGTTGTGAAGCACTGTTCTTATCACTCTCAATATATTATCATACTATTTTTCACGATATATTCATGTATTCTTAATTCACATTAACACTTTGATTTCTTACCACGATATATACGTTAGCAAACATTTCTTGGCGTGCAACTTATATAACGCTTCTACGCTGAGCGTTAGAGAGAGAGGGAGAGATAGAGAGAGAGAGAGCACGATCAAAGAATGAGAGAGATTGCTGTTGTACACGCATGTAGGGCGCTGTATGCAACGTCACTTGGGTCTAATGGAACGGGGAGTTAACGATACGGTGACGGTCACGATTTCACTTTTTCTCGGTTCACTCCCCATCTTCCAATTGCGCCATGGAGGGGAAATTTAACGGTACGTTCACGATTTCACTTTTTTCGGTTCACTCCTCATCTTTTTGAATAAGTTTTATACGTGACCCACCCAATAATTGGAATTATTGTTATGAATAATTGGTACAGAAATTCAGATTTAAAGTGAAAAATGAACAAGAAATTTAAGGATTAGTCAGACCAACTCGGATTGATTTTAGCCAACAATACATATAAAAAAACATATGAGCAGGCTACAATCCGCTGTGCGGATCGTTGAATATCCTATTTTTTTTTGAAAATGTTTGCACTTGTTCTGATTCGTCGGAAAGAGAGTCTATATTCCAAATTTCATCACTCTAACTCAAAATTTAAGGCCCAAAAATCGGTGACACACAGACGGATAGACAGACATGGCTAGATCGACTCAGCTAGCAATTCTGAATCAATCCATACACATTGAGTTATATATATCGAAATTATTTCTCTATGTTACAAACTTAATGTCAAAACTAATATACCCTATGGTAAAGGGTATAAACATGGAGCCGTCGTGGGACGTCCCGTGTGACGTTAACGGTACGGTGACGGTTACGATTTCAGCATCCCAAGAAACAGAGACGGCCTTTAATCGGGAGCAAAATACAAACCAGACATCTTCACATAGGCATACATATTCCAATTATGACAAGCACTTCGTAGCTCGAGTTACATTTCACAAACAATTCATTTCATACATTTCACAATAAATTTGGTCATATATGCCAGATCTGTGAGCGACTGTGGTTCAAGAAAGATTTGAAATCAGTTAAAGAAGACGATGAGCATATTATCAGCAAATGTATCGAGGTAAAGTACCACTTACATACATACACGTCAAGTTATTAATTACAATTGCATGGTCACAAAATTAACCACTGGAAATTCATCGAAATAGGATTATCAAGATGGTTCAGCAGTTGTCATCTGTTTAACGTGTCATGCAGCTATAAAAAAATCAAACTTATCAACGTATAATGGTTTCATATATCCGGATTTTCCACCACATCTCCCAAAGTTAGATATTATTACCGAACGTCTAATTGCTCCACGAATTACATTTAGGCAGATTAAAAGACAAAGACATTATGGCCAACAAGGCCAATACAAAATTTATGGACAGGTAATTAATGTTCCCGTCGAAGTGGATGCAATGGTCAGATATTTACCTCGCGAATTGGACGATGAACATTCTTTTTATGTACATATCCAAAAAAATTGATCCATAAAAGTAGCTATTTGCGCTGATTAGTTAAACAAATAATCTAAAAATTTGGCTACGGTATCTCGTTGGAACTCCTTTATATAAGCACAAAGGCATTGAAATTAACGAATGTTTCTTCGATAAAATTGCAACGCAGGCAGTTGCCATCGAAGTCATTGAAAATATACCCATCGAGGAAACTCTCATAGCATAACAACAACCTTTATTGTGGAATGAAGACAAATACTTATGTATTGCTCCGGGAGAAAACAAGCTTATTATTTGATGAATATGCTGAAGAATTATCCTTTCCAGGAATATATTTGGGACAATTTAAAAAATACAAAATTCCAGCCACATCATTTATGCAAGCGACCCATAGTTGCGACGAGCCGATAGACGAGGTGCGACACCGAATCACATATTATACTTAGCCATGAAAATTATGCGACTGCGAGTCAGGGATTGCCTTAGAGTGGCATTCAAACATATTGGAGTCAACATACAACTAAGGAACAAATTATGCAGGAGGAATATATAAATAGCTGTATCTGTAACTAATCTCGCATTTCTGAAAAGTATTCCTAATTCTGCTTGGTATTAGGCTGATCGAAAAAGATTTCTTTTTGCAATGTTTAGGCAATAAGGGAAACCTAATGCCTTTATGACTCTCAGTGCTAATGAAATTAAGTGGACTGATTTGTTAACCTTATTATGTGAATTGCAAAACAACAACCCTGCTGTGCCAAAGGAAGTAATAGAACGGTTTAATCCAATGGAAAGAAGTAATCTTGTGAATGAAGATCCAGTCACTTGTGCCATTTACTTCAATAAATTATAAAACGTTTTGCTGTCAATATTATCTCCGATGAAGAAAAAAGAGGAAAATTATAATCTTTATCGAAAACAGTATGCAGATATCAGATTCAACTTGGAAAACTATAATCATAAAGATATTGACGATTTTTATAGGAATAATATTATTACGTCGGATCAGCACTACAACAATATTTAGAGCGGGACTTCAAATTAATATTAGAGTAATATTCTTGTGCACAGTATGTGGTCGAATATGTCAATAAGACAAACAAAGGTATCAGTAATTTACAACGAAAAATTATTGAAGTTATAGATGTACATCTGGAATTTGATATAGTGGAGATGACTCGAAAAATGAGCGTTGATATGCTCAAAAGCGTGGAAATGTCGTCACAGGAAGCAGCATGGTATTTGTTACGAGAGCCGATGTCGAAATCGTTAGTAACTATTACTTACATACCAACTGTTGCTCCTGATGAACGACAACGGGTCAAGAAAACAATGGAAGAATTAAACAAATAAGATAATGAATGTACAGACATATGGAAAGCAAATCTTTTTGATAAATATGAAGCCAGGCCTGACGAATTCACATCTCTTTGGCAATTTGCAGCGAAATATACAAAAAAACACTAAGGGCGAAATAGTTTAAAAGAAAAGAGCCGAGATAAATTAGATGCAGAAATTATGATATGGGAATTAACTTTAATGATTACAGGCGAGAGATGGTTACACTTCATATTCCTTTCAGAAGTGAGCAAGAATATATATTGCCACTTAGATATTAAGAAAACTATACAAACGGGAAAATGATGCAGACGACACGATGGAGACGATCATGAAGTTGTTGGAAATCAAAACGAACCAAACCAATACGCGCGTTAGCTGGCAGACCCACAAGCCGCTATTAATATGGATTTACAAATCGCCAGCCTCAGCGCACTTTGAGCTATTGCTAGGAGAAAAGAAAACTTGATGCCTCTTGATGAAGTTTGCGAAAAAAAGCGATAAGCAAATAAAGAGCGAATTTTTGATACACCTTATTCATCATCTTTTAGTAGAACCAGACACACCGCTACAAATATTCTTCATAAACCCTACCGGCTGTGGCAAAACTTGGACTCTTAGATTAGCGATGGAAATTTACAATCGATTTCAAGGAACTGGTAGATACTGCAAAGCATATATAACATGCGCATCAACTGGAAAGGCAGCTGTAGCAATAGACGGTCAAACTGTACACACTGCTTTTGAAATCACTTTATCAGCATTTATGACACCATTATCTTATGAGAACCTACAATTGTACAGGACACTGATGAAATTCGTCAAAGTCGTGATTCTTGACGAAGTTAGTATGATTGGTGCTCAACTGTTGGCCAAATTAGATAACAGGCTTAAACAAATCACTCAAAATCACGATGTAAATGTTGGCAGACTAGACATGAATTTTGTAGGTGACCTAAGGCAGTTGTTACCGCCAGTACGAGCTACACCAGTATACCAGTCTTTCGGAAATCTTGCTCAATTGGTCAGAAATTGTGGAGGCCTAAAATTATATAACTTAAAACAAGTCATGCGACAAACAGCAAAAAAATTGAAGGCCAAGAAAAAACGTACTAAGTACTCTGCTATATTTAAGCGGATTGGAATGAGGCAATAGACAAACTATTGCAGTTGAAAATGTAGCAGTCGAGCTAAAAAAACACAAATTCTTACCTCTTATTGCAAATTTCGCAGTAAAATTGATTTTTCGCAATTGAACTATGAGTTTCTATTGGCATTGCATCCTTGATGGTTTTTGTTGGGATTGTTAAGTGCATTTTTGAATGAAGTCTGAAAAATACCATATTTTTAAGGATACTGCATATTAACTCAATTCTATTTAGGTACTTTAAATTCTTTGATGAAGAAAACGTTGTATTGCAGATATCACAATGATGAATGTCCTTATTATCTGTGTCTTTACTGTCATCCTTGGGAGATTGTTTCTGTTTTTTTAAAGTCCTCTTTGGTTTATGTGTTTTTTGATGCTGTTGAAGCAAATTTATCAAAGTAAACTGTTTGGGACACTCCGGGCAGGAAAATACAGAAGCAATATGTTCATCCTTTGCTATAACGCACTGGTGTGTTTCAATATCTGCTTCGCTATCAAACACATATTTGCAGTCATTGCATGTAAGTGTATGATTTATATTTACAGCTTCAGATTTTAAAGATTCTGGATTATGTGTACTTTCCGATGTGTAGCCATTGCTGTGTTCGTATCCAATATCAGTTACTTCCTAAAAATAAGAAAGCAGACATTTTTATCAAATGTTTGTCCTAAGTTAACAAATCTACTTACGATTTTTACATCTACTGATCCAATCTCTATCTCTTTCACTTCATTTTCGCTAATTTCTTCAAACTCTTCCCCCTCGAATGTAACAGTATTTTCAAGGGTTTGCACAATATCGTGGTATTCCTTTAAATGATTTTCGATTGAATCGAAAGTTGAATTGCACGGTGCACAATGGTAGACATCGCGATCTGTGTTACTATCCTTTCCCAAACAGACAATATGCGTATACTCCTCTGTATCAGAAAATATGTCACTACTATGAATATCCATTTCTTCTTTAATATTAACGTTATTGTCATCTATTTCCTCTATAATGTAATCACCTTCAACGATTTCAATATTATCATCATCGGTTAACATTGAAGTAAACTCTAGAAATGCCAACAAACTATTTAATATAAAAACGTTCTACATATTAAAATTTAGTAGATTTTACCTGACATGGTGTGGGATTAAAGTTTAAACTTGCTTCGATTTTGTTAACGATTTTAAATCAAAACGATAATAATAAAATAATTCAATATTATAATGAATTATATATAACTTCAAGCCAGTTCTCTGAAAAATCTCGTACCACGCACTTCACGATTGAAAATGTAAAATGTCATTTTGGCTTGACGTTTCAATTGGTGTGACCAGTAATTGTTATAATATGTTCCACAAATAAAATGTTATATTCCACTCATACATTCCATCTAAATAGGAACTCCTGTATTAATATGAGAGTCCTAAACAGAGATCAGGTAAACTTGATCTCTGGTCCTAAAGCCATGGATGATCTGGGAACTAATTTATCTGGGAATAACCAATTCAGGCCAGTTTTTCGGTGAGAGATCATCCGAGTTCCGGGATTAAGCTCGAGTTAACTCGTTTCAGTTTAAATCCAAATAGCATTTTCATTTGTTTAGGGAAAATAAAACCAAACAGCTGAAAACTGAGCTGTTGCAGATTCTATACATTTCGATAACTTTTTGACATAAAAATCGATAAAACATGAGTGCTACCAAGTGCAATCACCAAATACGGACTCAAATTTAATCCTGCACTCAAAAACTGCTTCGTGAGTTAACTCTGGATATAATTTATTCCGGTGTTAATTAACTATGTGTTAACTCAGACCTAACTCGACACTGAAAAAAAGTCCGGGAATAATTAATAAAAATAATTCTGGAAATCTCAACAAAAATATATGTAACTTATTTATTTCTGCAACAAAAATTAAATAAAAATTTGCATAATGTTTTGGGTTGAACATTTATTGAACTCTAGCCCATTAAGCCAAACTAGAATGGATTTGAAAAAAAAATATTTATATGCAATAAAAAAATAGTCTGTTGATTTAAATTCACTGTAATCCTAGGTGTAGAGAGATTATGGTTAACTCAGAGTTAAATCAGCACTGAAAATAACCGTAAACAGCTGTGTTCTTCCGGGGAATTCGCAATTGGTGAAATTTACTGTCTGATAAAATATTTAGAAAGCCTCCTTCACTATCGTCAACAATTATCATTTTGAAAGATACGGAATGTAGAGTTCTTCAGGACATAACGTCATGGCGAAATAACAACTGGCATCTATATGAAAATGAATGCAATCTGTCATTTGTACTCGGATTTGTATGCTTGAAAATTCAATAATAATCTCTTTACTACACGAAAACTTATCACCTTCGTTTGCAATTGCATTTATATTTACACTATGCACTGACAATGGTTATCAGTTCACTACTACATTTCAATTTTATAATTTTATACACTCTCTTAGTATTGTTATGTATTTTTAATTTGCGTTTCACCTTCCACAACTTATATCTCCATACTTCAAAGCAATAAATCATAAAATCAGTACTCTCGCCATATAAAATATCTCAATGTTTTCCCCCAAATCGTTTTGACGTTTTAATGAAAAAGACAACGCACTTGTGAGGGAGATAGTTTCCTGAAGTACTCTATTGGCGAGTTCGTGTCAAAACAAATTTTATGAATTTTAGAACATGATTATCCAAAAATATTTTAATTTCTAATTATAGTTTTAGCAGAAAATCACTTTTTAGTTTTCACTGATCACAAAAATAAATCTTGATCAGTGATAGTGATGTGAAAGTGATTTTCTGCGAAAACTATAATTAAACATATGAGAGGCTACAATCCGCTATGCGGATCGTTGAATACCCTATCCCATCCCATCCTTTAAATTAATATCCTCAAAATATAGGCCTAATGGCGATGAAAAACAGAAAATGACATTGTCACAATATATTGCTCAGACAGTTTCTCAAAATCTTGTGTGGTTCGACAAAAAACAACGTATTTCTATTGCTAATGCCTTGGGATGGGGTATACAAATGGTTTTTGTAAGAAAACGCCCCCAAAATGTGGGCGTAGGTGAAAATGATCTATGGACAAAATGTTTATATTACCATTGCGGAAGTATTTGCATCAAAAATTTTTTCGAAAGTTTTAAAATTTGGACAAAAAGCGTTTTTTACTAAAAACGCCCCCAAAAAGTGGGCGTGGCAAAAAACTTTGTATGAACGAAATATAGATATTAGGATTGTCTAAATATGTTGCAAAGACACTTTTTTGAAATTCCTTACGGTTTGGCCAAAAAATATGTTTTTCTAAAAAGGGGGCGTGGCAGTGGGCGGATTTCAAAAATGTTTACACTTGTTCTGCTTCGTCGGCCAGAGAGTCTATATACCAAATTTCAACACTCTAGCTCAAAATTTAAGGCCCAAAAATCGGTGACACACAGACGGACGGACGGACGGACGGACGGACGGACGGACGGACGGACGGACGGACGGACAGACAGACATGGCTTAATCGACTCAGCTAGCGATTCTGAATCGATCCATATACTTTGAGGTATATGTATCGAAATTATTTCTCTATGTTACAAACTTAATGTCAAAACTAATATACCCCCCTATGGGATAGGGTATAAAAATTAAAATATTTTTGGGTAATCATGTTCTAAGCTTTGTTTTGCCACCAACTCGCCAAAAAAATGATCTATACTCGTACGTTAAAATGATCTATATAATCAATACCAGCGGTTTTACATAGCATTTTTATAATTGCTTTAGAATTGTACCGAAAACCGTTTTTCAATGAAAACGTGGGAGTGGCAAAAACTTTATATAGACGAAATAATATATTATATAAATATCAGATATTTCTTCAATTGAGGCAGAGAAGGAAAATTCCTCAGGGATCCGTAAGTGAGCTCCGTCTAATGTGTATTTGAATAGATAAGGCATTTGAAAGCGACCGCAGCGTCTAATAATGCCCATCACTCTAAATGAGCATTTAATTTGATATGTTCACATAATATGAGCTTAATTGGAAAAAAAAGTCACCGAAATCGTCCATATATGGCACATACCCGCACTGTGCTAAAACCATTCAATGGTATAAAGGTGGGATGCGTACTAATACAAAAAAATGTCGACTGGAAAAATATACAGCCCTATTGTAAATATTCTCAGGGAAAAGACCTCCCCGGGAATTATTTTCTCCGGGTGTAAAATTCTCTAATTCCGAATTCCCCGAGAGAACATTTTCCCCTTCGAATGCGGGAATATATGTTCGAATAGCTGTTAGGATTTTTTTTACCCAAAATGAATGAATATTTAATAAAATTTGTATTTTTGCAGTATTGTTTTCCTGTGTAATTATTCAAATGCATTTTTTTCTTTTCTACAGACCCAACATTGTAAACGATGTTATTGATAGAAGTTACCAAAAATGGAAGAAAACAAAGTATAATGTTTCCATTTTAATGACTCTTCCCTCAAGAAACAATCCACTGACTTGGTTGGGTAATTCTTTTTTTTTGGATTTATTCCTAAGCCAATCACTTTCCTAGCTTTGAGGCACATAGCTTCCTTTTCTCTCACATTTTTTTCTAGCCCATTAAGCCAAACTAGAATGGATTCGAAAAAAAAATATTTATATGCAATAAATATAAATAGTCATTTGATTTAAATTCACTGTAACCCTAGGTGTAGAGAGATTATGGTTAAATCAGCCCTGAAAAACCGTAAACAGCTGTGATCACTCTATACTAGGGTTACAGTAAATTTAATTCAACAAACTATTCTATATTTCATATTAATATACGCCTCCGTTATAATTTTGTTTAATGGGCTTAAATTAAATAAATGTTCATCCCAATACAAAACGGTAAATTTAATATATTTTTGTTGCAAAAAGAAATAATTTACATTTTTATGTTGAACCTCCCATCAAATGTATCGGGAATTCGGGAACAAACTCCCGTCAAATTCTCATTTTTTCTGACATTTGAAATGCATTTTTTTGCAAGTCGACATTAGGTCTGTTCCCGTACTTTTTCAGTAAAAATTAGTAAATTCTCAAATTTCTTGAAGTGGGGGTAAATTATCTCAGAAAGAGACAAAATTACCAAAAAGTACGGGAACGCGTTTAAGTAAAAATCAGTAAAATTATATATTGTGTATGCCTTTTAAAGAACAAATGACATAAATCACCTGTCAAAACAAGCGAGTTGTCACTATTAGATACCAACTGACAGTTTACTGATTTTTACCAACAGAAATTTCTGCAGTAAATTTTTTTACAGATGTTTATGGAGGGGTAGTTTTTTGCTCTCTCGTGAGCTGTCTCTTTTACTTATTTTTGCGTACGGGAACGGCAATAAGTAAAAATCAGTAAAAATCAGTAAGAATCAGTAAGAATCAGTAAATATTATTTTGTACGGGAACAGACCTATTATGACGGTCGATCTTTTCAAATCGACATTTTAAAAATCGGCAAATCGTAACCAGCGCTACCACTTTCGGAAAAAAAGTTGAAGTAGATTTCAGGAAAAAAGGGAAGCAGATTGTAAAAAATCGAAGTAGATTTCACACAACCATTTTATATAAATTATATTTTATTAGTTTTTATACCCTATCCCATAGGGGGGTATATTAGTTTTGATACTTAGTTTGTAACATAGAGAAATAATCTTGCTACATATACCTCAAAGTATATGGATCGGCTCAGAATCTCTAGCTGAGTAGAATTAGCCATGTATGTCTGTCCGTCCGTCCGTCTGTCTGTTCGTCAGCGGTTTTTGGGCTTTAAATTTTGAGCTAGGATAATGAAATTTGGTATATAGGATCCTCGTCCGTGCCACCAGAACAAGTGTAAAAATTTTTGAAATCCGCCCACTGCCACACCCCCTTTTTAGGAAAACTTATTTTTTGGCCAAACCGTAAATAATTTCAAAAAAGTGTCTGAGTAGCATATTTAGACAATCCTAATATCTATATTTCGTTCATACAAAGTTTTTTGCCACGCCCACTTTTTGGGGGCGTTTTTAGTAAAAAACGCTTTTTGTCCAAATTTTAAAACTTTCGAAAAAAATTTTGATGCAAATACTTCCGAAATGGTAATATAAACATTTTGTCCATTAATCATTTTCACCTACGCCCACATTTTGGGGGCGTTTTCTTAAAAAAACCATTTGTATACCCCATCCCAAGGCATTAGAAATAGAAATACGTTGTTTTTTGTCGAACCACACAAGATTTTGAGAAACTGTCTGAGCAATAAATTCAGCGAACTTACGCTCTGCTACGCACGGCGAAACTATGGGGAAAAATTGCCAGGTTTAACATAAAATAGGAAAGTTCTTGAAGCATTGTTTTCTCGACGGTATTTTTAACTTTCTCTTACAAAGATAAAGATATTGTTTTCGTGAAAATTTTCGACATCGAGATTTTGATTGATTCTAACATTACGATGATAGCGGAGCCTAAAAAAGTGGTTTTTGGAATTCTGTCCGTCGGTCCGTCTGTCCGTAACGGTCTCCCCAGCCTAAACGTCTAGACCGATTTTCTTCAAACTTCGTATCCAAGTTTATTTTAGTCATAATTCTAGGCCATTTTTTTTGTTCGCTTTTAGCCATGTTAATAACGGTACCTGCCATATAAAAATTACACATAACCTCAGTTTTCTCGAAAACGGCTCTAACGATTTTGATTAAACTTTATATATACTATAACCATATTAGCTCCAACAAAACTGCATACCCAGTTTTTTCGAGAAAATTCATATAACGGATTTTGTCATATAGCCATATAAGGAAAATTGATAATTTCTCGCAAACTATTATGTCAAATTGAATGAAATTTAATATATATACTACTATTACTGCTTGAAGCAATTCCACATAATTAGTTTTAGCCCAACTATCACTAAACGGAATTTTCAGTTTTGGCCAATAACGAAAAATCATTATTATTCCCAAAGACACCGATTCCTTAAAATTTCGTAGTAAACGTTCGTATAATCACATTTCGACATTATTCATATCATTTTAAGCATTAATAATCAAAATGCGTTCTATTTGATCTAACACCCAACTCGCTGTGAAAGAGAAAGTTGCGTACGACCCAGTCGTGCACCCACCACTCGTTTATTATTGTTTTAATTGCAAAAGCTCACAACACTTGTTTCAGGAGTAAATTTTTTTACGAATCTATTGTTAACTCATAAAAGTAAACGCAAAATCCAAATTCACTAGAGTGAAATAAAGAAAAAAGAAGTAGATTTGGTCTTTTTTCGTAAAATTGAAACAGAGATTTTTAAATTGAAGCAGATTTCAGTTTTTAAGGATGGTGCGAAGTAGGAAGTAGATTTTAATAAATAAAAAATAAAGGAAGCAGATCTGCTTCAATTGAAGTAAAGTGATAGCGCTGATCGTAACCAACCATATATAGCAGCTTCTATGTGTGTTACGTACATTTACCACCGTCGTACTAGCTACGAATTGTATCTTACCTATAAAGTTGCGCTAATCTCTACCTTAGCGCAAAAAAATGTTTAAACAAAAATATATAAGAAGGCTACAATCCGATGTACGGTCGTTAAATAGCCTATCCCATCCCATCCTAAAAATAAATAACCCCGAAATGTGGGCTTTACGGCTATAAAAAATAAAAAGTGACGTTGTCACAACATATTGTTCAGACAGTTTATCAAAATATTTTATGGTTCCACAATCAACAATGTTTTTTCTCCTACATATGCTATGGGGTAGTGTAAACAAATGGTTTCTGTAGGAAAACGTCCCAAAAAGTGGGCGTGGGTGAATATGATCTATGGACAAAATGTTAAAATGACCATTACGGAAGTATTTGCATCAAACGTTTTTTCGAACCTTTTAAAATTTGGACAAAAAGCGTTTTTTACTAAAAACGCCCCCAAAAAGTGGGCCTGGCAAAAAACTTTATATGAACGAAATATAGATATTCAGATTGTCTAAATATATTGTTTAGAGAGTTTTTTTTTTAAATTCTTAACCGTGGGACTGACACGCCCACTTTTTTCAAAAATTATTTTTGGTTAAACGGTTAAGAATTTAAAAAAAAAATTTCTAAACAATATATTTAGACAATCTGAATATCTATATTTCGTTCATATAATTGATTATGTTTACACTTTTTTACAAGGATCCTATATACCAAATTCATCATCCTAGCTCAAAACCTAAGGCTTAAAATCGGTGACATACACACATACGGACGGACAGACAGACATGCCTGAATCGACTCAGCTAGCGATTCTGAGTCGATCCATATACTTTGGGGTATATCTAGCTAAATTATTTCTCTATGTTACAAACTATTATTAAAACTAATATACCCCCCTATGGGATAGGGTATAATAATGGGCGTGCTCGGAATAAACGTAAAAATGAGACACGACCCATGTTTAGAGACACTTCCACATTTGTTACATTTAATGAAAAATAAATTAAAAAGATGTTGTATGTTGTATAAAAAGTATAAGACAGAACATTTTCGGATTCACATAGCGAATAGTAAGTATCCTAATTATTTTTCAGTGTTTAAAATGGTTCATCATTCTTATTTTCTGTAAAAGCAGTCCTTAATGTATGAAAAGATGTTATAAATGCATAAAGCCGTAAAGCAGCTCTCAAATGCATGCAAATTATTGCGTCCAATTTTCGATGTACACAAAAATCGATGAATAACTCAATAAAAGTGATGCCTAAGATATCTGTGGTGGGAATTTGTGCTTTATTAACTGGATATAATATATATATTTATAAATTATTTATTTAGACACTTAACACATACCAAAGATTACATCTATAAATGCAATAATAATTTCCAGGGTTTAGCCAGCACATTAAAGTCTACATCTCAATCTCCTTCGAGCAATCGGTGCATGTGAACAGTATGATCGGGCACAACGCAATTTAATCGCTTGCGTGCATGAATTATATGAATCGAGAGCCAGAATACACACGAATATACTTAATAATACTACATTGATATAAAAAGACCGCAGTCAAAAATGTTGTCATTCGTTGTCTTCCGCACTTTACATAAATTTAGGCTGACGTCGAATTGTATCCAGGTCTAGCATGTTTTCTTGTTGAGTTGTAGGATTATGTTGTCGTACATTGCCCAATGGCGATACATTGTTGTTTTCCTCTTCTGATAAAAGGCGATATTTCTTCAAGTATTTGTAAGAAGCAGTCGATAAATCACTTGGGCTCTTTCCGTAGTTTTCAATATTCTTTAAAGGTGTCTCATTTATGTTTTGGGCATTTTGCACTGGTTGTACGACTGGTGAGACATGCAGCTCTTGAAGTAACTCACTTAATTTTTCGTTGGGTAGATATTTTAATGCAAGTTCATTCATCACCATACTTTGTTCGGTTGCGGGCTTTGGCAGACTTGAAATGACATCTGAACGAGGGAGACTAACCGGTCGAAATACTTGTGGTTGAAACTGTTGTATTTTAGGTGGTGATTCGACAAGGACATTGGTTTTCTTTTGAAAACGATACGAGTCATCTTCTTCAGTGGAATCCTCTTCTTCGATCGAGTCGTATTTGATATGGGGTCTTTTTTGCGGTAAAGGACCTGCAAATAAATATATAAAACAAAAATTGTCGGTGAAATGAGTGGTTCTAGGATCAGACAAGAATTCGGGTAATAACACTATTGCGGGGTTAAACGAAAAAGAACAGAATTGCAGCAAGTTATCCACCTAAATAAATTGCATTTCTTAACAATAAAATTTCTTCCAAAATTGTAAAACAATAGAAGAGCTTCGGGTTCTAGGTGCTGACTTTTGGGGCTTGTCGTGAATGGGAAAATGACTAGAATGTATAATGAGGACTAAATAATTCGCCTAGAGAGCCAGCTGCATTCTTGATATCATAAAAAGGACTCCAGATGGCTTATAACTCAATACAATTTGGTATGCAATACTTCTAATCACAATAGGCATAAGCGCTTCTAAATATGTATGTGACGGCATAACACTTTACCTGTGTTTATTCTGACTTTGCTCCAATTGAATGTTGGATTCTACATTAACGAAGCTGATGGTAGTGCGGCAATCCAATTGAAGCCTTTGTTCGCCCCAATTAATATTTCGTTGAAACTACAGAAAATTGAAATATTTTTTGGTAGTACCATGGGCAAGTAAGTTGGTCAAAGTGTTCCTATTGATATCCACAAATTCAAAATCAAAATCTTTGTTGAGCTAACTAACACAATAGCTCTATTTATTGTGTTAGTCAGTTCTTTGATGACGATTCTTAGTTTGCATCAACCTATAGCCATGCGAACTGCGAAGACTTTTTATTTTTATTTATTCCTGATATCTATAACAACTTTGGAATACCTTGGATCTATTTCATACTACAGATTTAGACAACTATAAGATCTCAATCTCTTCTCTATTCGGAAACGATCTACACTATCCACTATCGATGCCAAGGATACAAAACCATCAACAAGTTTTATGGAACTACCGAATAACTAACTGGGAAAATCTACGTGACTTTTACGGTTCTATTTCTTATGAAGACCATCGGTTAAGTTAAAGGGATGTCAATACTTGCAAAGAGACAGTAGTAGAGATCTTTCTTCTAGGCAGAATTCAACAAACCATGGTTCATTTAGCAATGCGAGCAAGTTCAAGCAGCAAAAAGAGGGGTTTATACAATGGCCGACAGGTCGAACTGAAGAGAAGAGATTAGTTTTCATCAATCAGCCAACCAGAGCAATAAACGCCACAAAGAATGCCTTCAACGAAAGAGTAATTAACTCACTTTTGGCATGTTTCCGGGACTCACGGTCAATTTTGGTCAATGACAAATGTATTCAGTAGAATTTTTAGAAACTTTTTATCTCCTTCCTTAATTAGAACTGATGGGTCGCTAAATACAACTCAAAATAAAAGGTCATTTGCTAGAATGTTACCCTCAACAATCCAAACAATTTGGACTTTAAAAAAGCCACTGGACATCTGCGACGGAACATAATGGAGAATCGAGAGCTGTTGTGGAACGAGTTTGACACAGAACTTTGCTAGCCGAATTGACAGCATACGGACTTCCTCAAATACCACTGTGTGGAAAACTTTCTTAAAGCCATATCTTTGAAAGTAGTTGTGTATGGCGTTTCCTCAGATAGATTTTCTATTAACGCTGGAGTACCTCAAGGATCAATTTTTTCAACCCACTTTATTTCTGCTACACATTAATAATCTTTTGTGGACAACTAATAGCTACTACCTCAAACGGCATACCTATATCGCTATTTCTGCACACCAGGAAAGATGAAAACAAAGCTGCTCTCAATACGAAGAAGTATAACATTTTTAAAATAGGGAAGAAAAACTTAATCCAATTCAACTCAAGGAAAATGAAGTATACAACATTTACGAAAAAGAGCAGGGGTCCACAGTTCAATTGAAATGAAGAATACATGCATTTGCTAGACATCACAATTGGGTCAGATGTATCATGACAACAACATGTAACCTCTATTGCCAAACCAGCAGCGTCCAAACTAACTTAACTTTTCAGAGCCAATAATTATTTTTTGCAAGCAATCATCGAAACGTATTATCAGGAGGCCAATCCAACGTACAGTCATCAGTAGAATAAGTGCAGAGTTAACAATATTTTGGAAGTATGCAAGGAAAGTGATATTGGTTCACCTTACCAATTATTCTTTGAAACCAAGTCCACCCAAAATATCAACAAAATGTTAGCTTGTTCAAGGCAAATGCGAAAGAAAAAAATGCTATTGGACCAGTTAAGAAATGCTTATTATAAAGACTACATAAAACAATTTTTAAAAGAGTTCTTATGAAGACAAACTTTAAAGTTCCCATTCCTTACCAACGGATGCCGGAGAGTCGCACTGCGTAGAAGCATCCCGTGGTTTTTTCAATGCCTCCCTATCACCATTCTGTGTTTTGCCATGAACAACGGCCATATTCTGAATTAGTTCTATTAGCCGACGCTGCTCTACACGCATTCCAACTATCATTGCTCTGATTTGTGCAACGTCTTCCTTTGTTGCTAGATTATCAATATCCAACTCATTGCCATTATTACTTAAACCACAATCCGTTTGCGTTCCAGCGCATATTGTCAAGATATTTGTATCCACGAATTGTGGTTGTAGGTGTACAACTTGATCAAGGGATTTTCTCTGTTGATAGTATGTTGGACTGCAATGTACCAATGGTGATTCCATATTACATGGCGGCTGTATACTAACACTCAATTTTCTTCTAATATTGCTTGATGGCTCCGACCGAGTGACAGTATATTGTGAAGCAGCTGCATTAACTGTTGGCACAACGGCAGCTGCAGTCCGCATCGGATATACATTTGATCGCGTTGGCATAGCAGAGAATTCTGCATTTGAGATTTCTGCCGTAGGTGGATAGACTACCTGTGGCAAGCATTGTTTTTTCCAAGCGGCGTATGATGTAGTCGCTGTTGGTGGAGTAGAACTGGATTGCAATGACTCCGGTTGACTAAATACAATTGAGACTTCGGGAACAGATGGACGAACTATTGCCTCATTAACACCTGATGTTGATGGTTTTGGTGCACAGCGAGGTATCAGGTCTTCGGTATCGGCCTGATACATTTTTTTTTACTAAATATACTCAAGATTTGTTGATAAAACAATAAAAAACACAAAACACAAATACAACCGCAAACAATGAAGAGAACAAAATGATACCATTTGTTTATTTCTCGAGCAAATGTCAATGGTTGTGGATTGTGTGGAAGGTAAATGAAACCGTACAAATGTCAAATTATGTCAGATAAATTATTTGCACTCGTTTATAGTTCACAGGATTTTATTCGACGAAAGGAGGGATATATACGTGTGTATTAAAGATTTTTGTTGTGTAGTTTGAAAGGAGAGCAAGTTAGCACTCCCCTAGGCAAGGATGGAACACACAAATGGTCGGGCTAGGCACAGACAATGGTCCGATCGACATTTTTTTTTATTCATTTTTGACGTTGTTTAAGGTCTTTTTATGGGGATCTTTATTAAACAAATGAGTCAAAATAAAAAAAAATATATTTCTTTGGTGAGATTGTCGTCTGGAGTCGGTTCTTGAGTTTGATCAAAGAGAATATAATACATAGAGTGCGCATCTCATACAACGAAAATTTTCTATGTGGGGTACTGATTTTTTTTTTTTTTTTTTTTTTTTTTTTTTTAAATTCATTTTTATTTTTTCTTTATCTTATAACTAACTTACATGCTAGACAAAAATTAATAAAAACTAGCCTACTTATCTACTAACTTAACTAACTTACTTGTCCTCTGCGGAAACCCTAAATTAAATACTAACAACTTAAAAACTAATGCCTTTCGGCCTAAAATCTAATATTATAATTTTATTTTTATATATATGTATTTATTTGTACCAAGAAACATTTTAAAAAAAACTTGGTTTTGTATCTTTTTTTTTATTTTATTTACTTACTTACTACTTAAAACTACTTATGAACTAATTAAAAATACTTAGAAACTAATTAAAACTACTTAAAAATAACTTAAAAACTAGAACAGCCACAGCAAGCATTTTTGTATTTTTTTTCATTTTTTTTTTTAATTTTTTTTTTTTGTATTTTTTTTTTTGTATTTTTTTTTTTTTTTTTTTGTGCCACCCCGACTGTTTTACCTAACTTAACCTTAAAACCTTGGACTTACGTAAGTCGGCCATTTTTCACTTTAAAAAGTCAACTATCTATAACTAGTCTTGCAGCCACCACAACAGGTTCTCCTGTTGCCACCTACTCCGACGGTCCCAATCGGACACACTCCTGCTGAACCGCAGGCGCTCTCCTCCGCCCTGAGCGACTACGTCTCGGTCGTACAGGAGCCGCCTATCCACAGTTCGTCGGAAGACGTGGTAGATTAGCGGAACCGCCGATCTGTCCTGTATCAGCCCTCGACTATCCAAAAATAGGAAAGCTTCAGGCGGAATAAAGCCGCTTAAACGCGCACTTTCAAAATATTCATCATTGGGGTAGAAGGCCCCAAAGATGAGACTATTGCTCGAGGTCATCGCTCTTGCCGCGTGAAACCGAATGAGTTTCACCAGAAAATTGTCTATCCTGTTTATGTTGGCCCCGTTGTATAGGACCTGGTTGGAATAATATTTTGTGTAGTCAGATACTGGTGTTCTGTGAAGTCCAAGGCAGCTTCTCAAACACTGCCTCTCAAACACCCGTATCTTTTCCATTTGAGATGGGGCAACGTTGAACCACACCGGGCACCCATAGGCAATCATCGGTCTGATAAGAGACATGTAGCAAATCACCTTCACCCTGCTATCAAGACGGCTGCTATAAAACAATCGTCTTGTCAGGGCAAATGCTCCCCTAGCTCTCGCCAGAGCAGCATCTACATGTCTTCCGAAATATAGATACTGATCCAGCCAGATGCCAAGGTACTTTACTACACTTTTATTCGCCAGTGGATGTCCGTTTGGTCCAACGATCACCAGCTTGCGCCAGTTCTTTCTCGTATCCCTAGAGGCCTTAGACAACGGTGTCCTAAACAGGATAGTTTCCGATTTCTGAAAGTTGATTTTCAACTTCCAGTCATCACAATATCTCTGGATCTTATCGAAGTCCCGCTGCAAAAGAGTTCGGATGACCTCGACAGTAGGTGCTGATCTGTACGCGATAAGATCGTCCGCATACGCAATTGCCTGAGTTAGACTACCTATCATATCGCTGGTGTAAATGCTGAAGAGAATCGGCGAGTTCACCGCTCCCTGTTGCAGACCATTTTTAATGAAATATTCGGTGGTAGAAGTTACATTGCCACTTTTGACAACAAACGTTCTACCAGTCAACATGTCATGAAGCATATATAGTAGTGGTTTACTTATGCCAAGTCTGGTTAGCTTTAGATAGAGGCCCTCTAACCATACGGTGTCGAAAGCCTTCTCCAAATCAACCAGACATGCACCCGTGCACTGTTTTTTCGCTTTGTTCCATTGTATATCAGAGACGAGTTTGGAGGCGGCATGAATACAGTCATGTCCGGCCTTGAAACCAAACTGGTTCTCTGGTATAATATTGTTGTCCTCAGACCACTTGAACAGAGCCCGATTGAGAATCTTTTCGAATACCTTGCTGATACTCGGAAGGAGACTTATCGACCGGAAATTTGCCGGATTGGAGTTGTCCTTTCCCTTTTTCGGGAGAGGATGAACCACCGCCGTCTTCCAACGCACTGGATAATATGCATTATTCAGCGCGTTGTTGAACAGCGTGGCGTAAATGTCCACAGCTTCAGGGGGTAAGTGTCGCAGTACAATGTTGGATATACCATCGACTCCCGCTGACTTCTTTTTCTTTATGGAATCGAAGATGGTCTGGAGTTCCACCTTCGAAATTAACAGGGGACTAGACCCACTTCGCTCGGCGACTATGGCGTTTGCCAAGTTTTCGTCATCGAACTGGGGTACTGATATTGATACCCCAGTGTTCACATTGGTCCATCTTACGTTTGTAAGTATTTTGTCAACTCAAATTCAATCAGTTTGGTGGCGTAGAGGACAGAGCGTCCGACTCTCATGATTTCGGTGCGAGTTCAACTCCTGTGTTGGGCTACCCAAATTTATTTTTATATTTTGTAACGAAATCTTTTTTTGTTGTGTTGTTGTGGTTTACGAACTCTTTTATTGTGCATTGCGGCTGTATGTTTGCTCTTTGTATTTTTGCGCCATCTTCTTTACGTCGCATTTGATTATTAGTTGTTGGTGGTTCTTATTTTTATTTTTTCTGCAGACAGAATACAATGTTTTATTATTGCTCTTATTTCGATTTCGTTGCCCAAATTTATCGTTACAGTTTTCAGGGTTCCGCGACTTTCTTGAATTAAGAATAGTAAAACACAAAAATAATTTTTGTAAGTTTGCAATTACAAACATTTTTTCGCAAAAAAATTAATAAATGAATTTTTGAAAATTGAAAAAAAATTTATTGATATATCTATCGACGGAGGAGCCGCAGCAATGGTAGGAAGGGTTAAAGGGGTCGTGTCAAAAATTAAAAAAAAATTGCACCAGGAAGAAACAGCAGTCATTGCATTTCGAATCGTTATGCACTTATAAGAAGGATGCCAACTGATTTGAAAAAAGTTTTCGATGAAGCTGAGAAGATAGTATATTTCGTAAAAAAATCGCTAAAAACCATATGTATGCCCTACCCCATATCATATGCAGGAGACAAGCATTGTTTTTTTTTTCGAACCATAACATATATTGTATAAAAGCAACGAACACTTTTTAAGGATGTTGAATATGAGGATGGAATGGGATAGGGTAATCAACATTCGCACAGCGGATTGTAGTCTTTTTATATGTTTTTTTTTGGCATTGACTTTTTTTTTTACTGACCAGCAATTGTTTTTAATTTTCGTTTGTTGTTATTGTTCTTGTCTACCGCCCATTTACAATGCTTATGCAATAAAACTAATATTAAGAAGTCCAATATACTGTCCTTGTGAACTCCACATTCCTTAACGAACCAATCTGGTGTAGCAGTGTGGCATAATTGTTTTATATTCTCCTTAATTTTAAGTTTTTCAGCATGTTTATTAAAAAAAACTGTGAAAAACTAGAATATGGGTTTTGCAAACTTCCATTAGGGGAATTTGAAGGGGCAACTAAGCTTCCGAAGTCAGAAGACGTTCGGTAATTTTTGTGGAAAATAAAAAGCTCACTTGGAGCGGTGATGACTTCATCCTCTTTTCTTAGCTCTTTGTCACATTTTTCACAATTTAATTTTGGGATTATTTTGAAAGCAATATAACCCACAAAATATCTAATCGAGACTAACTCCAAGTTTATATTGACAGAATTTTCGAAATCATCCAGAAAGTAATCAGAGCATTCAATTACACTCAAATCGAAAAATTCCGATCCTGTCTCATTATCTTAATCTAGTGAAATACAAGAGAGGTCATTTGTTGAATCGATTGGGGTTATTTGTATTGGGGAATCTACGCACGCATTTTCTCAAAAGAATTTGGAGATATGTGCTGCCTAGTCAATTTTGGGCACATTTTGGTTCTTGCATTTTCTTCCCTTTCCCATAGTTCTCTGACAACACTGCAACTAGCTCTTCCATCAGGAGTTTCTATATCACACTCCAGCCAGTTGTTTCGAAGGGACTTTATTTAGTGGGGAAAATCATACACGCAAAATATTCTTTGACCTCCATACTCAAAATATGGGGTTACTACGGTAACACCAAGTTCATTGAAGCATTTTCTGTTCGAAGAGCCTTGATCGCATGAAAGGATTCTAACAGATATACCAAAACTGCTGACAAGAGAAATGTTACTTTAACAATCTCTATGAGTGTTTTAGAATTCAATCCCTTTTCGGAGTATAAACACACAAGCTTGCTTTGCAATTGCATTGCTTCGCGTATTTCAGTTTGTTTCAAATCCGTCAATCAAGTCGATATGTTTGTTGTATCGGACCTCTCTTTTAAGGGCCATTTCATCCATTGACGGAACCATTTGTGTGTCTCCTTTTACTTTGAGCTCCATGAACATTTGCTTTAAGGATTCAAAAGCGCTATTTTTCAAGCCCGGCTGAAGAAATTTTATTGGGGACCAACGGTTTACCGAGCTAATATGTGGCAAATTCAAATTCAGCCTATCTCTAAGGAACACATATGTGGAATGGGACTTATAAAAAATATTTTGAGAAAGATATTTTACGTCTTCGGAATATTTTTTTGGCCTGCTAGAAATGAGGAGTTTGCAAAATGTCTTAGATTCTTTGCTGATATTTGGCAAAGAATCTATCGCTGCTCCTAAAGTTTTCCCACCAGATCCCCTTTTCAGTTTTTTGCCTTTATTATTTTTCAAACATTTTTCCAAAAGGTTATTTTTCTTTTGCAACTTGCTCATTTTTCGTTTGTAAAAAATTACAAGTTTAACATTTTTTCGCACTTACTGCACACGACCTCATCGCAATGTGCACTATAAGAAGGGAGGTTATCAGATGGGAAATCATAATCCATATCCATATATTCAGAATCATCTTGCGAAGTAATTGTTGGAATAGCTTCAAATTTGAGTTTTTTACTTCCAATATACGTACTGCAAAAATGATCCTGGCATATAAATATTTTTTTATTATAATTTTCCAGCGTTACTTTACACTTCTCCCTCCAAATTTGCCCCATCATTGTATCTCCATTAGGAAATTTAAACAAAGATGCGTGACTTCGTCTACATTTTTTGCAAACATAGCAAAATTGATTGCCGGACGGCCGATTATTTGCTGCTTTGGTGCTCATACTGCTCACTTTCCGCTTTGACAAATTCAAATTCAAATTCAAATGAAAATAAGAATGAAATGAAAAATGAAAATGTTTGAGCACATTGCACATGCTTACATTTTTTTGTCAGAATTTTTTTTTTTATTCTTTCCTCTTCTCATTCTTCGTTTCAACCGCAAGATGTTACATTGCAATAGCATATATATAGCATTGTTCGTGTATCAAACACGAACACAGCCACCACAAAACGAAATACGGAAATTACCCTTCGCACTTACCGCCCGCGTCTGTGACGGCTACAACATTTTTAGCTGTGATGCGTACTCTATGTATTATATTCTCTTTGGTAGTAGGTAGGTATATCTCAAAACAATGTTTATATACTGCCTGTGGACGTAAAACGCGATTAGGATGGCGACCCCTCGGGCATATGCAGCGAGAGCTCGCCACCCAGATTATAATTAAGTAAGTTTTTAAGTAGTTAAGTAGTAATAAGTAGTTAAGTAGTAATAAGTAGTTAAGTAGTGTTAAGTAGTTAAGTAATCTTAAGTTTTTATATAAAATAAAAAATGTCGCAAATCAAAGTTTTCTTAAATTTTCTTTGAAAATTAAAATATATTTTAAAAAATAAAGAAAAGAGAAATTTAAGCCGAAAGGCAAAATATAAAATATAATCCGTTAGATATAAGTTTGCAGCGCCCGCTAAGGGCCGTAATAATTAGTTAAATAAATATGTTATCGATAAGTTAGATTT
The DNA here is from genome assembly GCA_932526625.1 of Rhingia campestris. Taxonomy (NCBI): domain Eukaryota; kingdom Metazoa; phylum Arthropoda; class Insecta; order Diptera; family Syrphidae; genus Rhingia; species Rhingia campestris. Next base: position 147,968,002 of record OW052182.1, on the reverse strand, counting down.
AAGCATTTTTGTCTAGTGGTAAGCTAATATTTTAAGAAAATAAAAAATGAGTTTAAAATTAAAAAAAAACAATGTTTATATTTAGGGGATTGATTAAAAAAATAAGGCATCTATTGTAGTGTTGCCAGATGGTATTTGATAAAAGTAGTACATGGGGTTCCAAATCCCGGACTTATCCGGACCAGGGTTGCAAAAGTCGATACAATTGTACTGAATTCGATACAATCGACATTGCGTCAGTACACAAATACACTTTATATTAAATTCGATACAATTTGTGCTGCAGCTATTTTAATAGGTATTTATCATCAAAATATGTTTTAAAAAACCAAAACATCACATAATTTGCTTTGCTATCAAAAAAACGTTCGAATTTATATGAATACCACTGAAAGTACCAATTTTCAATTCAATTTTCTTGCCATTTTTTTGCCTGTATATAGTTTATCAGCTGTTTGATGTTTCTTTTTGGACCTTCTTCTTATTTTCTCGGATCTTTAAGTAGAAAATGTCTTTGTACAAATGGACATATCGTCGGTTCAAAGGTGAAAGTCATTAACTAACAAAATATACAAAAAGGAGATAATTCAATTTAAAGACATTTTGGGTTTTAAAATTACAATTATGCTGATAAAAATGGATTTTTGTTTTTAGCTTGTTATTTGTTTTTACGCCCTTGATGCCATACTTTCTATAAGCAAAAAAATAGTTAATTTACATGATTTTAAGAGAAATGTACTTAGGTAATAATTGTTGCCTGCATGGGATTTCGAACATTATTGTATTGTACACAAAATTATTTTTTAGGGTATGTATTTCAAATAATTAAAACATTTTCGTTTCGAATTTTAAATCATTCTCAGTTGATCAGGTTCCGGCAAGCGCTCTGCATCTTTAAGACAATGGGTTGAAAGGCCCTTATACACGCACAAGCTCTTTCGGAATGTTTGACCAAATCCATTGATTTTTGTTTTAATATGGGTAACTTACCCTGGTGTAAGTGCCACAGGAGATCCCCCAGACAGATATATTTTTATAGTTGAAATTATTTTTGGTTCGTTCTTTAAGTGGCGCTACAGTTTTACATGACCTAGCCATCTTGTGTTTTTCAGTGCTGAGTTAACACAGAGTTCACTAACTCCGGAATAAATTAAATCTAGAGTTAACTCATGAAGCAGTTTTTCAGTACAGAATAAAATTTGACTCCGTGTGTGGTGATTTCATTTGGTAGCATTCATGATTTATCGATTTTGCTCAGTTATCACTTTATCAGCTGTTTGGTTTCCTTTTCCCCAAACAAATGAAAAGGCTTTTGTCGCAAACTTGCAAGTCTTTATTTTCTTAAAACATTTAAACTCAATATTTCATACAATTTCATGTCGCCAAGATCTGCATTTAGTTTCTCAAAATTAACTTAAATGTCCACATACATGGAATTGAAAAAAATGTTTTTCTGGTATTTTATCGTCTGTCAAAAACATCTGATCATTTAACCCCGGGGTTAGCTCTAGCTATAAATCGACTGAAAAACCGCTTTCTCGAGTTAACTCGACTTTAATCCCGAAACTAGGATGATCTCGCACTGAAAAATGGGCCTTAATAGTCCTTTTCAAATTTTAACGACTAAATTTTAAGACAAAAAATTGTGTAGCCATCTTCATATTTTTTTTCATCCATAGAATCGCACTCCATTTGGGAACGCCTTGACTTTAAAAACTTTAACTCTATTTTTAGTAAATGACGAAATAGAAAAAAACGAAATCTTGATGACTGCTGTACAACGATTTTAAAAATTTAAACATAATACACTCCTGACAAACTATCAAGAGAGTTTACTCAAAACAGAAAAATTACACGATTTCGCAAAAATAATGAAGTTTTTTTCCGTTAAATTATCATATGACTAAAAGCTGACAAATGAGTGGCGATAAAAGGAAAAAAATGATCATAAGTAGTGACCGTTACGGCCTTTATGTGCATTAAAAAACAAAACTAAGTGAGATAGAGATTTTTTTCTTTTAAGAGAAATTAAATGTAAAAATTACAATTATGCCTCGGTTATTATTTCCAGCTATAAAACGTGAAAAATCATAGTTATTTTCTTTAAAAAAAACATATTTTCACCAATTTTGTACCTACTTCAACCTCTGAACTGACGATATTATAATTGTTTAAAATAAATAGCTTATCAAAACACCAAATAGTGATCAATTTTTTTTTTACTTTCAATACAATGCTGAAAAGCCAATTTTCATCCCTGATCCGGACAAATGACGAACAGAAAAAGAGTACAAAATTAGGACAAACAAAAAAATAGTTTTTTTTTAAATGTTTTAATATGGTTCTAAGGTATCGACTTCTTTAACATAAAATAAATAGTTTCACATTTCGACTCCTTGTTGAAGGTGCACTTCCTTCTCGGAACGTTGTGCAACTGCAATTACATTATTCATTATAAAACGCAACTCTATATGGAATAAATATATTTAATGTATGTATGCATAACCTGATTATACAATTCACTCCGTTCAGTCGTAGTATACATTTTTAATCCAAATATGTTTAGGTACTTTCACATTAAAAACATTTGCTTTGAGAGAGCCAAATCCACCACAATGGCCGTGATCCGGTATATTTTGCAATTTAATTTTATCATATTTTTAGATTTTTATTAACTTCCGTCTATTCAGAATAATTATGCTTTATCAGAAAAGTAAAACAGAACTTGAATAATCTATAATATCGAGTAATTTTATTGATATAAAAAAAACATCTTAAGGACATGCCGAAGAAAAATCAATTGTTTCACTCATATCTGAGTGCCCATGCGTAAATTTTCAACTTGTTTCGTCAGCCATTTCCCGTCATTTCCCCTAATGTCACGTAATTAAAATGGTCGATTGACCAATGTGAACAGGGCTTCATCATGATGTCTTACTAAAACTGAAACCCGGAACACGGCCAATGATTGTTCTGAGTATTCATTTCTGAATTATTAATTTTGTTGATTTTAGTGATCTCCTAATTATTTTTTATAAAATATTAATTAATACAAACTGCCAAGTAGATAAGTGAAAATACCATCCCGGACATATTATTAAAACTATACCGGACGTTCCCCGCAGAGGCAAAACTGTTTCAACTCCCTCCAAACACTCAGTTCCAGGAACGAAACCAAACTATGGTGGGTCCCCGGACATAAGGGAGTTGAAGGTAACGAAAGAGCTGATGAACTAGCCAGAAAAGGTTCGGAAACCCCCTTCATTGGGCCTGAACCTTTCTGTGCAATCCCCAAATCAGCCATAAATCTAGTCATAAAAAAATGGGAACAAAACAGATGTGTTTCATACTGGGGAAACATCCCAGGCCTAAGACAGGCCAAAAGAGCTATTCAGCCCTTCAAATCAGATGCCAACAAGATACTAAATCTTCGCAGGCACGATATCAAAAACTTAGTAGGCTACCTAACTGGTCATCACGGTCTGCGATATCACCTAAACAAAATGCGTCTAGTCGACTCACCGGAGTGCAGACTATGTCTAGAAGAAGACGAAACAGCCGAGCATATCATATGTGAATGCCCGGCCCTTTACGGTATGAGAAGGGAATTTTTCTTCAGGGAATTCTTAAGTCCCGAAGAATCTTCGGCTGAAAGTATTATCAGCTACATTAGCAAAGTAGAAGCGCTACTAACCTAAAACGCATCTGACGGCAAGCACAATAGATCTTTTAGGTCGATGTGTATATTACTGCTTAGGCAGGTCAGAATTTAAAAAAAAAAATTATTTTCGACATAGTTGCATCAACACTTTTTCGAATTTTACTAAAATTTTGGCGAAAATCGTTTTTGTTGCTAAAAACGTTATATGTATGAAATAGACCACTTTTTTTTAATTTCTTATGATTTCATCAGAAGAGACGTTTCTAAAAAAAAGTGGGCTTCGTGTTTAGAGTTTAGCTTCGTCGACACTCTAGCTCAAAATTTAAGGCCCATAAATCGATGGCACAGACGGATGGACAGACAGACATGGCTAGATCGACTCAGCCAGCGATTGTCAGTCGATCCATATATCTAAATTATTTCTTATGTTACCAACTTATTGTCAAAACTAATATACACCTAAGCGATAGGGTATATCTAATAAGGATCATCCGAAAATAATGTCAATAGATAAAAAGCGCTCAATTGAATGGTTTACGAAGTCTGACTCTGACTGGCATTCGTCGGCTTTAATTCTTGCACCAATTAAATTTAATAGGTGTGCTTTAGTTGTGCAAAATATGGTTGTATGGCGCTCACAATTACGAACGTTCTCTGCATATTCTACCCTTCTTGATTTAGCGTTCCTGGAATTTTCTTTTAACTTTTTATCCTTTTTGAAAGAGGTATGCTTCCCGCGTAGTTTAAGTGGCGTGGCATTTTTATTTAAATTTCGAATACCAGTCAATATTTTGATTTGGAAAAATCACAAATACATATCTACGTTCGCAGCCGTATTTATGATTAATATAGGAGGTGTCTTAGAGGTTGTTTTGTAATAGACATGCCTAATATTTAAGAATTTAAGAAACTATAGCATCTATAGAGGCTAGTTGTTAATGCGTTTTTGTTTAGCTTAAGAATTAGTTGTAGTTGAAGTTTAATAAAAATTGAATTAAAATAAAAAAACATGCGAGTCCTACGATATTGTGGGACTTAAACCAACTAAAAATTGCCAAAAGAATTGGAGGTACTATGGTCAGAGCCAAGATCGGGGCCTTCTTCTACTTCAACAAGATCTGAGGATTTATTCCTATCCGTTGGCCAATATGTAGGTTTTCCTGTTAAGTATGGTATTTGTCGCCTATTTCGTTTATTATTTCATATAGTTCTCTTCCTCTCGTATTTGTCGATCTAGATCCCTAATACTTGTTTTTGCCATTTAAATCCCCTCTTATTATAAATCGATTTCGAAATATACGCAAAAGACCTTCAACGCAATTTTTTTTTAAAGATTATAGCTCATCTTTATGATATAACACGATATGAATAATTTTACTATATTTTACTTAACTGCGTGTCCGAACTTTTTCGTACTTCTCCCTAACTAGACACATTTTGTGAATTAACTAATTCGGTTCGGTTTGGGGAAAACGATCACGATAACGACATTTAAAGTTATCGTGATCTGAGTACTAGGCTAAAACTTTTCAATTCATTTCCTCAGAGTGAGACAAATTTACGAAAAACTACGGCAACGCCTTTAAGTAAAATACTGTATTTATACGTTTCGTTTTCCATTTAAAGAGGAAATGACCAAATATGCCGAAAAATAAACAACTTTCAGTAACACTTATTTTTACAGAATTTTTGTTTGCGTATGGGAACTGCAATACGTAAAATCAATGTTGTACAAACTTATAGGTTTTGTTGCAATGCTAAGTTTTCGTTTTTTATAAGGTGTTTGTACATCATTGTTTAAGGATAGTGATGCGATTACATGAGAACACAAGCGTTCTCACTCTAGCCTCTCACTATAAACTCCTACTCTCACCTCCACGCTGGTGACTGGTGGGTGCCTAGTAACTCGACTGGAAATTGGGTAATAAACCCCTGTGGAAGGTCGTTGGTGGTAGCAAACGAGAGAGGGGGGAGGAGTGTCCTCTCACTAAGGCACTCACTCCCGGGCGGCAGCGGAGGGATTCCCTAGATGGAGTCAACTGTGGCGCCTACAGCTCCAGTTTGATCGAACTGGTAGTGAAATCACTATATCAGCTGCTTCGACATATTTGAACACCTATAGGAAGTTTTAATACTGAGCCAGGGTGTTGGAAAAGAGTTGGTGGCTGAGGAGCCCTCAATGGATCAACGGCAGCGCTCATATCCAAAAATGGGCTACTGACATCGTTATTTTGCGGCCCGCTGTCCTAGGGCCAAAACAAGGGCCTGGCCCTCCAGGTCGGGGGTTGTGCTTTGGGTTAGCTACACATCCATATATAAAAGCCTACGAAGCAACCAATAGTATAGAGAAGGAAGCTGCAAAAATGGGTTTAACAGTAAATGAGGGTAAGACTTACTATATGCTGTCAACACGAAAGGACACACAACATCGACCATTGACAGATATAACTTTGAGGTAGTATGGAACTTTGTCTACCTTGGCTCCGCTATTAACTCTGACATCAACATCTCTTCAGAAATCAAACGAAGAATTACTCTTGTCAATCGCTGTTTCTTCGGGCTAAGAAGGCAATTTAGTAGTAAAGCCCTCACTCGAACTACTAAGGAGATCCTATATAAGACCCTGATCATCCCAGTCTTGCTCTACGGCGCTGAAGCATGGACCGTATCAAAAGCGGATGAAGAAATCCTTGGTCGATTCGAGAGAAAAATTCTTCGAAAAATCTTCGGTCCTGTTTGCGTTGACAGGCTATGGAGACGAAGATTCAACCACGAACTATACGAGCTGTACAGCGACATAGTCAAAAAACTCCGCATTGGACGTTTAAGATGGCTAGGACATATAGAACGAATGGACACTAATTCTCCGGCTCGCAGAATTTTCGATTCCCAGCCAGACGTCGGACGCAGTAGAGGAAGACCTCGCCTTAAGTGGCGCGCACATGTAGAAACTGACCTCAACCAACTTGGAGTGCGCAACTGGAGGCAGTTAGCTAAGGACCGGGCTAATTAGAGAGGCATGTTGGTTGAGGCACAGGTTCATCCCGGACTGTTGCGCCACTTAAGTAAGTAAGTAAGTTGTACATCATTTATGTAATAACTGAGCTTTATTAATTTTTTTTAACTTGTTACAAAAAAGTTCTATTTTATATATAATTAATTTTGAAACTAGAGTCTATCATAATTAGACGATTTAATAAGAAAGTCCTTTTCCATGGATTACCTGTGATTGGTAATAAGCAATTTAGTCCTGCATTAACATTTCATACTAATAAGATGTTCCGTGATTAATCTGAAAAACTGGAATGCAAGTGGGAGCCTAGTCTGAATTACCCTATAAAATGATAATTTTTCTAATTTGAATCTAATCTAAATATCGGCACTTTCTACCTGTAAAAACAACTTTTCTTTGACTGTGTTGTGACTTTGTGAGATTATTTTTAACAAAAGGTGGTAGCCACTGTTACTCCATGCCAAAAAGTGATTTTTAATAGGAAAATTGCTTACTACCGTTATATTCCGAGAATACATTTTCGTTATTAATTGGAGATCGGTTCATTGAATTATTTTATACCCTATCCCGTAGGAGTATATATATATATATATATATATATATATATATATATATATATATATATATATATATATATATATGTCGGAGCGTGCGCTTTAGATTGGGCTCATGAATGTGTGGACATACCATAAGGTTGTTATGTCTAAGCGGAATCAGATAACACAACTAAATCGCCTGAACGTTATTTCTCTGAACGTCGATTAGAGACTCGAAGGGTGTGGTCGATCTCGATTGAAAAAGGTGCGACGTTACAGGGAATTGCAATTAAGTAAGAATCGAGGAAGGTTGTGTGCTCTGGGATCGCTGCAATTCATAATGGAGTGCAACAATGATCCTGGCGACGGGAATCCGACATCAGAAGTGGGATGCTGTTCTCAAGAAAACGCCAATGATGAAAAATGGAAAAGGATACTGGACCAGCAGAATACAAACTTTTTGACTTTGTTGCAAGCTGTGAGGACGCCGACAGTCAACATACAATTGCCCGATTTTGATCCAGACAAAATGGAGGTAGATTCTCGTGCATGGATATCCACAGCAGACATGTGCATGGCAGACAAGCCATTGCAGGGTGCTTCTTTAGTGATTGCACTCAGTCGTTGTTTAAAAGGGCAAGCGTCGGTGTGGTTGTCTACTGTGTCGTTTCCTGGTATGACTTGGAGTGAGTTCAAAGCAAAAAAAAAAAAAATAATAATAATAACTATTTTGATTTGGAAAGATATCAGTGCGTAGCCGTAGCTCGATAGAAATCGGAATCTCTTTAATGTAGACCGTGAGTGCGCGGTGCGTATCTGGTACGTGTACGTTTGCTATCACTGGATTTAAGTGATAAAGAACATAATTTAAAGTGTTGTATGTTGGTTTTCTATCACTGGATGTAAGTGATAAAGGGCGCTGGATTTAAGCGTTGGGTTACTACTACTAGATGGAGGTGGTAAAGAACACAATGGAAAGTGTTGTCTGTTTGCTATTGCTAGATGTAAGTGATAACGAGTGCTGGATTTAAGCGCTGTTCTTTCTACTACTGGATGTAGTGGGTAAAGAACATGATTAATTGAAAAAGGTGACGTATAGATCACTACTATATGGTGCTGGTGGTCTATGGTTAATGAAACGAACTAAAAAAAAAAAAATTTTTTTTTATTAAGGAACTGAATAGGAAGTTCTTTAGGTCAGGCGGCCCGAGTGAATAAGATTATGTTATCACACGAGGACATGTGACTTGTAGGATGGCCGTGTCGGAGCGTGCGCTTTATATATATCTGTGCAATCGTTTTAACATTTTCACCATAAACAACGTTTTTCTTAAAAGAGGCGTGGAAGCCATAGACAGGGAGCCTATATATCTACCAATTTTCATTATCCTAGCTAAAATTGTAAGGCATAAAACCCGATGATATCCACACAGGCCCAACGTATATTTAAATTATTTCTCTAATATGAAAACAAATATATTACTATGGGATTTCATTTATACTCGATAAAAAAATAAATCCCTTAAAAATGTGAGAATCAACAAGAACGAACTTTTTCAACGTAAACCTATCGCACGATGGGGAAATACGAAATGGAAGTTGGAATTTTCCAAGATTAAACTATGAAATACTTGAACAGCGTATAAGATGCGTTTTTTATTTACTCTTTAATTTTATGACTTAATGTTGGGAAGATATGTACCTGTTTATTGCCTCAACTTAGTTATCGCCAGTATGTCTACAGGGGCCATATTTTATAAAACGAATATCGTTGAAATTACTTCGTTCTCGTTGATATTCGATTACATAAAGCGAGTATTCTAGGATTTACAATACTCGTAATTTCTTACGACTGGCGTAACTTTTAAATCGATAATCGTTGACGATAGCGTTTGATTTTCTAGGTACGTGATTTTATATTATGTGTGCATATATACATTTCCAGTAACGATTATCGTTTTGAAAGTTACGGAATGAGTACCCTGGAAGTTCGTTCCATCATATGCTCGTTTTATAACAAAAATAATTCTGGTATTGTATTGATCATGTCGGTTTTAGATATACCATCATCTAAATTGTACGTCTTGTAGGTCGTTCAAATGGAACAAGTCTAGTTCGCTCTTCGGCGTCAGTGAACACAATATGAAAATCCTCAATAATATGAAATTTACAAACATAAGCCTTATATGCGACGCAGGAAAAGGTTGACATCTACGAGCTCATCGAATTGGGCTATCAGTTATCAGCTTGCAGTAGCGCTCCGAATTTATCAATTTAAAATAATGTACATTCCATCACACATCCAGCTTAAAATCCGCTCCATTCCGTAATGCGCTGCAGTTGCATTACATTTTGGATTATATGCTGATTTTCCTTGTCCGTGCTTTAACAAAAAAAAAGTGGAAACGCGTTTCATCCTTAAGGATGTTATTTCAAAATATTGACATTGACTGTATGTTTCTTTTTGTTTTTATTATTATACTATACTAAATATTAAACTCCACATCATTGTGTGATACATATATAAAATTTAACAGTTTTTAAATACTTATCAAAAATATACATACAAAAATAAACAATCTATCAAAAATGCAAGTAAATGAAGAAAATTAATTGTTAATTATTAGTTTACTGAATAACATAAAAACTTAATATTGCATTTTTTCTAAACGCACTAAATAGCGGTTTAAAAAATTGTTTATCCATTCAACTACCTAAGAAAAATACCAGAGATGTGTACAATAGTATGGAAAGAATTCAAGTTCTAAAATATTTTACAAAAATGTTATTATTGTGCGTTAAAATAAAGATCATTGGCGTCGCCCTAATTAAATAAACGTTCATTATAATAATCTGCAGACAGAGCCGGTTGAGGAAGAAAAATTATAAGACAGGAATGAGATAAAAAAGCGCTAAATTGTCTTCAGTTAATCTCAGTACAACAATGAGTATAAATGGCAACCAACATTCTTAACAATATTTGAGATTAAATATATCGCTGTGGACACTGCTACAAACATCGTCAGCCAACCGAGAAATGAAAACTGTCCAGCGTCGGGTCTAATGTGCTGCTGCAGTCCCAACCATCCACCATTATCAGATAGCCAAATGGCAAGATCATCTTCAATGATTTCCGACATACCATCAACTAAACACTGCAGATAGTCATAGTGACCTTGCCGAACACAATCAATGGCGAATCCACCGCATACCGCAAATATCGATATGATCTTACCCCAGGTGATACTAGTACGAAACAATTCTTTGGCGACTAAATTCAAGAGCATTGGTGCCGTATCGCTGTCTTCGAGTTCACCGAATGGCGCACGGGATAGTTGACGCGATACATTTGAATAAACGCGGGGATGCATTCGCTCGAGCTCCTCGCCCATCTGGAATTAAGAAGTTAATAGTGTTTAAATAAGATAAACAACATAAAACATTAAAAAAAGCTATTTTCTTACACAATTCAACGCTGGAAATACTTCATAGGCGACAGTCGATGATGGCTCTAGTATTGAGCGCAACCTTTGTATTGCTTTCCTATTTAGAACACCAGCTCGACGCAGCCGTGCGCGAATATATTGTCCACATAAACATTTACCCTAGAAAACAAAATTAAAATGTTAATAAAAATATTCAATTGACAGTTTTAACGGCGTATGCGGGGCTTAAAGCATAGATTATGGTGTCGCGCAGGCACATTTGTAAAAGGAAGGTCGGTGGTGATATGGCATGGTTTGGTAATCTTTCCTACATCTAGGGTAAGTAACCTATTAATTTCTACTACGCTGCCAAATTAGAAGTTACACAGATGAAGTATTCTTTTTTTAAGAGAGCTAACATAACAGAGAAAGTGTGGAATGCTCTTTTCCTCTGTATCATATAGAGCCACACCGTAGAAGAGTAGGGGTCTAGTGATGCTTACATTTATTTATTTTCATTTGAATAGATCCAGGTATTTGGCTGATTCTAATAGTTAAAGATTAACGGAATTTATTTTTCAATGTTGAAAATTATCAATTTTGTTTTTTGAGGGTTCGACCCAAGTTCACATCCGTGAATGCGACCACTAAAACGCTATTTTTTATGGGTATTGAGATACCCAAATCCACACAATTCAGCGGATCATCGATTTTAAAGCCATATAAGACAATATTTATAGGGGCGAACAATACAGAGAGTCATCCTGCACAGACTCTCTCTGTATAGTTCACCCCTATAAATATTGTATTATATGGCTTAAAATGAAAATTCTCGCTGTTCTATCAAATATTTTACATCATTCTTGAAAATATTGTGTAAAACTCCCGAGCCAATGCCAGGGACACAATCTTTCATAAATCTGTGCAACTACTCTCGTACGGTGATGTGATATCAGTGCCGCGTTTGCGAATAAAGATAATCATGCGGCTAAAGTGGGTTTAGCAGAAAACGAGGACAAGACCATGCATATTCTGCCCCGTTAAAATAATCAGAGACGACAACCGGTGTCTACTAACTCCGATTCTCAGTCTTCCCGTGGCCTCAGCTGAGTTCCTATTACCTTGAACGTAGATAGGGTTCCACCCACTGTGTAAAGTTTTGGCGCCAGCAGATGAGAGCGCAAGAAGACTCACACTAGTGCACGTATTCTATTTCCAGGCGGCAAAACTCCCCAGATGAGAGTCAACGGTGGCGTCTACAGTCTCGGTTTGGATGGACATATAACCTAAATAAAACGACAACAGGTCATTTATGAACTTCAAGGGTAAATCAGGTCACTTTAACCGAGATGTTGGCGGCTGAGCCGAAAGGATTCGTAGTGGATACTGATGGTCCCTTGTCCTAGGGGTATCGAATAAATTGTAACTGGCCCTCCAGTTCGCCAACATAAACCTTATATGCGCTCACACTCCGACGATGGAAAAATATGATATAGCGAAAGACTGCTTTTATCGAAGTACGATGTTAAAATCGAGCTGGGAAATTTTAACGCAAAGGTAGGAAGAGAAGACATCTTTAGCAGTACACAGCCTACACGAAAACACCTATGGCAACCGACTTAGGCTAAATGACTTCGCTGCGGAATGAAATAAGCCAGCCAACTAATCATTGGACGGACTAAACATGATGTCATAGCCACGTTTGTAAGACTAAAGTATATTCTTTTGACAGGAAATGACACACAACATCTACGAATTGGACTAAACGTCACCCTTGACAGATATAACTTTGAGGTTGTACTTCGGATCCGCTACTAACTCTGACAGAAATTAAACGAAGAATTAATCTTGCCAATCGCTGTTTTTTCGAGCAAAGAAGGCAATTAAGTAGTTAAGCCCTCACTCGAACTACTAAAGAGATACTATACAAGACCCTGATCATACCAGTCCAGCTTTAGGGCCGGCGCTGAGAAATCGACTGTATCAAAAGTGGATGAAAAAATCCTTAGTCGTTTTGAGGAAAAAAAATCGTTTACGTTGACGGGCTGTGGGGACGAAGATTTCACCAAGAACTATACGAGCTGTACAGCGACATACCCCTAATAAAAAAAAACTCTGCATTGGAAGTCTAAGACGGCTAGGACATGTAGAACGAATGGACACCAATACTACGGCTCGCAGTCTTCGATTCACAGCCACACGTCGGACACAGGAGAGGAAGAACTTGCATTAAGTGACGCTCACATGTACAAAACACCTCAACTAACTTGGACTCCGGACGGTAGCGACACTTAAATAAGTAAATAACAGGTGATTCTTTGGGCTAAGAAGGCAATATTAAACTCCTAACTCGAACTACTTAGGAGATCCTATATAAGGACTTGATAATCCCAGGTCTTTACGAGCTGTAGAGCGAAATAGACATAGTCAAGAAATTGAAAATTAAAGATTGCTAGAAAAATTATAGCATCGACGCCAAGACTCCTACGACATTTTATTCGCAGCCATACGGTAGACACAGTAGAAGAAGACATCAACTTAAGTGGCACGCATAAGTAGAAACCACCCTCAACCAAGTGCGCAACTGAAGGCAGTTAGCTGAGGAGCAGGCTACCACAGACTATAGCTCCACTAAAGTAAAAAAAAAAGTAAAACTTTCTGTTCGAATTCTAAGATTTCCAAACATAAGCTGTTTAAATGAATAAATAGTTTCTTTTCGGATGCAAGATAAACATTTCAGTAGATATCTACAATCTGGCTAGGATGAGGGTACATACTTATTATGTTTGCCAGATAATAAAAAATCAATATTTTGGCATGACTTTAACAGACTATTTGGGAGAGGAAGCCAATTAAACTAAACCGACAATTAAAATTCTTGTACACACAAAGTGTTGCCGGCAGATACCTACATTTTGAACATGTCCAAAACTCGCGTCATTTTCATCCATACATGTGTGTGTTGTTCTAGGGGAAGAGAGCGAAGTGTACCACCACTGGATCGCACTATCTTAGCAGGCCAACAGTAAACAATGAAACACATTTTTGAACATTCATCACGCCATAACAATAATACAACTGACCTTGGGTGCGAGCAATAATTTGTTGTTCGTATATTCTATTCGAATGGAAATTGGGGAACGTAAAACCGAAAAGAAAATATGCTTTCGAATGTTACCTAATCGACTTTTTTTTTTTAATTGGATTCACCGGGATCATTCATAGAGAAAAATAAAGCCAACACATGTGTTACATGGAAATGTCATAATAAATGTTTTTCATCAGATTATTAAGACGTCTATAATCTATACTGGAACTCTATTGGTGTTTCACTTATAAAAGGTTGCATAATTGTAATTAATATTTTGCTCAAACTTTTAATCGACACATTCACAGATTGCGAAACTATTCCAAAAACATGACCATGTCATAGATTTGGAAAGGAATCCATTTGGCGATCAACCAAACATCTGGGAACATTCTTATGTTTTTTTTATCAGATTTATGAAAAAATCATATTTGAATGAGAAGCATATTTTCTTATACACAATTTGTTTTTAGATAAATAATTAAACTCACCTGATTAATTATCTCCATTTTGTTGTCTTGATAATTCATAGTCTTGTGTGATGTTGCTAACTTCCATTCTTTGGATTTTCTTTTAATTGGATCAATGTCGTCGTTCGGCGGCATCCGCAAAAGCGAATATTACTTTTCGTTTTGATAAGTTATTTTTTTTTTTGTGATCTATCGCAATCGCACACACAGATCTTAATCGTTATTGAACTTGTGGTGTGTACTTTACTTCGCATTTAAAACAAGCAAATAAAAATAATTCGATTTGTTCAAACGCTCCGATCGGTTGTTAGAGTGAGATGCTGAATGATGCTGGGACAACCGATTAATGCAAAACATTGTTTATCTCTGTTTGCTAAATGAAATGTTTCTTTACATTATTCAACAAAAAAAAACATTTTACTAGATCACCAGGGATCTTTTGCAAGAGTGAGTGAAATAACAAATTTGTTTTCGACTTTGTTATCTTGTGAGGTGAACAAAAAAAGTATATGATGGTAGAAATGTCAGGTAATAAAATACCCCTTCGAATTCGAAAATTCATTGGATTACTTGTGGAACATTTTTTTCATTTGAAGCGGTGTGTGGTGAGTTTTGTGTATTATTATGGAGTGGGGCTGTTCAGTAGGCCTCAATAACAGGGTGAACTGTAATATTTAAATGGATACACTACCATTGGGCTTGCGCACACGAGTATGCTCTAAACGTAGTCATTATGGTTACTTTCCAAACACACGGAAATATGTTCAACCGGTTGAATTTTGTCTTATATCACAAGCTCTATTTGTGTGTGTGTACTGTCCTGGTTTGTTTCTTTTTAATAGGTATCCGCGAAAATATACAACACAAATAATTAAAATTGGGTGCTACCAACTTATATCGCGTGTATATAATATTTTTTTTGTTGAAATTATTGTTTTTTTTTCTTTACGTCGTTTGACACAAAATTAATCACCGTCTTTTTTTTTAAATTACAACTGTCAGAAAACACATGCATGTGTTGGTAGATTTCACCTCTCCAACCACTTACCCCCTTATTCATTAGATTTCACTAAAACACATCTCAACGGTTGTATAATTATGCAGTGCATAAGTATTTATACAGCCTTTATTCAGGGTCGCACAATTTCTTATTCATAACATATTTCCCCACCCATAATAGTTATACAGGATTTGTGTCAAATAAATTACCAAAAAGCTCGGCAGAGTTACCAAGGGATCATTTTTATGGTTGCGAAACTCATGGTGACAACTTTGATTTTTACACTTTTTTAACATTTTGGTGACTTATGTTGACTCAATAACATCTTTAACAATGTTGAGTCTGTTGGTAAAGAAGAAAAACCTTTTGAACAAATTAAACAGTGAAACACAACTGCTTAAATGCAAAAATACCCTGGATGATTTTTTCAACTTACAATTGAACCTTTGGTAACCCTGTTGCTCAGCCGTCTGTGTATACATAAATAAAAAAAGGATAAATACCCTTATACAGGCACTATTCAACCATCAGACGCGTTTAGGATATGCAGCCTCTATTCAACGATGTATAATTTTTTATGAATAAGGTTTTTGCGCTTAGAGGCATTTTAAGGAGTGTATAACTTTATGCACTCCTTATAATGAGTTTTTGAATAAGGCTCTTAAGTTTGAATGAATGCTCTCAAACTATGTACCTTCCTCACCCGTCTCAGATCTCAACGGATGTATAGTTATACAATGTATAAGTATTTATACAGTATTATTCAGGGTCGCACAAATTTATAGTCATAAAATATTTCCTCACCCATAATATTTACAAAGGGTTTGTGTCAAATAAACTACTAAGAAGAGGGAAATCTATTACAATTGGCTGTTCCACAGCTGGGCAGAGTTACGAAGGGATAATTTTTTATGGCCATGGTGACAACTTTGTTTTCAACACTTTAATAAAATTTTGTTGACTGATTTTGACTCAATAACATCAATGCTGAGTCTGTTGTTAAAGAAGAATGACCATTTGAATAAATTAAACCGTAAACCGTCAAATTTCTGATATACAAAAATACCCTGGGCCCTCATTCCGTAAAGTGATTATCGTTGGACGATAACGTTTCGAATGTAGTCTTGCATCACGTAAGATCAATAATCGTTTTTGCTCTCGGCAATATCACTTTATTTGCTTCACGTAAAACAATAATCGTCATATCACAGACGATTATTGAGCGAGTGCTCATAAGGTCTCGTCTTGCATCAATTTGTATGTTTTTTAAAAAAACATTATAACGGTCGAATCCCGGCATTTAAAATATACAAAACCATCTGTAACCCACTGTATTTGATAATTCTAAAAGTAGAATGTAAGTCACTGTAATTTGATCATATGTTTTGTGTATATGTCAAATTGGAACATTTTCCAAAGTTTAAGCCTCCAGTTAAAGCTATCATTATTTTCTTTTACTTTTTCTTACAGTTCAAGAACTGAATAAGTAGAGTGTTGGTTTTAAAAAGAAGATCCTGAATTTTAAATATAAGTTTATCAAACATTTTGTAATTATTAATTAAAACATTGCCAGCAATGAATTTTTTTAGAGATAGCTATAACTAGGGAGGGTAGGGAAATTGTGAGTTGTCAATTTTTTTTGATATTATATTTAATTATAATTTTAATTAAAAAATAATTACTTATAATGGCCGACATTTTTTGAAATATATACATTTTTCTCTCTCAAAAGTGGCACTATTTCGTATGCAAAAAAAAAAAAAATTAGAATCACATTTTCAATTTGTCCACAGAATATTATTTATTCACTAAAATACCATAACAATGTTTATATATATAAAATGTTTAAAAGCAGTCTTTGTATTTTTTTCTTTAACATGGCTTTCTTATGGCAATTCCTTTTCACATGTAAAGGCGCTTTTAAAACGTGTCTACTGTCTATTCATCAGCTGCACTTCAACGCGGGTTAAATCTTATCTACTACCCATTTTTTGACGTTTTTGTAAGGGAAAAAGTAAGCTTTTTGCTGTGTCAATTGGATTCAAAGGGCTTAAAAAGGGATTTTCGTTAATTTATCCAAAACAAAAATCGCTTAGATTTCAGAGGAATTTATATAAAAACCAATAAATATTTATTATGTTCAGTACCTACATAACATCTTGTTGTACTATTTGTATTCAGTATTGAAGATCCTCATAGTTTGATCCTGTTGAATGAATCTTTTGAACACTGGTAATAAGAAATATTTCACGAGTGGTAATGAGGAATAATCCACGAATAATCAATCTTTCTCAATCCTCAGCAGATATACGGTATCAGCCTTATTCATAAACTCATTATAAGGAGCGTATAAAGTTATACACTGCTTAAAATGCCTCTAAACGCAAAAACCTTATTCATAAAACTTAAACAACGTTGAATAGAGGCTGCACATCCTTAACGCGTCTGATGGTTGAATAGTGCCTGTATAAGGGTATATAATTTTTTATTTCTGTATACACAGACGGCTGAGCATCAGGGTTACCAAAGGTTCAATTGTAAGATGAAAAAAATCATCCAAGGTATTTGTGTATTTTAGTTTGTTCAAATGGTAATTTTTCTTTACCTACAGACTCAACATTGTAAACGATGTTATTGAGTCAACATAAGTCACCAATATGTTATAAAAATGTAGAAAATGAAATTATCACCATGAGTTTCGCAACCAAAAAATTATCCCTTGGTAACTCTGCCGAGCTTTTTGGTAATTTATTTGACACAAACCCTGTATAACTATTATGGATGGGGAAATATGTTATGAATAAGAAATTGTGCGACCCTGAATAGAGGCTGTAGAAGTACTTATGCACTGTATAACTATACAGTGTGTTTTACTGAAATCTAATGAATAAGGGGGACGATATATACGAGCTCCTGAACACAGGTTAAATATTCGAAGTCTATGTTTACCACCCACACATTTATCCGGCTAAAATTTACCGCAATTATTTAGGTTAAAGCCAATTATGAGGTATTGTAACAATCGTTAGGCAGATATTCAGTTTAATTTCATATTATTTCATCACTAGGTAATATAGTTGGCGAGAAATGAAAATAATAAAACTTTGGGTATAGTACTACATTGAGTGCGCATCTTATACAACGGAAATCTACTATCTGGGGTACTGATATTGATACCCCAGTGTTCACATTGACATTGGTACCACAGCATCAAACACGAGCATAGTCGACGACGCATACGAACGATGAAAATTCCCCTTCACACTTACCGCCGTGTCTAAAACGGCTACACAATTTATAGCTGTGATGCGTACTCTATGTGGTTCTATACTCTTTGGTAAAAATTAACTAAGTCAAAAAAAAAAACAAACTTAATTACTTAAACCTAACTTCAATATTACCAGAATAACAAACACACGTTTTTTTTTTTAAATTCATTTTTATTTTTCTTTAGCTTATAACTAACTTACATACTAGACAAAAATTAATAAAAACTAGCCTACTTATCTACTAACTTAACTAACTTACTTGTCCTCTGCGGATACCCTAAATTAAATAATAACAACTTAAAAACTAATGCCCTTCGGCCTAAAATCTAATTTGATTATTTTACCATGTATTTATCTTTTTTATTGACCAAGAAACATTTTTTAAAAAACTTGGTTTCATGTGTTTTTTTTTTATTTTTATTTAAAATTACTTACTAATTAAAACTACTTATGAACTAACTAAAACTACTTAAAACTAATTAAAACTACTTAAAAATAACTTAAAACTAGAACAGCCACAGCAAGCATTTTGTATTTTTTTTGTGCCACCACGACTGTTTTTATTAACTTAACCTTAAGTGAAACCTTAGATATATGCAAGTCGGCCATACTACAAAATGAAAGTCAACTATCTTTAACTAAACGTGGAGCCACCACAACAGGTTCTCCTGTTGCCACCTACTCCGACGGTCCCAATCGGACACACTCCTGCTGAACCGCAGGCGCTCTCCTCCGCCCTGAGCGACTACGTCTCGGTCGTACAGGAGCCGCCTATCCACAGTTCGTCGGAAGACGTGGTAGATTAGCGGAACCGCCGATCTGTCCTGTATCAGCCCCCGACTATCCAAAAATAGGAAAGCTTCAGGCGGAATAAAGCCGCTTAAACGCGCACTTTCAAAATATTCATCATTGGGGTAGAAGGCCCCTAAGATGAGACTATTGCTCGAGGTCATCTTGCTCGAGGCTCTTGCCGCGTGAAACCGAATGAGTTTCACCAGAAAATTGTCTATCCTGTTTATGTTGGCCCCGTTGTATAGGACCTGGTTGGAATAATATTTTGTGTAGTCAGATACTGGTGTTCTGTGAAGTCCAAGGCAGCTTCTCAAACACTGCCTCTCAAACACCCGTATCTTTTCCATTTGAGATGGGGCAACGTTGAACCACACCGGGCACCCAAAGGCAATCATCGGTCTGATAAGAGACATGTAGCAAATCACCTTCACCCTGCTATCAAGACGGCTGCTATAAAACAATCGTCTTGTCAGGGCAAATGCTCCCCTAGCTCTCGCCAGAGCAGCATCTACATGTCTTCCGAAATATAGATACTGATCCAGCCAGATGCCAAGGTACTTTACTACACTTTTACTCGCCAGTGGATGTCCGTTTGGTCCAACGATCACCAGCTTGCGCCAGTTCTTTCTTGTATCCCTAGAGGCCTTAGACAACGGTGTCCTAAACAGGATAGTTTCCGATTTCTGAAAGTTGATTTTCAACTTCCAGTCATCACAATATCTCTGGATCTTATCGAAGTCCCGCTGCAAAAGAGTTCGGATGACCTCGACAGTAGGTGCTGATCTGTACGCGATAAGATCGTCCGCATACGCAATTGCCTGAGTAAGACTACCTATCATATCGCTGGTGTATATGCTGAAGAGAATCGGCGAGTTCACCGCTCCCTGTTGCAGACCATTTTTAATGAAAAATTCGGTGGTAGACGTTACATTGCCACTTTTGACAACAAACGTTCTACCAGTCAACATGTCATGATTCATGAAGCATATATAATAGTGGTTTACTTATGCCAAGTATGGTTAGCTTTAGATAGAGGCCCTCTAACCATACGGTGTCGAAAGCCTTCTCCAAATCAACCAGACATGCACCCGTGCACTGTTTTTTCGCTCTGTTCCATTGTATATCAGAGACGAGTTTGGAGGCGGCATGAATACAGTCATGTCCGGCCTTGAAACCAAACTGGTTCTCTGGTATAATATTGTTGTCCTCAGGCCACTTGAACAGGCCCGGTTGAGAATCTTTTCGAATACCTTGCTGATACTCGGAAGGAGACTTATCGACCGGAAATTTGCCGTATTGGAGTTGTCCTTTCCCTTTTTCGGGAGAGGATGAACCACCGCCGTCTTCCAACGCACTGAATAATATGCATTATTCAGCGCGTTGTTGAACAGCGTGGCGTAAATGTCCACAGCTTCAGGGGGTAAGTGTCGCAGTACAATGTTGGATATACCATCGACTCCCGCTGACTTCTTTTTCTTTATGGAATCGAAGATGGTCTGGAGTTCCACCTTCGAAATTAACAGGGGACTAGACCCACTTCGCTCGGCGACTATGGCGTTTGCCAAGTTTTCGTCATCGAACCGCGTGAAACCGCGGTTCTCAGATCCCCATTGCGTTATGTCATTTCTTAGGTAGAAGCGATGGAGCAGGGCATTGTTTTCCAGGATGCGGTTCGGGCGAATGATATCATTCACCTTATACACTTCCTGAAAAACAGCCCCCCTCTGCCTCCACTTTCTCCTGAGGATCTTCAATAACATAGAAATCGTCGTTGAAGACGGCTTCCGCTGGATCGATTCCTGCTGTCAAAAGTATGTTTGTATTGTCTGTTGTTCGTTGGACCTTAATACACGGAAGGTCGTTATGACCTTTCCTCCTAAAGATCTTTTTAATTTGTGGAAACATACTCGGGTCGCTGGAATTTACGGCCCGAATTCTGTTATTCCAAAACAAATTAATGGACAACCGATAGTTCTCCTTGATCAATTGGTTGATGTTTTTGATCGACGCCTTCAGTGTTCTAATCTCCGGGTCACGTGGGTTTGTCAGTCGTCTATACAAGTTTTTAAGTCTTGTCAGAAGTCCGCTTTTTTGTCTGTGCAGTGCGTCAATGGTCGCGTTTCTGTACGAAGACGTTATGTCACGTTCTTTGTATTTTGGAATCGTCCTGTTCATTGTCCTTTGGATCGATTCGTCCATTTGTTGTAAGTAGTTGTCGATTTCGTTGTTTGTCAGATTTCGGTTGTTTGGTGGTAGTATGTCCCTCGAACGTAGTTCTCTTGATAAGGCGTTGGTAAAGCGTGGCCAGCGCATCTTACCATAGTTGTAAGAATGCACAGGCACATACTCCTCCAACGCCACAAGCTCGTTCGGAAGCTGTATTACGGCGGCGAGTCCGCAGTGGTCACTGTCGTACTCGATCGTCTGTAAACAGTTTCGCGGGTGTTGACCTACTTTGTCAGTAACAGTAAGTCTTGTGTCTCGCAGTAAAAGATCCAGAAAAGCACCACTTCTCGGAAACGATGGCCTATCTGTGGCGAGAATGTCGATCCTATATTCAACACTGTAGTGGACCATCCAATTGTATAGATGGTTACCCCGAGGATTTTGTATTTGATTTCCCCAATCTTCGTGTTTGGCATTTAAATCTCCAAGATAAAAGTTCTCCACTGAGTTCAGTCTCAGAGATTCGAAAAGTTTTCCGAGCTCTGTTGTGAAAAGTATAGGCTGAGGTGCTTCCGGTCTTTACATTCACAGCCAGGATCTTTAAGGTTCTCTCTGACAGCGCGCCCATTACGATCTATTTTGCATTAAGCTCGGCAACAAGGAGTAGATATAGTCTACCCTTGACGCCTGCTCCCGTAACTGGTTTTGAAGACCGGTTAGCTGGCCTTGAATGCTCGCAACGCAGTCAACAAATCCGCATCTACTGCTGGAGCCTGAGGCACGGGGGCCTGTTGGGCTTCCTTTGGTGGATGCTGTCCCGTTTTCCCCTTTCCTGACGCCATTTGGGCGTAGGAAATTTGGGGGTTGACGGACGTTGAGGGAGGGCGAACGGCTGGCTGATTCACCACTACCGTTTGCTTCGCTTTTTTGTTGAGTTTTAGTTGCTGAAACTTTGGACAGCCCCTATAGTTTGCAGGGTGCCCGCCGCCTCCGCATACAAACACACGTTGTAATATGCTCCAAGTGGTCGGTAATCGGCCTGGTGAATAACCTTTTTAATCAAACTACCTACTGTAGTTTTTAATAAAGTTTTAACACGAATTATTTATATCCTCGATAGTATAGTGGTCAGTATCCCCGCCTGTCACGCGGGAGACCGGGGTTCAATTCCCCGTCGGGGAGGACTTCTTTTTTTTTTTATTTTTTATTTTCTCTTTCAAGAAAATAGTTCATGATGTTCATGTTGATTTTGATTTATTATAACATTGCGTTCTGTCTTTTTGTTCCAAAATCCTGTCTCTTGCTGCTTCTGAGCCTTAGTCCACTTTAACCAATTTCCCGATTGGGATGGTATTTATTTTAATGATAAATATGTCTACTTCACATAAGTTATTTCTATACGAATCTTACCCATTCTTAGACATTTAGGTCTATATGTGAATATGGCATACGGATGATGGGGGGACATTGCAACGTCCCGCAATATCGTGTTTACGTTGGACATTTACATATCCCATCATTATTTTGATTTTGTAATCTGCCCGCATTGAACACACTGTATTGCACGAACTTACAAGTCTGACAAGTTTGTCCATCAGCCGGCCTGTGTACGCAGCTGATGGCTAAACAGCTGATTTACTTTCGATTTGACATACGACTTTTTTTGGGTAATCCGTTCTGAAATTGGCACTAAATGTACAAAAAGAGCGGTTCTGTCATATAACAATTTTACTAAAATAAAACTGCATCGCGTGTTCTTTAGTGTTAGTTTACACTGTTGCATCAACTTTGGTGAATGACGAATTCGATCATCGATCACTTGAAATTAAATATTTCTTTCAGGTTTTGCCTTAGTCTGGAAAATCGGGCTATGGTGTTAATCTGCAGTGACGGAAGAAATATTATTAACTTACTTACTTAAGTGGCGCTACAGTCCGGAATGATACTGGGCCCAAACCAAAATGCGTCTCCAATTAGCCGGTCATTAGCTAACTGCCTCCAGTTGCGCACTCCAAGTCGGTTGAGGTCGGTTTCTGCTTGTGCGCGCCACTTAAGGCCAGGGCTTCCTCTACTGCGTCCGACGTCTGGCTGAGAATCGAAGACTCTGCGACCCGGAGTATTGGTGTCCATTCGTCCAATGCGAAGTTTTTTGAATAAGGGTTCCATAGCCCGTCATTGCAAACGGGACCGACGATGTTTCGAAGAATTTTCCTCTTAAATCGACCAAGGATTTCTTCATCCATATTTGACACGGTCCATGCTTCAGCGCCGTAAAGCAGGACTGGGATGAAAGCTGCGAGAATTCTCCATAGTCATCCTGCAAAGACGGGCGAGTTTAGGCGGTATACCAAAACCAGAAATGGCTCTGTATAGTTCGTCTTTATCAATGCTGTCGTATGCGGCTTTGAAATCGATGAATAGGTGATGGGTGTCGATTTGGACTTCTTGGGTTTTTTCCAAGACCTGCCGTATGAGCACTTGATCAGTTGTGGACTCTCCTGCCCTAAAACCACACTGATAAGGGCCGATCGGGTTGTTGGGAAACGGTTTCAGGCGTTCACATATTACGGCAGATAGGATCTTGTAGGCGATGTTGAGGAGACTTATGCCTTTTTTGTCGATCGGGCAAACGGTGCTTTTAGGTTCCATTCTTCAGGCATACTTTCATCCGACCAGATTTGGCTGGATGTTACTTACCAAGTCATCTCCGCCGACTTTATAAATCGACGAGATGGCCATCATTTCCGGCGGTCTTGTTAAGCTTGAGTTTAGATATGATATCCTCACTTCAATTAGGTCGGGTGGTTGGCAGTTTTCGCTGTCGTCGCCAATGTGGAATGGTTCGTTCTGCCTTACAGCGGAATGTTGTTCGTGATCGCCGTTTAACAGTCTGCAGAAGCGGTTTTTCCATGTCCTCAGCATCGACTGTGTCTCAACTAAGATATTTCCTTGTTCCTCTCGACATGATTCTGTTCGAGCCTTGTATCCTTAGCTTTGACGTTTTAAACTTTGGTAAAACTTGCGAACATCGTTCCTGGAGTGGCACCCACCTATATCCTCGATCGCGCGCTTTTCTTGCTTTTTGCCTTCTTTCTGAAAAGCCTGTATTCTTCCCTTATTCACTGGCTATAGCAGCTCTCGTCTTCGTTCTTGGCTGCGAACATCTGTCGGCATTCCTCATCAAACCAAGAATATGTTAAAGCAACTCATCTAGCTTTGCCTGGGACGTACCAGGCCGGGTATTCCGTGCCATTCTGACCAAGCTGTTTAGTGTTTATATAGAATTGCTATTTTTCGGCTTGTTATCAACACTCGCACTTATCGTTTAGCAAGTTAAATCCGGTTGGATGAGACCAGAATCCGATGTTTACCACTTGGAGTTAAAAATATGCACAATTGATGTGAAGTCAGAGTTACAACCACTGGGCATTTCCAAGTTAAAGCCAATCAGAGTCTACACTCGTTGACGCGATTTGCTTCACCATTTTCGTTTGATAAATGTCAAAGTAGTTCAATATATAAATATCGGCACAAAAGTTGGCGCACCCTGTACATATATTGAAGGCAATATAGCAGACAATTTTTAATTTTTTAAATGTATAAAGGTATAGGGATAACGAAAAAAGTTATCTGTCTTTAAAATAAGAACACAATATTAAACATACTACTACATATGTATTATTGTTTTACTATTTGGTATTTTGAACTAATACCACATAAATTCACCGATTATTCTTTATTATAATACAAGGGCTAACATTGTCCATTTTTAAATTCTACTCGCGTTTGAGCAGTTCGACTGCTATTTGGCCAATGACGAGAGTATTGTGGCTTTAGTTTTCTCAATTGTATCCGGCTTGAATCATCTACCATTAATATTTTTTTTTTCCGTTTGTTGAGTAACTTTTTGATAGAATTTAAGTTGAAGCGACACGAAAAATGGTAAGTTACAGGATCTGATATAATTTATCAATATACCAATCCTCTCGAGGTATATCGGTTTTATTTAAAGGCAAATATGGTAATACGTTTGAATAAATCTAACCACAGACACGTTTTATAAACATTGTCATCACATACATATAATTGTCTATGTATAACTGACCTTAAGGCTTTTAATCGTAATGATATCTTCTTCATAAACATGTCAACAAAAAAGTCCCCCGAATCATGATCGATTTGTCTATACATACACAAAAATACATTTTCAACGGTCATTTTTCAAGGCATTCCTCAATTCATGACGCAGCCATTTTACTTCCGCAGTATACCAAGTATAGAAAAGTACAATCATCGATTCGGTAAATGTTCAGTAGCCACTAGTATATAGATGCAGTGACCAAGTGATTGGTGCGTTGGACTACTAGCTGAGTAGTCTCTTTTCAAGTCCAGAAAGAATCAACACCTAAGGTTTTTACTTGCTCCTAATAAATAAAGTATTGGCTTTGTGAATAAAACTCGAGATTTTATTAAACCTAGCATTACGACCCAAAAAAAGTGGGTCCGATCTCGGTCTGTGATCGCAACTGTAGTTGGGAATCGGTTGATGTTAATTTGAAGTTTCAGAGAAGATGAACCAAAAACATATGAGAAGACTTAAATCAGTTGTGCGAATCGATTAATACCATACACCATTCCATCGTTGAATTAACGTCAACAAAAAGTTGAAGATGTTGAAAATGTTATGCAGACGAAAAGTACAAACCTATATTATCTAAGTCAAATGGTAGTCATTGCGATTATATAAAAAAACAAAACGTTTTTCACCTAGCGGATGGGTACCAAACCAACTCCGACTTTCATCCTCCTCGCTGTGACCGCTGGGGGCCTATTACCTTGACAGTAATTAGGGTGAACCCCTGTTAAAACATGGTGGTAGTAGATAAGAGCGGGAGGAGGGGGTGTTCTCACACTAAGACACCAATTCCTATTCCAAGACATTAGATGGACAAAGAGAAATATTTATTTGAGCTGCTTCGACATACTCGAATATCTAAGAAAATCCAAGGATTAGTCAGATCAGTGGAACTAAGATCGTGAGCTGAAAGACAAATTCAGCGCTCAAGACTGTAGTAAATACTGATGATCCCGTGCATAGGTGTATCTAAAAAAAATTAACTTGCAATTCAGGTTGAGGATTGGCTTTGGGTTAACTACTAAACTCTATTGTTACAAAGGAACCAAAAGCCTCGGAAAGGAATAATATGCCATTGATGACAATTTTTAACAAAAAAGGAGCAACGGCGTTCATATCTGCACATGGATATTTAGAAAAATTAACAAAAACTGTAAAGCCGAACAACTAGCGGAAGTCCTAAGATGCTACAAAGCGGACATTACTGCCATCCAGTAAATACGATGGCATGGGCCGGCAAAATAAAAATGAAACATCTTATATTAATATTACCAATGATTCTGTTTTTCCAAAATCTTGAAATTTGAAAATTTGAAATTTTTTTTATTGAAAACGCCCTCAAAAAGTGGGCGTTGCAAAAAAACTTTATATGGAAGAAATATAGATATTAAGATTCTCTTAATATGTTGTTCAGAAACATTTTTAAAATTCCTTACGGTTTGGCGAAAAACTACGTTTTTCTAAAAAGGGGGCGTGGCTGTGGGAGGATTTCAAAATTGTTTACACTTGTTCTGTAGGCACGGGCGAGGATCCTATATACTCAAAATTGAAGACCTAAAAATCGTCGACGTACAGACAGACGGACGGACGGAGAAAAATATGGCATTGCTTAGGACAGTTTATACTAGCTTAAAACACAAGAAATTTTTAGCAGTATTGTAGGAAAACACAAACTACATAACACTACTGCTGGCAAAGAACTAAGGATAATTGACTTCGCTATGAAACCCTTACCTCGATATCTATAAGGTGGTCAAACAACTTCGCATTTGATAACTAGGACATCAAACCTCCGGCTCGCAGAGTCAGACTTCTAAAAAAAAGAGGAAGAACTCACTTCAGGTGATGCTCCATAATCGAAACAAGCTGAAGTGCGTAACTTGAGGCAGTAACCAAAGGACCGGGCTAATTGAAAAGGCATGTTGAATAAGGCCCATGTTCATTCCGGACTGTGACGGCACTTAACTAAGTAAGTAAATTGTCTAAAACTTATGACAGTTACATAGCTTAAATTTCTTATTCACACACATGTTGCAAATTTATTATAATTTTACCTAAAGCGAATTTTGGATTGGCACTGGTTTTGGGCCAATTTTATAAATGTTAGCACTTGTTCCAAAGAGTTTGTGCACGACATGTCACCAAACTTTTTATGGATGATAAACAGATGATATGAGTGCAGTAATAATAAATCCATTATTTTTACATAAAATTAAAGGATTTACGATGGCATGGGCGGGTCCCGGGTCAAACGTGGCCGATTTAGGTCAAATATTGTTCGCTAACTTGTTGCCATGCTCATAATCTCTCACCACTCTTTCGTTTTCACTATGGCTAGGAACAGTTATGATTTTCGCTTGAGGCTGTCGTAAGTGATGCAGATTTCACAACCAATCACCATATCCGCTTCGAAATTGGGTCGATTTGGTTGCGACTAAGCAGAGACTCATTCATGGAAATTCTGTGTAGATACGATTTTATCGTGTTATCAGAGCGTAGCACATCTTTGAAACTACCGAAGCGAAATTAAACTGCGAAATTGATGCGCGTTCAAACCAAACTGAGCCAACCAATCACAAAGCTGTCTGAAAAGTATTTTTAGTACGACCACGAAATCTCATCTTTCTATGTTCGTCACGTATACAACGTGAGAAACAGATAACAGGCCTCGGGCGGCACATTGCTAGGGGCGGCAATTTGGAGCGGTTAAAATATCTAAAATTTACAATATCAGTCCAACTAATTTATTTACAAAGTTTACCAGCATTAACCCTGCTTTACAGTAAGTAATCAGACATTCGCAAATTACGATCTAGTGCTTCGAGAACACATTTTACGAATAAAAATAAAAACGGGTTCATAAAAAGGGCAAATAACGTGTGTTTAAATTTTGAGGGCCGATGTTGAATGTGAACCACACCTAAACGTCAAGTTTTTTTCTGCATTTCATTTGACATTTCTCAATTTCAGACTAACTAATTTGAAGCATCGAAAGATACACAATCGAGCAACGCGTTAAAGTTATTAAGGCTTTTTATGAAAATGGATGTTAAATCAAAATGCATATCGTGCACTTTGTAATTTGTTCGGTATCGGAAAAATCGTGTAAACATTTGAGCAAACCGGGTCTGTAGGAGATGTTAAAACACCGGAGCATGCTCGTACAGCTCGTACTGCAGAAAATATTGCTGCTGTTCGCGATAGTGTGGCTGAAGAGCCGTCCACCTCAACTCGTTGTCGCGTCGTGCCCAACAATTGCACCTCTCACGCTCGTCGTTGATAAACATTATGCATAAAGACTTGCATTTACACGCTTCCTTATAAGCAATTGACTCAAGAACTAAAGCCTCATGACCATTTCAGGCGTCGTCAATGATCAGAATGGTGGCAAGATATGGCAACAGTGGATGATCAATTTTCGAAGAAAATCATCTTCAGTGATGAGGTACATTTTAACCTCAGTGGATTCGTCAATAAGCAGAATTGCCACATTTGGGCGAATGATAATCTAAGAGTGATTGTCGAAAAACCAGTTCCCACAAAGAGTGACTGTTTGGTGCGGTTTATGGGCTGGCGGCATCATCGGGCCGTATTTTTTCCAAAATGAGGCCGGTCAGGTAGTATTACTGTGAATGGTGTTCTCTATCGTGAGATGACAACTAACTTTTTATGGCCCAAATTGGAAGATATGGATGTGGACGATATGTGGTTTCAACAGGACGGTGCCACTTGCCACGCAGCTAACAAACAATGGCTCTTTTGCGGGACAAATTCAATGGCCGTGTTATCTCACGTGGTGGCGATGTCAATTGGCCGCCAAGATTATGTGATTTGACACCGTTGGACATCTTTCTTTGGGGTTATTTAAAAGAAAAGGTGTACGTCGATAAGCCAGCAACAATTCAACAGCTAAAGGATGAGATAATTCGGCACATTAACGGCATAGAACCTCAATTACGCCTCAGCGTCATCGAAATGGAGGTGTGCCGCCGATGTTCCATACATAATTGAACCATACCAATATTATTATAATAAAAAGAAATGACAATACATAATTTCCTAATTTTATTCAAAATCAACATAGGCCCTTAAACCACCCTTTATTATTCCATTATATTCGAAAGCACCCCAGATGTATCACACAAAGATCAAACCAGTCAAGTATTGCGTTTTCGTAAAATTGAAAATCGGAAAGTAGTAGTAGTGCACTTTTGTATTGAATTTATCGAAACAAAGAACATAACAGCTGAAGGCATTTCGGACATGATCATCTAAAAGCTGATGGTCTTGATATAATGGATTGCAGAGGTCAAGCATATGATACTGCTGCTGTCATGACTGGAATATATACATAATTGCAGCAAAGACTAAAAGACATAAAAACTGCAAAGCAGAATTTATATACTGCTCCAATACTCTCTAAACTCGGTTTGTTTACATGCTGCTGTTGGGCCAAATTCGGTCACTTTCTTCATTACCTTAGAACGCATACATTAGTTAGTCTGCGTTAGTCTGCATAACACAACAATAATGCTTTGTCTTTTTCTGACAATTGCAATAAGTCATGCCAGCGGTGAGAGGAGTTTCTTAAAACTGAAGCTTATTAAAAATTATTTTAGGTCCACAATGAACTCTCTAAGGCTATGTAATCTGGATATTATCATGCGGCTTTAGAGCAGGAAATAGCAAAGACCATAGATACTGAAAGAATAATAAGAAAATAAATAAAAAGTATCTTTTACCTATATAACTTTTACCCCTATTACTTAAAACTAAATTAAATGCTTATATGCTATCATCCTTTCATTTAAATTTTTTTTTAAATAAATTTTAGTTATGAAATTATTTATATATTTATTAATGAATTAAATTTATTTATAAACAAAAATAATTTTATGTTTATAATTTAAAAAATATAATTTAATGCAATTAAATTTTAATTGGAGTTTAAAGTTTAATGGGAATTGCCGTTGTTTATTTGATATCCTGAGGTAAGTAATTTTTATCCGCTTAGAGATTGTGAAATCGGAAAGTAACTAATAGATATGGGAAAACTTTATATTTGCGGCTTCATTTTTGCTTCACTTGCTAGAAAGTTGTACGAACAACAGTTGACAAAATTTAGTAAGTTTATTGACATACACATTATGTGTTGTTATAACATGTTGAAACCCTAGATAACGTTTTTTTTAGTGTGTGAAGAAAATACTAGGAGCGGCATAAATTGTGTCTGCCCCGTGCAATTGGAAATTGTTGTTCGACTTAATCAAATACGTAAGTGAAGCTGGCCTAATGAATTCGTTCTGTATATTTGGTTAAGTTTACCCGTGTCTTATCGGACTGATGAATTAGGCAGTGTATTGTGAAAAGTTCGAGAGCCCTTAAACATGGGTATTTTTTATTTCTTCTTATTCACATATCTTTCCAAGAATCGTATAAGCACAGCGATACTGTAGGTATAGAAAATGATATCGAAGAGTTGTCCCTCAAACGCACGACATTGGTGATTCATTCATTGTTTGTTATCAGGATAGATACAGATGCGTAGGTGTGTGCGTGCTCAATTAGTTTTGGGGGGATTTTTGTTAGACTCATTGCAAATATTGATCCAATGATTTTAAAGTTCACCGTTGACAGTAGGAATGGACCTTATCTTTGCATAATATGTATATCAGGTGTTTGTGTTACTAGCAGTGGTTGTCATGTTGGAAAACACTTAATGTAGGAAAGCACACATACTGAACTTAATCTGAAGTGAAATTCGTTTAATGCTAAGTACTAGCACTTTATGGTAACAACTCTATATAGGTGGATATGTGATAATGAAAAACCCCCTAGCGAAGACTTAATAACTTAAAATAGTTAATTCCCTTATTGCAAATTGTTTTATCTTTTATTTAATTATTCATAGGGTATTATGTTTTTTGATGTTTTTTTGGATTAAAGTTCAAACACACGTGAACCGAATCAGTCGGTATAAAGATCTAAAGTTCGAAATCGCTTTTATCGCTTTATGAAGTAGGTCTATTCAGGGACGATTAAAGACTACTAAGTACCAAAGATTATCTTCCAAATGGTTTAACAACAGGCCAGATGTCCCGTGTTGGTTGTTGTCTGGCATCTGCGATGGCTTGGTCTTTGAAAAGGAGGTTCGGTCTTCCTGGCCTTCTCGAACCTGTGGGCTGGGATTCGAAGATCCTCTTAGCTGGAGCATATTGTCCATTCGCTCGATGTAGCCGAGCCAATGTAGTCGACGTGTTTTGGCTTTTTGGACTACATCCACATCTTTGTACAGCTCATAGAGTTCGCGGTTGTATCTTCTCCTCCATTCGCCCTCCTCGTGCACAGGACCAAAAATCCGCCGAAGTATTTTTCTTTCGAAGGAGCTTAGTATCAGCGCTCCCTTCTTGCTTATCGTAGAGCACTCGGTACCATAAAGCAGAACTGGCAGGATAAGGGTTTTGTAGAGCACACATTTCGTCCTTCGAGTTAGGAGTTTTGAACACAGTTGTTTTGCCAAACCGAAGTAGCAACGGTTTCCTAGGGTAATTCTTCGACGGATCTCCACTAGGCTGTCATTCGTAGAGTTTATGTTAACTCCGAGGTAGGTGAACTCCTTAACTACCTCGAAATTGCTTGTATTCATAGTGACGTTTTGTCCTAGGCAGTGGACAGATGCTTGTTTGTTTGTTGATAGCATGTACTTAGTCTTGTCCTCATTTACTTCAAGGCCAACGGATTTCGCCTGTTCTTCAATCTCCGTGAAGGCTTTTATCACGGCTTGTTGGGAGCGACCGGTGATGTCAATATCGACCTCATAGCCCAGCAACTGGACGGACCTGTTGAAAATAGTGCCTTCCGTGTTAACACCTGCCCTGCGCACTATCTGCTCCAGTACGAGATTGAAGAAGTCACATGATAGCGCGTCTCCTTGCCGAAATCCGGTGCATGTTTGCAATAGTTCGGAGGAGCTACTTCCAAACTGCACGTCGCATCGCGTATTTTCCAGAGTCACGCGACACAGCTGAATCAGTTTTGCCGGGATTCCAAATTCGGCCATCGCCATATAGAGCTCCTGACGATATATGCTATCATACGCGGCTTTGAAGTCGATGAATATGTGGTGAGTTTCGACTTGAAATTCGTTGGTCTTTTCCAGGATTTGCCTCAGTATGAAAATTTGGTCTATAGTCGATTTGCCGGGCCGGAAACCACACTGGTACGTGCCGATTAGTGTGTTGCAGAACGGTTTTAGACGTTCACACAGTAGTTGGATAGGATCTTGTATGCGACATTAAGCAGGGATATGCCTCGATAGTTCTTGCAAGACATAGCATCGCCTTTTTGTAGATGGGGCATATGGAGCTGACAGTCCAGTCATCGGGCATGTTTTCTTCCACCCATACTTGGTTGATGATTCTGTGCATGCTCCCTACCAAAACATCACCACCGCATTTAAAAAGCTCCGCTGGTAAGCCATCAGATCCTGCGGCCTTATTGTTCTTAAGCTTTTTTATAGATAGGCCAACTTCTTCTATACTAGGTGGTGGAACTAGTTGGACGTGGGTTCCCTTCTTGCCCTATCACTCACTCTACTTGATGCCCATTTAGCAGCTGTTGGAAATGCTGCTTAAATACATCTACTATTCCCTGCGCTTCGGTGACTAGGTTTCCTTCGCTGTATCGAAGAGCATGCGTTCAAGTTTTGTAGCCAGCAGCCAGTTGCTTGGCTTTTTTATAAAATCTCCGGATTTTGTTATGATCGCGCGACTCTTCGATCTCCTTGAGC
This sequence comes from Rhingia campestris, assembly GCA_932526625.1. NCBI lineage: Eukaryota > Metazoa > Arthropoda > Insecta > Diptera > Syrphidae > Rhingia > Rhingia campestris. The sequence continues at coordinate 147,934,658 of OW052182.1, read as the reverse complement.
TGGGAGGCTGCGTAGGCTCTCTTCCTTCTACGCAGGGTCTTCTTTTCCTCCCTTTTCTGGCTCGATACTCTTCTCTCGCTGCCCTTGTTTTGCGCCACAGGGCTTTCTTGTGTGCATCTTCTGTCACATTTTTCTTGTACACGCATTCATCATCATACCACGGGCTCTTTCTCGGCGGTGCGTGGCTGGTACCCTACAGTGGTTTCGGCTACCTCCTTGATGATGTCGCGATACTTGCACCACTGAAAGTTGGCGTCTGTGGTAGGTGAGTGCACAGAGGCGAGTTTCATACTCAGGCGCTCACTGTAGGCTCTGGCTATTCAGGTGTGCTAAGGGGTCCAACGTTGAATTTCTTCTTCTGGGCAGTTCGCAGCTTCTTCTCGTTGGATAGTCGAGCTCTGAATTTAGCCGCGACAAGAAAATGGTCAGAGTCGACGATGCGTGCCTCGCATCGATTAGCACATGGTCGATTTGGTTGGCGGTTCGACCGTCTGGAGAGCGCCAGGTTGCTGTGTGGATCCTTAGCCTTGGGAACCTGGTGCTACTTACCGTATTACGAGCTGCTGCAAAATCGATTAGTCGGCAGCCGTTGTCTGTTGTCGTATCGTGGATTCTGTGCTTACCAACTAAACCGCCAAACATGTTTTCCTTTCCGACTTTATGGGCGTATGCACATATAAGGCTTATATTTTGGAACGTAGCTTTGATGCGGATCACAAAAAGGCGATCACTTATCGGCTTGAAGTCAATGACTTTTGTCCTAAGCCGATTTCCCACGACGAATGCGTATCCTAATACATGCAATCCTTTGTTGCAGCTGTAGTAAATGTCGTAATTTTTTCTCTTCATTATACCTGATCCTATCTATCGTATCTTCTGGATTTCGGTTATATCTGCCTTGTACCGCGTGAGGACAGATTCAAGTTTTGAGTAACACCCGGGGTGTAGAGTGTTCGATAATTCCAGGTGCATACTCTCATAGCATAGTCCATTGACGTTCCAGGTCTTGTTGCCATATGAGGAGTTTCATTATCCGAGGCTGGTTGTGTCTCTCTCTTACTTAACTCAATTGGTTACAATACTTAATTCTCTGCATTCATTCATATTTTGGCTGATCGATGACTGATGTCTCGAAATCGGGTAGGTAAATCACATGTTAACAATTCATTCTTGTGCACGTGATTTACAGCACGGCTACCCTGCATACGTTCCAAAATTCGTTAAATTTCACCGGAAACATGCCCCAGTTATGTAAGTGCAATTCCGTTTGGAATTCCTTTTGAAACTTTATTATTCGGAATCGACCACACGTCACAGGGGACTTTTAAAACTATTCCAAATGTGCCGTTCATAACCAACATGATTCAGCTGTTTACAATTTCCTCACTTGGAAAATAAAATTAACAACCACGCCGAAGGCGAAGCTTTGATTTCTACAAACGGCGCTTTTGAGAGATATCCCCGACAATAAGCATGAAAGCGTCCAACCGAAGCCCAGACTTAAGCCAATAGCCTCACACTAGGCACGACATTAAATCATCAATGAAAATTGTGCTGAGAAGTAAGAGGGCTAATGAGTAGTACGAAACGACTCTTGTTTGTTTTTAAGCTCGTTGCCTGGTTAAATAAGGTAGTGCGATTAATGTTCTTAGATAAATACGGTAAACAACTTAACTAATGGAATCACCTGAATTGGTGATCATAGTCCGCATTGGAACACTCACCTGAGTATAATACATACAAGTCATTAGTGGCACATTTAGTGCTGCACGTGGGAAAAGTTACGACATATTATGTGGTTTTATTGAATGACATCACGAGACACAATCTGGTATTATGACAATCATTTACCGTAACCATATAGATATACTGCTGTCTGATTGATGCAAAAAATATCAAGGAAGTAATAACTATAAGTGGGGAAGTTACGGAGTGGCTGATAATGGATGCGATTTGACAAGTAATTGCATACCTAGTGGCGAAGGTTAGCTAAGTGAGAGTACATAGTGATTATTTAAGAATTCGTCACATAACGAATTTACTTAGGTAGACATACATATGGGTACATGTTATATATGCATAAAAGGTGGCGCAGTTGTCACCTGATGATTGGCTGTACTTTTTAACTTTCTCTTACAAAGAGAAAGATATTGTTTTCGTGAAAATTTTCGACCTCGAGATTTTGATTGATTCTAACATTACGATGATAGTGGAGCCTAAAAAAGTGGTTTTTGGAATTCCGTCCGTCGGTCCGTCGGTCCGTGATGGTCTCCCCAGCCTAAACGGCTAGACCGATTTTCTTCAAACTTCGTATCCAAGCTTATTTTAGTCATAATTCTAGGCCATTTTTTTTGTTTGCCATGTTAATAAGGGTACCTGCCATATAAAAATTACACATAACCTCAATTTTCTCGAAAACGGCTCTAACGATTTTGATTAAACTTTATATATACTATAACCATATTAGTTCCAACAAAACTGCATACCCAGTTTTTTCGAGAAAATCCATATAACGGATTTTGTCATTTAGGCCATATAATGAAAATTGATAATTTCTCGCAAACTATTATGTCAAATTGAATGAAATTTAATATATATACTACTATTACAGCTTGAAGCAATTCCACATAATTAGTTTTAGCCCAACTATCACTAAACGGAATTTTCAGTTTTGGCCAATAACAAAAAATCATTATTATTCCCATAGACACCGATTCCTTCAAATTTCGTAGTAAACGTTCGTATAATCACATTTCAACATTATTCATATCATTTTAAGCATTAATAATCAAAATGCGTACTATTTGATCTAACACCCAACTCGCTGTGAAAGAGAAAGTTGCGTACGACCCAGTCGTGCACCCACCACTCGTTTTTAAATTATTCCGCGATTCTTGTATGCCACCTATAATAAATGTTTTGACTTTTTATCGGAACAGTTATAAAAATTAAAATTATGTATTATTTACATTGATTGTCAGGTTAGCTAATGCATAAAACCAAAGAGTATAGAACTACATTAGTGTACGCATCACAGCTAAAAATTGTGTAGCCGTTTCATACGCGGGCGGTAAGTGCTCGTGATTGATGTTGTGTTACCAATGCAATGTAAACTCTGGGGTATCAATATCAGTAGGTACCCGACATAGTATATTTTCGTTGTATGAGATGCGAACACTATGTAGTTCTATACTCTTTGATAAAACATACTTACTTACCTACTAAAGTAGCTCTACAGTCTGAAATGAACCTGGCCTTCAACCAACATGCCTCTCAAATAAGCTAAGTCCTGAACTAACTGTCTCCAGTTGCGCACTTCAAATTGAATGACGTCTTTTTCGACGTGTGCGCGCTACTTAAGGCGAGGTTCTTCCTCTACTGCATCCGAAATTCTACTGGGAATCGAAGACTCTGACAGCAGGCACAAGACAATGCGTCGCGTTGTCTAAATCCTTATATGTTTCGATAAAAAAGTTGCCGACTCGATGGAGTAACAAGAATATTTCATCATAATTCTGCACAGACGGACGAGTTTGGGCGGTGTTCCAAAAATAGCTCTGTATAGTTCGTCTGTATAAATGGTGTCGTAAGCGACTTTGAGATTGATGTATAGTCAGTGGGTATCAATTTGGACTTTTTGGGTAAGAAAGCAATGTAATTAACCCATGTAAAGAAGAAGACGTATCCTCACACTAAGACACCTCTTCATTTTCAAGGACAGCAAAAGAAGAGTTCCCAAGATGTAGTCAAAAGTGGCGTTAGGGTGGTTAGGTTACTTGAGCTGCTTTGAAATAATCGGACAACACGACTTCAAGAAATCTCAATCAATCAGGCCGTCAAACAAAACAGATGGTGGCCCGTCGTAGGTCTTTCTGCAATACACTTAACGCCACATATTAGTGTGGCTTAGAAGATAATAGAAATTTCAAACTAAAGCAAATCCTGGAAAATATCAATGAATTTCAAGTCTATCACCCTTACATCGACTAAAAGGCCACATCGATCCATCGTTTAGTGCTCTATATAGCGATGATCATGTGTCGTCTAATACTGGAAGACACGTGATGCAACGTTCAATTTGGATCAGCTCATAATATGAACTTTTCTAAACATGGAGATGCGCTGTCATCCGATTTCTTTAATCTCGTACTGGAACAAATAGTGCGTAGGCAGGTGTAAAAACGGAAGACACTGTCTTTAACAAGTCTGTCCAGCTACTTTGATAGGCAGACAATATCAATGATATTGGTCGCTGAACAAACTAGTTTTGTTACAATGAAACGAACTTCCAGATGACGTATTTCTACCAATATACAAACAAGAGCAGAGTCAATAAACATCTTCTAGCATCATTAATAGTCTAGCTCAAAGAATCTTCGAATTTCAGCCTTTAGTTTCGAGGCGACAAGAATGACTGAGCCCCCGGCTTAAGGATCAAGCAATTGCTGATACCAAATCGCTTAGCCTGAATGACTGGAAGCATTGTGCTCACATGATAGAAGAGGAATGCACCTTGTATCTGGCATAGATATCAACGGATCGGGAACCCTATAGCGCGTATTACATTTGTTAGAAATGATCTTTTCAAAAGAGTTCTGAAAGTATCGGAAGGGCAACGCGCTTTCCAGAAGCGAAATTCCGGTCTGAGCCTTGTCAGAATGTATGTTTTAAGAGTTCTCAGATGCTTCCAACAAAACACTTTATTTTTGATTATATAGTTCAATCTTTTGACCTTTGATATGAGGTATCAATCTAATTAATATTACTAGCCAATTTTATGAATACATATGAAGCACTTGATGGGTTTAAATTATGATTCTTTATGCTGAATTTGAAGGAAATAAGGGATTAATGCGACAGAAAATAATAATTTTCCCTTGTATGGAAAAACTGAAAATTCCGTCAAATTTTAGGCTGAATCTAATTATACGACATTTAGGACGGCAATACTACATTGATCGTATTATTTAAATCGCTGTAAAGGTAGTTTTCTGTGCTCTGTCTATTTTTTCTACCTCTTCCTTATCTCTGAATATGGTGGTCCTAGAAGATATTGGTTGCAGTAATCCACCGCATTTGAATAAGAGATACGTTGTGGGCATTTTAGGCAAAATGAGCCGGGGAGTAAGATGTTGCGGTGTGACCACCTGGAGTTGGTTTTGTATACGCATTGACGTATTCCAGATGTCTGGTATTCAAGTCTTGACAGTTAAGCGGGCAACATTTTTTTTAAATTCTGACTTGCCGAAGCAATAAGATGAACGTCAGCAGAGGATTTCCTTAGTTCTTCGGTACTTAAGAAGGATTCCCTTCTTATACTGTAAAGGGCCGGGCATTCACATATGATGTGTTCGGCTGTTTCGTCTTCTTCTAGGCATAGTCTGCACTCCGGTGAGTCGACTAAATGCATTTTATTTAGGTGATATCGCAGACTCTGGTGACCCGTTAGATAGCCTACTAAGTTCTTGATATGTGTCTGCGTAGATTTAGTATCTTGTTGGCATCTGTTTTGAAGGGCTGAATAGCTCTTTTGGCCTGTTTTATGCCTGGGATGTTCTCCCAGTATGTCTTACATTTGTTTTGGTCCCAGCATTTTATAGCCACATTTATGGCTGATTTGGGTATTGCACAAAAGGGTTCGGGTCCAATGAAAGGGATTTGCGAGCCTTTTCTGGCTTGTTCATCGGCTTTTTCGTCACCTTAAACCCCCTTAGGTCAGACGACGCACCATAACCTTGTTTTGTTCCTTGACTAAGTGTTTGGAGGGAATTAAAGCAGTATAGTACTGATTTGGAGTCAATTTGGCAGCTTTTTTTCTATTAGGTTTGCACATTCTTTGATAGAATTGGAGCTCTGCTTGAAATACACTTGGGTTTTTTCCCATAGATATTGAAACATTCCGATTTGGTCCATGGATACCAGCTCCTACCCCTGAGTCCATTTTAGAACCATCCGTATACCACTTTAGGCCGTTTTGGCAGTTTGGTGGGTTATTGCTAACCCCATGCTTCTCTGGTTGTGATCTCCGTTGAGAATCTTTTGTTGAAGTATAATGTCTTGGGTAAGCGTTCTGTAACCGCACAGATCATGTCAAGATCTGGAAGTTCGGATGGTAGTTCATTTAGTTCTGGATGATTGCTAAAGTTTAACTCTTCCTCTTTTGTCAAACTTGCTGAGCTGCGAATTGACACCTTTTTTTTATATAGATGTTTAGTGGCGTTAGTCCTATTAAGGCTTCTATAGCCGCAGTGAGACAGGGCTCCGGTAGTGCCCAGACAGGCAAGCCGTTGTACCTTGTTTAATTTATTAATGGGTGTTTTTTGGGTGACTTTTTTCCACCATACTATTGAAGCGTATGTTATAATGGGCCTAACCATGATCGTGACCATGATCCAGTGTGTGGTATTTGGAGAGATTCCCCAGGTTTTACCATATATGCTTCGGCAAGCCCAGAAAGCTTTGGTTGCTTTTTGAATTTTGCTGTTTATGTTTAATTTTTTTTTATCGAGGATCACTCCATATATAGATATACAGATAGATACTTTACTTCGTTGGAGTACTTAATGTCTGTATCATTGATTGAAATTTGTCTGAGACTTAAATTTCTCCTTTTCGTAAAAGGGACGATGACAGCCTTGCTGGGGTTTATAGAAAGTCTTTCTTTTCTACACCAGTCTATGACTATCTTAAGGGCGTTTTGCAGACGTGTTGTAACCTCCAGAGTGCCCTCTGGAGACGCGCCACCGCAGGGAGCTCTTCGAGTTCCTCACAGTAGTTGCGCCAGGACGCTCTTTTAGATTTTCGCAACTCTATATGTTGTATTGGGTAAGGAGTGATTTGTATTGGTCCCACTTACCGCTGCGTTTGGCTTTATTGAAAAGTTTCCTTACTCTTTTACGGAGACTGTCTAGGTTATCGTTCCACCATGGTGTGCACCTCTTTACCACAGAGCGTTTTACCTTACAGCTATTTGTAAAAGATGAGATGATAATGTCATTTAGTTCCGTTTCACTTAAGCATGACGGTTGTTCCGGAAACATTTGATCGATCAATTTTTTCGATACGATAGAATGTTTGTTGTCGTATCTTATCGGCGCATCTTCACCGAACACGTTCCAATTTTCAACGATGTTTTGTACAAGAGGAGAAGAGAGGGTAATGTCTAAAACTTCCTCTCTTAAAACGTTTCTAATCGTGGGTTTATTTCTCTTATTTAGACTCACCTCTTTTATTTGTATCTCGGTTACCCCAAATTTCGTTGTGCGCGTTGTCCCGATGATTAGTTGTAGTTGCTTGATCTGGCAGTACTGGACTAGTTCCTGTACTGGTCGAGTTGGTGTTTCGTCATCTCCAGCAAAGTAAGCCGATGCGCATAAAATTTTTTGCTGCAGCTCTCACCGTTTTGTCTTTCTAAAAGGACCGCCACCAGATCTTTGGTAATGAAACCTGGAATGAGAGAGAATTTTATGTCTTCGCAACTCATAGAGCTGGCCTTGTTCTAAAAGCTCTCTGGTTTTGCTGTATTAACCAAATATCTTACCATCTGTTGCTCATGGCTCCTGGATTAAACCTAGAGCGATGTTCTCTTCGGCACATCTTTGGTTATAGGTGTCCGAGGCACCTATAGCGCGGTGCAGGTTGGCCTGCAGCACATTTAGTAGGGTGGTCATCGCTTCCTGCTGTGCTCAGGGTTTCGTACCCTATAAGGCTTGTTATCGCCTCTTCTGCGTACAATGCCCTGTTGGGAGAGACCTTCGTGTCTATCTCTCGGACCTTTGTTTTGCTGTCCGTGTTTCTGCATTTCTCGCGCCCGTTTCGCAGCTAGCTTCGGTCTAAACCGTTACTGGCTGATGGTTTCGTTGATTGTACTAGAGGCATTTGACGCTACTTTCGTCGGCAGTGTGTCATTTTCATTTCATCGCTACCGGCGGAAGTACTAATACTAGCCATTGGTTGCAACGTGCTAGCGCTAGTTATTTGTGACGACTTGGTCGTTGTAGCAGTGTCACTATTTTTTGGAGTCTGAATTGCAGACTTGTCGGATCCCTTGAGGATTATCTTGATTTGTCCAAATCGATAAGAGACCATCCCCCTGAGCGCCGCAAGCCTACGCATCGTACTCTCGTTTATCAAAAAGACCATGTGGGCAACTACTTTCACGCCCGATCTTTGCAGAACTCTCCACGTTCTTGTATTCAGGTCTTTGTTCTGACCGTCTAGCATCACCAGTATTATCTCTGCGGTACTCTGCGGAAAGAAGGCTCTGACAACATGTGGCTTCGGAAAGTCTTCCTCCCCATTACTTCCAACCCACATTTCTCAGGTAACATAGCGTTTAGTAGGTATTTAATGGCAGTCTTTCACTTTCACAGTAGCCTGTATATAATCATTTAAGATTGACATGTTATTAAAAATAAACGATCGAAATATTTTTTTTCAAGTCTCTGCTTTCTTTTGAGGATGGGGTTCCCTATGTCACCCTTTGGGTGGGCATGCCATAAATAAAGCCAAAACAAACATTTGTAAAACCTCCACACAAAAATGATAACGATAAAGCAAAAATATCCCCTAAAGGTAAATCACGAAATCAATCATCATCAAGTATATCAATTCATTTCGTTTAGTGCGGTATTTTAAGGAGACGGTGCTTTAAAAAAGATATTAGATAAGAGCATGTTACGCTAAGAATTTGTAGCATAACAAAGCCAATTAAGAAACTTAAAAAATATACAAAAACCAATTGTATAAACTACTTGCATATTTTATAACATTATCGTAATTGGAGAAATAGACGGGTTTCCCAGTATCTTTTTAACACCATAGCATATTTAAACTTGTGCGCCGTGCGCAAGGTCGGGGGTTTTGGCTTAGCTAGAAAAGTAGTTGTTTCTTTTCTAGCTAAGCAAAAACCCCCGACCTTCAACTTTGTAATTGTATATAATTTGCAATTTAATACAATTTAGGTCTGTTTACAACAACGGTATACAATTTGATGACTGATATAGGTAGCTTATCTTTGATTATTTTTGGAGTCATAAAAACCCAGCGAAAAAAAATATAAAATTAAAAAAAAATCGTTCATTATCATTAGTGATACATTATATATAAATAATAGAATCTTAATATATTTTATATTTTTATATTTTGGCGCATACAACAAATGGTGCAATAGAGCACGCGGATTTAACCCCTGTGGGGCTAAATTCCCAAAAAAAGGAAATAACCCCTTGTGGTTTATTTCCTTTTCGAAATGGAAATAAGTTGTTATTACCATTTGAAATTGACATTAAGACCATCGCTCGGAAATGATTTATGCCTACATTGCATACATCCAACATCGCACGTAACCCAAATCCAACAGTGAGCCCCTGTGGCCTCAGGGGTTAATGCACTGCATCAAAATAGATAGGTTAAGTCAATGCGAATTATCCAACCAAGTTAGTTAGGAATACTCTGGCTAGGAATATCTTGTAACTTAAATGGTATGAATTGTTGTTAGACCAATTTTTTTAATTTTGATTGGTTATTGTGTTGTTGGCTTTTTTGGTCGATGATTTTGTATGTAAATAATGGTATCAGTTTAATCAAAAGCATTGCCCTATCGTTTATTTATTGTGCTTAATTTTGTTTATTATAAACATTATTTTTATCACCAATTGTTCGTTTTCTTGTCGAATTAAACTAGAAACAATATGAAAACATTAGAAGTCTTTGAAAATTGCAATTGGTTGCTGTAGGAAATTCAACTACCATTGTGCGAAGATTCCATCAGTAGCCCTCCAGATTATAAATTCATGTGTGGGACAGTACTAAAAGGGCAAAATCTGTAATAATTTATCATTATTTGTTTGATTTCGCAATTGAGTTTTAAACTAAAAAAGTCAGTACCTAGTTAATAAATAACGGGTCCGCCATCTAACGTTTTTTTCAACTTGTGCTTATTTCGTGAATGGTAACACTTAGCTCATGTCTGATTTGATAGATAATTAGTTTTATCCTTCCGCTGAACGAATATGGTTGTGTATATGCTTGAACAACGCTGGCAAAATATTGCGACATTACTTTTAAAATCATGGTAATGTTGCAGAATGTGTGCGAAAATTGCGTACGGATTTTGGAAGAAGAGAAGCACCGTCAGCTCCGTATGTTCGTTATCTTGTGAAAAAAGTGAAGGAAACTAGCATCCTCATCGATAAACCAAAGCGTGAAAAGCCAAAAACAGTTCGTACACCCGAGAATATTGCTGCTGTAGCAGAAAGTGTGCGTGAAGCGCCATCAACATCAATTCACCGTCGTTCTCAACAATTGAACATTTCGGAGACATCATTGAGACGAATTTTGCATAAAGACCTTGGTATGACACCATACAAAGTCCAATTGGTTCAGGATTTGAAGCCAACTGACCATCCAATGCGTTTTCGCTTCGCTTAGTGGGCCTGCGATCGACTTACAGAAGATGCCGATTTTGCCAAAAAAATCATCTTTTCAGATGAAGCTCATTTTGATCTTGGCGGGTATGTAAACACGCAAAATTGTCGCATTTGGGGCACAGAAAACCCGCACGCATACATTGAAAAGCCGATACACCCAAAACGAGTCACTGTTTGGTGCGGATTTTGGTCCAGAGGCATAATTGGGCCATTTTTCTTCGAAAATGAGCAAGGAGTGGCCGTTACAGTCAATGGCGATCGTTATCGGGCCATGTTGAACGAATTTTTGTTCACAAAAATTGAAGAGGAGGATATTGGCAACATTTGGTTTCAACAGGACGGCGCTACGTGCCACACAGCCGAAGCCGATCGTGTAGGCTACTGCATTGCCAGCCGAGGCAGCCATGTGAATGAAATTATTTTCCATTATTAACCGGAAGGATTTTACTTTCAAATAAAAAAAGGAATTTGAGAAAATATTCAGTAGTTTTTTTATAGCATTTTCAAAAAAAAAAGTTATTTGGAAAAAAGAAATTAGTAAAACGTGTTCTTCGCGAAATGCCAGGACATAGAAACCAATAATCCTTTCATTGCGGAAACGGTTTTGCAAAATATATCGGATGCAGGAATAAATTCAATAGTGTCACAAAAAAATATAAATTTCGAAGAAAAAAAAAATAATAATCGCAAAAAGCACATATTATAGACAATGATTCAACCGCACAAAATGTTGTTGCTACACAACGGAATTTGTAGTTCGTTTAACCGATGTCTAACAAACACGGAGAAATGTTGGGCAGTTTCTCGTCTCGCATCCAAAATAGGGAAATTACACAGGAATATCGAACGGTCGGCGTTAAAAATTATTGTGTATTAATGGCGAAGTTCGAAAGTTAGGGTTTGGACTTCTTGCTGTTGTCTCCTACCTCCCCCCCAAATGCTTGGTATCACTTGGAGAAAAGTGGATGGTAATAAGAATTTAATACCACTCAATATCAAATATGAATAGAAAATTCATAGGATTCTATCTGATGATTTATTTCAAAAAAAAAAAAAACAATATACGGAATAGCTTAAATACAATTCTAGATTTGATATTTTTAAATAATCAAGGTGGCCAAATGGTAGGCAACGCTATTATATGAAACATTGAATTTTTCACCTAGCTCATGCCTGCTAACTCCGACCTCAGCCTTCTCGTGACCAGCTTAAATATGCCCTCGCGCTATACAGGACAACGATTGGACAGGATCAGGAATTCACATATGGATGCGGATTCGTTGTGGGAAGCCGACATAGGGTAAGAGTAATCGATTTTAAGCCTTTACGACCTCTAGGATGGAGCCTACAGAGCATGTCCGGAATACCTGGTGACTTCAATGTGAATATCGGTAATGAAAACATCTTCAGTGGGTTAGTTGGAAAGCACAACCTCAACGAAACTACAACTGAAAGTGGTTTCCGACAAACAGACTTCGCTGGAGTATCTAATACATGTTAGCGCCAGATTCCCAAGACTTTTGTTTAGAATAAGAAGGAGAATTTTAAAGAAATGTGCAATGTTGCCGCATATACTGGTTCTTGCAAAATTGAAAGCCTTACAATTCTACAGAACAGAGCGTTGAGCTGTATTTTACAATGCGGTCTAAGAGCACACTTAATATGAATGGCTCAGTTTTTGCTATTTATGTTTAGTTAAAAATTGGATTGTATCTACAAAGGAATCTTTAATATTTAGGTTACTACTATAATTTAAAAAAATGTGGGTTATTCTTGATTACTTCTTTATAGACGAGCTGGTTCACAAAAGAAGAATTTTATATGACTTAACAAAACAGGCAATTCGTAATTTTTTTTGAGATACAGGAAATATTAAAAAAGGTTTTTATTGAGAAGTACGTTTTGACCGTTGAGTCATCGGTTAAGCATAATAGCAAACCACTTAAGAATTTCATTACTTCAAAACGAAATACCTAAAGTTTGCCTAAGGCTATGGAATTTGATTAATTACTTATAACACATCTTCTTATTATATAGTAATTATCGTCCTCGTCGTCTATTAACTAGACGTTTTATTTAACCAGTCATTATTTACTGGTGAGTTTTTAAATGAATGGAAATATGTTTTTATTTCTCCAATCTAAATATAAGAACGGTATATCGAGGCATTTGCGATGCCCAAAATTATTTGAAAGCTTTAATAAAAGAAGTAATCTCGAATAAGTAACAAGTTGATGTACTCTACACTGACTTTACAAATGTCTTTGATTGAGTGTACCCTATTTTGACAAAACTAAAATCATTACGTTATTATTCCTCAATGCTTAAATATTTTAATAAATGTTAAACCAACAGATGACATACGGTTAAGAACGATGGTTATACTTCTCGCAAAATAGATGTATTGAGATGTTTTAAATCGAGCTGAGAGATTGTAACGCAAAGGTAGAAAAGGAGGTCATTTTTAGCAGTATTGGCGGAAAACATACAGCCATACGACACCATGTCTGTCAACGGACTTAGGGTAATAGACTTCGCTGTGGAACGAAACGCTTCTGCAACTACTTCCGCAGACTGTTAAACGACGCTGACGAACAATCTCCCGCTGTTAGACAGAACGAACCTTCACTATTGCCGAGACAGCGAAAACTAGCTAACACTCTACCTAAGTAATACGAGGATAGCAATATCTAAACTAAAGCTTTACAAGACTGCCAATAATAACGGCCTTCCCTCTGAGGTGCAGATAATTTGGTTAACATTCACCAACTCATAAACTAAATTTGGTCGGATGAAAGATCCCGATCCACAAATGTCTCTTGCGCTAACTATAGAGGTATAAGTCACCTCAACATCGCCTACAAGATCCTATCTGCCGTAATATGTGAACGTCTATAGCCTTTTTCCAACATCATGGTCGGCCCTTATCAGTATGGTTAGGAAAGGAAAGGCTAGAAAAGTCTACAACCGATCAAATCTTCATAATTCGGCGGATCCTGGAAAAAACCCAAGAAATCAAAATCGATACCCACTACTTATTCATCGATTTTAAAGGCGCATGCGAAAGAATTACTCTTGCTAACCACTGTTTCGTCGGGCTAGGAAGCCAATTTATTAGTAAAGCTATCACTCGAACTACTAGGAAGATCCATTATAAGACCCTGTTCATCCCATTCCTGTGGATGAAGAAATCCTTTGTGGTTTTGAGCGGGCAATGGAGACGAAGATTTAACCACGAACGAGTTGTACGACATACCCCTAGTCAAAAAAAAAAAAACTCCGCATTAAACGTTTATCATGGCTAGGACTTGTAGAGCGAATAATGGACATTAATACTCCGGCTCTCAGAGACTACTATTCCCAACCAGACGTGTGGTGCAGTAGAGAAAGACTTCAAGACGCATAAGTAGAAACCAACCGCAACCAAAGTTAGCTAACGATTGGGCTAATTGGGGAGGTGGTTGAGATCCTGGTTTAATCCGGATTGTGGCGTCACTGATAAGTAGGTTAGTAACTATTTTTTAAGGAAATTAAATTAAAAAATCTACATTTAATTTATGATTTAGTTCGAGCAACTTTATGGGATGTTTCCTAAAAAAAACACTTTTCAAACATAGGTACTGTTTTATGGAATCTAGTAATTTAAAAACACAAACTTTTTGGACTATTTTTCTAAATACAAATTGAAAGTTCAAAATGCATAGCCAAAATATTTAATCTGGTCCTCAAAATTTCATCTTAAGAATTTATCACCCCTCAGATGACTTTCGATTCCACGAATATAAGATATAGATTTTCCGAAGCCAAAAAAAAATGATAGCACTCTATCTCCCCGACGGGGAATTGAACCCCGGTCTCCCGCGTGACAGGCGGGGATACTGACCACTATACTATCGAGGATATGAAAACTTTTATTTAAATATAAAATCCGTTGTGTGTAAAAGTAGTATGTATTTGCAATATTTACTATTTTCTCTTTAATGACAGACAACACTTTGACGAGTATGTTTACTAGTTTTTCGAAAGAAATTTCCATAGTAATTTAAAACGTTTACGAAGTTTTACATTTATAGCCGTCGAGTCCGAATAAAACAACACGAAAAAGCCAAAAGATATGAATCACGTCAAAGATTTAGGCGACCAGTTCACAAGTCCAAAATGTAAAATTCACTGCTTACCGAATTGTTCCTGCAAATGTCGTCGAGAATACGGTCTTTAATAGTCCGTTATAATGCACGGTAACAGTTTATTTTCTGGCCCGCCTCATTTTGAAGAAATATTGAAACGAATCCACAGATAATAAACCACATCAAACCATTGTTTTGTCAGGATACAGCACCTCTTCAACCTATTCCCAAATACGGAAATATCGCTTATTAAATTAACAATTATGCCAAAAGTATCATTCATCGAATCACCTTTAGTTACTCTTATCACACGAAATGCACTAATGGTCGACATACAGAAGGAATACCTTACCTGAGTCTTTAAATTCAACACAGTGGACAAAAATATATCACTTCCACGAATGCATTTATTCTTCAAGTTAGCCACTTTTTTGCTTTTAAAAAATAATTTTTTTCTCATTACAAACTTATATACTAGACAAAAATCGTTAAGTTTAACTTATTTTTAATCTTATTAATTGGCCCTTAACGAGCACTCTAATTTTATCTTTAACAGACTGATAATCTATGTACGTGGGCAAATAGTGAACTACTGTTTCATATATAGAAGCCTAAACCTTGACCACCCCTTATGATCTGGACACAATATATAAAGCGTTAATACACCACATCTTGAGTTTAACGTCCACGTCTGGTCCATATTGTACTTCGTAGATATGATTCAAAAGCAAGCGACAAGACTAGGAGGCCTATGAATGCGTATTCCTTAGTTTCGCTCGAACATTATCGAAATATCATATTAACCAATGTTAAAAAGAAATTGACAGTTACATTCCACCAATTCAACAATTCCACCGCAATACTCGCTACGCCATGAATGCAAATTAGTTTCCTCCAAGCCCATTGATTGATCTTCAATTTGCAACCATTGTAATATCTCTTAATGTGATCAAAGTCACGCTGAAAAAGTATGTTGATGACCTCGGTTGTCGGACCTGATATATACGTCACCAGATCATTTGCGTACGGTACAGCTTTTATAAATGTTAAACATTATCGGGGAGTTCACCGCCTCCTGTTGTAAACTGTTTTTAATGTCAAATACTTTGCTCGAAGTTACGTTGCCTCATTTTACATTCTTTCCCATAAGCATACCATAAATCAAAAGGATTTCGCATACTCTATCTGGCTAGCTAGTAGAAAAGCCCACCTAACCATACGGTCTAAAAAGCCCAATAGTTAGATACCCAGGTAGTTCGTGGAAGTCGCCCTTAAATATCACACATTAGTAGAGAAATAATTTAAGCTACTTACAGTGAACACAGGGTATCATGGATAAAATGAAAAATAAATAATTCAATCAAATTGGAAGACTTTTAATGCTTTAGTTTATCTGAGGAAAAACTGTAGCTTTAAAAAAAAAACAATACAAATACCAATACCAATTTAATCGGCAATTTCAAAAACTTGCGCCCATTTTAATCGTTGAACACTTTGCTTATGCTAGCTAGCCTGAACTGACAGAGTTAAATATAAATTCATATCGTCTCGCCGAAGGTAGTAAATTGCTTTTAAACTTTGAACGTGAAAATAATAATAATCGAATAATAAGCACAAAAATATAAATCTAACAAAAGTTACCCATACGCCTTTTAGCCCCATAGGGGTATATCTTATATAAGATTTGTTTATACCCTATCCCAGAGGGGTATATTAGTTTTGACATTAGGTTTGTAACAAAGGGAAATAATTTCGATAGATATACGTCAAAATATGGATCGGCTCATAATCACTGGCTGATTCGACCTAGTCATGTCTGTCTGTCCGTCCGACTGTGTGTCACCGATTTTTGGGCCTAACATTTTGAGCTAGAGTTATGAAAAATATGAGAAGGCTATAATCCACTGTGCGGATAGTTTAATACCCTATCCCATCCCACCCTTAAAATTTGTATCCCCAAATTGTGGGCGTTATGCTTATGAAATATAGAAAATGACGTTGTCACAAGATATTGTTCTTACAGTTTATAAAAATCTTTTATGGTTCGATAAAGAACAACATTTTCTATTGCATACACAATGGAGTTGGGTATACAAATGGTTTTTGTAAGGAAACGCCCCCAAAAAGTGGGCGTGGGTTAAAATGATGTATAGACGAAATCATAGCCAATGATCTTGCATCGAAAATTTTTTCAAATATTTTAAAAATGTACCAAAAAACGTTTTTTTTTATGAAAACGCTCCCAAATAGTGGGCGTGGCAAAAACTTCGTATAGACGAAATATAGATATTGCGATTCTATAAATGTTGCATTGCAACAAACATACGAATGCATCATCCATCATGTTACCGTCGGCATTTCGCCATCGGTTTAACATCGGCATTTCACCTTCGAACATTTAAGCCGACGGCAAAACTCATCGCTGCCACACTCCACAGCCCAGAAGCAAATCTGGGCGATCAGACGCGCAGCAACTAAACTATGCAGACAACGAGCCGTAGTGGAGGTGTCACCCACAAGAAAAAATGCATGCAAAAAAAATGCTATGTTATGCTATGTTACATCAAAGAGTATACAACTACAAGAGTGCGCATCTCATACAACGAAAATTTACTATGAGGGGTACTGATGTTGATACCCCAGTGTGCACATTGCCATGCCAGCATCAAGCAACAGCATAGCCGATGCATACGAACGACGCAAATTCCCTTCGCACTTACCGACCGCGTCTGAAACGTCTACAAAATGTTAAGCTGTGATGCGTACTCTATAGTTATATACCTCTTTGGTTACATTCACAACGCTGGGAGCGCTTGTTATGTGCGCTTGTGTTGGTGTGGTTTCGCACGCTGAGCGCGGAACGATGCACGCGAAGAGCAAGGGAAAACCAAGCGGTGAACCTCGCTTCGATGTTAGAAGGTTTTTTATGCATGGGTTTTGGCGTAGCTGTTTGAACAACCGGCAATTCCCAAGGGGCAACGACCTCCAGAAGGAAACCTTGAAAATCAGCTGGACAAGAAAGGTGATGTTAAAGAAAACATCTGGTAGATGATTTATTCCCAGTTTGACCGAACCACGAAGAAGATCACCACAATAAATCGATCATCAAAAAAACAATTAAACGTCTTTTTTTGTAGTTGAACACTAGCAACAAGTGGGTTGCATTTTTTTTTTTATTTGTACGTGATTTAGATCCCGTCGGCAAAGCAAGTAACTAGGCACCGGAGCCAAATCCACTTTTTGTGCGAAGATTTTTTTTGCTAGTGTCCTTGCGGCACAATAAACATGTTCTTCAGACACTTACTCAAAATTCCTTACGGTTTCGCCAAAAACTACGTTTTTCTAAAAAAAAGGGGCGTGGCAGTGGGCGGATTTCAAAAAATGTTTACACTTTTTCTGCTGGGAGCAACAAAAAGCACGTGCACCAAATTTCATCATTCTAGCTCAAAATTTAAGGCCCAAAATTTGGTGACGTACGGACGGACGTATATATACTTATATATCTAGCTATATATATCTAGTTATATCTAGGTATATCTAGCTAAATTATTTCCCTATGTTAAAAACTATGTTTAAAAACTAATATACCCCTATGGGATAGGGTATAATTAGGTATATAGACTCTCTGTCCGACGAAGCAGAACAAGTGTAATAATTTTTAAATTCCGCCAACTGCCACGCACACTTTTCAATAAAACGTTTTTTTTGGCCAAACGGTTAAGAATTTTGATAAAGTATCTAAATAACATATTTACACAATCTCAATATGACACCTTTTTAGACATTTATTCTTAGGATGGCTTGGGATAGGGTATTCAATGATTCGCACAGCGGATTGTAGCCATCTCATATGTTTTTATTAAATTTTAACAGTTTCAATCGCTTTTATTACATGTATATGTATGTTCAGTGGTATGCTAATTTCTGTTTAGTTTACTCGCGCGCCACACAACAAAGCTAATTTATTATCTAATTTTAAATATAAACAAACGTTCTATCCCAATCGGTCAATCCAAATATACCAAACACATCAAACATTCAAAAGCAGAAATCATATGAAGTAAAAACAAACAAAAATTCAATACACAAAATATCGGTGCTTTCCCTGTAGTATAATCATAATCAAGCTCATTTACACTATTTATTCAAAACCCACACATGCTTAACTTAAACCTAATAGGCACGCAAAGTGTAAGTATTCCTTCTTTATTGTTGTTATGACAGGGCAAATTTATGCAAACTTATCAATGCTATCCACCGTTAACTTTATTTTCAAAAGCCAATTTTTGAAATGGGTCGAGTTTGAGTTGATTGATTTAAAGGTATCTAAATAAATTTGATATCAAACGATGGAATGCAGCATTAACTATTTGCGTTAATTAATAAAATTTATTCGATCGGACGTTTGATGGTAAGTGGAAGGGGTAGTGAAGACCTATGTCGGCATCGAAGTCTGGTGTTTTATATTATTATATTATTCTACTAACAGCGATTTTTGTTAGTTTGTTTGAATAATTATTTTATACTTCTTTTGAAAGAATATTGTTTCATTGAATATGCTGCACGACTTCGTCCGATCCCATATAGCATCATGTGAGCCATGAATACCTGTTCCTGATATGCGCCAACATACAAACAAAATTTTAAATGATAACGGTCGGTATATTACAAAAATTTACCGATTTACGTATCTAAGGTGTTTTTATTTAATTTGCTCTATCTATTAAGCAAAGCAAAAGAAGTCCGGAGGGTTCATATCTTGTGATCTTGATGCCTGTCAATGTCCCTATTTTTTTGATAACACACGTTCCAAAAATCAGGCTAAGTCTCAAATATTCAACCTCCCTTTTTTTAGTATTCCAAACGCTACGGGCGGTCTTTCGGAAATATTATTTGTTATTCGCATATACTCTCTCTTACTGCGTTAACCCGATTATTGAACGTGTTGAGCGTTGATGAACGGCATGTTAACGTTCTCCCACTCTCCCGTTCTCAACGAAATGTTACAAACTTCTCACAGGTACCGTTTTACCAAGTGAGGAATCGTGTTCCCTTTACGGATTTGCTATAGATCTGGGAGGACTCCGTAAGTGGAACACGCTTATAAAATTTTGATTTTTTAATAATCCGACTCTCGCAAATGGTAACAAAAACGATCCGCAGCTGTCAGGCTTGTAATATTTGGAAAATTGTTACTCGCGTGTACTAAAAGTGACATTTGCATTAACAAATATATTTGCACTAAATTAATATTAATATTAATTGATCTTAATCTGCATGGAGCTCTTTTAACGTTATAGATTCTTCTCATCTCGGAAAAGTTTTTTTTTGCAAAGTGTTTAGATGTAGATAAACTAATGCTAATTTAAATTGCAAAATAAATTCCATACGAATGTTAATTTATAAGGGGAAACCCCATATTTTGTATATTTAAGACTCCAAACCCAAATGTCTGGGATTTTATAATACAAGTTCATGCACTTGCTACCCTCTGTAAGTGCCTTCATAATTTATTTATCCAGTTTCTAATAGGTTTCAAAGTAAAAAAAGGTACACATTAAAAAAAAAACAATACATATTTGTTTTCTTCTCACTATTTCAGATTTGCAATATTTCGAACATATTCATATATGTATTAGGAAACCGGTTGAAATCCAGCGTTTGATGATTGAATTTAGAAATACTTGGTAGTACAACATAATATATTTTTAGACAGTTATCTACCATTTGGAATTCAAATATTTTATTAATTAGCACATAATAAAAGAGGTTTTCAATGTCATGCGGAATACTGAATAAATAAACTTCGCGATCCTGTTGTGTATGGGATTCCGTGTTTCTTGTTACTTGTATTTTACACCTTGCATTTGCGTTCATCAGGTATATATATGTACGTATAGGTATTCATTGAAATGAAAACGAAAATTATTATCCATTAAAATATTCCACTCTTCTTTATCGGAAGGCGCATTGATGTAATAATCTGAAAGTGACATTGACATTAAGGCCGCTCCCTGACTTGTCGGTGCAGTATCCGTAATCGGTATTTCTTACCTTACCGAGAGGATACCGATACCGCCTTTGTCTGCTCACTTGTTAGAATTCGGAGCAACAATTCGAAAATATTTGACAAACTATTTTATTCTACCAAGAGCATCACTTCAGTGGCAGTATAACCACTATATTAAATTAAATAATAATAAACAATTATTTACAAATAATACATACCTGACATTTTCATTTTTTAAGAGATTTCATTCCATTAATAGAGTACTCAAGAAAAGACTTTCCTGAAATGTATTTTCTCGAGTACTCCACTAATTTATAGTTTTCTACAAACAACTCGCACTTTTCCAGAACTAAATTTACATGAATATCACTTTCTGCAGACGACATTTTTGAAGAACGGATATGTTTGTATTTGGTATACATTCGGTACCGCATGTGTACCGAGCGTACCGCACCGACAAGTAAGGGAGCGGTCTAAGAAAAAAAAATTCGCAGCTTCTTGTTAAACTGTTATTTCGTATAAATTGTCAAGGTTTAAGTTTATTTTAAATTTGGATGAACTCACTTGACAAAGAATATCAAGATCCTAACAAAGGTCAATATACGTAGCATTGGGTGAGAGAAGACAATATGTTTAATTGGACAAAATGTTTGGGCGATTTAAAGGAATACTAGACAGTACTTTCGGCCGAAAACATTTCAAACAGGATTTTAAAATCAATTAATAATTAATATTGATAAAACTTATGGGAGTGTATCATATAAATATTAAAACCTCTAAAAACTGCTGCGGCTTTGCGAGTGCGAATGTCAAATCAAATTAAAAGTTTAACGCTCTCGAGTATGTACAGTAAACGTCCATTCTATAGTGGCGAAGTGGCTACAATTCCAAGGTTGTGCTTTAATCATTGTACCTATAAATGTAGACGAGGCAGAATCCGAAGCAATTATGCAAAAGAAACGCATGTAAAAGAGATGAAGAGCGAAATATTACGAAATATTTACGGTGGAATATGGGTTACAGAGACCAGATGCTAATGTGATCTTAGTGGATTAAAGTTTCACACACAGCCTTTCAAAGCTTTCCACCTTTCTTACAAAACAGAAATAAATAACAACAATGCTATGTTTTTTTGGATTGTAATACATAGCATGTAATTTCATGCCAGCATAGCAGTTAGAACCCACCACCAATTGAAAGTTGCACATACACTCACAAAATCAACACCATTACCGAAATAATAATTTCCATACTAGTAAATCTAAACCCTGGGTGAGCGCTGCTTCGCGTGCAATACCACTTATCACCGTGGTCGAACAATTGGGGTGGATGTACCTTACTGCTGGAGTTTTCTTTTTTTCTCGATTGTTGCGTTAGGGGAGTCACGAGCAAACGTGGTGGGGTGTTGTTGCCGTATTATTTCATTAATATTCGGAACTTCGGGATGCTTAATTGTTACCCTTATGTAGCTTATGTTGCAGGTACAAAACTGAAAAAATACGAAAGGAGAACAAGAGAGTACAAGAAAGGAGCGCGATCATATTAAGAAGTGTTAACGACTGTAATATCAAAGTCAGGGACACAATACTTGAAAAGAATCCTGTTGAGATAAAACGAGTGGTGGGTGCACGACTGGGTCGTACGCAACTTTCTCTTTCACAGCAAGTTGGGCGTTAGATCAAATCATAAGCATTTTGATTATTGATGCTTAAATGATATAAATAATGTCGAAATGTATTTTTCCGAAATTTGAAGGAATCGATGTCAATGTGAATAATAATGATTTTCCGTTATCGGCCAAAACTGAAAATTGCGTTTAGTGATATTTGGGCCAAAACTAATTATGTGGAATTGTTTCAAGCTGTAATAGTAGTATATATATTAAATTTCATTCAATTTGACATAGTAGTTTGCGAGAAATTATCAATTTTCCTTATATGGCCTATATGACAAAATCCGTTATATGGATTTTCTCGAAAAAACTGGGTATGCAGTTTTGTTGGAACTAATATGCTTATAGTATATATAAAGTTTAATCAAAATCGTTAGAGCCGTTTTCGAGAAAATTGAGGTTATGTGTAATTTTTATATGGCAGGTACCGTTATTAACATGGCTAAAAGCAAACAAAAAAAATGGCCTAGAATTATGACCAAAACAAACTTGGATACGAAGTTTGAAGAAAATCGGTCAAGCCGTTTAGGCTGGGGAGACCATTACGGACAGACGGACCGACGGACGGAATTCCAAAAACCACTTTTTTAGGCTCCGCTATCATCGTAATGTTAGAATTAATCAAAATCTCGAGGTCGAAAATTTTCACGAAAACAATATCTTTCTCTTTGTAAGAGAAAGTTAAAAAATAAGAGAAGGTTACAATCCGCTGTGTGGATCGTTGACCACCCTATCCCACTCCATCCTTAATGTGAATATCCCCAAAATTTGGGCGTGCCTAAAAACTGAATAAGAATGAGTAAAGAAATTACATTTTCACCACATCTTGTTCAGATAGTATCTAAATCTTTTTTGGTTCGATAAAAAAACAAAGTTTTTCAATGGCATATGCAATGGGGTAGGATATGCAAATGGTTTTTGTAAGGAACCGCCCCCAAAAAGTGGGCGTGGGTTAAAATGACCTAAGGACGAAATGTTTATATGACATTGTGGAAGTATATGCATCGAAATTTTTCTGGAAATTGTTTTAAATTTTACCAAAAAACTGTTTTTACCAAAAACGCCCCAACAAGTCGGCGTGGCAAAAAACTTTTTATGGATGGAATATAGATATTTAGATTGTCTAAATATCTTGTTCAGACATTTCATCAAATTTGTTTACCGTTTCACCTGAAACAACGTTTTTCTAAAAAGTGGTTGTTGCAGTAGGCGGGTTTTGAAAATTTTTACAATAGTTCTGTAGGCACGGACAAGGATCCTATATACCAAATTTCATTTTGATTAGCTCAAAATGTATGGCCCAAAAATCGGAGACGAACAGACAGATGGACGGACGGACAGACAGACATGGTTAAATCAGTAAATGACGGTAAATCGTAGTTAAGTTACAGTCAATGCTAAGAATATGAGTTAACAACTTCTGCTGTTTACGAAACGGCGACGGCGGACAATCTTCCGCATTCAATCAGAATGAAACATTTAATATTAGCTATGAAAGCTAAAAATTGCATTCACTTAACATAAATAAAGTGAGAATAATATAAGATCCTGTATGAGACTTGATCATCTAAATTCTACTTTGAAAAGCTGAACATATTAAAATCAGATAACAACATTATAAGCATTTTCTAAGAAATATGTAATGTTTGCGTTAATGGCCTTTGGAGACAAAAAAAATTAATGACGAATCTAATCACCAAAGATCTATTCAAAAATTCTACAGATTGGACGTTTAATGCCCAATGGATCGGTTGTGGCCCATGATCACGCCACTTAAAAACATATTAATTTTCTTATTATTTTGAAACAAATTTATTTTGAATAATTGTCTACCAACCTATTTTATAAAAGGTAAAGCAAACGTAAACCATAAAGAAATGGGGATATGTTACTAAAGAATAAACATCAATCAGTTAACTCTAATTTGTCCTTAACCCCATTTCAATAATGTCCCCATTACACAATTAAGTAACTTCTCATCATATTTGAACATATTTTTTTAACTTCCTTATTTACCAACTCTAACAACTTTAATAAAAGTTGAACATTTTTTGTTTGACTATGAAATCCTCACTTCGCCAGCATTTGTAGCAAAGGGAAGTATTGTAATAGCGCAAATGTTTAAAGTTTTATTTTTTGAAATATTTTATAGTAGAACTGTGCGAATACATGCAATATGTACTGCAAGACCAAAACAACTTTTCGCTTCGAATCGTTCAGTTTTCGTTAAGTTTTGCATCCGGCGCAAATGGTGCACAAGCCAGAATTGCTGTGCATTTAGTGGGATCGCCAGGGAATTATCTACTGTGAGCGCAAACTGATCCCAAGCCAATATTGACGGCCAGAAAGGTTTTTCTCTGTTTGATGGGATTGCCAGGAATGGGATTCCATGAGCTTTGATAAAACTTTTAATTTGGACTTGTACTGTACGTATAAAGAAATAAATCACCCAAAAGCGTCCACCTTTGGCCTATTATCTTTCATCAGGATAACGCCAGGCCACACATATAGATATAGACCTTGCACCAAGTGATTAGCAATGGTTTCCGCCCATGGCGAAGAATTTTTCTGGTAAAAAAATTCGCTTTAACTTGTGAAAAAGCGATTGTGTTTGCTATATGAATGAGGGCTTCTTTCGAGACGTTATTGAATTAACTTCAAAATGGCAACAAGTTACTGAACAAAACGGCGAATATTTGACCTAAATCGAATCTAATCTAACAATTCTAAATAACGCCTTCAATTTCATGCAAAACTAATGGATTTCTACACCTTACATAAGAAACTCTAATTAGATGGGCTAAATCTGGTCTGAAAATGCTGGCAAATTTATAGCAAAAAGGTATACCCATCTGAAGAAGATCACAGAAGAAGTTGTCTGCCTATGTATCTAATTAAAGGTACGTTCAAAAACGACGACCATCAATTTATTAATTCCTCATATTAAAGAAATAGTATTATCAATATAAGGGGAAGTTTGTCTGAGTCGTGTCCGACCGTTTATTTTGGTTGCTATCTAAAATTCTAAAGTATGATTCTTATCGTTCACTTAACGTAGGTCTAGGTACCCAACACAGTCAATCGCCGATAACGATTCCCATCTACATGTACCTACATAACGTGCGTAAAAAAAACAATATGCTTGTACTTTTTTGAATCAAAACCTCAACAAACCAGGCACATACGAAATTTCAAAAGCTATATTGTTATGTATGCATGTATGCAATCAAATACACGAAATTCTAACAAAACCACCAAAAAACGTAACACAATAGACTGAGATTTGTTGCCAAAACCCCCGGCTGACAGCTTTTTGTAAACCAGCTGAACTTCCGCTACGTTATAAAACGAAAAAAAGATACTTTTATACACTCATTCACAAAGAGAACCTCTGCGGAGGCAGTCGCGTACTAGCTTTAAAAAACAATTAACAATCAAATCACACGCTAGAAAGCTTTTTCCGCTTTATGACTGAACACATTTACAAATCACGAACGAAAGTGTAAATCCCCGCGATCGGTGGCTTTCTTGTGTTAAATTCAATAAACATAGATACAAATACAAAATGGGTATACCAATATTAGACAGCGAAAATATTATACCAAAGTGCTACACATCAAGTGAAAAATCAGAAGCTGAGAAGAAACAGGAAGAGAACATACCAACACAATCGATGGCAAGCAAGGATTTGATAGGCAATTGTAAGGAGGTGCGCATCGATTGTAACAAGATAAACCTACGTATCATTGGAAATGGGAATAAGATTCGCATCAATCGCAACCTGGGCCATCTGTGTATTGTTGGCAACGGAACGCGAGTTAAGATCACTCACAATAGTGGCTCGATTAAGTTTACTGGAAATAATGGTCGAATCTATTTGGGAAGTGAATCAACTGAGCAGAGTGTGGATTACATCGGCAGCAATGGGATACTTAAAGTTGTCAAATCCACAGAGCTACGAAAAGATCTTTCAACAGATCGGGTAGAAAAATGCAAATCATCAACTTTAGACAGTTCATCCAGTAGTGACACCGAAAGTAGCAGAAAACACAAAAGCTCATCATCAAAACGCAGCTCATCGTCAGATTTTTGTGGATTCAACATCCAAAACAATATTTCGTTACCAAATCTTAACCAGACCGGATATCGCAAGTCTGCCAACATAACTAATTGCATAAACTTGTCGAATAGTACAGGAAACATTACAATTAAGAACGCTATAAATGTTACCATTTAAAATGGAGTATTACTTATTTGTAAGACTGTTCTAATGTCATCTTGCCCTTCAATAGCGACTTAATAGATTCAATGTGAATATAGTTCCTAGCTATGCAAACCATTTAATTTTAAATAATTCCCATGTCCCCTGATGATGTGCAAATGTGAAAGTATTGTTTTTTTTTAATTATTGTAAACAAATGTTTTGTTCCTAAGTGAAGTTAAATTATTTATTTCTTGTTCAACTATGAGTGCATGGCTATGTATTTCATTCTGTGAATGAAAAATATCAATTAAATTGCTCTTTTTGTCTTTGTGAAAAAAAATGTTTTTTTTTTGTTCAGTTATTTCCCCTGAGGTCAACAAAAGGTGGTTCCAGTAACATCGACCCCATTTTTTCATTTCCATCGTCGATCGCTCGGGTCTTTTTCTCATTGAAAGTGCAAAACATCGTTCGGGGCTTTTCTTGGCTATCTGCTATTGTTATTTTTTTACTTTGTGGGAATCTTCTTTGGATAACGTCATTGCCGGCTAAAAGATTTTTGTTTGAATCTTGACCGAATATAGATACGACATGTTCGTGGTGTTTGGTTTTTTTAAACGCATACCTATAGAAAAATGTGAGTAATCGGCACTAAGTATATTTTGACATATTTTTAATGAGCTCTTGTAGTATGGTTGTTATAAATTTTTATTGGTTAAAATTCACTTGAATAAGCACATGAAACAATCTTCTCGAGACGAAATAGAAAATATTGGAAACTTTTTTTACTTTTCATTGGAAAGGTAAAGGGAAAGACAAACAAATGGTAGAAGTCGCCCAATTAATTCCTTGTTATATATTCCCAATATAAAAAATGGTCCGACAAGACTAATTAATAATTAATAAACAATCCTATGATGTCCTATTGCTTTTTCTTTGCAATACTTATATCAAAACTTTATGAATCGCCGTTACTTTGCTGGAAGGGTGTTCCATAGTTGAGTCTTATAGTTTAGAAAGAGAATTGAATGTTATCCGCAGAAATTAATTTGCAAAATATTATATGAAACAATTTATCCAAAGCGCCAAATAACACAAACATCATGCCTGTGGTGTACAGTAATACATCGATTTACGATGCTTCGATTAACGGCATTCGACTTACGACGGCAAAAAAATCAGGAAGCTACCTACATTTACGACGTTTCGGTTAGAACTTACGTCAATAGGTCTGTTCCCGTACAAAATAATATTTACTGATTTTTACTTAAAACCGTTCCCGTACGCAAGTGTTGCATGCAAATTATTTTCCGCAGTAAAAATTAGTAAGAATCAGTAAATATTATTTTGTACGGAAACAGACCTATCTACTATGTACTTTTTAAAGGCCATGCATTTCACTTCGTTTTACTATTGTAATGTCAATTGCCATAGTTGGCTCATTGGCTGTATGGCTGGTTTTTGGAGTAAGTTGCTGTTCACGGAACATGTGCCCTATTTCAGGAATAAAATAAATATTATACTAAACTCAATAAGGTGATAAAACAACAAGCTTTTAATATTAATATTTAATAATAACAGCGGCCCTATTTACTGAGTAGTTTAAGAACGAGTTCTGTCCGGCTTTTAAAGAGTATTGTTTGAAAAACAATTTGCCACACAAAATTGTTTTGATTCTGTACAATGCCCCTGACCATCCTAACAGTCTGAATGAAATTGATCAAAATGTGAAAATGATTGAAAGACTTTCAATGATATAATAAATGCAATTAACGAATCTTTGACGACACATTTGGCGTAAATTCGACATATCTAAAGCAATTTTACATATAAAAAGGCTTTGAAAGATGTTACAGCAACAAATATAAGTGAATCAGTTATTTTTTTCCATTTCAAACAGTATTTTAAAATATAAAAATTTATATAAAATGAAGAAGTTGGAGGCCGTACGGACAACTGTAACTAGTGATGAATATTATTTCTTTTAATAAGTAGCCATTTATTATAATATTTACGATGTACATATCTTATCAATTTCTATATGTTAATGTGTTTATTTTAAGTCCTTTACTTATTTTTCCAATATATTTACCTACAGACATAATTTCATAAAAAAATCGCAATAAATAAAGTCACCTAAAATGTTGGTTGTCTGAATTTTCCACTTTCATTGCAACGGTTTAAGTCAGAACCAATAAGCGACGTAAATCCAGGTATTCCTTTAGTTCATATACTATACTGACATCAATAGATTTAGAAAAGTTCAATAATAAAGCCCTAAACACAATCGAATCAGACGAAGCCTTCGAAGAAGACTGAATTATTGACTTGAATTTATGCGGCTTGTCTCATCTTTAAAACTTAAAATTTCGAATGATAATTACTGAATCATCTTATTATTGCAATATGCATTTATCATCAGCAAGTGTTGACGCACACATTACATTTTATTATATGTATATTATACATTCTCGTAAATACACGTGTGTATAGTGATGAACACATTTCAACTGCATAGGCATTGCTATACTGAGTTCATATATGACAGTAAGAGATTGTTCGTCATCGCCGTTTAACAGCCTGTAGAAGTGGTCCTTCCATAATCTGAGCAGCTATTGTGACTTATTGACGATTGACCCTCATTCATCTGTGCAGCCCTGGTATCCCTGGCTTTGTTGTGTTACACTTTGGTCGAGCTTACGAACGGGAGAAACTTAACACTTCTGTTCCGAACATATGGCTTTTTGACAATGTCGCCATTGGTCTTCGAGATTAAGTGCTGATGGCATGTTATTAATCCAGATGTTGAGGAAGACATGTTCTATAAAATTCTGGGCGGGCTCTTGCGATTGCAGCTTGTCGACATTAATTTTTTTCTAGTATTTCGCATTTGTTGAGGCGTGGTAATGTTGCAACAAGACAGTGTTCGAATTAACCCCTCGAAAGCTTCGTACATCCATAATACTGGATGTCTATGCAATATCATCAATTTGTTGTTTTGGAGACCCCCATTTCCCTTATGAATCTAAGGTGAATAAACTGTGTGCTGGCTATAGTGGCATTTCGCTGCGAAGCGAATTCAATTGCTCTAAGGCCATTGCCGGACGTGTCTGTCATAAAACCTTTCGGCTTTCACAAAAACATATGATCCTCTGTGTGGAACGGTTAATACTCTATCCCATCAACTTCTTAAAATAAATGTCCCGGAAAGTGGGCTTGGCTAAAAATTTAATGGAGGTGAAATATAGAATATATTATACATATATATTTATAATATATAGAATATGCCGCGCTGAAGGTCTGGGTTCGATTCCCAGCTGTTGCAACAACTAAATGATTTTTTACTGGCCCTCCTCTCGTTATGATCTGACAAATCATCCGACTAGTAATAATTGTCAAGAATAGCTTATCTCAACTTAGCCGTTCGGAGTCGACATAAAACAGGATGTCCCGCCATCGTGCAAGAAGTACACACGCACACATGAATGGTTGTGAGAAAGCTAGGCCCTGGGTATTCACGAGCCCGTTGCGCCAAAAATTTGTATTTGTATTTTTATTTTGCCCCAAAAAGTGGGCGTCGATTAAAATGTATATTCTATAGACGAAATGTTCATAGTAATATTCTCAAAATATTTTCTTTGGAAGCTTGTTTTCAAATTCTCTTTAAATTGTACAGACAACCGTTTTTTTATGGGAAACGCCCACAAAAGTAGGCGTGGTGACGAAATATAGCTATTGAGAATTTCTAAATATCCTACTTTATCAGACATATTTTTTTCATTTCACTTCAAGATTGCACTTTTTATACCCTATCCCATAGGGGGTATATTAGTTTTGATATATAGTTTGTAACATAGAGAAATAATTTAGGTAGATATACCTCAAAGTATATGGATTGACTCAGAATCGCTAGCTCAATCGATTTAGCCATGTCTGTCTGTCCGTCCGTCTGTCTGTATTTCACCGATTTTTGAAATTTGGTATATAGGATCCTTGTGCGAGGCTACAGAACAAGTGAAAAACATTTCAAAATCCACCCACTGCCACGCCCACTTTTTAGAAAAACGTTCTTTTTGGTTAAACGGTTAAGAATTTAAAAAAAAAACTTTCTAAGCAAGATATTTAGACAATCTGAATATCTATATTTCTTTCATATATAGTTTTTTTTGCCACGCCCACTTTTTGGGGCTTTTTGTCCAAATTTAAAAAAGTTAGAAAAAGTGTTTGATCCAAATATTTCCGTAATCATATAATAAACATTTTGTCTATCATCTCTCATTTTCACCTACGCCCACTTTTTGTGGGCGTTTTCCTAAAAAAAAAACATTTGTATACCCCATCCCAAGGCATTAGCAATAGAAATACGTTGTTTTTTGTCGAACCACAAAAGGTTTTGATAAGCCGTCTGAACAATATGTTGTGACAATGTCGTTTTCTGTATTTCATTGCCATAAAGCCTACATTTTGAGGATATTAATTTTAAGGATGGGATGGGATAGGGTATTCAACGTTGCGCACGGCGGATTGTAGCCTTTTCATATGTTTTCGGTTAACTTTAAGCTTTATTATCCTTTGTTCAAAAACATGACGTAACTTTATGATGGTCTTTCAAATATTTACAAATTTTTAATATTAATAACTACTTAACCTGATAGGGAAAAAACGCATATCGATTGAACCCATAAAGGAAATATGTGTCCCTGATTATCATAATCTTGATAAGCTGTTTTTAGCTACACCGACGATAAGATTATGCGGCGCACAATAGCCCGCCAACGTACACGGGACCGAAGATTTTTCGAATAACTTTTTTCTCAAAACGACACAAGATTTCTTTTTTGATACGGTCCATACTTCATCGCCGTAGAGCAGGACTGAAAAGATCAGGGTCTTGTATAGGATCCCCTTAGTAGTTCTAATGGGGGCTTTACTACTAAATTGAAGAAAGTGTCATTCTTTGCAAGTATAATTCTTCGTTTAATTTCTGACGAGATGTTGTGGACAGAGTTAATAGCGGAACCGAGGTAGACAAAGACCCGCACGAAACAGATGCTCGCAGCCAAAATCGAGGCCTAAACGGCTTAGCTGCAGGTTAAGACGAGAGCTGTCATTCAGCTCTATAGGAAAACGAGTGGTGGGTGCACGACTGGGTCGTACGCAACTTTCTCTTTCACAGCGAGTTAGGCGTTAGATCAAATAGTACGCATTTTGATTAATGATATAAATAATGTCGAAATGAGTTTATACGAACGTTTACTCCGATATATGAAGAAATCGATATCAATGTGAATAATAATGATTTTCCGTTATTGGCCAAAACTAAAAATTCCGTTTAGTGATAGTTGGGCTAAAACTAATTATGTGGAATTGCTTCAAGCTGTAATAGTAGTATATATATTGAATTTCATTCAATTTGACATAATAGTTTGCGAGAAATTATCAATTTTCCTTATATGGCCTATATGACAAAATCCGTTATATGGATTTTCTCGAAAAAACTGGGTATGCAGTTTTGTTGAAGCTAATATGGGTATAGTATATATAAAGTTTAATCAAAATCGTTAGAGCAGTTTTCGAGAAAATTGAGGTTATGTGTAATTTTTACATGGCAGGTACCATTATTAACATGGCTAAAAGCAAACAAAAAAAAATGGCCTAGAATTATGACTAAAACTAGCTTGTATACGAAGTTTGAAGAAAATCGGTCTAGCCGTTTAGGCTGGGGAGACCATCACGGACAGACGGACCGACGGACGGAATTCCAAAAACCACTTTTTTAGGCTCCGCTATCATCGTAATGTTAGAATCAATCAAAATCTCGAGGTCGAAAATTTTCACGAAAACAATATCTTTCTCTTTGTAAGAGAAAGTTAAAAAGGAGGGAAGAATTCTGGCTTTTGAGAAAGAAGAAAAAAGAGGAAGAAAAACGCGCTATCGAGGACATTGAGAGGTTCCACTCCTGGAATGATGTTCGCAAATTTTACCAAAGGGTAAAACAAACAAATCGAGATGAACGAGGAAACATCGCAGTTGAGACACAGTCGATGCTGAGAATATGGAAGAACCATTTCTGCAAACAGTTAAAGGGCGCTGACGAAAAATCTTCCTCTGTCAGGCAGAACGAACCAATAAATATTGACGACGACAGCGAAACTTTAGCTTAACAAGGCTGCCGGAAATAACGGCCTTCCGTTGGTAACATTTACCATGCTTGAAGAATGGAACCTTAGCATCGTTTGCCTGATCCAGAAAAAAGGAAACCCTCTGAACAGCGTCAACTATAAAACTCCTCAACATCGCCTACAAGGTTCTATCTGCCGTAGTATGTGAACGCCTGAAATCGTTTTAGGCCGGGAAATTTCACAGCTGATCAAGTCTTCACACTTTGAGCCAATGTCAGAGACACAATCTGTCATAAATCGGTGCAACTACTAGCATAACCGACGATATTGACATCATTGGTCGGGATCAGCGTGATTTCATAGCCACGTTAGCTATTATAGAGAAGGCAGTGGCAAAAATGGAATTTAGCAGTTGACAGGCTGTACAGAAACATATCGATAGTCAAAAAGCTCCGCATCAGTCGTTTAAGATGGCTAGGGCATGTAGAGCGGTTAGGTTAGGTTAGGTTGGTGGGTTGATGAGGCAGGCGGCGTGTGTCCTCCCTCATCGCACTCAGGTCAATATAGACCCATTGTGATGCCCGTTGGGGGTCCACTTATGTGGTTGGTTCATTCATTGTCCCGTTACTGTCCATTGTTGTTAGTCTCTTTCTAGCCATCCAGATGTTGATGCAAACCTGAAAAGATTAGGGAGAGGGATTTCGGATAGATCCGTGAGGACATGGAAAAAGTATTTTCCTAAGGTTCTCATTCTTAATTGGCTGAGGCCTGGGCAGTGGCACAGAAAGTGGAGGGTGTCCTCGTGTATTTCTTCATCACCGCAGCCTCTACAGAGGTCATCATCTATGAGATGCATTTTCAGTTTGTGGCTTTTTAGTAAGTTGTGTCCAGTAAGAATCCCAACTAAAGTAGAGACAGATTTCCTGTTTCTACGAAGCAGTTTATGGGTTCTGGCTTTGTCATACTCAGGCCACATCCTTTTGGAAGTTTCACATGTGGGAAGGGAGTTCCACCTGTTTTTGGCAGCGATCAGTGTTTTCTGTCCCACCTGAGATTTGAGGTCGCATAGTGGTGGTTTGACAGACTGGTCTGCTTGGTCAGTGCTGGAGGCAGATCCTTTTCTTGCCAGTTCGTCAGCAATTTCATTGCCCTGTATGCCTCTGTGTCCGGGGACCCAGCAGAGCTTAACATTATGTTGGACGCCAAGAACCTTTAGCTCTTCACGACAACGTTTCACAAGCCGAGATTTTATTTCGACAGCAGAGATAGCTTTTATTGCAGCCTGACTGTCAATAAAGATGGTGATATCATCTGGTGGTATCGCCAGCATTGAGGTCGCTTTGGCTGCCTCTGCTTCTGCCAATATTTCGGCTTGGAAGACACTGCTGTGCTCAGGGAGACGAAAGGTGCTGTTAAGCTTAAGTGTTTCTGAAAACACTCCAGCTCCAACGCCTACATCCATTTTTGAACCATCAGTGTAGATGGATATGGTTTCGGGGCCCAATTCGTTCCTCTCCCACTCCTCTCTGCTTGGGAGGATGCAGGAGAATGGTCTTTGAAAGTCATGGTGAGGCAGCATGTAGTCAGAGGATACAGCTGAGCCCAGATATCTGTGTAGAATTTGGGCATGTCCTCCTGAGTTCGATTTCCAGCAGTTGAGTTGGCTGATTCTTAGAGCACTTTTGGCTGCAGATTCTTGCATGTAAAGGTCTAGCGGTAGCAGGTTAAGGATGGTTTCCAGTCCCGCTGTTGGCGTGGTTCTCATTGCGCCAGTAGCGCCCACACATGCTATTCTTTGTACCTTTGTCATATTTTTCAGATGGGTGACTTTATTTGTGGATTGCCACCAGACAAGCCCCCCATATGTTAATATAGGTCTCACAATGGCCGTGTACATCCATAGGATGATCTTGGGGTTCGGACCCCAGTTTTTTCCGAATATTCGATTACACGTATAGAAAGCGACTGTGGCCTTTTTAATGCGCTCGCGTACATTTAGGTTCCAGTTGAGTTTTCTATCAAGAATGACACCCAGATACTTTGCACTATCGGCTAGTTTGAGGGTAGTCCCATCGATAGCCGGTAGGTCGAATATTGGTATCTTCCTCTTGTTCGTAAAGAGAACGAGTTCCGTTTTCTGGGGGTTGATGCCAAGCCCACATTGTTTTGTCCACTCGTTGAGAGTTTTCAATGCCCGCTCGAGTAGTTCACTAATAGTGGGTAGGAATTTCCCTTTAACTAGTATCGCTACATCGTCTGCGTAGGCTATGACTTTTACCCCATTTCGCTGTAGCTTTATGAGTATCTCATTGATGACTATGTTCCACAACAGAGGTGAGATAACGCCTCCTTGTGGTGTGCCTCTTGATGCTATTACTTCGAGATGGGTGTCTCCCAGATTCGCATTTATATTTCTGTGGTTGAGCATACTTCCAATAATATGTATTAGAGGTTGGTCCACGTTGTTCTTCGCGAGGTTTCTTTCGACTGCGTTTGTGTTCACATTATTGAAGGCTCCTTCAATGTCGAGAAATGCAGCGAGTGTATATTCCTTCTCGTGAAGAGGTTTTTCTATTGTACTAACGATATCATGTAGGGCAGTTTCGACTCCCTTACCTTTCGTGTAGGCATGCTGTGCCGAGGATATGTATTGGGGGTCGAGTTGGTCACGAATGTAGATATCCATTAGTTTTTCATATATTTTTAGTATGAAGGATGTAAGACTAATTGGTCTAACGTCCTTCGCGGTCGTGTGACTGGGCTTGCCGGCTTTTGGGATAAAGACTACCTTTACTTCCCGCCAGCACCTAGGGATGTAACCGCATTTTAGACTACTAACAAACAGTTTGTGTAGGAATGCTGTTACGAGGTGTTTCGATTTTTGTAGCATGATCGGGATAATACCATCGACTCCTGGAGATTTATAGGGGGAGAAGGAGTCAATTGCCCAATTGATTCTTTCTACACTAACCATATCCTCCATTGCTGCTGTTATGGGGTTGCAATCATAGACGGTTGTGTCTGGGGTCCTACCGGAGTATGAATCACATCCTGGAAAGTGGGTTTCCAGTAGATGTGTTAAAGATTCATGGGTGGATTGTGTCCAGTCCCCATTGGGGAGCTTGAGGTAACCTGGCACAGCCGGTTCTTTGGCGATTATTTTTCTAAGTCTAGCTGATTCAGTAGTGCTTTCTACACTGCAACAGAAGTTACGCCAGGAGGTGCGTTTAGCACTGTTGACCGCACTTTTGAATTTGCGCTGATTATTCTTATAAAGATCCCAGTCGGTTTCCGAATTTGAGCTTCTTGCTGCGTTAAAGGATTTCCTGGTTTCCCTACTAATGCTTTGAAGCTCTTTCGTCCACCATGTCGGTGATCTTTGTGGTTTTATAGTCTTTAGAGGGCAGATCCTTTCATAGGCTTTGACTAAAATATTGCCTATTAGTTCCGCTGCAGCATCGATTTCAAACGGAGTTTCCATCAGATGCAGTGGAAGGGCGCTACTGTGTCTCGCTACTTCCACAACGAACTTGTCCCAGTTGGCTTTCTTGGGGTTTCGATGTTGAAGGGGGAGTTTAGTATCGTCCTCTATTTCAAATTCTATTATTCTGTGGTCAGAGTATGATGTTTCTGATGAAACTTTCCAGTGGCACACAGCGAATCTATCAGAATTGTTGAAGAGGGTAATGTCAAGAACCTCTTCTCTATTTTTAGTGACAAAGGTGGGGTCATTACCCCTGTTCGCCACTAACAAATTGTTTTCTACAATGTATTGAAACAAGGACTCACCTCGTGTGTTGGTGTCTGAACTGCCCCATTGTGTGTGATGAGAGTTGGCATCGCATCCCATTATGAGGTCCCACTTCTTACATTTGGCCATTTGCACCAGGGAGTCTGTTAGGGCAGATGGAGGTCCATCCATCGAGTCGTATGGCATATAGATGGCTGCTATTGCAATCGGGGACTTCCCCCGCTGCTCATATTTTACCACGGTCTGGTCATTGTTACTGAGAGTAGATAAGAGAAAAAGGTTTATTTGTTTCTTAGCTACAATACATGATCTAGTCTTACTGTTTGTGTCGGATGAGCCAGTATGGTACAGTACTAGATCTTTGCTGTTTAGCCCTTTTATACTGCCTCGGACTACCCAAGGTTCTTGTATTAGGGCCATGTCAATGTCGTTCCTATTTAAAAGGAAGACAAGGTTGGCGCTGGCCGCCTTACTGTGGTGAAGATTTATTTGTATTATCTTCATGGCGGTCAGCTTTCCTCCCATCATTGCGTCTGACTGTTACGAAGGGACGTACTTTGCATCGGGTAATCCCGACTCGTACTTTGTACCCTTTCTTGCGTAACAGCGGCATAGATTTGTGGCTGAGTAGCACCAACCACAACTTCCGTGCCGGTTTTTGAGTGCTCTCCTGCCTCTATGACCTCCCAGTCCTTACTGAGGAATTCTGGGTTGAGGTTCTGAAGGTTGCGCTCAATCCTATCCTTCGGGATGCATGGCCCTGGGATAAGGATGCGACCTTTGGGTCTGGTCAGGTTAAGAAGCTCTTTCTTTTCGACGATGCGAAGGTCTGCATTTGACCATGGGGCTTTCGTCTCGTCGATGAACTTCGTCAACCAATTCAGTGTGCACTTATTGTCACACTGGATTATTTTGAATCCTTTGAACGTGGTCAGCTGTCCAAAGAGCGGGATGTTCCCTGCATTTTTTAGGATAGCGTCGTTCACTCCGTCCAGGATTCTTATTTCTATTAGTTGCCATTGGTCATGAGATAGTTTTCGTTCTGGATTACCAAAGTCGACAATAGCGACCCGAAAACTATCTTTGTCCTTTACTGGGTTATGACTGGCGTCTAACCTAGGTTTCGTGTTCCTACCTATGATTGGAGAGACTGTGTCATCGTGCCTTCCTCTCTTGGAGGTACCTGCAGTTGGTCCAGGCTTGGTCGCAACCTTACCTGCAGCAGCTGATGGTCCCTTAGGTGTGGCCGCAGCTGAGGTGGAGGGTTTACAGCTCTCCATCCTTTCCACGACTACTTCCCTTTTTTGAGAGGAGAGCTCCTTGCCTGTGCGCCTTTTTTGCCGCCACGCTTCGGCTGTAGCTTTTAATGTCTTCTTAGCTCTGCTAAGTGCTGCCGTGTCCTTTTCCGTGAAGGAATCTGGGTCACGGTGCTTGAACCTACGTAGAAGCCTCTGCGC
Organism: Rhingia campestris; assembly: GCA_932526625.1. Classification (NCBI taxonomy): domain Eukaryota; kingdom Metazoa; phylum Arthropoda; class Insecta; order Diptera; family Syrphidae; genus Rhingia; species Rhingia campestris. The sequence continues at coordinate 147,896,888 of OW052182.1, read as the reverse complement.
GTTGGCCCTCATTTTTAGAGGAGCTTGAACCTATGACTTCGGTTGGGGTCGTACGGCGTTCCTCAGCCTACTCTCTTCCGCAGACACAGCAGCGTTGGAGTTTTCCAAGCTGTCGTGATGCTTCGGATCGCTGCGGCGAGTAATAACCGTACAATAGCTACCTAATGTTGAGTCAGCCTCTCCTTGTCCTATCGTCAGTGTCTCACAGACCCCTGGCGGCGTTGAGGTTGACCGATTTCCTTTGCCTGATGAGTTGTTACTCATCACAGCGCCGGTGAATTCAATCATCCCCAGCTCCTCCTTCGGGTTCTGATTGACGTTTGTGTCCGTTTTGTCCTCTGATCCATCCTTGGTATGGTCTGGAGAGACTGTTCTCCAGTTGGATTGGCCAAGGTCACTCACGACTGGAGGCAATCTCTTCAGCTCACAAACACTCTTATTCTGCGTTACCTCACCACCTAAGGTACGAGCGAGCGGCTCATTCTCTTCTGTGGTGAGATTCTGCAGAATAAGGGTGCTTTTAATGCAGTCCCTTGTTTCGGAGTTTGAAGGGATCATGTCAACTCCTAGTGGGCATGCGCCCGTAACATCGTTGACCGATCCATCCAGCTCTCCTTCAGCTTCGATTCCTGTATCTCCTCTCGGCGAGCGACGAGCGAGCTGCTCGTCGGCTGCTGGGGGGGTATACAAGGGATCATCAGCCATGATTTCGCCTTTGACTTTCGCAGGGTCTGAGGAGACCATTCTTTGTCTTAGCGGGCCAGCGCCCTGCATCAAAGGTGGTCCCATCAGTTCCTTCATGCTCGAGGTACTCGGTGCGTTCATTGAGCAAGTACGAGCTATCGGCTCATTCTCTGCTAATGTCAGACTTTGTAAAAACTCTTGAGCTTTCTGAAGTCTCAGGCGATCCTTTTCTCCTAGAGTTACTATCTTGCCTAATCTTCTGATCGTCAACTTGCATGATTTTACTTTGCTGCGGATGGACGCAGTTGACGATATTGAGAATTTAGATGAGCTGGCGTTAGAGCAGGTGTCATCCTCATCGAGAAGAAGTTTCTCCATTTGGATGTCTATTGCTCCTTCGCTTCCCCCATCTGATAGTATCTTGGAGTTTGACGGATCTCGGAGCAAGAGGCTTTCCTCCTCATCCGTCATTTGTTGTTGAGAATCGGTTTTTATAGGGTTTGGAGTGCCCGATTCATTTGCACTCGTCCCTTTTTTGTTTTGTTTGTTATTGTCTATTTTGGACCCACGAGTAAGGGGGAAGGAATGTCATCCTGTACATCCATATCATCCTGTATACGTCACCCCCTGTATACAGGAAAGGGGAAATTGAATTAAAACTAGAGGTCCCCAGGTATCTAGAGTTTGCGCTAGCGACTGAGCATTCCCTCAGCCATGCAGGTATCGGCGCGCGCCTTACCTTGGAGACCGCCTTAGAGCGGTTAAACATCAATACTCCGGCTCCGGAGAGACATGTTGGTTGAGACCCAGATTAATTCCGGACTGTAGTGCCACTTATGTTAGTAATTTCTTCAATAAATGCATTTTAGAAATAAATTAAATGAGTGCATATTTATCTTGTTCCTTGTCCCTAAATCTCTCAAACTTAATGTAATCTTAATATTTTTTGTTTTATTGATTTGATTTTCAAGTTCCTATTGCTAAGTATCTAACTTACCAAGTAGGCACTGGATCAAATGTTTGAGTTCATGATGTAAGTATTTAGCATAGAACTTCCCTACTAAAAATTTGCAGCGAAGGTATTGTTAAATGATCGAATTAATGTTGACATAAAACTTAATGAGTGTAATTGTAAACGAAAATCGAATGTCGGAGTTTTCGTATGTTGATTTGTCCTCATTTCTTTGAACCCACTTAAACTATCACATATGCCAATGGATTTCTTTAATCACAATGCAAAGTCTTCAAATTCCTAATCATGAAATAGCATACCTGTTACTGTTTCGCAAACCATAAGGGTGATGAACATATTTTGAAAGTGGATCACACAAAACAATTCTTGGAAATGGTTTGTAATGCAATGAGTCATTTTGTCGGTTAACATAGAAAGATATCATTGCAAAACACGTCACTTACTGGAACAATGCCAACTTTAGCTAAACGTTTTTTCAAAATTGAAATACACAATTACCAAAACTTACCTAGCCTAATGTATGGGATGAAAGCAGTCTTGATGTAGATAACGGCAAACGAAATTAAAGTAACAGTTATATGAGAGCAACCACCTACTTAATAGCAACTATCTTATCTAACTTCATTATAAACATCTATTAAAAGTGGATGTGAATACTATCCATATATAAATGTGAATAAGGACATTCTCCACTACACTTCTTCAAATTTCATATGCTTTTAGGATGTTTGACTTTTTTTTAACTTGATGTAGCTATGTGCGCGTTTGAGCTGAACATCAGTTTTTAAAAATCTAAGTATAAGACAATAAAAGTTATCATAATATTAGATCAGATTTGGGAGTTGGAATCGAGTTACCATATCACTGCGGCCAAATTTAGGCCTATTGTGATTTACTCCAAAAAGAGCTCACTCATGATACCGGACTTTGTGAAGAATCCTAGTAGATCTTTGAGTGGGCTGTTAGATAGGTGATCTTCCTCAAGGTAGTGTTTACCTAGTTGGTGTTGACGTTATCTGATTAGGCATTTATAGTGACACAGGATGTGTCCTGCTGATTCTTCGTCCTCGTTGCATAGTCTACAGGTGTTGTCTTCAGATATTGAGGTGTTTTTTGACTTGACAATGTCCAGTAAGGAACCCTGTGACTGTTCGAATCTGACTTCTTGCTAGGTGTAAGAGTTGTTTTGTTCTTGTGTGGGAAGTGTTTAGCATGAACAATTGAACATTTTGGCTTGTCTGTCACCTTCAATAATAGTCCAGTAATGATTGGCCCTGTTTATACCCTATCCCATAGGGGGGTATATTAGTTTTGATACTTAGTTTGTAACATAGAGAAATAATTTTGCTACATATACCTCAAAGTATATGGATCGACTCAGAATCGCTAGCTGAGTCGAATTAGCCATGTCTGTCTGTCCGTCCGTCCGTCCGTCCGTCTGTCTGTTCGTCAGCGGTTTTTGGGCCTTAAATTTTGAGCTAGGATAATGAAATTTGGTATATAGGATCCTCGTCCGTGCCACCAGAACAAGTGTAAAAATTTTTGAAATCCGCCCACTGCCACGCCCCCTTTTAAGGAAAACTTATTTTTTTTGGCCAAACCGTAAGGAATTTCAAAAAAGTGTCTGAGTAGCATATTTAGACAATCCTAATATCTATATTTCGTCCATACAAAGTTTTTTTGCCACGCCCACTTTTTGGGGGCGTTTTTAGTAAAAAACGCTTTTTGTCCAAATTTTAAAACTTTCGAAAAAAATTTTGATGCAAATACTTCCGAAATGGTAATATAAACATATTGTATATAGATCATTTTCACCTACGCCCACATTTTGGGGGTGTTTTCTTACAAAAACCATTTGTGTACCCCATCCCAAGGCATTAGCAATAGAAATACGTTGTTTTTTGTCGAACCACACAAGATTTTGAGAAACTGTCTGAGCAATATATTGTGACAATGTCATTTTCTGTATTTCATCGCCATAAGGCCTATATTTTGAGGATATTAATTTAAAGGATGGGATGGGATAGGGTATTCAACGATCCGCATAGCGGATTGTAGCCTCTCATATGTTTTAATATGGAATTTAGCAGTGCTGATGGGTAGTCCACAGAATGTGAGTAGGAAGTTGTAGTCAATTCCATACTCATTTTGATGTTATCTCGTAACTTTGTAAGGCTAGAAGTGGTGCTTTGCTGTCAGAGAAAATATGTATGTTCTTGTTTGTTTTTGAAAAATATAGATTTTCTCTGAGACATATTTCTATAGCAAAGATTTCTGCTTGAAATACGGAGTTACATTTTTCCATGCTTGTGTATATGAATGTTTTTGTTTTAACACCGTATGTTCCAGCTCCAACTCCTTCATTTGTTTTTGATCCATCTGCGTACCATACATGAGAATTGTTAGCAAATGTTGGTTTGTTCTGTTCCCAATTCTGACGATTTGGGAATGTTACCTTGAAGTTTTGGCTGAAGTTTAATTTGGGTAGACAGTTATCTGTCATGGTGATTCCAAGTATTTCATCTTTATTCGGTTCTATAACAATTTCAGGATGAATTAGCCTGGAGTTATCGGCATTATCAGATATGAGCATGAGCATGTCATAGCTTCTTTTTGTATCTGAAGATGTAGAGGTGGAAGGTTTAGGATAACTTCCAGCGCTGCAGTGGGAGTTGTTCTCATTACGCTAGTGGTGCATACACAAGCTAGTCTTTGAAGTTTATTGAGCTTGTCTTGTGTGCGGGAGCTGCATAAGCATGTGCTTTATCCATTTACATGTGGTACTATCTATGTGTTATAGATGTACCTGTCTATTTGGGTATGTTCGGTGTTGTCAAAAGCTCATGTCAAGGAAGCAGACCACAGCAACTTCTTTGCTCTTTAGGGATTTCTCAATTCGGGTGGTGAGTTCTTGAAGAGCATGAGTTGTTGATTTTCCTGGTTGATAGGCATATTGGTTTTTGTGTAATGGTTTACTGTAAAATGGACCATCCCTTATGTGTCTATCAATGATTTTTTCCATTTTTTAAGTAAAAAGGAGGTGAGGCCGTCTGTAGCGTCTGTAGGCCGTTTTCCGTATAGGTTCCATTAGTATTTTTCATTAATCCGATTAGATTAGTGTGCTGTTTTGATAGAATTATGTGGATACGAGCACTGCTTCTAGTATCAGCGAGATCCAGGCAGAACTTTTTCCATGATTCTCGTTTTCTTAGTATGTCGAGTTTATTATTCCACCAGGGAGTTGAGCGGTTGCCTGATTTTTCTTTCTCTGGGCAGGACTGATGATTGGCCGATTTAATTGCAACATCTTCTGACGTCATTGATCTCTGCCTTCTCTCTTTTAGGATTTGCGAAAAGTTGAGGAACAGTATACATCTTTGTTTCATGATGTGATCATTTGAGACCTCATCTACTACAAAGACTATAATAGTCTCACCTCCGCTCTTCTCCTTTGTGATCCTGAGGACTCGCCAGTATTTTGTGGATATGCCTTCATTTTGTTTGGCAATCCGAGCTAGCAAGATGTCCTTGGTAAGGTTGTCGGTATCCGGAACGAAGGCAAAGCAGGTATGCAACTTGAGAACCTCGTGTCCCTGAGTTATACGCAGGTTAGCATCTTTCCATGGATTGATCTTTTCTACCGTCGACATGAGCCAGTTGATTGATAGCCAGAGGTGTTCACAAATCGTAGGATGGGATATTTTTTGTCTGTTTGTTGATCTCTTCTAGTAGACTCCTCCTCACTAGCTTTATTTTTTGGTCTGTGAGAGTCTGCTCCGGGTGCATGGTGTGCATGATAGCAACTTTGCATTGGGCCATAGTGTTCCTGTAGGATATTCCTGATGTGCTAGGTCTCTCCTGTGCATTCTCTGTACCGTGGGGCTTGATTGCTTTTATACCCTATCCCATAGTTTGTAACATAGAGAAATAATTTAGCTTGATATACCTCAAAGTATATGGATCGACTCAGAATCGCTAGCTGAGTCGATTAAGCCATGTCTGTCCGTACGCCCGTACGTCACCAGTTTTTGGGCCTTAAATTTTGAGCTAGAATGATGAAATTTATTGCTCCCAGCAGAACAAGTGTAAACATTTTTAGAAAAATGTAGTTTTTGACCAAACCATAAGGAATTTTGAAAATGATTTCTGAACAACATATTTAGACAAATATACAAATAAATAAATTTGACCGAAAACAGTTTTTTAATAAAAACTCCCACAAAAAGTGGGCGTGGCAAAAAACTTTATGTAGACGTAATATAGATATTAAGATTCTAAAATTCTAAATATATTGTTCAGACATTTTTTTTAAATTCCTTACGATTTGGCCAAAAATGAGTTTTTCTTAAGTGGGGGCGTGGCAGCGGGTGGATTTTAAAAAAAATTATACTTGTTCTGTAGGCACGGACGAGGAACCTATATACCAAATTTCATTATCCTAGCTCAAAACGTAAGGCCTAAAAATCGGTGACGTACAGACGGACGGACGGATGGACAGACGGACTTGGCTTAATCGATTCAGCTAGCGATTATGAGTCGATCCATATACTTTGAAGTATATGTAGCTAAATTATTTCTCTATGTTACAAAATATGTATCAAAACTAATATACCCCTATGGGATAGGGTATAAACACAATTGGATATATTATTTCAAATACTTTGTTTTTTTATGGGCCCAGTTATAGCTATCATTGAAAAACATCATTGGAAATGTTCTTTTACTTCTTGCGTTTTTTTTATAAATTCAATTATTGGCGAATTGGTGTCATAACAAAGCTTATGAATTTATGAACATGATTATCCAAACATATTTTAATTTAATTTGTAGTTATCTCAGAAAATCACTTTTTATTTTTCACTGATCATGATTTATTTCTGTGAAGTAATGTATGTCGTTCCACCGAAATGAAACGGAATTTTCCTATGATTCCTATAAGCAGCTTTGGAGGTAACATTTCAATTCCATCATGTTTTGTGTTCCAATGTAGTTGTTCAATGATAGCTATAACTGAGCCCTTATAGCTATTATTGAACAACAATTCTAATGATTGCCGTAAAAATTCAGTTCCATCATATTTTATGTTCCAACGAAGCTTTTTAATGATATCTATAACTATACCCTACAAAGAATTCTGTCAATTTTGTGCGCTTTTTTTCAACAATCGAAAACGCCACCGAGATTCCCACACATATTCATCATACGTAAATGTCGAATTTAAACGGAATATAAAGCTAATATAGAAAATAAAAACAAAACCCAAAAAATTAAACTTTGAAAACTGTGAAATATTGAAGTATAAATTATAGCATTTAATAGAAACATCAATTGTTTTTTTTTTCGAAATTCTTATTTTATTAATTCATCTTTTGAAAACACACATAAAAATGTTCACATCGTCAAAAGAACCGCTGTACAACACTGGTATTTTCGTTTCTTTATACGACCACAGATGGCTTTTGTCAACATCAACAATATTCGCAAATAGCGGCTCCATGCGCAGTGAAATGTCAAAAACGGCATAAAAAAAAAAAAGAATCATTTACGATTTCACAATTTGTTGATTTAACAAAGTAAAAGAAATATTAATCAAATACCAATAGTAATAGTGAAAAGAGTTGTTTATCAATCACTTACATGCTGTATATTATTTTCTACAAAAAGGTTTTAATAAAATATTGGAAATCGCAGCCACATTCGAGCGGCAAATTATTTTGGAATTTGGAAATTGTTAAATCCTAAGTGAGTTGTGCAAATTTCTGAAAAAATGTTTGGACCATCGAGTATTGGTGGTGGAAACACTTTTGGTACCACAACCACTGCCGCAACTCCAAATCCAATGAAAGACTTCGAAGTTGTTTCCCCACCTGAGGACTCTGTTTCCGCAATGGAGTTCAGTCCGGCAACAATCCAACAGAATTTTTTAATCGCAGGAAGCTGGGACAGTAGTGTAAGTTTAAATTAAGGATTCTGAGGCAGGCATGCTGATAAATGAATTTTATTTTGCAGGTACGCTGTTGGGAAGTAGAACACACAGGCAAGACAGTGCCCAAGTCAATGAAGACACTTGGGGGCCCTGCGTTGGATGTATGCTGGTCAGACGATGGAACAAAAGTTTTTATGGCATCATGTGACAAACAGGTCAAGTGTTGGGATCTTGGATCGGATCAGGTGTTACAGGTGGCTGCTCATGATGCTCCAGTTAAGACGTGTCACTGGGTTAAGGGATCGAACTACACATGTCTCATGACAGGCTCATGGGATAAGACTATGAAGGTGTGTTACTCTTAAAATTAACAAACTCTTGACTTATTTATGATTTTCAGTTCTGGGATACCCGTTCCCCGAATCCTATGATGGTCATAAACCTACCAGAACGCTGTTACTGCGCAGATGTTGACTACCCGATGGCAGTAGTAGGCACAGCTGGTCGCACTCTTATTGTCTATTCCCTTGATCAGAAACCAACCGAGTTCAAAAGACAGGAAAGTCCGCTGAAGTATCAGCACCGAACAATATCTATTTTCAAGGACAAAAAGAAGACTCCAACTGGTAAGAGTCACTTAAGTATTCCCAAGTCGTTGAAGTATTAAACCCTTCTTCTAGGTTACGCTCTTGGAAGTATCGAGGGCCGGGTAGCGATTCAGTATGTAAATCCGCTCAACCCAAAAGACAACTTTACATTCAAGTGTCATCGCATCAGCGGAACCGCAGGCTATCAAGACATCTATGCTGTTAATGACATCGCATTTCATCCCATACACGGCACTCTTGTGACAGTCGGATCTGATGGCACTTTCAGTTTTTGGGACAAGGATGCCCGCACGAAACTAAAATCTTCCGAAGTAATGGACCAGTCAATAACTAAATGCGGATTTAATGCAAATGGTCAAATCTTTGCCTATGCTGTAGGATACGATTGGTCAAAAGGACACGAATATTTCAATCCAGCTAAAAAGCCATCGATATTCCTGCGACCATGCTACGAGGAGCTAAAACCACGTATTAATTAAGAAAAAAAAATATTTCGATTCCGCGGTTGCGTATATTTTATTAATAAACAATTATCCGTTATTTTTCGATCACAAATTTGTTTGTTATGTCCTTAACTAGTGGTGGTCTTCGTGGCCGTGACCATGTCCATGATCATCCCCACTGGAGATAGCATATTGAATGCCGACTGTGGCTACGGCGGCAGCAAGTCCCCAGACGAAACCGCGAGTAAAAAACGCTGTTGCACGTTTTGCATGAGTTCCATGCATTGGGTCATAACGCCAAGCTTCATTTCTGTAGGTGATAATTGGTGTTAGATTCGCCGCTCTTTGTATCAAATTCAAATTACCTCAGCCAAGGATCCTTTAAACCAAGTCTGGCCAATGCCCTTTGCACCTCCACTAGCTCTGGTGCTTCTATTTTGTAAATCTTTGCATCGGGAATTTTGTAGGGATCGCCATGACCATGTCCGTGTCCGCCCATTCTGACAAGTTCTAAAAATTATAGAGAGATTTAATGCGTGTAGTTTGTCGTATAAATGAATGATTTGTTGTCGCAAAGGTAACCTCCGTGTTACATAAGTTCTTTGTATTTTTCTGGGGCAACAATAAAAGTTATTTACTATTGCAATGTTGTAATGTATTTTAAGAGATTTAATTAATTTTATTATTATGTACCAAGTGCAAGGATGAACAAAAAGAAGAATTGAGTTTTATTAAATACTTCTAAACGAAAACTCGACTTTTGTTGGAGCAAATTGACACTTGTCAAAATGTGTAGAAATGTCATTAGAAATGTGCAAAGAGGTATTTGTTATCGAAAAATAATCGAAAGATTTCCAAGTTATCTGATCAACTCTCGATTAAACTTAATCTAGAGTTATCTCATAAAGCAGTATTTTCAAAAGAGATCAGGTAAAAAGAAATAGGAAACTTTCCAGGGCTTTACGTTTTGCCTACAAGCTAGTCCTGGAATTTTCCAGGAATTTGACAGATACATTGATCACCACGGTCCAACCAGATACACACATTCTTTGTTCGCCTAGCTAATTTATGTGTCAAAACGACACGTAAGAAATCGGATGATAAAGGGGAAGACGTACGAAAGTTAACAATTGTCTGAAACACACGTGCAGTGGTTCTGCATGCAGTGCGGCACGCAGTGCAGCAAGCAAAACATACGTGCATTTATTTTTTTTGACATACATGCAGTGCAGTGACTCCTGTCATAACATTTAGCTTTCAAATTTGTTTTACTGCGGTGTTTGGTGTAATCGTCGAACATTTAACAATGAATACAATTAACAGAAGTGTTAAATCTATTTTATTGTTATCTGCTTCCCAGTCGTGCTATAATTTTTTGTATTTATACAAAAACTCGAAACTCCAATTCAAAAGGACCACACTAAAATTTGGTAACAAACACCGTGTGCTAAATACCTAAAAGACATAGTTATTATTTTCAGTGAATTATTCAATAATATTAAATTTTCAGACACTTACACCAAAGTAATAGCAAGTCGGCATTCTGAGCTAAGGGATTTGCGAATAAAATCTTCCTTTGTGTTTCGCATAAATACAAAAAATTATTACCACGATTGGAAAGCAGATTGCAATAAAATAGATTTACCACTTGAATTCTTTTAACTGTTATCATTTCTAAATGTTCAACGATTACACCAAACACCATAGTTTCAACAAATTTGAAAATGAAAACTGAATGTTATGTTTATTTATTTTTTTTTTATGAGGAATAAACGTCATAATTCAATGATGCCAAATATTTAAAAATTACGTTTTTTTCTTTTTTTCTTTCAAGTTTCAGAATATTTCTCTTTATTCCGGAAACCTCCGAACGCTTCTTTTTCGCAATCAAAAACGTCATTAATCAAAAAATCTGAACTGAGTCTACGGAGTAAAATCTCTGAGCGATCCGTAAGTGGAACAATTAGATGTAAGTGCAACATTATGATAATATCAGGCATGGGTTGTTGGGGTTGATGGGTTGTTCTCTGATTTTCCCAAATGTATTTTTAAAGAATCATGTTTTAGCGTTTTGAAAGAGTTAGATGGTTCTAAAAATGCAGCTTTTATTTCTAATCCAAACTGAAGTCACTCAAGAAATTCTTACACAACAAAAACTGCAATCAAATGTACAAAACAGACAGTTTTTGTTCTTCTATCGTTGTTTGTGGATTGTAATATTTATTTATATATTTTTTACAGCATTTATAAATTACGTAGTACATAAATATGAAAGTATGATTAGAAAGCGGTGGTCTATTTGTTAAAATTATATAGGAGATAATATCACATACGTTTTTTTTATCTTGCTAAACTGTTTAATACCAAGATTTCGATCAATCATGATAGGAATATTAAAAAATAAATTATGCGTGTCGCAATTCTTTCTATACGTCACTCTACATATTAGATGAAGGGGATTTTTTTTACTTTTGTTTATATAAATTAATATGTAATATGAATAAGCCCTATTATTATAGAGTCTGATATATAATTAGTCTCTGTATGTTTATACCTATCTACTCTACTTAACCCGACATTGATCTCTAGTTGAGCGTTCAGTCCAAAAATCATGTTCTCCACAATCGCTTTATCCTTAAATCTGCCATTTAATTCGTTCTTTAGCAGAAATTGGCAGAAATATGACTCAGTAGCTCGTGCAAGACATGGGATCGACTTTTTTGTAGATGGGACATATGGATGGAGCTGATATTCCAGGTAGGCAGGTTTGTTGCCCTGTCATTATCTTGACAATATGCCCATTAAACAGCTCCTAATGCTGACTAGGTTGCCATTGTTATTTCGTAGAGTTTGCATTCCTACCATGAAGCTAGCTGCAGCTTTTTGTTTTCTAGAATTGACGGATGTCTTCTTGTTTAATTTCTTGTAGGGTTTTCTTAACTTCCCTTTTTCTGTGTTGATACTTTTTCCGGGCGGTGCACGGCGCGGGTTTTGCGACGTAGCGCCTTATTTGTGCCTCTGCTCTTTTTGGAACTGATGGGTTAGGGAAGGCGACTGTACTAAATCAACTAACTCATTATTTCGGGTTTTACGATATTCCTTTAGATCAAGGCAATAATTTATACCTAATAGCTTAAGTAATAGTATATAATAGAGTAGGATAGAAATAGAAAGCAAATGCTAAACTCAAGAACATATATAACCATGAAGAAATACTAAAGATTGTAGCTGGGTTGCCAACAGGTAATACTTGCAAATATCACCATACAACGGACATTTTTTCTGTGGGTGCTGGTAGCATATGCTGGTTTTGGCTACTTCTTTGATGATATTACGATACTGAATCTACTGGTTGCTGATATAGTTGGACGATGAGGATACAGCGGATAGACCGGTGACTTTAGAAAATCCTACAAGAAACAGTTGAACATGGTCAAATCGCACGATATCGGTTGTCAGTTTATATCACCTCCACGAGAGATGACCAATCTGCGTGAACTGTGTGGCACGTAACGCGCGCCGTCCTGTTGAAACCAGATTTCGTTGGTGTTCATATCATCCAATTCGGGCCAAACGAAGTTGGTATCTAATCATCGACGTATAGAGCTCGGGGTTGACGGTGCTGGCCTGGCCTACGTCGTTCTCAAATAAATATGGTCCGATGACGCTAGAGCCCATTTAGCGAACACATCGTTGTCTATGGTCGTTTACCTTCAGTTCCTAGATAATTTGAATTTTGAACGGTTGCAGGCCAGCCACGGAGTTCGGATGTTTTTTTAACACTATCAGATCTGTGTCGTAGCGAGCTTAATACAAGCAGCATCTACGAGCAGAAATTTGCCATAGCATATAATATGCATCCACAGGTTCATCATTTAGTGCATTTGTTAGTGGGACAAAACAGAATATAGATGAAACTAAGTTTGAAATCACTAGCAAAATCAATAAACGATTAAATTACAATGAAGCTATATATGTTATTAAACAAAGGACAATTTTAAATATACTTATTACGGCTCTAGAATACAATTTCGCAGAGTGTTTTTCAAACTACTTTTACTAACATGCAGTTCAACTACGTCGTTATTTTTATTGTAAACTCTACTCATGCGACTAATAGCCTCATGCATGCCATAGTTGTGTTTATGGCTAGGTATATGTAATATATTGAATCTACGCAGGTTGTAGGAACCTCCCCGAGTATTAAAACCAATAGCACTTAAAAGATCAGGAGCATCAATTTGTCCTAATAATAATTGGTGTAAGAAAACCATGTCATTGTTAAGTCTACGTTGAGACAAAGGCAATAGTTGCAGCAGTTTAAGTTTAAGGAGTTTGGGATGTTCCTATTGGAAGACCCAGTATATGGCTGATGTTGCAAAACGTTTCTCTGACGCGGATCACAATTCACAGCAAGGCGATCATTCACCTTCTTAAAGTCAATTACTCAAGACGATTACCTAATCCGTCTACACGAAATTAGCCTGGAGCACATTAAAAGTATTATTGAAGAGTCCTTTAACACCAAATATTATTTTTTTTGTGGTAGTTGTGAGGTAGGAGTAACAACGATTCTTACTCTAAGGGGGACAACCCCTGACAAGTGTCTGATTATCAATTGAATGATTGAAATTACAACAACAACTTATGTACAACAACACTATTTGGTTGGAATTATAGCTATTTCGGACATTACCAAGTGTCCTTATCAGATTCCTTCCAATAGTGATGCTATTTGAACGTTCAGTTCTCTGTATAATTATTGAAACAACTTATTACCTAACCAGGGATTGTACTTGTAATCCCGTCCCTATCCCTTTTTTTCTTGTGGAATACTAATAAATTTCAGCAAGTCGTCTCCACGAATACTAAAATGTTTTGCCTGGAGCAAAAGTATTATTGAAGAGTCCACTAACACCAAATATATTTTTTTCTGAAATATTAAAAAAATTGTGCACAACAAAACATTCTAAACAAAAAATTAGATAATCACTTCCTGCTCAATTCTCATCACTTAAGTATGTTTAGATGATCCAATAATTAATCTTTCCACAAATAAGTCTAACGATATATAAAATAAGATAGTTATAATATCTCAGTCGTCACAGTATAGAGCAAATCGTGGTTGATTGCAATCAATTGCAATCTCTACACTGCATGTGCCAATCTTAGAATCAATTTTTTTTATCGATGAATTGTATGACGTTTGAAAAAGTTCGTTTGCTGAAAATTATTAGTAAACTGATAACCATGCCCTACGAGTCTCTTAATATCACATATCTTATCATTGACGAACTAACCCACTTTACTGATTAGGATTCAATTTCTAGTCAGTAAAACAGAAGACATTTTTTATTATAATTCCAATTAGTTCAACGCGAAGTTTCACCGCAGTTTGAGGCTTAAAAATAAGTTAATTTTACAAAAAACTCGACAAATGGCAAACTTATATAACGTGTGCTTAGTGCTAATATTTGCTGTAATATCACTCTCAGCTCATACAAATGCTAGTAAATTTTGTATTCGGAATGACTCACAAGAGGTTAAGAATGAGCATCAGCAGTGTGAAATTTTGGCAACAACATTAACTCAAAAGGAAAAGGTGTGGTTTAGTTATTTGAATAGTGATTTATTAATTGTAAAAATGTTTATCCTTTTTTTCATTATTTTTAAACAAACATCAATTAAATTACGGTAATCTATATATATAAAAATGGATCTTGGTTTGTTCGGATGCTTAAAACTCGAAAACGACTGGACCAAATTGGATACTTCCTTCTGCGGATTTGTTCGTACTTGCTCAGCGAAGGTTTAGGAAAAAAGAAAAATTGAAAAATTCTCAGCAGGTGGCGCTGTAGGCGGTCATTCCATTTGATAATGGCAAAACAATGTTTGACGGGTCAGCTTGTGATATAATAAAAATATGTACAGTCTATGTATGATGTGTTAAATTAACGGTAAACTATCGACTTCATAATCTTCTTAAAAACTGAATATTCATAGAGTACTTCTGAAAAACAGATTATCGTGCTACCGTGGTGTCACTTATGTGAAAGTGACATTAAGATAAATTTCTACATTCAACTGTTAACTCTATATATATATAATTATCCGATTCGCTTAACATAATTCTTTTTGTTGTGTATACTTTGGTTGTTGATTGCAACCAATTAGTAAAATAATTGGTGGCCGGTGATATATATATATATATTTTCATCTTTTTCAAATCATACAGCACCGTCAGTTTCACATAACAACTTGAACAAGTATACAGGCTTCCTTTTACGGATCGCTTATAGATTTTCCTCCACATCCTAAGCATATATATTTTGATTAAATGCAACAACACTCTCCGCAGAGGGGAACATTTTCTATCAAACAAAAAAATCCTTACTTCGCAGCTTATTAGAATGATGATTTCTATCCATGATACAACAAATAAACCGAAAAGAAAGGCTGATGATATAAATCAGGAAACTTAAGTCCGGGCATATTGTGGAAAATAACTAGTTTCTCAAGTAAGGAACCGTGTTCCACAAATGAATTTGTCGGAAACATCGAAGGGATCTGTAAATGGAAAAACTCAATTAGTTTGTTAACTATATCTTCCTTCATATGTCCAGCAGAATCATTAAAATTTATTGTATGCTTTCGATGATTTCTAATTTCATGTACTAAGCTTAAATCTACATACGTTTTCGCAATTATTACTACTCAACAATGGGGTGCGTGGTTTGATATGCAACTGCTTAGGGTCTCATAATTATCGATTTTATTGCTCGACTTGAACTGGATGGATTTTGGCATCACATGCAGGTGGTTCGGGGTGGCGCCTCAGGGCGTCTTTACCACATAAACAAAAACTGATTAATTAGCTACATTCGTTTTTTTTTTTAAATGGTTATTTTGTAGTATAAAAGCTAAAATAAGGAAACAATTATTTGAAAGAAAGAGTTCCCCTTTGCTGAGAATATTTTTCAACTTTACCAAATAATGTCAGCTGAGGGCTGAGGCTGCGGAGGAACACGTTTTTTTTTTTAATTTATTAAGCAATGGCAAAATGATTCATTCTATTGAAATTCGTCTGGAGTTCTTTGCATAATACCCAGAGCTGGCCCAGTCTCTTTCAAAAGAATTTGAATTTTACTATACCTTACATTACACCGATTAAATTGTGGGCCACATTTTCAGGGAGAGACGGAGAGTACCTACACAATTAAAAAAATCCTACAGTTTTACGGGTGAGGTTCCGTTCCATTTATTAAAAAGTTGATTTGAGAATTTGAAATAAGCCCCAACCGGTTCCTATCGCAAAAATCGTTTAACATAATGATGACTTGTTTGTATTATTTACAACTAAAATATTTAAAACATATGAGAAAGCTACAATCCGATGTATGGATCGTTGAATACCCGGCCCATACTTGAAATATAGATATTGATATTCAGACACTTTTTCAATATTCTTAACCGTTGGACTAAAAATAAGGTTTTTCTAAAAAGTGGGGTGGCAGTGGGCGGATTTTGAAAATGTGTATAGTTGTTCGAACAGCACGTACAAGTATCACATATATCAAATTTCATCATTCTAGCTCAAAAGTTAAGGACTTAAAACCGGTGACCTACAGACGGACGGACGGACGGACAGACAGACATGGCTTAATGGACTCAACTAGCGATTCTGAGTCGATCCATATACTTTGAGGCATATCTAGCTAAATTATTTCTCTATGTTACAAACTATATATCAAAACAAATATACCCCTATGGGATAGGGTATAAAAATATGAGACGGCTACAATCTGCTGTGCGGATCGTTGAATACCCTATCCCATCCCATCATTAAAATGAACGTACCCAAAAAGTGGGATAGGCTAAAAACTGAATGTGGATGAAATATAGAAAATGATACTGTCACCACATCTTGTTCAGACATTTTATCTAAATCTTTTATAGTTCAGTGGGCATTGGGCGGATTTTGAAAATGTTTACACAAGTTCTGGTGGCACGGACAAGGATCCTATATACCAAATTTCATTATACTAACTCAACATTTAAGGCCCAAAAATCGGTGACGAACAGACAGACATGGCTAAATCGACTCACCTAGCGATTCTGAGTCCATCCGTATACTAGTCGATCCATAACTAGCTAAATTATTTCTCTATGTTACAAACTATGTATCAAAACTAATATACCCCTATGGGATAGGGTATAAAAATATGAGAAGGCTACAATCCGCTCTGCGGATCGTGGAATACCCTATCCCATCCCATCCTTAAAATGAACGTACCCAAAAAGTGGGATAGGCTAAAAACTGAATGTGGATGAAATATAGAAATGATACTGTCACCACATCTTGTTCAGACATTTTATCTAAATCTTTTATAGTTCAGTGGGCATTGGGCGGATTTTGAAAATGTTTACACAAGTTCTGGTGGCACGGACAAGGATCCTATATACCAAATTTCATTATACTAACTCAACATTTAAGGCCCAAAAATCGGTGACGAACAGACAGACATGGCTAAATCGACTCACCTAGCGATTCTGAGTCCATGCGTATACTAGTCGATCCATAACTAGCTTAATTATTTCTCTATGTTACAAACTATGTATCAAAACTAATATACCCCTATGGGAAAGGGTAAAAACAGAAGGCGTCCAAACTTCTTGTTTAGATCAAACACTACCGACATCGTTTATTAAATTATCTAATTCAAATACTGGAACAAAGCAGAACCTATCAATAAACTGCGCCAGATATAAATGGAAATTGATAACAGTACTATAAAATAATGATTTATAGTTTTATTGCTAAATTAAAGTGTCTAACATAAATTTTATCATTCCAACAGGAAATCCTCAACCGAACAATGTGTAAGGATCATGCGAAGAACATAAAGGGCTATTATTCATACTTAAGGATTCGCCATGGAATACTAGAAGATCGTCCATCATACCAACAACTTTGCCAGGAGCAATCAAATCCACTTTTGGCGTGGGTGCCCTTTGAAGTCGTTCGAAATAACATTGCAAACAATCTTAATAAAACTGAGGTATGTATATGACATAAAAAAGTGTTACCATATTGATGCAACGATACATACTGGCCGAAATATATTATTCACAAATGTATGATAAGATAATAATTGAAAAAAAGTTATTCCAAGAGAATTCACCTTGCCTTACGGAAAGACTCATCATAGACTTCGCATTTCTTATCTTAGCGGTTATTGGTAAACAATTATTTTTAACGTTATAGGCGGAGGGTTATTAGGTTTATCACAAAACTATTTCAATTTCATCATCAATGACGTCTTTCAGGAAAACAACATTTTTCTGTAGTTAAATTCGCAACAAACGTGCAAGTGTATTTTAAAAATGGCATCGATTGTAAATTCGGATTTCTTTATCGAATTAGATTTATTAGATGTTTTGGGGCTAGTTAACTTTTGGGGTGCGATGAGTAACTTTTTCTAGGATATAAGAAAAATGTTTAATTCCTTGAAATTAGTATTTCGTACTCATTACTCTAATATTTTAGATAAACTTCTACATCGCAAAAGCAACAGATAAGGAAAAGGAAAAAACAGAGCTTTGTTACTTCCGACAAGTCGATATGTTAAATGATACGCGCAAATTCGGATGCACCCTTATGATCTTCGAAGATAATTTCGTAAGTATTATGTGTATTCAGTGAGAAATAAACGTTTTCAACATTTTATTTATCTATTTCTCTCTTTCTTATTTATTCATTTAAGTTTGACATAAAATCAGACATTAACATCTTAGTTGAAATTCTACCAATCCTTTATGAAATACGAAACGTAACCTACGAACCATGGACAAATGTTACCCATGGCTATAAGACACTTCTAGGAAAGACTGTCCTTAAGAATCCTAGCAGCAAGCAAGAAACCGTGTACGGTTCCATAGAATATGGCTTCTTAGAAAATATTAAATTGAATACATCGATCTTCGAAAATAACATTTTAGACAAACTTCCTCTCGCCTTTGATTACCATGGACAAGTTGTTAATATAGAAAATGGTGTAGGAAGCCTTGAGAATATAAAGGTAAGTCTTGTTTTACAAATCGCATTACTTATCTAATCAGAGTAAAATGTGTATTTTTTTTAGAAATCTGTCTTTGATCGACCAATGAATCCTAAGTCTACGATAAAAGTAGATCTCATTGGTCAATGGAGCGAACACCGTCGAGAGTTCCGTGCAAATCTTTACGAAAATTTCGGCCACGGAATCAGACATTACAAGCAGCCTATAGAACTTACGAAAATTTCATTTCTGAAGATTTCAAACGTCGAACAGGTTTATGAAAATCCAGAGATGGTGCATCCTGTTAAAAAGAGTGACGGTTCAGCAAGACTTACGCAAGGTGGTCTGGGCGAAAATATTACAACGGTCAACTCTACAGCTGGATCGCATTCGAAGGAGTGGAATCATCCGTATCCTGGATTTTTACCATACTTTGTGATTGCATGTGTCATTGTTGGTATGGGTTTATTAATTCCGACATTTAGAATTATATCGACACTAAGGACCGAACGAAAGGGTGTAAAACGTCCAAGGAGATACTGATGCTAATTTGTTTGTTGACTTAAAACTGTTATTAAATTTATATAAGTTCTAAAGATTGTCGTTAAATAATATATATTGTAAGTTTTATATGGATACATTCGAAGGGTTTCGCTTTTGTTTGTATCTACTGTATAGTGTAGGTACTGTACATTTGTAATTCATTTTGGGTATAGCATTGGACAATAATATAAGCTATCGAAGGAATTATGTAAAGTTATCGACAGGATCTGAGAACTGACAAACACACAAACTTGGATCAAAAGTTTTTTTTTCGAATATTTGAAAATTTTACCAAAAAAAGGTTTTTTTTTATACTAATAATGCCCCAAAAAAGTGGGCGTGGCAAAATACTTAATATGGACGAAATATAGATATTGAGATTGTCTAAAATGCTCTTTGGACACTTTTTCAAAATTCTTAACGTTTGACTAAAAAAAGGGGTTTTTAAAAAAGTGGGCGTGGCAGTGGGCGGATTTTGATAATGTGTACACTTGTTCTGCTTCGTTGGCCAGAGAGTATATATACCAAATTTCAACACTTTAGCTCAAAATTTATTGCCCAAAAATCGGTGACACACAGACGGACAGAAGGACGGATGGACATTGGACAGACAGACAGAGATCCGTATACTTTGAGGTATATCTATCGAAATTATTTTTCTATGTTACAAACTTAATGTCAATACTAATACACCCCTATGGGATAGGGTATAAACAAGGCAAGCCGAAAGCGCTTACACAATGTGTATCTGCATTGGACATAGTGACTCTGTAGCTTGAAGCTGAATGGGGGCCAACTTCACGCTACAGATTCACGCTTGACACTTATACATTTGCACGTGTTGGTTCTTGTTTTCAATTTATCTACGGTGCGCGTCTAGGTGTTTTTAAAATTCGAGTTACATTTTTTTAAAAAAATATTTACTTGCGTTACGATTTAGAATTATAACATTTTTCTTTCTTTATTTATTTTCTTTAAAAATTTTATTTTAGTTTTTTTGGGACATGAATTCTAAGCAATTTTATTTAACTTTATTTATTTAATTTCAAAAAACTATAGAATAAGCGTTTGAAAAGCATTGCTGCCAATTTCGAATGGGGAAGATTTTTAAGGAAACATTCAAAATAAATAAATTTGAATTTTTTAAAGACCGATTTAACAGTTCCATTTATTATTAGAAATACTTAAATAAACCTTGACAATTAAAAAACACATGAAGAAGGCTAAAATCCGCTGTGCGGATCGTTGAATACCCTATCCCATCCCATTTTTAAAATAATATCCTCAAAATGTGGGCTTTATGGCGATAAAATACAGAAAATGACATTGTTACAATATATTGCTCAGACAGTTTATCAAAACCTTTTGTAGTTTGACAAAAAACAACGTTTTTTATTGCATATGCCTTGCCCAACTAACAATTATTCTTCTATAAGGCACAAAAATGTAATTTCCCCAAGCAATTATTTCTATAGGCCTTATATATTACTTGTGCACGGAGGTTAAGCATTTTGGCAGATTGTTTAGGTAGAAGCTTGTTTAAGACATTATGCAGAAAAATTCACAAGCATAACCGAAATTGTGATAGCGAAACTTCTGTAAGGTTGTTTTTAAGCTTCCGGAGATGTGTGTACATGTACCATAAGTTAAGATGTTTGGTACAACTTCGCACAAGTTTATCCGAAGCATAGCAAGTATAGAGCTTACGAAAGAAGGCTTAAAAAGCTTAGGTTAAAAGATCGGCAAAAAGGTGAAAAGATCGGGACAACACGATTCAACTACTTCGTTGTACTTACTCGTCTTTCATGTTCTAGAGTACAGCCTAGTGGAAAGCGTGTTGGACTACCGTGCGGGAGAACCCGAGTTCGAATCCCAGTAAGATGAGAGTTTTTATATAATTAATTGCATTGAATTTCATACATTCATAATAACGAATTGGGGGTTCATAAGAGATTGAAATCGGAATTAAGAGATTGAATTAATAAAAGTAAGTAATAATAATTAAGTAAGTAATAATAATAAGAAAATATAAAACAAAAAGAATATAATAAAAAATAATTTTATTTTTCAACTTCGAGAAGATTTGCAAATATTTTCGGAATGACATTTTGCGAAGCCTATAATTTGCTTCTGTATGGCCTTTTATAAGCAAACTAAGATTTTTCTTTAAGGCTTATTAGAAGTATGTAAAGAAGTCTTATAGAAGTAAATAGTTTCCTAAAAGTGCGCCAAATGTTTTTCCATAAGACTTCCTACAAGTTATATTGCTGGAGGGGAAATAGCTTCGATAGTGCTTTATCAAAGCGAAATTGTTAGTTGGGTGGGGTAGGGCATAAAACTGGTTTTTGTAAGAAAACGCCCCCAAAAAGTGGGCGTGGGTTAAAATGGTCTATTGACGAAATGTTCATATTAATACTACCAATGATTCTGCTTTAAATTTTTTTCGAAAATTTTAAATTTTGGACAAAAAGCGTTTTTTACTTAAAACGCCCCCAAAAAGTGGGCGTGGCAAAAAACTCTGTATAGACGAAATATAGATATTAGGATTGCCTAAATATGATTCTCAGAATTTTTTTTGAAATTCCTTACGGTTTGGCTTAAAACTACGTATTTCTAAAAAGGGGGCGTGGTAGTGGGTGGATTTCAAAATTTTGTACACTTATTCTGCTTCTCCGGCTAGAGAGTCTATGTACCAAATTTCAACTCTCTAGCTCAAAATTTAAGGCCCAAAAATCGGCGACACACAGACGGGCGGACGGACGGACAGACAGACATGGCTTAATCGACTCAGCTAGCGATTCTGAATCGATCCATATACTTTGAGGTATATCTATCGAAATTATTTCTCTATGTTACACACTTAATGTCAAAACTAATATACCCCTATGGGATAGGGTATAAAAAGTTGAAATTTAATTTACACCTGATAGTGCTCGGTTTTCAAATACATATTTGCGAAGTAGATACACAAATGTTGACAGACTTTCTATCGGCCGATAGAGTACCTACTTTGCGAAAACCAGCCATATCATTTGTATGAAGGCGAGGGGGTCGGGCCGTACGGGGCGTGTTTTTTTTTAAGTTTTTGCATAGATTTGCCTTCATTCAAATGATATGGCTGTCAGATTGACGTTGTCGCGAAGTACTCTATAGTTTGGTGGGGCTGGGCTTCTAGCACTCATACTGGGCCGATTAAACAGTCGCGTTGGTGGTGAGGTCAGGGCGCACACCAGTGATCAAGAAATGAAGAGATAAGAAACTTTCCAGGACGTTGCAGGGAAGCTTATACTGGAATTTTCCAGGAATTTGACACTTAAATAGATCACCACGATCCAAAAGGGTACACACATTCTAATTTCACACACACTTGTTTGCAGTCGAGCATTTGTGTCAAAACGTAAGCCAACTGCCAAATTTCAAACAAAACATATGAGAAGGCTACAATCCGCTGTGCGGATCGTTTAATACCCTATCCCATCCCATCCTTAAAATAAATATCCCCAAATGTGGTATTTATGGTCATAAAGTATTGAAAATGGCGTTGTCACAACATATTGTTCAGAAGGTTTATCAAATTCTTTTATGATTCGACGAAAAACAACGTTTTTCTATTGCATATGCCTTGGGGTAGGGCATACAAATGTCTTTTGTAAGAAAACGCCGCCAAAACGTGGGCGTGGGTTAAAATAGTCTATAGACGAAATGTTTATATTAATACTACCAATGATTGTGCACAAAAATTTTTTTGAAAATTTTAAAATTTGACCAGAAAACGTTTTTTATAAAAAAAACGCCCCAAAAAAGTGGGTGTGGCAAAAAACTTTATATTGACGAAATATAGATATTACGATTATCTAAATATGCTGCTCAGACACTTATTTAAAATTCCTTACGGTTTCGCCAAAAAATACGTTTTCCTAAAAAGGGGGGGGGGGGCAGTGGGCGGATTTAAAAAACATATGAGAGGCTACAATCCGCTATGCGGATCGTTGAATACCCTATCCCATCCCATCCTTTAAATTAATATCCTCAAAATATAGGCCTTATGGCGATGAAATACAGAAAATGACATTGTCACAATATATTGCTCAGACAGTTTCTCAAAATCTTTTGTGGTTCGACAAAAAAACAACGTATTTCTATTGCTAATGCCTTGGGATGGGGTATACAAATGGTTTTTGTAAGAAAACGCCCCCAAAATGTGGGCGTAGGTGAAAATGATCTATGGACATATTACCATTGCGGAAGTATTTGCATCAAAATTTTTTTCGAAAGTTTTAAAATTTGGACAAAAAGCGTTTTTTACTAAAGACGCCCCCAAAAAGTGGGCGTGGCAAAAAACTTTGTATGAACGAAATATAGATATTAGGATTGTCTAAATATGCTGCTCAGACACTTTTTTTAAATTCCTGACGGTTTGGCCAAAAAATAAGTTTTCCTAAAAAGGGGGCGTGGCAGTGGGCGGATTTCAAAAATTTTTACACTTGTTCTGGTGGCACGGACGAGGATCCTATATACCAAATTTCATTATCCTAGCTCAAAATTTAAGGACCAAAAATCGGTGACGACCAGACAGACGGACGGACGGACGGACGGACAGACAGACATGGCTAATTCGACTCAGCTAGCGATTCTGAGTCGATCCATATACTTTGAGGTATATGTAGCAAAATTATTTCTCTATGTTACAAACTAAGTATCAAAACTAATATACCCCCCTATGGGATAGGGTATAAAAAATAACTAAGTATCGTTTGAACGTAAATTGTACGTAGAATCAAAGAGTATACAACTTCAAGAGTGCCCATCTCATACAACGAAAATTTACTATGAGGGGTACTGATGCTGATACGGATACCCCAGTGCGCACATTGCCATGCCAGCACCAAGCAACAGCATAGCCGATGCATTTTTTTTTTTTTTTTAAATTCATTTTTATTTTCTTCAACTTAGAACTAACTTACATGCTAGACAAAAATTAATAAAAACTAGCCTACTTATCTACTAACTTAACTAACGTACTTATCCTCTGCGGATATCCTAAATTAAACAATAACAACTTAAAAAAAAACTAATGCCTTTCGGCCTAAAAAATAGCCGATGCATACGAACGACTCAAATTCCCTTCGCACTTACCGCCCGCGTCATAAACGTCGACAACATTTTTAGCTGTGATGCGTACTCTATAGTTATATACCTCTTTGGTACAATATATTTTTACATTTGAGCAACGTTGTTTAGAGCTCGCTTAACTTAAACACAAAAGAACAAGTTCGGAGGTTATAAAAGAGGAAAAAGGCTTATACAAGCACTGAGAAAAAAAGTACATAGGCTTATTCTGTACACATCTACAAATACGTTCTTCAGTGATTAGAATAAACGGTTATTTCATTTTACTCTCTCTAAACTGACATTAGTTTTTCTTTTTATTGACGAAAATTAAAAACATGTCTCCTCACTAACTGAATAAAATGTTGTCTCAGAGAATTTATCCTCAAAGCCGTGGCTTAAAAATATACGACTATATTCTCGTCTGACTGAAAAATACTCAGAAAAACCACTCACCAGTAGAAATGCATTAAAGTTTGTGAGTAAATTTGCTTTTGAAAATCATCGATGAGTGATGATGAAGAAGGAGAACTGAGAACTCATTCTGTAACTTTCAAAATGATAATCGCTGACGATAGTGAAGGAGACTTTCTTGGTACCTACCGTGTGATTTATATACATGTGCACACACACAATATAAAAATTACACTCCACGTACCTATCAAGTCTCCTTCTCCTACACTATCTTCAACGATAATCATATAAACAATTAAGGAATGAGAACGCTGGTCAATTATTTAATAAGAGATTTACGTTCTCCCTAGCTGCGGTCATTGGGCCTCCGCACATGAGATGAGTTTAACTCTGGTGTGAAACTGGTTTCACACCATACTCCAATCGCACACGAGATGAATATGCCGGCAGAACAAATTGTATACATGAAACCCTTTTTGTTGTGTTAGTAATTCTATAGAAATTGACATTTGCCTTGAGTACTTTTGACAATTCGCAAGCCCCTAGGTTTGTGTGTGAGTATATGCAATTACATTGATGTTGACTGCTCGACTCACAAAACGCGTATGAGAGCCGAATGTCACAAACAAAATTTCAGACCTAAAATGGCGAAAAATGTGTTTGTATTGGTTTTCAACCTTGTTCCACCGCAAAAACTCGGTTGAAGATTTTCAACCATTTTCTCTCCGTATACCTCAGTCCCCTCGCCCATAAAACCGGTTTCACACCAAAATATTCATCTCATGTGCGGAGGGCCATTAGGTCTGTTCCCGTACAAAATAATATTTACTGATTCTTACTGATTTTTACTTAAACCCGTTCCCGTACGCAAGTTTTGCATGCAAATAATTTTCCGCAGTAAAAATCAGTAAGAATCAGTAAATATTATTTTGTACGGGAACAGATCGTTGATTTCCTCAAGAAATTCATCGTGGGTTAAATAAATTCTTATTTTTTTAGTTTATTATTTTATATTGATTTATTAACATTTAAGTTCATCCTTCATAATAATTACAGAGTAACTAGGCTTTGTACAGGAAGGACAAACAAAATGGGTGAAGGCTATGAAGTAAAAGTACCAAATAAAATTAAACCAAGAATAATATTAACGAATATGAAATTTAAAAGCAATGAAAATGAAATCACAGAAAAATTGAAAAAGCAAAACTCGGTAATAACAAACAGCGATTTAAAATTAATCAAATATTATGAAAACAAGAAAAATAATACCAAAAACTACAATGCTGTCATAGAAATCGACGCAGAATCATTCCCGAAAGTATTGGAAGCAGGGCGACTTAGTATTGGATGGGAAAGATGTAAGGTATTTGATGGAATAGAAGTTATTAGATGCTTCAAATGTAAAGGATTTAATCACAGATCAAATGAATGCAAAAAAGAAGAAGAAATATGTTTGAAATGTTTAAAAAACCATAAAACTAATGAATGCCAAAAAGAAACGATAATAAAATGTATAAATTGTATGAGAGCAAATGAAAGACTCAATTTGGGACTTGATGATAAACATGTGACTTTTAGTAGATTATGCCCAGTATCCTTAAACAAACTAGAAGCAAAAAAAAAGAGAATAGGATACTAGCAATTAAATATTTTCAAAGGTGTATATATTAATATCCAAGGGCTAACAAATAATTTTGAGGAACTCGAAATTATGGCAGAAAACAAACAATACGAATTTATTATTTTATCGGAGACACACCTCACAGAGAATAGTGAAGAAAATGAAATAATAATAAATGGATACAAAAACATACAATGTTTCTCTAATTCGACACGAACTGGGGGCAGTGCAATTTATGTAAAAAATGAGTGGAACGTTACAAACATAGTAAAAAAATCGTTTGATTTCCAAAGATGGTTTTTAGCATGTAAATGTAAAAATAATGGAATTGAAATCGTTTTAGTTGCAATATATAGATCGCCCAATAGTTCTGAAAGAGAATTCTGTAAATTTTTTGAAGATAATATTGAAAAACTGACTGAAACAACGAGCAACATTTTTAACATCGATTGGTGCAAAGATCAATTATACTAAAGAGAAATTGAACGCATACTGAATGACAATTACCTAACGCAAAAAATGGAGGACTATTCTAGAGTAACATCTACATCAAAAACTATTATTGATTATGTAATAACAAACATGCAAAACATGACGGTATATGCAGACAGAAACTATAAAATATCGGACCATGAAAACATTGAAATTGTTATAAAAACGAAAAATATAATAAAGAAATATGAAAATACTATTGAAGTATGTGATTACAAAAAATATCGTTTTTCACATGAACTAAGTAAATGGAATACAAAGTATGATGAAGAAAGAAACCTCGATGAAAATGCAATCAAAATTAATCAAATTATGAAGAATACGGCAGCAAAATTTATCACCAAAAGAAATAGTAGCAATGAAAAAAATAGATGGTTCAACAATGAACTTAAAAGTCTAAAAAATCAAAAAATGGAAAAGTATGAAAAAGCCAAAATAATTAACAACAATGAAAGCTGGCAAGATTACATATTAATAAGAAACAAATACAAGGTTAAAATAAATAGTGCAAAAAACATATATATAAACAACAAAATTTCCCAAGCAAACGGACAGAAAGAGATGTGGATGCAAATAAAAAAATTAGTATTGAAACGACAAAAAAGCAACATAAAAAACATAATATTTGAAAATGAAGAATATGATGATGAAACGAAAATAGTAAACAAATTCAATAAAATTTTATAGAAAGTGTAAAAGAAATTAGTAAATCAATTGAAAATACTATATATAGAAATTACGTAGATCAATATAATACCATTTTCAAATTCCACCAAATATCGTTACAAGATTTAAAAACAGTATGCAAGTCATTAAAAAATAAAGCTGATTTCAACAAAGTAAGTCCTATAATGATACTGGATAACTGGAATAATTTAGGCAACACCATTCTGGAATTAATAAATAAATCGCTTTTAACGGGTGAATTTCCTAGCTCATGGAAAGAATCAATGATCACACTTCACACCTGTTGAAAAAATTACAAACACCAACAAATGTGAAGAGTTTAGACCAATTAATACATTAATGACAATTGAAAAAATATTAGAGGCGATTGTAAAAAAACAACTAATGGAATACATTGAACGAAATAATATATTATCAATTTACCAATCGGGATTTCGAAAAAAATACTCATGCGAGACTGCGGTAAACCATTTAATAAATGAATGGAAGAATTGTGCAAAGCGGAAAAAAATAATTGCACTTTTTCTTGATTTTAAGAGAGCTTTTGAAACGATTGATCAGGAAATACTACTAGAAAAAATGTATCAATATGGTGTCAAACATAAGGAACTTAATTGGTTCAGGTCCTTTATAACAAATAGAATGCAGGGGACAAAAGTTAATAATTCTACATCGGAATATATTAAAGTAGAACAAGGAGTTCCTCAAGGATCAATTTTAGGGGCACTCCTATTTATAATTTATATAAATGATATGCCAAGAACTATACAATTTTGCAAAAGTGTGTTATATGCGGATGACACTCTTATATATGCTGAAGGAGACGACACTGAGCAATGCAAAAGCATGTTAGACAACGATGTGAAAAATCTAGTCTCATGGCTTAAGATGAATAAACTGAAGCTTAACGAACAAAAAACTAAGTTGATGACAATTAATATAGATAGCGAATTAACTATTGAAATAAATGGAAATACGATCGAAAATGTTAAAAGCATAAAATATCTAGGAATGATAATAGACAAAGAGTTAAAAATGGAGCAACACATCGATTATATATGTAAAAAAATAGGGAAAAAGATTGGATTTTTTAAAGGTATCCGAAAAAGAATGGACTATATAACAGCGGTTAATATATACAACACTATAATAAAACCACATTTTGAATATTGTTCTACCGTTATGTTCTCATGTTGCAATCAAGGTCAAATCGAAAGATTGCAAAAACTTCAAAATAAGGGTATGAGAAGCATCCTGAAATGCAATCGCTTTACACCAATAAGGCAAATGTTGGATACACTGAGGTGGTTGGATGTCAAGCAGAGAATGGAACTGAATGCACTACTTACAGTTTTCAAAATAAAGTATGGCGAAGCACCAGCATATTTAACACGGGAAGTCAGACTTGTGAGTGAAGCTCAACCATACAACCTACGAAACGCGAATGATTTCCGACTGAATTTGCAGTTATCAACAGATGGTCAGAAGACGTTACTCTACAAGGGGATAAGGCTTTTCAACATGTTACCAACATATATAAAAAATGAAGAGAATTTTAGAATTTTTAAAACTAAATGTATCAAACATGTAAAAAGAGATATTTAAAATTACTGTAAAATGAACTGATTTAGAAATTTTTTTATTATAAATGTAATTATAAAGTATTTAAAATACTAATAAATATATATACTATACTATACTACTATACTATTTTATATAACACAAAGTAAAGCCACCAAATATTTACAACCTTCTCAACATTAAGTAAATGTATAGGGTAAATCCATACTAAGTGAATAAATAATAAACATCTTGCCTGAGGTTGCCTACAAAAATGGTGTCAAAATAAAACCACACAAAAACATATGAGAAGGCTACAATCCGCTGTGCAGATCGTTGAATACCCTATCCCATCCCATCCTTAAAATTAATATCCTCAAAATGTAGGCTTTATAGGGATGAAATACAGAAAATGACATTGTCGCGACATAGCTATTGTTCAGACAGTTTATCAAACCTTTTGTGGTTCGACAAAAAACAACGTATCCCTTGGGATGGGGTATAGAAATGGTTTTTGTAAGAAAACGCTCCCAAAATGTGGGCGTAGGTGAAAACGATCTAGACAAAATGTATATTATAACATTATGGAAGTATTTGCATTTTCGAACTTTTTAAAATTTGGACAAAAAGCGTTTTTTACTAAAAACGCCCCCAAAAAGTGGGCGTGGCAAAAAACTTTGTATGGACGAAATATAGATATTAGGATTGTCTAAATATGTTGCTAAGACACTTTTTTAAAATTCCTTACGGTTTGGCTAAAAACTACGTTTTTCTAAAAAGGGGGTGTGGCAGTGGGCGGATTTCAGAAATTGTTACACTTGTTCTGCTTCGTCGGCCAGAGAGTCTATATACCAAATTTCAACACTCTAGCTGAAAATTTAAGGCCCCAAAAATCGGTGACACACAGACGGACAGACAGAATTAATCGACTCATATAGCGATTCTGAATCGATCCATATACTTTGAGGTATGTATATGTATCGAAATTATTTCTCTATGTTACAAACTTTATGTCAAAACTAATATATGTACCTACCCCTATGGGAGAGGGTATAAAAACACTATTAAGTAGAAACCGCCAGTAACGTTCCCATCAGCTCAGCGTCAGCGCATGCCGTTCGGATGTTCCATCTCTCATCCGTTTCGATTTTGATGAAAACCATTTTACAATACAAATTGTGTTGCTTCTTCCACACTAACATCAAATAGAAAATATATAACATCTCTTGCTCTTTTTATCCCATATAAAAGTCCATCTTCGCCTCTTTTTACCACAATGCGCAATGTTTTCGTCTCGTTCATTAAAAAAATCCAATTCGCCAAACTGCGACAGCAACAGAACAGAACAGCAAGGCTGGCAAAATCGAAATTCCTTTCAGTCTTCTATGGGATTTCTACTGTGACGAATGTGATGTACTTGTGACGAAAGTCGTTGCAAGCGTTCGCCCTCTTTCCACCATACTAAGAAACAGGAGAAACCCGCAGTTCCACACAAAACTTCACTACTCAAGTGATAAATTCAAACTTATAACAAAACTTATTATTAAATAGATACATAACAAATAAAGGAAAACATTTCCTCTAAAAATAATTCTGTGCAATCTCTGAAAAAGAAAATTCAATGTGAGTTGGTGTAGATGTGTGTGTCTTGTGATATTTTATGTCGGCCATTGAAATATAGGAAAAAAATTTCCTTCTCTATTTTTATTAGTTTTCTTTGAAAATTTGTTCTTTAGTTAAATTAGTGAATTTTCTACACTCACTTAGTAAAAAGTTTTATATTTCTCATTTTAGTGGATTGAGTTGTAATTATTTTATTTCTTTATTTCATGTTCGTGCAGTGGAAAAGTTGGGAAAAAAATCTTTCATATTCGAAGATAACCTCTTTTTGTTAAGAAAACTTAAATTTGTGCGTAAATAAATTATTTTATCACGAATTGGATACAGCAAAAGGATATATTTTTCATAAATTTTCAATGAGGTAAGTTCTTTTTTTCTTTATGTAAAATTGGGAAATGAATTACGAAAGATGTTAATAATGTTGTCTCGTTTTCTCAATTCTGAGAAAATAGTTATCTCGCTAACGCTTAGAGTTCCCTAAAATAATTCGTGAGAGGGGAAAATATCCCATCAGCTGGTGGGCAACCTGTGTACAAATGAAATGTTGCAGCAACATGATTTCGATTTTAATATTTTGTTTGTATGGCAAGGTTTTCATCGATTTTTTCCTGGAAAATTGTTTTATTTTTCTGTGGGGTGAACAACACAAAGCGTTAATGGATATGGATTTTTTCGGGTTATTTTTAGGAAATGATGGGAAAGACAAGCCTCTGTGGGGGTTGACGAAATAACTGTGTGTGCGTGTCTTTTGCGCAGGAATTTGTTGGGTTGGATTTTTCGTTTAGTTAGTCAGATTTCCAAAATACACGTGGAATTTTTGTTTGTTACATACAGATCCATAACCAGAGAAACATTTATTGTGTGTATATCTTTATATTTTTGCGCACTAACTTTGAGTTAGAGATATTCGGAGATATTCGTGGGTAATTCTCTCCTACGAATGGATTTGATTGTTTTTTTTCGTCTCTAAATAGATATGGGTAGGTATAGTGGTATTTAAAAAAAAAAAAACATTTGGCAGCATGCTGGTACCTAGTACCAAAGGTTTGGGTTTGGGATTTTGGCACGTGTGATAATTCTATTATGTTTTTTTTTGATAACACTTTTGTAAGTATCTTATGTGCTTCGTTCAACTTTTTATGTACACGGAAGTTCTATTAAAATATAGAGATAGCGCGCTTCTCATTTTATGTAGATAGGAACTTACATGGTTGGAAATTCCACAATTTATTATGCGTTCGTGTAAGTGGTAAGTGTTAAAACGTGTAAGTTGCTATTTTTATTATTGATAATGTAATACCTATAGGACGTTGGTCAGGTAACGTAGTAGTAAGTGCGTTTAGTATATACGTAAGGATGCCATCCTTTTGCCTTTTGGGAACCATTAAATACCGAAAAGTTACTGCTATTCAGTAACATCGCACTAAAACAAGATTTCCTAACTTAAATCAAAAATGTTTATTCAAAAAAAAATGCAAAAGTTTAAAGGGTTTCTCAAATTGTATTTGGAATAAACACTAAAAAATTATCCACATTCTTTTTTCAGAGCCAGTTCTCAAAGGATTAAACCCATAAGCAAAAATTCCTTAACGACAATAGACCAACATTTGAGAACCATCATTTTTAGGTAGCGCTTCAAGATAGATAGATAGATTGATTTCGATTTATTAGTATTTTAAATACATTACAAATATATAAAGGGTCCGCCAAATAACTTTTTTTGAAAATGCTATAAAAAAAACTATTGAATATTTTCTCAAATTTCTTTTTTTATTTGAAAGTACAATCCTTCCGGTTAATAATGGAAAATAATTTCATTCAAATGGCTGCCTCGGCTGGCCATGCAGTAGCCTACACGATCGGTCCAATTTTTAAGCACATTATCGATTGTGTGCAGCTGTATTTCACCAATGGCTTCACGAATATTTTCCTTTAAAGCGTTAATTGTCTCTGGCTTGTCGGCGTAACATTTATCTTTTACGGCACCCCACAAATAATAGTCCAACGGTGTCAAATCGCAGCTCCGAGGTGGCCAAACGACATCAGCTCTGCGGCTGATAATGCGATCTTCAAAACCAGGACGCAATGTATGCGTGCGGGTTTTCTGTGCCTCAAATGCGACAATTTTGCTTGTTTACATACCCGCCAAGATCAAAATGAGCTTCATCTGAAAAGATGTTTTTTTTGTTGGCAAAATCGGCATCTTCTCTAAGTCGATCGCAGGCCCACTTAGCGAAGCGAAAACGCATTGGATGGTCAGTTGGCTTCAACTCCTGAACCAATTGGACTTTGTACGGCGTCATACCAAGGTCTTTACGCAAAATTCCATAATTTTCAAAGTAATGTCGCAATATTTCCCAGCGTTGTTCAAGCGTATACACAACCATATTCGTTCAGCGGAAGGATAAAACTAATTATCTGTCAAATCAAAGATAAGTGTTACCATTCACGAAATTGATTGTACATTGGCCCGCAGATGTCGTCTCACTCTAAAATTGTTCGAATTGCTTAGTTGATAAGGTTGAACTTCGCCTACCATTATTGTTCCTCTGGTCAAGTACTTTGGTGTCTCCCCATTTTTCATTTTATAGGTATACCGCTATTAGCGTTTTTATTTCCAGCCTTTGTTTAATACTTAACCATTTCAATGCATCTAGCATAAATATTGAAACACGAAAATAGTATTGTGGAACAATAGGGTTATATACTGTGATTGCTGTCATCGCGTCCTCGTTTAAAGAAACCAACGTGTTCATGTTTTAGGAACCCTTTCGACTAATACTTACATAAATGACATTAAACACGTTCTATTATCCAGTATATTGACTTTTTTCGTGGATGATGCAGTTGTATAGTAATAATGTAATAATGATATGTTCAGTAAACATAAATAACAAGAAGAAAAAGATAAATTGAAGTTGAACAATAAAAAAACTAATTATGATAAAAAATGCAAATACAATAGATATATGTCAATTCGTTTTATGTTGAGCTCTTTGAAGTGGCTCTCTGTTAAACAAATAATTATTATGCATGCCAATGCCAAATTATTTACTTGACTACATAAAATTTGTAAGACACCATAAACCGTATTCCCTAAGAAACATATATGATCTCAGAGTTCCTAATTTTCTTAATACAAAAATACGCGAAATTCCCTTATATAAACGAATAAAATTATTGGAAACCTTAAACCCTCAAACTAAAAATGAAACTAACTTTAACTTAAACCACAATAATAGTATATTATTAGTACGTGAATTCATACTTGGATTGATATTAAAAATATCAATTATATACAAATGTAAACTATCAGAAATGTAAAAATAGTAAATAGGTAACTCAAATAATGCCGATGACACATGGCACCACGTGGAAACGGGCAAAAGCCGTATACACAAATGAATCAGAATATATGCTCAATGATGGTATAGATATATATTGGGTACGACCAAGATTGAAGTCCTTACACAAAACATCTGGAACAGGAGCGGAGTTTAGTCTCAGACAACACCACCAACAGCAACAAATCCAATCGCCGCTCTATCAACGCACGACCGTGGTAGAAACAATCAATATAATCGAGGTGTATATTTGACTGGTGGTTCAGAGCATGGATCACTTGAGTTCCTCCTTTCATAATAATCAAGGTCTTGGTACGGACGCAACTAGTATGCACAATTCAGAAAGTCATAGCATGAACCCATACCTACCAATGGGACCTAGAATGCCACTCTTGAATATATATAGATGACAGAAATGTTTTTTTTTTTTATCCACAACCGTTGCAACAGTTGCCCGACAGCAGTATTTTATGAACCCAAGATTAAATTTAAACTATTTTAACATGGAAAAAAAAAATAAATCCCCTGTCGATCGAATTAAAACTATTAAAACTGCATATTCACCTCCCTACATATTCTTAAAACTAGTAGTTTTTTTCAAGAGTGCTACTGGTTGCTACTGCTCCTAAATGATAGGAGAATTAAAAAAAATAAAATCGAATATAACAAATGTTTCTATTTTGTGTTTTCTTGTAACAAACAAAAAAGTTGTAAGACCCTTTAGGGGGTTAAAAAACACATGTTCATGTATTTTTCTGTACACCACTAAAGGCGCAGTCGTTTTCTATTGCATCTAACATCAGCCTAGGAATCAAAGACTGGAAGTATACGTTTACATTTGCTTGAGCTATCCCAGCTACTCAAATGCAAAATTTCTCCGACCACGACAATGCATATGACAATAATCCATTTTTTTTAAAATATATAATATATAAGGCCCTTCCCACGAGCGGTTTGGACGGGGAAGAGGGCGTGGGCATAATAATAATAATAACGACTATATTCCTGTAAAGCCCTTAGAGTTTATGGTTAAATTTTTGTCTTCATAGCCCATCACCGCAACTGAACTAACCGATTTAAAAAAAAATAAAAGGATCAATTTTAATATGATCTATGCTTCAGTGCTGTTAAGCAGGACTGGGATGACCCGGTTCTATATAGGATCTCCTAAGCTCTTCTTTCTTTGTTTAATTGTTGGCATTTTTAGTTGTAAGCGGAGCCGTGGTTGACAATCACTTACTTAAAATGTATACCTGCCGGATGTGAGTTTTTGAGTTTTATGTTTTCTAACGGATCTGCTATAAACTTTGTCTTGACGCCGAAATGCTTTTTCTGGTAATTCTGAATAGATTATGTTATTTACTGTTACGTCCATTTCTGTGGTTACTGTGTTGGCCTACTAAGCGTGGGATCCCTGGTTCAAATCCCGAAAGTGACAACATATACGCAGTTTTCCCTGCTCCATCTTTTGCGAAAGTCAAACAAACAGCCAAGAGTAACACTGTCATGAGAAGCTTCTCAAATTTGACGTTCGAATTAGGCGTTAAGCAGGAGATTCCCTACCTTGTGGAAGAAATAATAACATCGCACACACAAATGAAGGGGAAAGCTAGGTTTCACGTTATATAAGGACTGTTAATGCCAAATATTTTATTTTATTTTGCCTATAAAACTTTGAGACAAAGTTGTATTCGGGTATTAACAATGTGGAGTTACTCGCTTTTGAATACGAATGTACGAATTTATTACAACCGGCTCAAAGTTTTTGTATGAATTTTAAGTTAACCCCCTCTAAACAACCCATTAAGACTATTACGATTTAATGTTGAACAACCCATACAACAGCGTAAGATTTCTAGACCCATAAAAAATGAGTTCTCATTGCAGCAGACGCTTAGAGAACTCCTGTCTTGACATTTTAAACACATCAAAAATTATTTGACAGAAATAAGATGTTATCCGATTGGGCATGTGTTGCGTTCTGATTATCAGATCTCAGGCAATTGATTTAATCGTTTTAATTGAAAATAATAAGAACCACTTGAGATACTGGTTATCTCTTAATAAAGAACATATGACTTATAAATTCGACTACGAAGTACAATTAAAAATTATTCACTGGCAAATATTAATATATAGCAACACAATACTTAAAACCCGTCCGTTCTACGCTGCAAGTATAGGTTCTGTTATGATCGACATATCTCTCATCTGGAGATCACTAAAGATAAAACAAACGTTAAAATATACAGCTTTGAGGAACGATTACAAGTTGATATACTCTACAATGACTTTACAAAGGCCTTTGATAGAATGCACCACACCCTACTTTTAGCAAAACTAAAATCGTTGGGTTTTCATTCCCCAATGCTTAAATGGTTCCATAATTATTTAACAAACAGAAAGCAAATGGTTAAGATCGATGGTTATACTTCTCGCGAAATCGATGTAACATCCGGTGTCCCGCAAGGTAGCAATTTACTCCCATTTTGTTTTTAAATGAAGTTCATGATATTTTTAAATTTTGAAACGTTCTAACTTTCGCGGACAATTTAAAATTATATTCTCGTATAAGTAATATAACAGACTGGTATCCGTCCGAAATGTAAAATCTTAACAGCATTCCGTATAAATGCACCCATATTAATAATTAAGTGATTATTATATGAACGATCATAGACTTCAGCGTACGGAAGAATTAACAATTTTTTTTTTGTTTACTACACAAATGTCAAAACAGAACTGACATTAGGGGCCAATCGCAAAATTTATAGCATTTTCTGATAGGAGGATTACTTTTGCGCCACCTTGTATTATGATATTTGTACGAGACGACTCAAGACACCCTTACTGGGCAACAAACCAGTGAAAGGAAGTTGTGATCACTATTCATTTAAATCTGATTTTCCAAATAATCGCCCGCGACATCTGAGAATTGAGAAACAGTTTAAAATCTTGTGTATAATCTGCTTCCTTTTATATTTTACTACGTAGTAATATTAATTCATTAACCTTAAAATAAAACTATGTAGGAAAGTAGTTTTAAAAAAAACCTAAATGACAAAAAAATCAATTTGTTTGGTGTAAGACTAAAAGTTAATATGGTTAGTGAATATTAAAAGCTTATTGAGTACATATTTAATAACATAATTTTGAAATAAATATTTTATAATTTATTTAGCATTTTAAGATTGAAAGTAGTTTTTTCTTAATTAAAGGTAGAAATAACTTACACTAGTCGGCATAAGTATTTTGACGAAATAAAAATCGTGCATTTTTGAGTTTAACTTCTAAATGGCTTGACAAGAATTCATGTTTATTTTTTCATTTTTATATATAACTAATACAAACTTAAAAATAGGCAAACAAATATTTTTTCATAGAAGTCAAAAAAGATATAAATTAATTTGTAATTTCGTGTGTTGGCATAAGTATTTTGACAAGTATATAACTCTAAGAAAAAACATTTTAAACTTAACAAAAGCAAATAAATAAAGAAGAATTTAGTAAAATATATAACCTCCTTTGGCTTCAATAACTTTTTGAAGGCGTTTCGGTACTGAATCTACTAAATTTTGAAGAATCTCTGGAGATATCTCTTACCAAAGGGAAGTGACCTCAGAAATCGTCTCCTCCCTCTCTGGTTTTATTTAAAGAAACTGTTCTTTTGCGTTTCAAAAGAGACCAGACGTTTTCTATTATATTTAAATCTGGACTTTGAGGTGGCCAGTCTAAAGTGGCGACACCAACATCCTTCAAAAATTTAGTTATCATCCGGGCTTTGTGGCATGGGGCATTGTCCTGTTGCAGGATAAATGATTCACCAATAACCCTACAACCGGAAGGAAAGGCATTATCATTTAGGGTTCTTAAATATTGACCTTGGTTCATCGAGCCGGTGATAGGAACCAATTCACCCAGGCCATTATACGCAACACATCCCCAGAACATGACAGAGCCTCCACCATGGCTCACTTTTTGACAAACGGGGCGTCTTTTTTGCCTTTCTACCTTTGGCAATCTAACGTAAAATTTGTTTTTTGATGAGTTATACTCAAAGGAGTTTCATCTGTCCATAGAACGCTTCTCCAGTACTCCTTTGGCTTGTGCAGATGTTCCTTTGCGAAAGACAGTCTTTTAAGCTTGTTTACCTTTGATATGTACGGCACGTCCTTAGCTTTAAATGTTTTAAAATCTCCTTCCATTAAACGTCGTCGGACAGTGCGCTCACTGATTGGATTCGTTGCCGTCAAATTCCATTGATTTGCAGCAGTTTGAGGCTTCAGGAATATATTTCTTTTAAATTCCCGTAGAAGGGTTCGGTCTTCAGTGGGCGTTGTTTTGCGCTTAGCACCTGATCTCATTAGGTTTGTGATGTCATTATGCTTTTTAAACTTATTGATTTGATAGTGCACAGTTTGACGCGACACATTAAACTCACTTGCTATGTCTTTAACTGCCGTTCCAGCGTTAAACTTCGCTACCATTGAAGATCTGACAACCAAACTCAACTCAGCCGTTTTACCCATGGTTTTTAATAAATTTTAATAAATTTTTATTTTGTTATCAACGTTTAATGTAAATTAAAGTTAACTACACAAGTTTTTTGGTTATCACGTGCTCAAAACTGTTAAAATATTTACACAAAGTTTCCGTCAAAATACTTATGCCACGTAAAAATTCTTTGTCTGCATGCGTTCTTATCAGCAGAAAGAGAATGCAAAAGGTAAACAATACAAAACTTGGCATGCATAGAGCTAAAAATAGATTCTTTGTTTCGCGCATCATTTTTGCACCGTTGTTTTAACGATACCAAGCAAAGTTAGTCTCAATAGTCACAAAAAGGTTTCGTCAAAATACTTATGCCGACTAGTGTATATAAAAAGGACAGACTTTCCTCATTTTAAAATGGGAATTGTTTTTTTTTTTTTTTAATATTTTTCCAGTCTATGACAGGACAGTTTACAATTGAAATGTATCCGAAAATATGCCTGTAACTGCCATTAAACGGATATACGTTTTTTTTTTATAAAATTCATATGAGTGTTAACAAAACGTATCGAAGACGGTTCAATGATCTTAAAAAAATCGTTCCATTGTCTATACTACAAAAATCACAACCCCATATCCTTGATATTAAAAACAAAATGTTTACGATCAGCGTTTTGTTTGTTAAGTCATGACGTCACGATTCGTGTCTCTAAATTAAAAAAATAAAGAAAATAAATTTCGTGGAGAGTGTAAACAAACGGAGCAGCAAAATGTCAGTGACCGCCATGCCAATATCTATTTTAGTGCCAGTAAAATCCGCCACAATCGAACGAAAGACCCATGAGTAAATGAATCATGCGATAGGCGACTAGTAGCATACCCATAGATAGTCGTAGACGAATCAATTACATTTTTCGTGTATATATATTTTTAATATTTAAAAATAAAAATAGATGTATTAAAACAATAATTAAGTTCCAATAAACTCTGAAAAATTGTGGCAACCAGAAGTTATTTTTTGACAGTTTTACTCATTATTTTGTTGATCTATTTCTGATAATTTCGTGGGAAAAAAGTAAAAACAGTTCTTTGATCTCTGAAGATCAAACGAGTAACAAATAAGATGATGCAATAATATTAAGCGAAGATTTACGATATATGTCACCAATGAAGAAGTTGAAATTCATGTGGAAAAAAACCGTCCGCTAATCCATGTGATTACAGAAGCAAATTCAAAAGATTTTGCTGCATCTACTTATCTTGTGTGCGATCCTAAAAACCATAGACAGTATTTGATCTTTCCTTAGTATTTACATCCAATAAAAGCATACAAACAAACACCTTGTTTATTTTACAATAAGCTGCTTTTGTACTAATTTCCACTTCCGCTTTTATTTGCGACGCTGAAACCCGATAAAGACAATGCAAGAGAACATAATAAAGTCTAGGTACTGCTTACGTTCACTGTCAAGGCAAAGCCAAGTGAAGTCCGCATACGATACACCGAGATCATAGAGAATCATAAATATCGACAGGTGTACAAGCCTCCTTCTTATAAGTGGTGAATGTAATCCGTCTACTATAGTCTATTATTTAATATCATAATTAATTTTCTCTTTTTCGCATGCACCACATAACCGGTTTATTAAAAGTTGTGAATACATGAGATAGTTTTGTAAAATGGCGGACAATATCAACAAACATAAATAAATAAATGAAAAACGATAAGAAATTGTAAACGCTTCCTTTTTGTTGTTTACATTTGCAAAGTTAAATAAATTAATTATATGTGTTTGCTTGTTTGTTATTGTTTTTATTTTTTTTGCTTTAAGTGGCACACATCGTGCATGGCTGCGCGTAAATAAAGAGTAGTGCTACTTTCGTTTTCGGACTAAATTTCGGAGCGAAATATGTGAAGCAAGAATCGAAACACATCCAATATACATATGTAACAGATTTTATAAATATTTTATAAATATTTTTAAAAAAGAGTAAACCAATGAAAATAGTGAAAAACCAGTAGGTTTGTGAATTATTTATAAATTTGTTTATACTTTAAAGCGTGTGAAGGCATGTTTTGTTTATGAAGTAAACATCAATTCGGCACGCATAAGAAATGTGAGAAAACTATTTGAAGCGCATTGAAACCGGAAGTTTCCTTGAGAGCATAGTTTGCTGGATGTAAACAAAAAATTAAAATAACTTATGGATAAAATTTAAATAATTTTTTTTTTTAATTTTGTAATTGTTTTATATCGAATTTGTTTGAGTAGTGGTGTGTTTTTTATATACATAAACATTACAGCCATTTAGGCCCATCGCTTTTTATTTTGTTTTAAATGACGTTCAAGATATTTTAAAATTTTCGCGGACGATTTAAAATTATATTCTTATAAGTATATAACAGACTGTACCCGGTTTCAGTCTGATATAAATAGTTTGTTGGCATGGTGTAATCATAACGCTATGGAGCTTAACACCTCGAAATGTAAAATGTTTACAGCATTCCGTATAAATGCACCTACAATAAATGATAATTATATGAACGATCATAGACTTCAGCGTACGGAAGAAGTTAAAGATCTCGGGGTCATATTTGACAAACAATTAAAATTTTCTTCTTCTTATGATTACACTATAGCAAACACAATGTTAGGTTTTATAAAGTGAAATTGCAAAGACTTCCGAGACGTATTCAGCTTTAAAACTATATACTGCTCGTTATTAAGGCCGCAGTTGGATTACACATACATCATATGGGATTCGCCATATGTAATGCAGGCACTTAGATAAGAAAGAGTTCAGACAAATTCCACGAGGTATGCATTCCGTAAATTATTTAAGATTGAAGAATTGCCTAGTTATGATAAAAGATGTGAACAAATCGGCTTGCAAACCTAAAGTTTCAGGCGTAAAGCATCTTATATCATGCTTGTTCGCGATATTCTGAATTATAATGTTGTTTCAACGGAATTGATTTCTCTTATTAATTTGAACGCTCCCCAAGAATCGGTTAGGGAGCGACATTTGTTAATGTCGAACTCTCATAAAACCAACTATGACAGCAATGAGCCTATTCACGATGCAAGTCGCGCAACAAAAACCAATTGTGTAAAGCGATACTGAGAGCGTAGTGCTCTGTGATGACAAAAAAAAGTGAACTCCAAATGAGGGGCTGTGTTTTATGTCCTGTTGATACAGAGGTTTGGACTTCAGTAGATAAACCAGGCCTATTATTTAGTGTCATTTTTCGCGTTTTGAACAATCGCATTTTCTTCAACACACCACAAATTTGCAAATCTTGAATAAAGAATTTAACAATTTGAAACCAGATTGTTGTATAATTGTAAATCATGCACCTAAATCAAGAGAAGTTAAGTTGACCGACATACTTTGTACAACTAAATGTGATCGATTTTACAGCTTTAAATAATTGTTCCCCGAAAACCAAGCCTATTTTGTTAAAAACTATTTATTATCTATCTAAGTTTTTTGGTTGCTTATAATATGTTTCCAATCGGTTTGTAGTTTTGATTTTGTATAAAAGAATAACGAACCTGACTAATTTAACA
The DNA here is from genome assembly GCA_932526625.1 of Rhingia campestris. Lineage (NCBI taxonomy): Eukaryota > Metazoa > Arthropoda > Insecta > Diptera > Syrphidae > Rhingia > Rhingia campestris. The sequence continues at coordinate 147,854,743 of OW052182.1, read as the reverse complement.
CTATCCGCTGGCAGAATTAATTTAATCTGATTTATGCTATTGATAAAATTAGAAGTATGCAATTTTGAATATTTTAAGGGCAAAAGGCCAATTGTTTTCTTCCCTGTTGTGTACGTGTCCTACTCTTGAAATCCAAAACGTATTTGACTTTTTCAAGTTTGACGAATATGAAATGGGAGATAATCTGCAATCAAAAGTGAACTTACCAAACTTACTGGGTTAACTCGAAGTTAATTCTTGATTTAAATTGACTGAACAACTACTTTCTCGAGTTAACTCTAGGATAATCTCGCACTGAAAAATCGGTCCTTAATGTCTCGCCAGGATCTAATATCAAATACCAATGGCGTAGAATTGACAAAGAATGTCGACGGATGCTCACAATCAGGTACTTTTTTTTAACTTTCTCTTACAAAGAGAAGAGAAAGATATTGTTTTCGTGAAAATTTTCGACCTCGAGATTTTGATTGATTCTAACATTACGATTATAGCGGAGCCTAAAAAAGTGGTTTTTGGAATTCCGTCCGTCTGTCCGTCTGTCCGTAATGGTCTCCCCAGCCTAAACGGCTAGACCGATTTTCTTCAAACTTCGTATCCAAGCTTATTTTAGTCATAATTCTGGGCTGTTTTTATACCCTATCCCATAGGGGGGTATATTAGTTTTGACATTAAGTTTGTAACATAGAGAAATAATTTCGATACATATACCTCAAAGTATATGGATCGATTCAGAATCGCTAGCTGAGTCGATTAAGCCATGTCTGTCTGTCCGTCCGTCTGTGTGTCACCGATTTTTGGGCCTTAAATTTTGAGCTACAGTGTTCAAATTTGGTATATAGACTCTCTGGCCGACGAAGCAGAACAAGTGTAAAAATTTTTGAAATCCGCTCACTGCCACGCCCCCTTTTTAGAAAAACGTAGTTTTAAGCCAAACCGTAAGGAATTTCAAAAAAGTGCCTGAGCAGCATATTTAGACAATCCTAATATCTATATTTCGTCCATACAAATTTTTTTTACACGCCCACTTTTTAGGGGCGTTTTTAGTAAAATACGTTTTTTGTCCAAATTTTAAAACTTTCGAAAAAAATTTTGATGCAAATACTTCCGCAATAGTAATATAAACATTTTGTCCATAGATCATTTTCACCTACGCCCACATTTTGGGGGCGTTTTCTTACAATAACCATTTGTATACCCCATCCCAAGGCATTAGCAATAGAAATACGTTGTTTTTTGTCGAACCACAAAAGATTTTGATAAACTGTCGCAATATATTGTGACAATGTCAACAAAATCCAATGACAACAAAATCCATATAACGGATTTTGTCATATAGGCCATATAAGGAAAATTGATAATTTCTCGCAAACTATTATGTCAAATTGAATGAAATTTAATATATATACTACTATTACAGCTTGAAGTAATTCCACATAATTAGTTTTAGCCCAACTATCACTAAACGGAATTTTAAGTTTTGGCCAATAAAGAAAAGTCGTTATTATTCCCATAGACACCGATTCCTTCAAATTTCGTAGTAAACGTTCGTATGATCACATTTCGACATTATTCATATCATTTTAAGCATTAATAATCAAAATGCGTACGATTTGATCTAACACCCAACTCGCTGTGAAAGAGAAAGTTGCGTACGACCCAGTCGTGCACCCACCACTCGTTTTATCAAGAAACCTGTTTGTAGAGGCTCCTGCCAGACAAGTGGAAATACACTAAGCGGAGCAAGAAAGTAGCTTGACAGGAAGTTGAAACTCTTTGAATCCGCGAAGCCCGCTACCCATCATTGATCAACAAAACAGTTAAACTATTGACATAGTGGTATGCCAGTAACTAGACTCACCATTTGCGGAACTACAAAGTTACGAGAGCAGGACTCACTACAACTAAGGAGTGAAAAACACTTAAACCCGTAAAGCGGTCCATCCACGCACAAATAACCTTCCGATGTTTTTTGGCTGTAATTTATAAAAAAATGAAAAATAAAAAATAGTCACCAATATTCCGCGTTCTGGAGCAGTGTAGCGTAACATTGTTTATTAACGTGTATTTCGCATGTGTTTACTACACAAATTTCAAAACAGAACTGACATTAGGGCCAATCGCAAAATTTATAGCATTTTCTGATAGGAGGATTACTTTTGCGCCACCTTGTATTATGATATTTGTACGAGACGACTCAAGACACCCTTGCTGGGCAACAAACCAGTGAAAGGAAGTTGTGATCACTATACATTTAAATCTGATTTTCCAAATGATCGCCCGCGACATCTGAGAATTGAGAAACAGTTTAAAATCTTGTGTATAATCTTCTCCCTTCTATATTTTACTACGTAGTAATATTAATTCATTAACCTCAAAGTAAAACTATGTAGGAAAGTAGTTTTAAAAAAACCTAAATTACAAAAAAATCAATTTGTTTGGTGTAAGACTAAAAGTTAATATGGTTAGTGAATATTAAAAGCTTATTGAGTACATATTTAATTACATAATTTTGAAATAAATATTATAATATTTTTTCTTAAATTTTAAGATTGAAAGTAGTTTTTTCTTAATTAAAGGTAGACATAACTTATATAAAAAAAATTTTAAAAAGAACAGACTTTCTACTTTTAAAATGGGATTTTTTTTTTTTATATTTTTCCAGTCTATGAGAGGACAGTTTACAATTGAAATGTATTCGAAAATATGCCTGTTACTGCCATTAAACGGATATACGGTTTTTTTTTTAAAAATTCATATGAGTGTGAACAAAACGTATCGATCCATTGTCTATACTACAAAAATCACAACCCCATATCCTTGATATTAAAAACAAAATGTTTACGATCTGCGTTTTGTTTGTTAAGTCATGACGTCACGATTCGTGTCTCTAAATTAAAAAAATAAAGAAAATAGATTTCGTGGAGAGTGTAAACAAACGGAGCAGCAAAATGTCAGTGACCGCCATGCCAATATCTATTTTGGTGCCAGTAAAATCCGCCACCATCGAACGCAAGACCCATGAGTAAATGAATCATGCGATAGGCGACTAGTAGCATACCCATAGATAGTCGTAGACGAATCAATTACATTTTTCGTGTATATATACATAGTGTTAATATTTAAAATAAAAATAGATGTATTAAAACAATAATTAAGTTCCAAAAAACTCTGAAAAATTGTGTCAACCAAAAGTTATTTTTTGACAGCGTTACTCATTATTTTGTTGATCTATTTCTGATAATATCGTGGGAAATAAAGTAAAAAAAGTTCTTTGATCTCTGAAGATCAAACGAGTAACAAATAAGATGATGCAATAATATTAAGCGAAGATTAACGATATATGTCACCAATGAAGAAGTTGAAATTCATGTGTAAAAAAACCGTCCCCTCAGAAAACCCCTAAGCCAATTAACTTTCATGTGGGTGGTTAAATGTATTTTATTTCACAATAACCCATGTGATTACAGAAGCAAATTCAAAAGATTTTGCTGCATCTACTTATCTTGTGTGCGATCCTAAAAACCATAGACAGTATTTGATCTTTCATTAGTATTTACATAAAATAAAAGCATACAAACAAGCACTTTGTTTATTTTACAATAAGCTGCTTTTGTACTAAGTCCCACTTCCGCTTTTATTTGCGACGCTGAAATCCGATAAAGACAATGCAAGAGAACATAATAAAGTCTAGGTGCTGCTTACGTTCACTGTCAAGGCAAAGCCAAGTGAAGTCCGCATACGAAACACAAAGATCATACAGAATCATAAATATCGACCGGTGTACAAGCCTCCTTCTTATAAGTGGTGAATGTAATCCGTCTACTATAGTCTATTATTTAACATCATAATTAATTTCCACTTTTTCGCATGCACCACATAACCGGTTTATCAAAATTTGTGAATACATGAGATAGTTTTGTAAATTGGTGGATAATATCAACAAAAATATATAAAAGAAAAACGAAAACAAATTGTAAACGCTTCCTTTTTGTTGTTTACATTTGCAAAGTTAAATAAATTAACTGAATTATGTGTGTTTGCTTGTTTGTTGGTGTTTTTATTTATTTTTGCTTTAAGTGGCACACATCGTGCATGGCTGCGCGTAAATAAAGAGTCGTGCTACTTTCGTTTTCGGACTAAATTTCGGAGCGAAATATGTGAAGCAAGAATCGAAACATATCCAATATACATATGTAACAGATTTTATAAATATTTACACTACTTTATAACTATCTATGGATGGATTCTATAAACGGGATATAGTTATAATAATGAGATGCCAAAAGTGTACGCAAAGCTCTTGTATACTAATAGTCTAGGCGTAGCGAGTTGACGTATGTGATCGTTTTATTTAAATATTTAAGCTTGAGTGGATACATTTGGAATTTAGATGCTTATGATTTTTAATAAAGAGTTAACCAATGAAAATAGTGAAAAACTATTAGGTTTGTGAATTATTTATAAATATGTTTATACTTTAAAGCGTGTGAAGGCATGTTTTGTTTATGAAGTAAACATCAATTCGGCACGCATAAGAAATGTGAGATAACTATTTGAAGCGCATTGAAACCGGAAGTTTCCTTGAGAGCATAGTTTGCTGGATGTAAACAAAAAATTAAAATAACTTATGGATAAAATTTAAATACATTTTTTTTTTAATTTTGTAATTGTTTTATATCGAATTTGTTTAGATGTGTCTCTTATATACATAAGCATAACAGATGAACCTCGACCGCGTCCCGTCGTTCCCAAAGTGTGAAAGGTGGTCAAAGGTGGAATAATTCCTTAAGAAATATATATATACGTGAAAAAGCATGTATTATTCTGACGTTACGCTGACAGGAGTTACAGAAAAATCTTCATTTCAGATGAGAATATCTTTACCATAGAGTAACAATTTAACCGCCAAAATGGCAAGGTCTATGCTCGAAATTCTCAGGAAGTTAAGAAAAAATTGGCTGAGTCTAAATTGGCATCATCCGTGTTTGGCCATTGTTTAGTGGCGAGTGAGCTACGAATGTACCACAATTTGCATTCTTGTGGACAAATCGCCTAAGTGAATAGCAATGTTTTTCTAGGCTTGCCCAATCGTACCGAACCGCTATTAGTAGAGATAGGTCATTAGCAACACTCTGCGGTACAGCTTCCACGTTGTCTTCAGTCCGAATATTTTGATGATCACATATTCCAGGACGGTTGACCACTGAACCCCGTTCCTCAAAACGGTCGACTAAACTCCTAATCATAAAGGTCGTAAGAGCTAATCTTGACTTGGCAATATTTTCGCCGCGTCATAACAATTGATCGTTGCCCAGAAAAGAAAAAATGAATAATTTAAACGTACAAAAAGAAAAAATAATTATGTTGTAACATAAAAAAGTTATACACGATAACATTCTCTGTCCTCCGTCTGAAGTTCGAAAAATATCTAACTAAAAACCATTACATTAAAATCTAAGATGACATGAATGGTATGAAAGGAAGCAAAAGCCATAGTTAGGCACTTCATTCACTTCGCACATGAAGACAGCCGAAAAACGACAGAGCACAGTTGAATGGGTGTAACAGGTGATACAATCAAGAGGTATTTTTTTAACAGATTGCGCGTGAGCCGTGTCAAGTTGCCATGTGTTTTTTTTATTCAATATTCATTGACATTTCATCATGGATATACTTACACCCGAACAACTTTAGCAAATTTGCTTAAATTACAGTCAATTTGCTCTGTAACAGCTCAATGAAAATCCCAGGTTTTTGCATCGAATTGTGTTCAGCTGTGAGGCACATTTCTGGATCAATGGATACGTTAATAAGCAAAATTGGTGAATATGCGCCGCAGAATAACCGGAAGAGGTTCAAGAGCACTCAAAGGTTTGGTTTATGAGTCGGAGGAGTCATCGGTCCACATTTCTTCAAAAAATGAGGCTGGCGCTCATTACGCTTCGGACCAGTGAATTGGCCAGCAAGATTATGCGATATCACGCCGTTAGACTTTTTCTTTGGGGCCCGTAAAGTTTTAGGTGTTTGTGGTTAGGCAAGCTACGATTGAAGCATTGGCGGCTAACATTTACCGCGTTATTCGCGAAATACCGACGAATACACTCGAACGCGTCATTGAAAGTTGGAACGTATGCATGAACTAGCTACGGCGCAGTTGCGGCCAACATTTGAAAGGGATTATCTTTAAAAAGTGAATGTTAAAAATGGCTGTTATGTTAGATGTTTTGTATTATTTCGCATTTAAAAAAAATTCTTGATTGATCATCCTTTATAACCTCGAAATACAAACCCCGCCCATCAAATCATCCATCTCAATACAATTACCATCGTAATTTATGATATATTTAGCTTTATGATGTTTTGTTTCACTTGAAAACGCATATGGAATTTCCAACAATAGTCGATTAACTGCAGATTACTTATCTGTATAAATAATACACACGATACGATACCAATTAAAAGACGAATTGGTCGGATTATATTAAATTAAAAATCGATTGAACTAAAAATAAATAAAATTTATTAATATGTACAATTATAAATAAAAATAATTTATTTTTAAAGGCAACTACAGCAGACCCTTATCTCCAAGTGGACATCCAAATCTTATCATTTTTTTACCTTCATTAATTAATTTTCCAAATTTATCACCACATTGACAGCACAAATCCGTGCAACTTAATTTTGCCAAATTACTGCCACTGCATTAATTGATTGTACAAATTGCTGAACTGACATATCTCTGTTTGCAATAAAAAGGAAATATACACATATTTTAAATTTTAAAAAGGCAAACAAATAAAAAATAATACATTTTTTGTTAATCACGATGTAGCTACTTATTGCTGAAGTGATATCGCTAAAATTTTAAGTCTCTGCAGATTAAGTGAATTTCTGCAATTACTTGACAAATCGACAGAATATAGATCATACTAAGACTTAATTATTTTATATTAAGTAATTAAAAATATATATATATCTTGCTTTATATACTTTATTTGCAGCATACACACTTAAATGTTCTTAAAGCCTAAACGAATTAAATCACCATTATGTTCTTTAGGTCCAGAGTTTAGTTTACAAGTGTTATAATTGTGCAAAAAAATTACGGTAGGTGACGCGTTATTTTTTCATTTAGATAAATTATGAAGAAATTCCAATAAGTATTTAAAAAATATTATTGTAAAACACGCCTACTTTTTCGAGACATTTTTTAAATGTTACTTAAATAATAAGCAACATAGGTAGATAAAGCCCTTCATTGATAACTCCAAAGGAAGATGTCTTATGGCGTTAAATTCATCTTTGTAGTTAGTTTACGTGTTGGCGGTCGACTCAAATGGCGCGTGTAGAATGTCAACCATGGTATACGCTGTGTGATACGTTGCGCTGGCCACCGGTATCAATATTTTCATGTGGCATAAGGCATTTGGTGCTAGTGTATTTGGTATGGATTTGTATCCCAAATCCTACAATTTAGCACTTTGTTCTTTAAGGGCCCAGTTATAGCAATGTGGGATGAACTATATTTGAGGTTAGGGTTGATTATACAAAAGACTAGTGACAGGTTGGAACAAACGAAGATGTGAACACACATAACTAAAACGAATGTGTTTCATTTTGGTGAAATGACAGACATTAATTCATAATCATGATAATCTTGTTTTAAAATTCAGAAGCTTCGTTTTGACACCAAGTCAATGCTGCGATTTATAAAAAAATCGAAAGAAGTAAAAAAAAATCCAATGAACTTTTTCCTATAGCTAGGACCCTAACACACCAAAAAAATAGACATCGTTGCTAAATACTTTTAAAAATTTAGATCAAATTTCAATAGTTCCCAATCAACGTTTTCTTAAGTTCTCTGTACACTCTAATACACAGCAGCAATGGTTTCAGCGGTCCGGTGAGGTACTGGTGTTAATGGTTATTTATCGAACCCATTGACTTGAATTTGTCCACCAAAGTTCTAATAGTCGTTTTGGCTGGACGGTTGTAGTGTAGCACTGATTTTGAAAATAAAAGCCTAAAAAATAATCACCATACTGCTGTGGTATCTTTCATTTCATAACTTTTAAGCGGCCCTTACACGGTCAATCAATTGAAATCATGCATCGTGTATGTGTGGATTGACGCTATCCCTTACACAGTTCATTCGATTGAAGAAATTTTTAGTTTTTATGAGTTTTTGGCATTTTGGTTTTGTGATTGATGCCATTCGATTGACCGTGTAAGTTCCGCTTTAGCAAATTCGACTGCATAAGATTGTCATTTATTTTGCGTTTATTTGGCGATATCATGCATTCGCTTTCTCAGACCTTAATTAAAATGTTATTTACTGATTCTTTAATATATTTTTAACTTTCTCTTACAAAGAGAAAGATATTGTTTCTTGAAAATTTTGACCTCGAGATTTTGATTGATTATAATTACGATGATACCGGAACTCAAAAAAGTGGTTTTTGAAATACCGTCTGTCTGTCCGCAATGGTTTCTCCAGCAATTGACCGGTTTTTTTTTTTCAAACTTCGTATCCACCTTTTTGCAAATGATTTTTTATATTTGTTATTGTCATTTTTAAACCATTTGAAACCAAAACAAATAAATTGCATGCTTATATTGGTACTGACCACTTATTATTAATAATTTGCCCAGTTTTTAATTCAAGATCGTTTTCCGAAAAAAAGTTTTTTTTTTTTTTTTTTAAAATGTGTACACTTTTTCGTCGAACAAATAAATACTAATTTTCAGGGTATGTACTCATAAAAAAATCCATTGTCAATTTTTATCTGAAAAGGATAATATGTAGTACACAAAACGACGTTTTCGTTCAAGCATTATATTAAACACATCTCTTAATATCTGTGGAAATTTATCCGAGTCGAATCGTTGAGTCTCTTCCTCATTGTTTTAAATCTGACATACATATAATGTTGTCAGATTTATAATAAAAAAAGCCTATCAAAAATATTTAAATTTTAGAAATAAAACAAAATTCAAATTTCAAAAACATGTGTTTCTAACGCACATAATTTATATTTTTTATACAACATTATATGTATGTCGTCAGCGCATTGCGGTATCTAAATATATCCGTTGCCAAGAAGATATTTTAATACCACATTTCATTGACTTTGGCAGAGACACCGACTAAAAGAAACGGCTCAACGTAATCATTTCATTTCAAGTTCAGACCTTAAGTACATTGAATTTTTTATATGGCTGAATCTTTTGTTGTTATTTTGTAATTCACACAATTAATTCTTTTCTCTTTCTTTTTTAATTGTTTAAATTTATGCAATTAAATGTCGCGCAAATATTTCATTTATTGGAAATGCCATTTCATTAATAAATAATTTTACAGTTTCGAGCAAGTCAGATGACTCATTCACATTTTGATTGCAATTAAATTTTGTTTGCTTGAAATAAATTGCTATACAAATAATACTCATTTTTGCTTCGCAATTATTTATTTTTTAAAGCGTCAATTTATGATGACGAATGCGACAGTGCAATGGTGGGTGGTCCATTAAGCATGAAGAGAAATGCAATTTGGCAATGATGTACATAATGCTTGAGCTATTGAAATAAATTGTTCGTGCAGAAATATTAGTTAAATGCGAACGCGCTTATATGCTCATAAACGATTGTACTTTAAGAAAAGTATTTTCGCCATTACTATTTATCACTTATGAATTGCATTAATGAGTAGATAATTATGACACGTTTTTGCAAATGTATGTGCTAAACATTTATAACTATTTTTGAAGAAATAATAATAATAATTTGGCATTTTAAAACAGATTGTATGCCCACAGTTCGCAAATTACTTAAAAATAGACAATTTATTAGTAAAATTAGTATGTACATAGATATATCATGAAGAATGTACAAAATAAAATATATTACAATATGAAAAAGATTACAATTTTTTTTGTAATGATGCAATGAATTAACTAAAATCAAATAGTCAATTATTAATGTACTGATAAAGAAGTTGTACCCTTTTGTAAATCAAAACAACGTTTGACGGGCCAGCTTGTAGGATTATAAAAGTGTTTTTTTGTGATTATAAATTTTAAGTGGGTGGATGTTTTTTTGCTCTACGGAATGTTTTCAGAGAAATTATTTATGTTTTTCTAAGACAACAATTATACAAATAGTAATGTCGCATAGGAAAAACACCATGACCATGACCATTTGGCGTGACTCCAGAAAATAGACTTAGTAACTAATCTCGAAATGTTAATGTCATTTTAATTATTCACAACACAATATTAGGTATTTGTTTTTAGATTTAAAAAAAATCATGTGTTGGTTCATTTACTTATACATACATACTTTTGGTTTCCGGTAAGTTTAACCCCTGAGAGTTAACTTCTATCATGATGGAAGTATCCGTCGTCTCTTAGGTAACTTTCAACATGATTTCAATGATGTTATAAATATCATAATTTTTTTGGTACGTAATTTATGTACCAGTTGTATTCAAGTTCAATTCAATTTTAAGAAGCGAAATGATAATACTAAGATGATTTCAATGGTTGGTTGTAGAACAAGGTCTTGTTTTGTTAATCATTCTTTATTGAAGAGCTTATGCTTAGGAAAGAGGGATCATAACCTTTCTAACTCCCTGCATTCATACTTCTTGCTTCTTGGCCTGTGGGGTATTCGGGTTATTGTATTTATAACTAGTTGACCCGGCTTTTTGTTTGTCCGCATGGTGAATATTTAATATATACGTTTATCTATATATAAGTCTAAATAGCGTACATTTTTAATTCATTGAATTTATAAAATATTAATGCGAATTTGTTAAGTGTTAGGCAATTTTTATAAATTTTGCTTACTCAAAGTTTTAAATGTATTTAGTTAAAAAGTTTATTTTATTGTCTTCTCACACATTCTATGTCTGACCAATAGTTGTTTTATTTTATACAGCGATTTTAGCATTCAGTATTGTTTAACATTTATCCTTGTACCTATTTATATACATGTAAAATGTTTACATCACCGAGTCTTCTCCATTCCCAACCTTTTCCCACACCTTATCTTCACTTTATTTATTTTATTTCGCAACGTATACCTTAAAAGCCAAGTAAGTTCCGATTTGAACTGACTTTCGTTTCGAAAATATTCCGAACGGATATCCCAATATGTGACAGTGAGTCCAACGACATAATTCACGATAAGCCATTTGCTGGTTTAAAGCTCTTAAAACGATGCAACGTATAAATATTTTCAATCTGACTGAAATCTTAATAGGCACAAAATTATCGTATTATATATAGCTGTATCGTCGTCTTTTTTGATAGATATATTTCGTATATCAATGCGTGTATTTCATTTCCTTTAGATTTTTGATGTTGTATTTGTATTACAAAGTAGCCCAATTTTAATTCAAATCAACGAACGACTCATTTGATTAAATAAATAATCTAGGACAAAAACTTCAAAAGCAAAGCATATAATGTTTCTATCCAGCACAAAAGCACACTCAAAGTAGATATTCTTAATTAACTGCGTTTCATTCCCAAAAGCCACAGTTCAGCTTTATTGAACACAAAGAGAATATTCTCCGCACCGCGTTTTCAACGGAGTACACATATTTCTCACTTTGTTATATCATGTATGGTACAAAAACTCTTTATATTGATTCGCATTTTTCAACCCCTCTGTTCGTTGTCATTCCCAGTTCAAAAACATCTTTGTATAAATTTAATTAAATTTTCATCACATGGAGACCGAAAATGAGTGTCATTAGAAAAACGTGACATATCATAGTTGACCTATTTTACGTAAGCGGTACACACACTTTCCATCTAACCGCAACACATTTATTCGAGATATGCATACACGTAAAATGGTAGTGACGTTTTTAAAACGCTGATTACAAAGGACTTAGTCTTTTTCAACGAGTGAAAGCTTTTAATCCGCGCACTTGATGATCTACAATTAGTTTGAATGTTGCCTCGCTAGAAAATGTCAAACGTGAAAGACTATTACGACGTTTCGATAACTTGTTGTCGAAATAAATGTGTTCGCGTCGTGTTAACATGATTACTTGTTGAAATGCCCTTTATTTAATCTCGTTTCTTAGATATTTGCCAAATTACAGATGTGTCCACTTTGTTACAATGTTTCAATTAATACCACGCCCGAATTTAAAGAAACACATACAAAAATCTGGCGCCAATTCATGTATACAACACCCAGACAAAAAAAACTCTTCTAGAGCCAATGAAATACCTCACCAAACACATACGTGCTAAACAGGTTGCCAATTATGGCGGAAAAATACATCACATTCAGCTAAAGGAAAATCCCCAAAACGAATCAAAAAATCGACGGATATATCGCTTAATCGACAATATGTATATCGATAACTGATCGATTGTGATGCGAACTGGTTTTAGCGACAGACGTATGTGGAATGCCGAAAACGTATTCCTTGCTGCTTTGGTGGCTAATGCATTGGAATTCTGTTGACCATTAACCCATACCTTTCACCTCAAGCGCTCTTTATTTATTTTTATTTTTACATTTTGGCAAATGCTCAGATCAAGGTGCTAGGAAAATTGTGCCAATTTCTGTCATTAAAATTATTATGTGACGGGATGAGAGAGAAAGAGGGAACACGTTTCGGTAACATGCACCTGGTTCTGTTGGACAGTGCTCCTTATGCATTCCAATGTGAATGACTAACTACGCTTTTGTACAGAGTGGATCAAAAGACTGTGGACCTCTTTTCTGTACATTGCACTTTTTATGACACCCATTTGTTTATTTAATATCTGTCTCTTAGGTCAATTAGTTGGTTAAACAAATTCTTGACTTTTGTCCTTCGAAAAGTTGGGCGATCATCGGCACTTCGATTTCTGCATTTATTAATAGTAGAAATGACAAAAGATCTTGCGATTCTATCAAACTTAACATAAAGATGATCAATACCAAAAGTTTTAATTTTGTTGGTCTGTCAGTCTGTGTGTGCAGCAAGAGACTAAACGGCTGGACGGACTTACAGCGATTTATGTACTTGGCAGTAACTGAAAATTCATACTTTTTTAAGATGGGATGTTTAAAAAACAACATAAACTAAAAAAAACAGTAAAATATGCCTCTTATTCCTGTTCCATCTGAATTGAAAAAATGATATTCTTAAACCATTTTGAACCAAATTGTAGTTCAATCAATTTTCACCAAAACAATTCAAGAGCAGAGTTAATAAACTCTCTTTGAGTGTTAAAGATTCGCCTCACCTGAGACAAGCTGTAAAAAACAAATGTAACTAGACTTGGGAAATTCCCTTTATACAAAAAAAAAATCAGAGATTCTACTTCCATTTGAAGGTCTTCCCTTTTTAGCATCCTACGCGTCTGAATATTAGACCTGTCTATTTCAAGGCCTGGGCATGCTTTCTCCTGTAAACATGGCTCCAAAACTTCTGGGCCACAAGTCGCAGTTTAACGACGAGTAAACTTATTTATAAAACATACATATGTTATGGGGTAGTGTATAAAAATGGTTTTTATATAAAAACGCCACCAAAAAGTGGGCGCGGGTTAAAATGGTCATATTAATATTACCAATGATTCTGCAGCAACAATTTTTTCGAACATTTTTAAATTTGACCGGAACTTTTTTTTTTACTGAAACGCCCCCAAAAGAGGGCGTGGCAAAAAACTTTATAAGGACGAAATGTAGAGGTTCCGCTTAGGAGTCGCAATAAGCAGATAGCAATTCTATCACACCATGCAGTGGTTTGGAGTGGATATGAAGTTTCGCCTGATGAAAGTGTAAAAGACTGGGACCACGTATATCCTAATAGATTTCCGACCTTTCCCCTGCGATGGTTGATATATTTTTCTTGGAGACATCTTTAATGGACATGATGAGATGGAAAAAAAATTATTTTTCGCTATAATGGATTTTAGGATTTAAAAATGACTAGCTAATTTGAAATTTAAATTTTCGAATCTGTAAATTTAGAAAGGTGAATGATTTTTGTGATGCATTTCAACGAAATTCAAATCACGTCCTGCTAAACTTATCACTTAAAAGGAATAATTAGCAAAAAATCCTTGTGCTTGCGGTGTGCGCTTTCATTAATTCAAGTCACGTAAACTTTTCTTGTTCATTGTTATCCCACCAAATTGTTTATTGTTACCACTATTGTCGATGACAGTTGTAACAAACATTCTTTCTAATACTTATTTATAATAAGTTGATGCAACTCTATGTGCCATCCGAAAATGTAAAAGGCGTAACACCTCGAAACGTAATTTCTAACGCCGGATCTGTAACAAAATAATAAACAAGAGGCATGCAAAATGCTGCCAGAAAATTGTAATCATGTAATTCGTCGAATATAAACTATTCAGAAGGACAGTTATATCGACTGAACTATTTGGAAAGTGTTTGTAAAATCTGGAGAAACCAAGACTTAATTTCATTACAAAATTGGCGATTCAAACAAATTAATTAAAAGATTACATGGTTTTGAAATGAATATAGTTCGAAAGCAAAAGGTTGATAGCAAAATATCAGATTATAGCTAATGAACAAAAACAATATCATAAGTTTTTTTTTTCATAAATCAAGCCGTACCTTAAATTAAATCGTCATATTTCCCAGTCTTTACATTTTTTTTTGTTAAACGTTAAATTTAAAAATACATTATTATTTTTATAAAATATAAAATTACTAATTTTGTTTATTTTTTCTTTACAGGTAAGCATTGTATTTTCATGACAATCAAATAAATGCATATATAAATAGTAAGTAAACAAATTAAATGTTTCCATAAATTTTCCAATGGTTTATATTTTACTTTTTTGGTCAAAACGAATATAAGCCACTTACACAAATTCATTTATTTAACTAACTAGTGTAGTATGCCGCTTGAAATCCACCAGAAAATACCTAGATCTGACCTTACCACTGATTAGTTGAATAAATGTGTCCTAACCTAATGGGTACACAATTTTGATTGAGACATTTTGACTTGTAATGCCCGGTTTATCTACTTTCGGTAAAATTTATTTGTTTATAAAAAATGGAATAAAGCTTGAAAAAACACTTAATAAGTTTATCTACAGTGAAAAAACTGGACCTAGTTGTTTCTGTCTTTTTTCCCGTCTGTATCATCGATATTCGAGGCTTAAGTCATTGTGGTGTAAAAATCCAAATTCTTTCACATTTTTGTTAAGTCGTTATCTTAATTTCATCTATAGATAGTTTTGGGACAAGTCTAATTTTAAGAGAAATTTTCTTAGATTTTTAAGAAATTCATAAATAATGTTGTATTAAACCAATTCTATTATTGTTATATTCTTTTATAATAAACAGTCTTGAGTCAGGTTTTGAGCGTTATCGATAAAATGTAAAGCGTTACGAAAAAAATGGAACACCTTGATTTTTTTAAATGTAAAAAAATCAGTAATTTATGTAAACAAAAAGATCAACAAAAATTAAGAAAAATTGACAAAAATTCAATCAAACAACATTTATACATTATTATTATTATATTTTTCTCTTAAGCCAATTCTCGTTTGCATTGCCTATCTAAACATCTATCAAAGCTTTTATTCGGCAAGGCATACATTGTATAAAGCTTGTTACTATGGTGTCGTCCAAATTATGCCACTCTTCTATTAGAGAGAATTCTAGGCCACTGGATGACAGTGGAAGATAAGGTCGCATTCTTTTATTTCTCCCAAGTTCCGTCCCAAACGTGTTCAATGTGATTCATATTCAGGCTCATTGCAAGGCAATCTATCACATCGATTTCCCCTTTTTTTTGCAAGAACTCGGTAACGTGGTCTAGCGTTGTTCTGGCCTAGCAAAGTTCTCGCCAATAAACGATGCGAATGGAACCACATATTCGTCAAGGATGTTGTTGATGTAATAGCTAGAGCACATTGTTGATTCGCCAATGCACACAGGGAATTTTCCCGCTGGGCAATTTCTGCCGAAGAATATTTCTCACCTGGCTGCCTCGACACTCTGCCACGACTATCTGGTGAGCGCATACTCCTCAGTGCTGACTCGCTTGTGCTATATCGTAAGCCTCCTTACACGTGCAGGTATTCCTGCTCTGTTTGAGCATTCACAGCTGTTCCAACCGCTGGCGCTGTTTGGTTGCGATTCCGAAGGCTTTAAAGCCAAATATCGATCATTCTTTACAAAAGTTGCTCTGGGCCAACCCGAACCTAAAAATTAATAAATAATCAGATTAATACAAATCTATAACAATTAACTTATCAAAAAATCTAGGGGATCACGGAAGCCTAAATTTGTAAATTTCATTTCTGGTATGAAAAATACAGAAAGGAAAGGTAACTACCTGTTACTGTTTCAAAAAACAACACCACATTAATTAACAGAAGTACCAGACAAATTTCTAAATTATTATTCTCCTCGGTGTAAGAGTCCACATATGATAATTTTTTTTATAAAATAAATTCAATGACATGTTTACAGCCTTGAATGCAAATGCAAGTTGCAATAAACTTGCAACCAAAAAGACTGTTAAAAAACACGCAAATTATTAATATTAAATCAAAAGTGTATTTTTACTGTATTTTCAAACAATTCTTGAACAAGCTTTCTTCGGAATACATACATCAATTTGTGATCTAATCGTAAGTCGTTTAATAGTAGAGACCGACCACTGAAAAAGTCCATACTTATATAAACTTTGGCTTGCATTGCTTAAAACTAACATAGTAGGCTTGTTAATGAAACAAGAATAGTCTATCGGATAAAACTCACTCTTCATATAGAATGTAGATTTTATAGGTTAAAGTCATTCAAATGTCTTACAAGCAAATCCATTTAGACTCTTATCGTCAAGATCTCGCCTTATCAAGTACAGCGACTTACACCTTAACTTTAGAGGTCTTTATATAATCAAATAGAACAAGTTCACCTTAAATCTCCAGAGTATACGATCTTATCGGATTAGTAACTATGAAGTATATAGGCCTTGTTCTTGAACATATAGTCTGCAGTGTCCAGCAAATGTTATCTAAAATAAGTCAATACCTTCGACTAGTCGCAAGCTTTTCTCTCTGTGTATTTTTGTTTTATTATTCATATTTAACAACCTTATCTTGTCTAATTCCCACGTAATTTTTTTCAATTCAAGAGTGCAACGAACAGATAACGAGTTTCTTCCCCTCCATTTAAACATCTTCTACGTCGTGACATATTTTCGCGGAGTGCAGATAAGGCGTTGTCATCCGATACTGAGGCCACCTTCCAATTAAGCAATAAAATTCAAACGACCATGACCTACAAATTGGTAGATATTCCTTTGGGTTGTGTTTGTTAAGAAAATGCAATTTTCTTCCTTGGGCATAGATACCTGTGTGTGCATCCCTTACCCCTGCCGTCGCCTTCACTCTTCGTTGATTGTACTGTGTAAACACACGAAAACGAAACTACCACCTTAACCCAGTGGCGTTCTATTTAAGTTAGGGAGTGGGTTTTTTCTTCACCCAGAAATGCTAACAATTGTCGGAGGGAAAGAATTAGGTCAAAGGCTTAATAGAAGTGGATACATGGTATGTATGCAGTCACGGAAAGATAGTTTCGTGTTTCATTTTTAGAAATGATTGGATTAGATATTTTATACAAGTGCTATGGTGGAGCTCAATCTGTGGGAAATGTATTGTATAATATAAGCGTACCAGTACACCTTGTGAGTTCACGATGAGTGGGAGCTTTATTGCATTATCATGTTTGCAAAAAAAAAGTATAAATCAGAATAATTTGTAGTAAGCTAAAAACGTTGCATAATTGATAGGACTGGCAATTTTTTTCAAACGTTAACAAAGACGGTTTGTATGTCGTAAAATATTAACACGAATTCATCAATATAAATGAAATAAGCTCTGAATTTTTTTACTTTACATGAAATTTACGTAAAATCAAAACGTCAGAGTATTTCAGTTATATATATGCCTGCCTTAATAAAGCGATCATCCTGAAACTTTAACAGGGTTAGCAAGCCGATATTTAACCAAACTTTAATATTTCGACATGTCTTAAAATAATTATGATAAATTAGATATAAACCAACTCCACAGTCTCTATATTCCCACCTGATCCTCCCATAACCACAGAAGAAAAAGAAATCACTTTTTCCACTCTCCTTTAACAACATTAACGTATACGTCATATCTACTTACATTTAGACCAGGTCTATGTTGCTATCCAGCTCATAAAGCTCTTGGTTTAATCTTCATCTCCATTTTTAGCCAGTCCCTTCTCTATATTTAATTGCAAACGAGGCAGTGACATCACCTTAAGTTCGACCAATGATGTCTATAGATGCGGTTGTTATTAGTTGCACAGATTTATGGAGCAATGTGCCTCTGGTGTTAGCGCGAGAGTTTTGCATTTAGGTCTAGATATTGCTATCAACACTTCATTTAGGTAGGATGGTTGGTGGTCTTCACTATGGTCGCCAATATTGAATGGTTCGTTCTTTATGACAGCGGGCTGCCGTTTAACAGTCTGCAGAAATGGTTCTTTATCTCAGCATCGGATTTGACTCAACTAGGATATTTTGTGTTCATCTATTCGGGCTTACGAAAATAATTGCTAGAGTGGTATACCTATCTATATCTTCGATTGGGCGCTTTTCCTTTTCTTTTTGTTCTCTCTGAAAAGCCCGAGTTCTTCTCTCCTTCTTTGAATATAAAGCTCAATGCTGGGACTCGCTAATAGTCGCTGTTTCTGCTCATAATTCATAGTAGATGTCACAGTTTTTCATCCTCTTTTAACCGGCCCATCCCATGTCTGCTCGATGACAGCATAGGGCTTCCGCGTGTTGTTCGGCTGCACCTCTTTTATTATTACATTCCAGGTGCAGATACGTACGTCGTTGTCCTTTTTACTTTTAGCATGGTCGTCAGCAATAGATGCAGTTCTTTCCAATGCTCTTTTTTGCTTCGTAACAATGTTTTAAATATAGGGGGTATCAGGGATGAAATGTTCATTATATGTGGTTGAAAAGTATGTATGGATTATTTTGTTTGATAATTGCTTTGTTTTGGGACCGTTGAAGAAGGTATCAGTTGTTTTCAGACATTCCGTCCTCACACGCGACTGATTTTAATATTCTACTCTCACTAATGTTGAATTTTAAATTGCCAGCTTCTCTGAGTCGTGCAGAATCTAAATCTGCCGTTAGAGTAGTATGCATATGGATCCTTTCAATATATGTACATGCATTCGTTTGTACTTTAGTAAATATGCGAAAAAGTGGATCCTCCCTAAATCGGCAGAATAAATTCCGGGATCGATGACTTGTTGGTGAAATAGTTAGTTAAGTTTTTTTTTATTCGCTCCCATTCCACACGATTTTGCCCATCAGTTGAGTATGTTCAGATTTGTCTGCAAGACATCGCTGGGGAATACGTAATCAGCATATACAAAAGATAGTAACCAAAAAATGAAGATAATCCACCACCGGGGAGGGGTTCCCTTGACGTTGTACTTGGTTGGTACCATATCCAAGAGATGATAAGAATAAATGATATTAAGAATAAGATAAGTATTTGACTTTTGAGGGTGGAAATTATTCAGAAGGCGAGTTTTTTTTATGTGTTTGCGCCACAGGATCTGAGATTCTCAAAAGATGATAATCGGCCGTACTTTTAGCATGTCCGATTCGCAATAGATCGCAACAATTTTTGGCGTTCTGTTGTCCTGAATCGTCCTCTATGTTTAGGACGCTATTTGACCCTTTTGGATTTTTGTTGGGGAACCGTTAATGACCGATGTTATGCCAACAATCCAGAAACGATTGAACGACTTTGTGTTCCATGATTAATGGGTATGTTTGCTCTTACTAATAATACATGGGAAAAGTTTAATTTTCTTCATTTTATTGTATTTTTTAAAAGAAACATGTATTTGGCCCACCCGTTATTGGTTGCGTGTCGTGCCCAAATCTGTGCAGGTACTTCCTGTATCCAACATGGTTTGTTAGAAACTGAGTGATATAGAAATTTAGATCCAGTTTTCCTATTCGTCCAGTGTTCGATTGTAGTGATTTTACGCTACCACATCTTCTTGTGCTAGCCTTGTTGGCTCTCCATCTCTACATGGTGATTGATCCTCTTTCTAAATTACACGTGGGATGTGAGTTGGTTGCTTACAAGATTCCTCATGTAGACTCTTCATTTCGTCGGCATGTCAGTGAGCATTATTCCGACTAGAATCAGTACTTCTAAAGGTGAAAATCGTTCTCAAAATAGTCTATACACTTTTGACAATACTTTTGTTACTAAGCGTAAGCCTAGGCTGGTGTTGCATACAATAAGGCTGAACTTGTTACTTTAGACAAAAGTAATTTGGCGATTGGCTTTTGGTTCAACGATGTTCCGCAAAAAGATTGTAAGTGATATCTGTTTTGGATCATTGCAGCTATGTACACGTGTACACGTGTAGATGTATTCAACTACTTTTCGGCTGGCTATTAGAACTGCTTCTATGGTTTTCTGTTCTGTAGTTCAAGGCCAGCACTTAGCAGACTCCATATTACAAAGAACGTTGTTCTCTGTTCGAGCACGTGGATATACTTTGACACTGTTACGATGGCGAAGTCCAAATAAAAGTAAGTCATGATACAAAATACAAATTATTGGCGCAAAAGTCTCGTAAGTAAACTGGGCCCAGCTTATTTTTTTGCACGATATAGGGACCTCCTGTTAAATGAAGAATCTGATCGCCTGAGTTGAGATAAGCTTTTGATACCGCAGTTGATACTACTCTTTGGATAATTTGTCAGATCGATGTCAGATAGATGCAACTACGGTAACTAAGTAACGTCACTCATGATATAAATGTTATTTTTACACTTACGTTACTTTATGTTTTAATTCCGTAAAAATCAATGAATTTACGAAGAATTTGACAAACAAAAGATAAAATTTTGATCGACAATTACTTTCCTTCAAGAAAGACTATAAAACTTATTTTTTCTTTTATTAGCAAAGCCGTTTGCAAATGTGTCATCTAAATTATCAAGGTTATGAAAATGTAAAAAAGGAGCGATTTCTATAGCAGAAATTTAAAATGTATATCCCCATTAAGATGATAAATAATAAGATATATAATTTGATATTTTCTCAACGCTATCAGTCTTATTAAGACCCCTTAATCTAGCTACGAAAGTCAGTGTAGCAGCTGCAAGGCTTTAGAGGATTGCTTACAACATGCAGTTCATTCACTTGCATTTTTAGTAGAATAGGTAAGTGTATATTTATTTGCATTTCATTGACCTTATACGCAATATTTGTTTTAATAAACGATTTTACTTTATTCATTAAGACTATTTTTACACGATCATCCCATCAGGTCATCGTTCCTTATGCATTGTATGTATGCGTGCTTTATTTGGGCCAAACAATGCATCTTTGATTCATGCGAGCAAATATACACAAATCTGGAATCCATTTTTATCGTTGAAGAAACAAAAAAACTCCAAACTGCGCGCCAACAAATCAAAGTTTAATTTGCTCTTCTTCTTGTTGTTTCATTTTGATTGATAAGTGAGCTGTAGTTTTTTCCGCATTTGTTTACCGGACCTTGGCTTTTTGTCTGTTTCGTTGGAACCCTGCCATTTTAATATAATGTTTAGTGGTATTGGTTATCTATATCGTGTATACCCGAAAATTGATAATACGTGTAGATATCAATATAGGAACGAGCCCCCTCAAAACATGTTTATGATTTTTATATTCTTCTACCAAACTTACGTAGTTTACAGAAAAAATGCAAATAATAAGAAAAAAAAACTTTATGTGTTGCGTAATAGCATGAGATGTCGTGTTTCGAAGTTCAATTACATTTCACCGATGAACGAAACGTTGACAGTTCGCTAATAAATTTCATTTGACAGAGGATGTGGTCGTGATTTTTGTTATTTTATTTCAAAGATACATTTAATTCACGCGAAATTGAAATTTTATTGCAAGCAATTTTAATTGAAAGTAAACTGGGAGCATTAGTAAATATATATTGTGTCAATATCAAAAGAGCCGAACCGAAAACATATGACAGGAAATGTCTGTTTACCGTAGTAGCAAAGTTTAGGCATCCTAATTAAATGACATAATACTATTTATTCTTTAAATGTTAAACGGTATGCCAGATATTCAAATAGAAAACATTTAATTTTTATGTTCTGTGTGTACATATATTTAGAAAAACTAGATCTAGTTACATTGCTTTACTTTTTATTATTTAAATGTAAAACGGTATGTCAGATATTCAAATAGAAAGCAATTAATTTTTATGTTCTGTGTGTACATATATTTAGCAAAACTAGATCTAGTTACATTGCTCATAGTTGTTTTATTTAATTGGACAAATTATTTGTCAAAAATTGAACTGTCAAAGTAAGATCGTGCAAAACTCATCTAATCATATTAGTAAATTTAAAAATAAAAAATTTTCATAACTATATACATAACAATTGGCTCAGTAATAGAGCTCTCCCCTGGGAACCCAAGGGTTTTCTGTCTTAAATTTATTAGCTCAACTGAAGAGCAGCTTATTTATGCAATCCGTTCATGGATATCTACGATGAATTATATGGACACTCGAAAGCGGTTGGCTTGAATTGATCGAGTTTAAAGTTTGCAAGTTGATATCATAGGTCACCTTTAATACTGTACGTCTGTTATTGGGGGATGAAGTTTCTTCACATGGATTTTTGTATAAGCGTATAAGTGCCACCAGAATTAAAACTCATTCTATTTCTGATACAAATTAAAGGAAAAGGAAGTACGAATGAGCAGTCCTTCCTTACAGTCCAAACGTTAATCATTGATTAAATGGTGTAAATCTAATAGAATGGTGTAAATCTAATAGAGTGAAATTCAATAGGTCTCTTCGCGAGACCTATTAACCGATATCGCATGATCCCTGTGGCCAGTTCACATATACCTCTACGTTAGATGAAAGGCCGAGTTCTTGTAAGCGAAGCAAAATCGACTTTCTCGGATTGTCCTGCACACTCTCACGGACGCGACGAGGTTATCGGTAGATCTTGCGTTTCGTCAAAGTACGGCGTACGGGTACGGGTTTACTGAACCAATGGACTCAAATTTATTCACCACACTAAAATGGGTGAATCGCGCGGTTGCCCAAACAGAACACCCATTTTGATAAAACAATTTTACGTGTTGTTGAACGCTATGTCTATCCATGTTTATTTGGTAAAATAGACTGAATATATGACAGGCAATATGACAGAGGTAGTTTTAACAATATGGCCACTATCAAAGTTCGGAAGTGTCCATTCGGAAGACTCCTTAAATGCTAAATACAGTGTCCGTTGAAGTTTTAATATGACTATACAGTCAATTGTTTACCAGAAAGTGTATCTTTTTAGCCGGAAGATTATTTTTCAAACAAATTAATTGCCGTTTATATTGTTCGATGTTTTCTTATTTAGTACCTGTTAATGTATACCACATCCTTGACCGCTCTCATTATTGCCCTTCATCGATATGGTTCTTTTTTCCTACAGCTAAATAAAACTTTCCCTCAAAAATAACGAAACAGAGAACAACAAAAATAAAGCTGCCGACACTTGAAAAAATACCACCTCCCAGTGACTGTTGACGTGCATGGTGGGATGTCTAACGAAACGTCAACAAGACACGTCGCCAAAACTAAATTACCCATTCGATGAGCTACAACACTCGCAGACGTCACTGTATACTATCGGCATCAAATAAATATTCATCACGAATTGCCTCATCATCACCTTTGGTTGAGTTTATTTTTTTTTTTTCGTGAGACCATAGCTTCCCAAAGAAAGACGACCGAAGTCTTTCTATTTTTATCCTTACAGCACGGTTCCTTGTTTGTCTGTGCTGCGTTGACATTTCGGTCAATCGGTTGGCAGACTGTTAATGGCAGCCAACCTAATTATACGCGCTACACTCAACGACCAATCGCAAGCAAACAAATCAGCAAACTATTGGTAATAATTAACCGAGGAAAATATTGGCCGGAAAATATTTTTGCGTTTTTGAAATGTTAAATTCCAATTCGATGAACCATGTAGATGGCGATGGCTGCAGCTGTCTCATACACTGCTTCCGGGCTGTAAAATTTCTTTATTTGGGTAGAATTGGGTTTGCAATAAAACTGACGAATTTGCCACGCCCCGCGGCAACGGCTTTCATTTAATAGTAACAAGCTGCTTGTCGTTGCTATGGTTTTGATTTTCTATTTGTGCTGGCAATGGTCCAGATTGGGATACTGCGCGATGCTCGTTATGGCCAGCGGAATAAAGTCGCTGCTCCGCGGTTATGGCCAGTTGTTGTTTTTGTTGAGTGTGCTTTTTTTTGGGGTTTCATTTTTGTAAATAATTTCGTGGTTTATTTTGGCTGTGCAGTGCCTGTATCGTGTTGTACAGTGGTGGCCCATAAAAATGTTTCAATTATAATGTGGTCAGTTTTTTGTATTTTGAATGGCGAGGCAATTTACGTGGTTGATGGGACAATTTGTGGTCAAGTTGGTGATGATGACATACTAAGATATAAAATGAACTGTTTATGTGGCATTGACTATTCACCTGTGTGGGCGGAAGAACTGTCAACATGTTCTGAATGCAATTTAATCGAGTTAACTGAACGTCTACTAATCATGGAAACAACTGCCGGTAGTAAAGTTTGGTTGCTATGCTTCGTATGATAGTCTCTTGACCCTGAATTGACAACAATTATTCGTTTTGATAATTATGTTTGTGATAGGGAGAATGTTGTGATTGATGTTCATTTGGTTTGAGTTTTAAGCAACGTATTACTGTATGAATTCATTTAATAATCGAAAACATTTAACGATAATATATTTAATGGATATTTTCTTATATTTTCAGGTAAGTGTTGCATGTTTGACATTACAAAGGAATATAATGTAAAGGTAACACCTTTTCAAAGAAAAGTGTAAAAACGTAAAAAAAAATATATTGAAACTAAAAATTCTGTAAAGTGTTTCGATTTTAGAGGCAATAAAATTTTATTTCAAATTAAAAACATATAAATGAATAAAAAATTTTTTTTCAGTAGATTCTGCCTTTTTATCGCAATAAATCGGGGAATGTTGTTAACTGTAACTGCTTTATTATTATACACGAGTGAATTAAAGTGTCCCAACAAAAAGTAATTTAAAGAAGCCAAATCACATGAACAATCCGCCAATTGACAGGTTAATTTTTTTGAAATGACTTGCTCATCAAAAGTCTGTCATAATAAATTAATGGGTGCAACCGCTATATTGCATGTTGCGCCGTCTTGTCAATTTCACAAGTGATAAACGTCAGTTATGTTGGTTTCCATATTCAAATTTAAACAAACACATATGAGAAGGCTACAATCCGCTGTGTGGATCGTTGAATATCCTATCCCATCCCATCCTTAAAATTAATATCCTCAAAATGTAGGCTATATGGCGATGAAATACAGAAAATGACATTGTCACAACATATTGTTCAGACAGTTCATCAAAACCTTCTGTGGTTCGACAAAAAACAACGTTTTTCTATTGCATATGCCTTGGGGGGGTAAGGTATACAAATGGTTTTTGTAAGAAAACGCCCCCAAAAAGTGAGTGTAGGTGAAAATGATATATAGACAAAATGTTTATTTTATCATTACGGAAGTATTTGCATCAAAAGTTTTTTCCAACTTTTAAAAATTGGACAAAAAGCGTTTTTTTTTTTTATTAAAAACGCCCCAAAAAACGAGTGGCAAAAAAACGTTGTATGGACGAAATACAGATATTAGGATTGCCTAAATATGTTGCTCAGACACTATTTTGAAATTCCTTACGGTTTGGCTTAAAACTACGATTTTCTAAAAGGGGGCGTGGCAGTGGGCGGATTTCAAAAATTTTTACACTTGTTCTGCTTCGTCGGCCAGAGAGTCTATATACCAAATTTCAACACTCTAGCTCAAAATTTAAGGCCCAAAAAGCGGTGACACACAGACGGACGGACGGACAGATAGACAGACATGGCTTAATCGACTCAGCTAGCGATTCTGAATCGATCCATATACTTTGAGGTATATGTATCGAAATTATTTCTCTATGATACAAACTTAATGCCAAAACTAATATACCCCTATGGGATAGGGTATAAAAAGGGATCAATAACGCGTCCGGAGTACAAATCCTACCTAACAGACAACTTTTAGCGATTTAATGGGGTCTTGTAAGTATCTCCAAAAATTACAATTTAGTTTGTTAACTAGCCATACTCATTAAGCCAGAAATAAGCCTCACCACTGAACATGAATTGAAGTTAGATTTGACGTAAATTCGGTGAAGTGGTTTGGCGCACTGTATCCACTAATAGGATTAAATTTTTTATTTTCTTCAATTTATTTTCATTGATTTTCCCTGGATTTACAATGTTTGTTTGTGATTACAATATATCCATGAATTTGGTTGAAATACTAATTTCTAAACATACAATAATAATATTATCTGTAACCAGAATTTTTCAAAAACTTAATTTTAGTTCATCTTACACTTTTACCACAGTGCATTTTTGCGCCACATGTGAACAATGCTTATGAAAGATAATCCACAAAAAAGAAAGACAACAAATGTGTTGACAAAAATAAAAATAAAGTTCTTTTTTAAATTCTCTCATTACTGGCTCATATTGTATATTGCAATTGACACACTGTCTTGATTTATCTATTGGCGACTGGTGGTAATCTTTGAAAAAACACTTGTCAAGTACCCACTTGTTTTTCTTTTTTAATACAAAAATAATAAAAAAATTCTTATCCGAGGTTAAAATTCCGATCTCACTTATTTTTTGTTTACTAAGTTCTTTTAAATTTAAAATTCATCATTTTGTCAACAAAAAAGCGTCAATCGTTAGCAAAAAATAGACCATTGAATTGATCAATAACAAGCCTATGCTTATTATGAAGCGTCAAACTTTAGTGCCATTTTACAAGTTTGAATTCATTCGTCATCATTCCATTAAACTAAACCTTAAAATTGTTTGCATTGGTGCAAATTTATAGTCAATCGATGTTTAAGGGCTTAACTCCACACTAGTTATGAGGTACTTTAAATTAAAAGCTTGCTTTAACATATTTTCAATAATAGATACTATTTAACGTGGCGCTAATTAGTGTATGCTAATGGACATTCCTCTAAGAAATTTGAATCAAACTCACCTATGAAGTGACATAACGCTAACTCTTTATTAATATTTAAAGAGAGGTTTCGGTCGCTTTAACTTTAATGCAAAGTGACAACGCTAAAGTACACTTTTTGACGATTATAATTATCAAAACGCGTTAGTACGCGATTAAATAATTTTAAAGTCTACTTTAACCGACTATAAATTTGCGCCATTGGGATTAAAAACAATTGCATACAGCTAATTGAAATCAGAAAGCAGAAAATTACATTACTCATTTTCGTAGTCCGGTTGGTTATATTGCCTTGAACATTTTATGATCCATTTTGGTGTTGAGGTGAAACGTTTGTATATGCTCCTGGAACCGACAAATTGTTGCAATCATCATGGATACCGAAATAGCAAATGCGGTCATACAGTATTTTCAATATGCGACGCATGCGTCCATAATCTTGTAGATAAAATTCCTTGATAAGCATCTTGGGCTACAAATTGGATGTGTGAAAATTGAAGAGGTCATCAATTTCCCAAGGCATTTATTCTACGACACATTCATTTATGCGTTTGCTTAAACGCATAATCACGAATTGGCTGTCGATTATCTTGTTGAAAACATAAAAAAAAAATTGGGAAAATTATTCATTTTCTAATTAACTTTGCCAAAAATGTGAACAAAAACTCGAATTTGCTTTGATCGCTAGTTCATCAGCCGTTTTATGAAGCGTGTGGAATGCATCAAAAGGTGTGCTCCAGATAGTTGATCGACAAGTTTGATTTGTGGTTCACGTGTTCCTGGCCAACTAGGTGTTTTATACAAAAACTTTTTTTTTTGGCAAAAACTATATTTTTTATTTTACGATACTTTTATACAAATATTGATAACAAATTAAAAATATAGTGAGAGTGCAACAAAAATGTTAGTTACAAGCAAATTTAGATATCGCCAAAAGCAATTGCAACACTCCACTTTGACCAAATTTGCATTTCAAAAATTTGTTTTTGCTATTTTGCTATTTTTGTAATTTGATTGGTTAAACAAGAATTCAACACAACTTTTGCTTGATATTTATTTAATACTTTGTTAATTGATATAATAATTATCATTGGAAAAGTATCAACAAATATAAATAAATATTACAAAATCAGCTGTCAAGACAAGAATCAAGATATTTGCCGATTGTCTTAGACAATACCAAAACCAAAATCTATAGATACGGTTGACACACAGCGAGTAGATAATCCATTGATACTCGCATTATGGGACTTAGTTAAAACCTTAAAGTAGGACTAAATTGATTCGATTTATTTAGCATATGTAGTTGTTTTTGTCGAGTTATGTCTTTTATTTATATAAGGTTTCATACACTAAAGAAATAGTAATTGATAAACACTGTTTAATGCATATTTTTTTACTTAATATCTCTATCAGAGTACATAAAACAGTCGAAGTAGACAAAGGCCTTTACTCCTTAAAGTTATCGCTTTATACTGCGACGTTTGCCTGTTTTGTGTGTTGTTGACATCAGATGTTGTCAGATGTTGACATCTTATATTTACTTGGCTTTACCCTCATTTACAGATAAACCAATTTTAAATACCTATGTTTCAACTACGATTTGCCCTTGGTCGGACCTTATTTCACTGGTTTTGGCATTTGGTAAAAGATCTGAACATCATACCGGTAGGACCGCTCTATTTTCACACTTACTTGATATTTATGCTTCTTTCTTCCCTTCTCCATGTCTATTAAAATGACGACATCTCCATGCCTGCGCCCTTAATATAACAGCTTTGCTCTTGGTTTGCACTCTGCAGTCTGCAGTTTATATCAATCCTTGTTGACATATTTGGTTCTTGTTGATGGGAGAAAAACCCTCATCTTATCTAATGGTTCATTGAACCGTTATAGTATTTATCGAGAGATTACATTCATTAATGGTCTAATTGCAGCCTTTCGACGTTTAGATATTCTCTTTCTCCCTTTTTAACTGCACCACGAAAGTCGTCCAAGTCAATGTTGTCTGCTCCAAAAATTAAAAAAATCACCGCCTCTCAAAAATTTAAGTAAACGTAATCGTTAAAAAAAAGGAAAACGACTCGGCCATAGGAATGGTTAATCTTGGATCGACATTGAATTATACAATATATCTACAGTGATACAAGTTTGGCATAGGAAAGATGGAGAGGATTGCACGACTGTGTCATCAAGTAATCACATGGATTATTAGAAAAAATTGGACGATAGGCTCCATGAATTTTTATTTCTTCCCTCAAATTCCACGTGGAGACTGCTCTTTTATGGTATACAAAATAGAACCGAAAATGCTAACAAATGGAGTTACTGACAATCAGTCATAGCAAATTTAAATTGAAGTACATAGATAAATGTCAATTAGTCTGCAATTGTTTGCTCAATTAAAAGAGCCGTGAAGCAGGCCAATGACTCCTAAAATCAAAGTGGTTACAGCGCTCACTTCTTAAGGAAATATAATAATCAAATCCAAATGTGTGTTGACTTTTGAATTTCATAGACGCCAAGTAGACAAGAAATAATTTCGAATTCTTCACCAATGTATACACAAAATGCAAAGGCGTCCAACGTATGTACACACTGCTGTGTAATTGATTTGGTCCGCCTATTTATTTATATTACAATCAACGCAATAAGACTTCAATGACTGATGTATACAATATACATACATAAACTAGTACTTGTATGATTGTTTCTAGAAAATGTAGTTTGTGAAGCATAAAGTGAGATAAATCAAAACGGTCTACCATATGGTGATCGTGCATGATTAATTTAACGAGAAATAACTGTTATGAAACAAGTAAACAATCAGCGATACATAACTCTTTGAGCGCATGTAAATTATAAAAAAGAAATAGTTTTTGTTTGAATATATGGATCAGAATTTAAAAACAAAAGAGCGTTTACGTTCGGTGCATGTCTGTATCGAGGTATTTTCAAATTCGAGATGCTAAAGCAATGCATATATTGCTTTACAATAAATATCATGTGCTTCAGAAGACGCTGTTTTACGTAAAAATGTTTTTAGGAAACATTTATCACCAACATTTTATTATTCCTACATTAATACCAGTTAAGAATTCTTGTTTTATATATAATTTTTAAAGACCTAGAAGACATCAATTAAACCTTTAATATACGGCTATTTTGTCCTTATCAATGTCAACTCACAGTTTACAGTGGAAAGGATAGTCTGCCTACCTATGCCCAGATGAGTGCAAGTTCAAGCACCCGTCGGAACGAGCGGTTCACAACCAAAGCAATATCAGGCTATTTCAAACTTCCGTATTTGAACAACACTGTATTTTGACAGTATTGCGGTTATATTTAAAAAAAAAATTTGGGCATTATTTTCTGAAAATAGTTTTAGGAATTAGAAAAAAAATTATCATAGCATTTTTTAACCACGCCCACTTCCAAATTAAAAATTTTTTTATGAAATGTTTAAGAAAATTTGGTGAAATCGATACATTTCATTTTGCAATGCTGTCAATTTCGTCTTGAGAAAATGGTAACCAACTTTTTGGACTCGTTTATAATATTAAAAGGTTCCAAATGTATTTATTAGTTTTAATAGACGTCTATCCTTCCTTCAGTTTTAAGTTTATCATTTTGATAAAATTTTAAATACGAACTCTTGAGCCACTCAATCATAAATCATAAATCAATTGAATTTCAAAACAAATCAATGGAATTCGATGAAATGTCCTAAAAAATACAACCTCAGACGTGTTTTGTGTGATATGTCAAATTATAATGCATTTCAAGATAATTAAATTATGATTGTCTATAATTCAAGCATAGTCAAAAATATAAACATTTTTAAAATCCGCCCACTGCAACGTCCTCTTTAAGATAAAGAAGGGTCTAAACAAGTTTTTTAGGTATCTTAGGTATTTTAGCCAGATAAAGTTTCCAGCCGAGCCTACTTTTTTGCGGCATTTTAATAAAAAAAAATGTTTAGTGAAAAAAAAAAATTGCAGATATTTCGTCTTCATAACCTTTTGCAGATCCCTTACTTTTTTGTGATATTTATATTAAAGAAGCGATCAACATCAACTAGGTTAGCCAGTAATTTCAGTCAAACTTTGCCAATTATTACCTAAACACCTGAAGAACTCGTACTACTGTCAAACAAGTTTTCCAACTTCATGAATCAATTTTTAAAATAAAATTGCTGTATCGGTTTCAAAATACAAATCTATTCACACATTCACGAAAGAGGATCAACTTTTAATTATTATTCAATCGAATTTCTGCATTTCTCGAATTTGGAGCCTGCATATTGACGTTGAAAGTTGGCCAACCAATTCTGCTCCTTCGGAATAGTCCATAATATTGGTAATTCATGAGAACGGGAAAAGTATTGCCTGTTGCAAACTTCTTTCACACATCATTCGGATCATCTGTTAAGACCTCTTGAAGCTAGAATATGCATTTTCCATGTTTACATCACTTTCAATAGTGGATCCTTTTCAAATTCACTGCAACTTCCACTTGATGGTTTTTTCAACGAGTACAACAGAAATTTTCCGATATTCTAATGATGCTTTAGGTGGGAATCCAAGTCTCTGCATGTAACGGGAGTTTTTTTAAGCGTCGTTTTTTTAAATATTATTTCAAATCGTCCATTCGGAAGGTCCAATTTTGCGTCACTTTTTCGAGAATTTCGGCCTGTATTCCACGAATTACGCGTGTTATGTTATCCTGTAAGGCTTCAATCGTCTTCGGCTTGTCCAAATAGACTAACGACTTTACAAAACCCCACAAGAAATAATGAAGAGGCGTTAAATCGCATGATCTTAGCGGCCAATTCACAGGGCCGTTTCGAGATATAAGCTGCTCACCAAATTCATCCTTCAACATTTCTATTGTTTCACGAGCTGTTGGTATGTGGCACCGTCTTGATGAAACCACATGTCATGTCAACCACTTTCAACTCAGCCAACTGGGGCAAAAAAAAAGTCGTGTATCATGGCTCGATATCGTTCGCCGTTGACGGCAACCTTTATTTAACGGTCGTCTTTGAAGAAAAATGGACCGATGATGCCACCAGTCCATAAACAACATCAAACGGTCGTTTTTTCGGGATTCATCGGTAATTCTTGTATGGCATGTGGCTGTTCATCACACAAGATGCGACAGTTTAGCTTATTTACGAGTTTTTTTATGACAGGATCATTTCGTTATACAGCTCGTATAGCTCTTGGTAAATCTTCGTCTCCAAAGGGCCAAACCCATCGAGCAACCGAAACCGAAATTTCGTTTTATTTTTTTCATTTTTCTGTTCAGTTTTGACATTTCATACCCACCGAAAATAGGACAGAAATAGAAAAAAAAATCACTTTGACATCAAAAACGTGAGCCAAGTGACTTCTACAAACCTCGACAAACAGAAATTACAACAAAAGAAGAATTTAAGATGTATTTTTAACTGAAAAACACAGAAAATTGGAAATAATTAGTGGTTTTTAAAATGTTACTTACCAAGACAACTCCGCCGGCGGGAAGGCCGTCATTTCTGGCAGCTTTGTTAAGTTTGAGTTGCTATTGCTATCCTCACTTAGGTCGAGTGGTTGGTAGTTTTCGCTGTCGTCGCCAATATTGAATGGTTCGTTCTGTCTGAAAGCGGAATTTTGTTCGTCATCACCGTTTAACAGTCTGCAGAAGTGGTTCTTCCATATCCTCAGCATCGACTGTATCTCAACTAAGCTGCGATATTTCCTTTCTTTCGACAGGATTCTGTACGACCCTTGTATCCTTGGCTTTGACGTTTTACACTTTGGTAAAACTTGCGAACATAGTTTCTGAAGTGGAACCTCTCTATATAATCGATTGGGTGCTTTTCTTGCTCATTTTTTCTTCTTTCTGAAAAGCCGACGTTCTTCCCATTTTCTTTGCCTTATGAGCTCAATGGCAGCTCTCTTCTTCACCTGCAGCTTAGCCCTGTAGTCCTCATTCTTGACTGCTGTCGGCATTTCTCATCAAACCAAGGGTTTCTTGCTGGTGGGCGCGAGAAACCTAGCACATCAGTTGCGGCTAATCTAGTGGGTTGTCGGCATCGTTGCCATTTTTCTTCGACATATGATGCTGGTGGTATGGTGTTAATCAAGATGTTAAGGGATACGCATTGAGCAAAGGTCTTGGAGGCCTCTTGCGATTGCAGTCTTTCGACATTAAATTTTTTACAGTATTTCTGGTTAATTGTGTCATGGTGGATATCCGCATTCATACCTTGGCTGCAACAAGGTGGTTGAGTCAATGTTAGTTAGATGTTAGGTGCATCTTGTCTATCACAATGTGATCATTTTGGTTGACCGTTCGTTGATCTGGAGACCGCCATCTTCCCTTATGGATGTCAAGGTGATGAAACCGTGTGCTGGCTATAGTGGCATTTCATTCCGCAGCGAAGTCAATTGGCCTAGTCGATGTTTCTCCGCACTATAACACGGTCCGTAGTAGATGTCATAGTTTTTCATCTACTTCTTGCCCGGCCCATCAAATCATATTTCCTAAATGTCAGTAATGTCTGCTTTCTAGATGTTCGCCTGCACTTCTAGTGTTAAATGTTCTCACATTCCAGGCGCATGCATATTGCATATACTAACTTTGTTGTCCTTTTTCGTTTAGCAGAGACGTCCACAATGAAATCAGACATTTCCTAGGCTATTGGTTGCTTCGTAACAATAGTTTTTTCCATGGGTGGGTAGTTAACCCGAAGCAGAACCCCCAAACTAATTAGATACCCGTAAGACACTCGGCCATCGGTATCCACTACGGGACTGAGCACCCGGGATTTATATTGAGGAGTATGAATAATTTCATTCATGGTGTTAGTTTTGTGAACTAAATTTCAAGTGGTTCTGGGTTATAACTGCTATGCTGGCACGAAATTACCTGCCATTACAATTAAAAAAATCATATCCCTGCAGTAATTGGCCATGTTACGATTTCAGATTCAGTAGGATATCTTAGATGAAGCTCTATGATGAAGCAAAATGGTCGATTGACCAATGAGAACAGAGCTTCTAAGATATATTACTAAATCTGAAATCCGGAAAGGATCATTCTCTGAAATGTGACAGACGTACGATAACGAAAATCAAAGAATGCACTAATGTAAACGAGAAATCATACCCAAAATCAAATTTACTTTCATACCAATTGTCGGGCTACATGCCAAAAAATGTTTTTATTATGTTTATTGAAATCTGTTTAGTAGGTACAAATAATTCCTATTTTATAAGAAGAACTGCAAAATGTTAAATTACAGAACGGGTTCACTTATTTCGCCACTGCACTGTCTGTTCGTTTCGAGCTACACTCGACAACAGCATCAATTAAATGTTCCTCCGCCTTTCCTCTTACTTACTTTTCTTTGATTCGAATTGTATCTTTCATGCGCAAACTCCTCTACAGCGCGCTCTCAAAATTTGTAATGTCAGCAAAAAAACAAAAAAAAAAAAAAAATTAAAAAAATTCCACAACATAGCGTACGTGTATAGTCTGTTGGCTGGCGATCCAATTCAGTTCTTCGAAACTTCGATCGCCATCAACCGCGTTTTTTTCTTCCTTTAGTGTAGTAGACCTTTTTTTGGTTTCTCCATTTATTTCTGTCTCGTATCTCTAACTACGGAAGTTATTTGTTAATCAAATAAAAAACTCGTCTCTTTCGTTGTATCTCTCTGCGTAAAGAAAAGAAAATCAACATCTCCGGCATGATGCTGTTGTCTTTTCCGGAAGCTAAAAAAATATTTTTTTCAAATCTAAAAAAATAAAATAAAAAATATATAAATTTTCGCTTGTGAGTTTGTGTGAGAATAGTGATTCAGTGATTTTCTTTGGAATCTAGAAAATCCATTATTATTAAATTAAACATTTGCAAAAAAAACTGCAATAAAGTGTTGGAAGTGTGCCTTGAGTGGACTTTGTGAAGAATTTTTGTAATACTTAATCATTTTAAATTGGAACACTAAGAAAATCATTCACTGATGAAGTGATTATTGTCCTGAAGTTAAGGTGGGAAGGTATTTGTAACGTGATGTTGTAAAACTAAGCGATAAGATCGTCATATATACGTATGTATATTGTGTACTTGTATATTTTGTAGATTACGGTTCAAATCATACCACTCACTCCTACTCCTACAAAAGTTGCATGTGTGTCCAATTTTTTTCAGTATGGTGCCTTCTAAAAATCGAGATAATTTTTTTTTGTTGTTTCCTTTTCAATCGTCAACATGTCATGCTAGAACAGACGAATTTATTAGTCATAACCAGTTGCATTGGCCTGTTTTTCGGAGAAAACTCTGAAACATAATACAATATTGTCTTCATAGATAATGTGACATATTTCCCAACACTAGTGCTCCTTCGTAAGTTCTATATAACTGCACGGATAAAGACCAAAGACACAAAGCAGAGAGAAATTCGACATATAAAATCACAATAAAGAAATCCAAATATTAATATTTCCACTTTCATTCGACCTTCAATGGCATTTTCACAGAAGACCTTGACATCGTCAAAGTGGCTTTTGAGCTTCAACAAATGCATATAAAACATGAATTTTCGAGAATTTAATTTATTTATAGAGCGTCGCGCTGCGTATTCTATGTAAGGTTAGATTAGAGGCACTTTTAAATGGGCTATTGGATTATTGTGTTCCGTGACCCGTAAAAGGGTGGCTCTGGCTTGCTTAAGTGTTGCATTGCATTGATTTGGTTTGATAAACCATAATGTTTATTATTGAATATAGACCCTGCAATGAAACTTGTCGTATGCCCTCTAGTTTTTCGAATTTTATACATATTACCCATGACGATTGGAAAAAACCCGCGGTTTTGGATTTGGATCTCACAGTGGCCGTTTATCGGTCTGAATTTTCCATCCTAGTGCCATTTAACAGCAATGTGGTTTTTAGCGTGTCTGTGAAGTATGGTGACGATAAAATGGTAATTTGCCAAAAACGATCGACGAATAACGATTTAAAAAGTTTGTTACCAACCACCCTGTTGGTAATCTTTGTACTGAGCCTCTTAAAAAAAAACATCTTTTTTGTCTAGTTTTAAAGATTCCTAGCTTACAAAATTTCGCACCAAAATAAATATTGTGATCTCACTTATTTTCTGTTCACGCAATTCTTTTAAAATGAAATAAAATAATTATCAACTTTGCAATTTTCAATTGAATGATTATTTGACAGATGTTGCTTTAAGTGCATGGGCGCTAATACCTAACAAATTTCAAGTGTCCCTATTGAAAGACCCATTATTAAGAGAATATGACAATTCTTATATATACTTTTTCCGTCAAACGATGACGATATTTGAAAAGTTTCCGAACAACATGTTTACAAATGTCATTTTCAAACGCCCACGTTTTGGGTACCATTTTTATGAAAAAGTCGTGACACATTTTATTCGTTTTTTTTTTTTTGGAATATATATTATATATGCATTGGATAGATACATTTTATTAGTGATTAACTTTGAATGCTACTATCGTAAGCAGATATAATATTGAATTTTCTATACAGGATCAACCTTTCAGTATAAGAGAAAACCAGTAATATTTTCCTTCACCCTTATATCCCTTATATTCTCCTTTTACGTGCCAATTACTTACAAATGCATTGATATATGCTCTCATTGAAATGATTTATAAGTTAATTAAAAACGTAATAAGAATGGGGCCTTAGATAGAACCTCGTGGCACATCATTTTATGTCGTGCAATATGAAATTGCTTGTCGGCGCGATCATATGAAGAAAAAACAGAATATTCGAAATATCCCGAGAATGAAAAATAGAAAAAAAAGTTTGGAAATAGTTTCTTAATTAGCTATCTATCAAATGTAACGCAATACTTTTACAATAATAAAAGAAGCCTTACATGACTGTCGCGTTTTTACATTCATGAACTTATAATAATAAATGATTTAGACCACACTTTGGAACAACAAAATGCTCAAACATATTATAGCAGTTTTTCGCAATAAACAATTTTTCTTTAATAGAATCTTGTATATAACCGGCTATAGTTTTTCCTTTCCAAGTTTTTTTTTTCACTTCCACGTGTTTCGCGTCTGTTGTGAAAATTATAAATTTGTTCTCTTTTAAGTTTTATACTTATGATGAAGGACATTATATTATTAGTAGCACGTTCACTGACACTGACCTTTTTATAACGAATTTAGAATGTTCAGTGTCAGGCAGGAGTTATAATAAATTAGATTTTATTTTGATTAATTGTAACACATTCCATAGAAGAAATCATGGATATTTTTCGCTCATTGAAATAGGAAATACATTCGCACACATATAAGAGCAGATAATTCTTGTCTGAGATAATTTTATCATAATATGGGTAATTGTGTTTATTACAAACATTACCATTGCTGTTTATTTGTTATAAGTGTACATTTTTTTGTAGTCTTTTTTGTCGGCTGTCATAGTTTAAATCGTTTGATTCGTTTTTCTGTACAAAGGCATCAAATAAGTCTTTTCAGAGCCTGTCACCTTGGTAGTAACTGAAACTTTTGAAAAAATCCTTCGTAATCAAATTTCATTTAAACTTCAAATTAATTTAAAAATTTAATTTGAGTTTGGTGTTCTTTATTACTACCGAACAAGTTTTGTTTAACCCTCCGTCAGATATATATTTTCTATTTTTTTGTTCTTAGTATATTTTATTTTTAATACAAAATGTGTGTATATCTAGCCAGACTCATGTGCTACGTATGTGATGTGTAGATGAAAAAATCCACATAAATTTTGTTTTTATTTTAATTTTTTTTTTTTTTTTCATAAAACGATAGCTAACAATATTTGTAGAGGGTACCTGGACACTCAAAACCCCTGGCCCTACTGGGTCGTACATACTTAAGAAGACCCAGTAGAAGAACTCCTAATTGACGGAAATCAGCAAATTATTACGTATTTGCATAAATTGAAAATTCAGTTATGAGACTTAGGCAAAAACTGATTATTAGGCATTGTTACAAATATCATTACTAACACTGATTTTCATTTTATTCAGCTTAATAATGTAGTTCACGAGAAATTGATGATTTTTCAAATTTGGCCTGAATATAAAAAATTATTAGAGTTTTCAGGGAAAAAATAGTACGCTCGTATTTTGTCTTTTTTTTAATATTAACGTTAATAACCGTGTTAAGTTTGACAAAAATCCCGTATTTGATAAATTTTAATTTCAAAAACATCTCTGGGTATTGATTCAAGAACCTTGTATATCGAATTTTAAGTAAGTCCGTCCAGCTGTTTAGCCTCCAACTGCGATCATATAACGGCAGACGAACAGAATTTCCGGACTCACTTTTCCGTGCTTCTCCATCATCGTAGTTTTAAGTTTGATCAAAATCTTGAGTTCGTTTTTTTCACGAAACCAATATTAGGAGCAATTAAAAAAAAGCCGATTTGTTGCATACGACAGCTTACGTCGCCATATTTTCTTTACTAAGTGCTGGATATGGTGTTTTTGGTCTTTTAATAATGAACTCAATTCGATAGCAAAGCGAATTTGTAATACGCAATATGGCTTCAGTTGTTCCAACATTGTATCCTAGGTATGAAATTGTTCTGTTGATAAATTATATAAAAAAAAACAGTTTGTTCCTAAAATTAACTCGATAGGTATGTTCCACTAAGTGACATTTTGAGATTTTCCTCAACTGTGATTGGAACAACATTCTCTCCATAGGGAAACTTTTTCTTTATTATGGATACATACAAAATAATCAACTGAACTCTTATCAGAAAAGATGAGGAGACAAATCCAACAAATTTTAGTCTCAAAAATCGTGTCCACATACGAATTATTCGGAGATGTCGAAGGGATTCGTAACTGGAACAGCCTTTTATTAGAGTGAACAGATGACTATACAAATTGTAATAAAAAAAAATTAAACAAATTAATAAATAAATATATAAAAAATGCAGAAGTCCAAAAAGCTTGATCACCTGTCATTAATTAATAATAAATACAATTGCGAAAAATGTTTACACTTGTTCTGCTTCG
This sequence comes from Rhingia campestris, assembly GCA_932526625.1. Lineage (NCBI taxonomy): Eukaryota > Metazoa > Arthropoda > Insecta > Diptera > Syrphidae > Rhingia > Rhingia campestris. The sequence goes on along the minus strand of OW052182.1, from coordinate 147,815,479 downwards.
TCGGTCAGAGAGTTTATATACCAAATTTCAACACTCTTGCTCAAAATTTAAGGCTCAGAAATCGGTGACACACATCGAAATTATTTCTTTATGTTACAAACTTAATGTCAAAAATAATATACCCCTATGGGATATGGTATATAAAAAAAATACTAACTACTAACAGACTGCGATGAAATTCAATTAAATCACTCAAACATGCTCGGAATTATTTGATCATTTAACACAAATCGTTATTTGCTATTCAAACTAAGTTTTGCCAATGCACGTTCGAATATTTTTCGGTTTTGTTCCAGCTTTGTCGGAAGAGTTAAAAAAATAGTGAATCGTTTATTTGTACTTCTTTTTCTCATAGATCAACATGGGAAACGTGACATTGAATTCGTCAATTTTATAATATTGAGAAAAAAAACTTGAATCAAAATCTGACCAAATCCTTTCACTTTGCGTTGTACGAGGGTGGATGGTCAATAATATTTTGTCATATCGACCACACAAAAATAAATTTGTGGATTTTTCAAAATACATGCATATTAGAATATTAAATCAAACACGCTTGAATTCCATGAATTAATGAATTAACGCAGGCAACTCTGTTTGGCAAATTTAAATTAGGTACAAGGTACCTACCGTAGATTTACAATGATCCAACTGTGAAATTCAGACAAAACTCTTTGGCACTAGGTCATCTTCATTTTATATACAAATTGTTGCTCTTATAAACCCTTGAATTAATAAATAATTGACCTTTTGAGAAAATGTCTTAGCGTAGGAGGTTTATTGTTTGAAATGTCATGCGGAATATTTTCGACTTGTACACGTTTAGCTTGCTTTTGAGGATATTTTGGATATTATTAACAAAATAACACGTTCTGCTTACTAAGTATCTTTTACTCCCTTTGACTGAGAGACATTTCTTTGAATTTAGGATGAGCTTGGGGATATTGGGTTTCGGAGATAAAATCTGATGGGTGGTGGAGTATTGTAATAATTTTACTCAGAACAAAAGGCACTTAATATTTGCCGTAAGTCTTAAGTTTGACACACTAGTTTAAAATTAAATATTGTAGGATGAACGTGCTGGTATAGTGGGAAGTCGTTGGACACAGTTGTACAACAGTCTGGGACAAGAGTTATTCCTACGATGTTTTAGAGAGACTAGAGTTTGATATTTTAAGGTCTTTTATTCTATCTATAGGTAGGTGTAATAATCTTGTTTTTAATGCTTCTTTTCTGACTTCGTGAAAAACAGTGGACTCAGGATTTCAACATTTAACATTTAAATAAACTTGAGATCGTTGGACTGACATTCTACCTTCCTTGGAAGTATTTACCTACTTAACAGTTTGTATGCTAGGATTAATACCCAAATGATGATTGAAATTGGCATTATAGGATACAGAACAAGCCGATGACAATTAACAATTTTTAATGAAATTGGCTCTAGATGTGTGTACTTCACACACTATGGCGGCGCCTACAGTTTTATGCCCGATCAGACAATGTGCGTTAAAATATGCTTTTCTTGACAATAGTTGATATTACTCTCATGATTTGTCTGATCATTGCGTAAGGATGGCCACTGAAAACATTTTGCTTTAACTGGTAATTGAAATTTTCTCCACAAACAACATTTTTTTTTCTTAACAACAAATTACTCACTTATACATATTAAAGTTAGAGATTTGATAAGTTAGAGTTACTACGACCCTTATTTGTGTTTTAATAAAAAAAATATACTGTCATATAAGCACGTTAATCATGCAGCGTTTTGATGATAATCTGATGGATTGCCATCAATCAAAAAATTATTGTTACCAAATTTTTATGTAATAGTTTTGATAGCAATACGAAATTTTTGCCATGATAAGTTGACAAATCGATTGTATAGATCGACCATTTAAAATTCAATCTTCACAATATGTATTTTGATTTCCAATCACTTCTATTGCAAGAGCGCCAACAAAAAGAGGTCTATTATCTATTGTATCTTTATTTTAAAGATTAGATTAAGACTAACAAAAAAAATCAATTGATCAACTTCCAAATCGATCAAAAATTGATCGATTGGTCACATTTGTATAATTAAAAGTATGTACATATGTAGATGTGATCCACCTTAGCAGGTATTGTGTATTGATATGTTATTGAAACCAGAGTTGTAACATGTTTGTAAATGCTTTATAACATGTTTATCTATATTAAGACGTTGGGATTCTGCATTCGTGCAAGAATTACACAAATATAAATGAACAGCCCCATCGAGGTATCTGTCGGAGCGGACGATTTTCCGCAACGCATATTCTTCGTAGGTTCAAATTCCATTCGAGGTATGTGTCATCGGAAAAAATACTACACAAATGCGACGGCTTCAATTCGTAAATACGCGAAGAATTTGTGTCGGAGGAAATCGGAAAAAGAAGTCCACTTAGCTTTCAAAAATTGAACGTAAAATGCTCCTGAACGCACTTCAACGCAATTTGCCGGGATGCTTTATAAAATGTCGGAGAAATATTCCGAACAGCTTCACTGCAGTATCACTGCAATGGCACAGATTTATATACAATATTTCCAAATAGCAAGTTTATTCGATTGCTACACTATTTGGCGGTTCAGTCAAAAGTTCTACTAACAAGGTCTTACGCTCAAGCAGCCCACATTTTCCCCCAATTATAATAACAGCTGACTTAATTCCTGGTAATTATCTCGACATGGCTAATTGTTTAAATCTTCATATTCTTTTCATTTAAACCGTTCGGTTGTTTATGACATTCGTTGCTCAAAACGCTTTTTGAAACCACATGTTTGCTATATTTTGTACACCACATGAGGTATTAAACAGAAATAGCAAAGTCATATAGTGTTTCATTTATAGCATAAAATAATTTAATAGATGAGACAGGAAATACATTGTTGACGTTCGAATTTACATCGCACGAATATGCATTTAATGTCAAGATAATTATTTTTGTAAATTATGCCAAATAAAATGTGTAAGCAATTTGTTTTACCTAAAGCTTGTGATATTAAAATACTAATTAAAATAGTTTATGTCATTACAAGACCTATAACTTTAAGTAATTTGTTTTGGCCTAATAGTTGGCTTAATGGGAAACGGCATAAAAAAAAGGTTTTTGGCAAGCTTCGATTTTTTCTTTGAATAAAAACAAAACGTCATATGAGTAAACTACTCAATAATTTTATACAATGTTAATGCAATGGATATTGTGACATTTGAACATTTTGTGTTGGGAGTTCTAAAAAATGTTATTGCAATATTCTTTTAACATTTCACGCTCCTGATAAGGATTTCGTAGCATTGTAAAGGGTCCGCCAAATAACTTTTTTTTTTTTTGAAAATGCTATAAAAAAAACTACTGAATATTTTCCCAAATTTCTTTTTTTATTTGAAGGTACAATCCGGTTAATAATGGAAAATAATTTCATTCAAATGGCTGCCTCGGCTGGCCATGCAGTAGCCTACACGATCGGTCTAATTTTTAAGCACATTATCGATTGTGTGCAGCTGTATTTCACCAATGGCTTCACGAATATTGTCCTATAAAGCGTCAATTGTCTCTGCCTTGTCGGCGTAACACTTATCTTTTACGGCACCCCACAAATAATAGTCCAACGGTGTCAAATCGCAGCTCCGAGGTGGCCAAACGACATGAGCTGATAATGCGATCTTCAAAAACTGGGCGCAAAACATCGAGTGTAGCTTCGGCTGTGTGGCACGTAGCGCCGTCCTGTTGAAACCAAATGTTGCCAAAATCCTCCTCTTCAATTTTTGTGACCAAAAATTCGTTCAACATGACCCGATAACGATCGCCATTGACTGTAACGGCCACTCCTTGCTCATTTTCTAAGAAAAATAGCCCAATTATGCCTCTGGACCAAAATCCGCTCCAAACAGTGACTCGTTTTGGGTGTATCGGCTTTTCAATGTATGCGTGCGGGTTTTCTGTTCCCCAAATGCGACAATTTTGCTTGTTTACATACCCGCCAAGATCAAAATGAGCTTCATCTGAAAAGATGATTTTTTTTGGCAAAATCGGCATCTTCTCTAAGTCGATCACAGGCCCACTTAGCGAAGCGAAAACGCTTTTGGATGGTCAGTTGGCTTCAACTCCTGAACCAATTGGACTTTGTATGGCGTCATACCAAGGTCTTTATGCAAAATTCGTCTCAATGATGTCTCCGAAATGTTCAATTGTTGATAACGACGGTGAATTGATGTTGATGGCGCTTCACGCACACTTTCTGCCACAGCAATATTCTCGGGTGTACGCACTGTTTTTAACTTTTCACGCTTTTTATCGATGAGGGTGCCAGTTTCTTTCACTTTTTTCACAAGATAACGAACATACGGAGCTGACAGTGCTTCTCTTCTTCCAAAATCCGTACGCAATTTTCGCACACATTCTGCAACATTACCATGATTTTCAAAGTAATGTCGCAATATTTCCCAGCGTTGTTCAAGCGTATACACAACCATATTCGTTCAGCGGAAGGATAAAACTAATTATCTGTCAAATCAGACATGAGCTAGGATCCGTGGCATGCATTTTTCATAACCATTCATGTATAGGTGTGTAATTCTTGCACGATAGTGGGACCTGAACTTAATGCCATATGCTAACTTCAAAAGGAGATAAGCATTTTTGAAAAGTTGATACTTCTTAGCTTCTATGTTTTTTAAATTAAAGAAATATTTTTTCCGGGGGGTTCATGTTATATGTTGTTCGGTTTACGATAAATACACTTACAGATCATACAAATGTTATATTCAAATACTAAAATATCAAAAAATAAGATTATTTTGCTGGTGTAGCTGCAGAAAAAAAATACCAAAAATATATTTAACTATAAATCCTTCTCGGGACATACATTTATTGAAGAATTAAGAAGGTTCATTTGTCCACTGTATTCTTCTTCTGTAACGAAAGGAGTTGTAGAATTGGGTTGTAGTGCTGTTTTTAGTTGGGCTTTATGACTATGTGCTGCAATTGTGTGTCTTGTTCGTCGATGAAATGTCACGAAATGGTAAGATGTTGTTCTTCTTCTGATAAGCTGCCCTACAAGAAAGTGAAGAAATTATATGGATATTTGTTTATAAATTAACTTGAAAAGATCTTCGCTACAATCCTTTATTGAAGATTTTCCAATTGGGTTTCGTTTGAGATTTTTGGCCAAGGATCAAATCTGAAATTATTTTTGTTTGTGTATTTTGTAGACTTTAAAATGACATTGCTTGGCTTTTATTACATTTTACTACCTCTATATCGTTTTTTTTTTTTAACCTCTGTAGGGTTTTAGCACAAAGCGAGCATTTGGAAAGAAGTCGAATAAAGAGAGTATCATTGGTGGTGTCCGGACTACCATTTCGTTAAGTCTGTGTTTTTCTTGTGTACTTTGAATTCACAGAATCTTTTCAGTATCCATCAGACTTTATTTTTACTTTTTTGAATTATGATCTGAGGAGGGCTCAGATTGCGCACGTTACAAGGCTCTGAAGTTTTAGCTAAAAAATAAACACAATATTTTTTTCTAATAACACAATTTTGTATTTATTTTTGTAAGTCAAATTTTACGAAAACAAATATTTTCTACTTTCTATTTTAAAACCAAAATAAAAATTTAGTACTTTCGAATATGAAAAGTCGAAAACAGAATTATGTTGCCTGGCAACACGTAGTAAGCAATAGTTGTTTGCATCTCTAAAGTATTAGCGATTGCCAACTAAACGAGTGGTGGGTGCACGACTGGGTCGTACGCAACTTTCTCTTTCACAGCAAGTTGGGCTTTAGATCTAATCATAAGCATTTTGATTATTGATGCTAAAATGATATAAATAATGTCGAAATATATTTATACGAATTTTTACTCCAAAATTTGAAGGAATCGATGTCAATGTGAAAAATAATGATTTTCCGTTTTTGGCCAAAACTGAAAATTCCGTTTAGTAATAGTTGGGCTAAAACTAATTATCTGGAATTGCTTCAAGCTGTAATAGTAATATATGTATTAAATTTCATTCAATTTGACACAATAGTTTGCGAGATATTAACAATTTTCTTTATATGGCCTAAATGACAAAATCCGTTTATGGATTTTCTCGAAAAAACTGGGTATGCAGTTTTGTTGGAAATAATATGGTTATAGTATATATAAAGTTTAATCAAAATCGTTAGAGCCGTTTTCGAGAAAATTGAGGTTATGTGTAATTTTTATATGGCAGGTACCAGTTTTAACATGGCTAAAAGCAAACAAAAAAAATGGCCTAGAATTATGACCAAACCAAGCTTGGATACGAAGTTTGAAGAAAATCGGTCAAGCCGTTTAGGCTGGGGAGACCGTCACGGACAGACGGACCGACGGACGGAATTCCAAAAACCACTTTTTTAGGCTCCGCTATCATCGTAATGTTAGAATCAATCAAAATCTCGAGGTCGAAAATTTTCACGAAAACAATATCTTTCTCTTTGTAAGAGAAAGTTAAAAATCCGAAAAGAAAGCAGAATAGGGGCTAAAAATTACCAAAAGAATAAATTAAGTTGATTTTTTAAAAGGATGTCGGTGTGTGAATTAAAAGCGATTCTGAGAGACAATACTGGGAAATCATTCAGTGACTTTACACCTATAGGATCTTTCAACAAGGCGCTCTCATAAATCTGCCTGAATTTCTTCGTTATGTTCACTTTTAGGTCATCAATTGTTGCGGTTTATGCATATTCGATTTAAGATACCCTCATAGTGGGAAGTCTAAAAAGAATAAATAGTTTTGGAAGAAGTACGGTCCGAAGGTACCGCCAGAAAAAAAATACAGACCAAATTTTCTTGGGATTCAAGATTTAACTTAACACATGAATAGAGAAGCTAGGTTTGAGGGTTTGTACGGGTTGTTAATGACAGATATTACATTACATAGATGAATTGTCGATTTGGCTGTACCTACGGTTTTGCCGAGAATAAGAAAGAAATCCACGAAACATTCCTCGAACGGAGCACTAATTTTCAAAATAATAATATTAAATAATATGCACATAACGTTTATCACTATAATCATAGTAATTTGTCATACACTACTGAACAATTTACATTAATAAATTTTGCTTTAACAACCAGCCGCTATAACTTAACAAATTCGAGTTTCCCTATTGAAAGTCCAATTCAACTCAATTTGTTAAATAATAAAAGAAAAAAATACAACTATGGAAATCCGAAATCCGTCTGGGAAATCCGAAAAACACATTACAGCTGACATTTTTGTAACGCAAATCACTTGGTGTTGGTAATTTTTTTTAGAATCGAAGCGACGGCTTCACTTCACTACAATTCGTAAATAAATTCCGCGAAGAATTTGTGTCGGAGGAAATCGGAAAAATAATGGCACTTAGCTGTCAAAAATTGCACGAAAAATGCACCTAAACGCACTTCAACGCAACGCGTTACAAAATGTCGGAGAAATATTCCGAACAGCTTTTCGGAATAATACCTCGAAGCAAAAATCCTCCGAATCGTAGAAAATCGGAGAAGTTTCCGCTCCGACGGATACATCGATTGGGCTGAATATCAACAAAAAAATGTGTTTCCAACTTAAATAAAATATATAAACAAAAGCCAAAACCAGACTGCACACCAGCAAACAACTGGTTGGCAATGTTACGTATACGCCACCGCTGGATAATCGTTTTTAAATTAATTCTACGAAACACTAATGTTATATTTATGAGTTCGTATTTAAAATCTTTCAATCGTTCAAGGATATTCCAAAACTGGTTTTGCAAAACTACGAGCACCGTCTCAGTATACTCATCGATGATGGATGAATCGTGAACAATAACATATTTTAACAAAACTAAACGGTAGTATTTATATTTAGAAATAAAATAAATTGCGTTAATAAATTTGAATTACATAAGGTTTGGGAAGAAACTACCCTCACAAAAAGAAAGGCCTCTACTCTCTCATTCAGTCTTCGCCAGGCGAGATAATAAATTACAATGATAAACTGAATGAGGATCTATATAAATAGCATTAAGGATTCAAAAATAGAATTAAACATAAAAATACAAATAGATGCAATGAGGCATACATTGGCATACTTGGATTCTATTTAAGTAGCACGTGAACGTCTATTGATGAGAAAAATTGCAAAAACGCAAATTACTGATCAAAATGTATTGCTTTTGATGTTGGTTTTTGGTATTCAAAGCAAATGTGTTGAGCTAAGGTCGGAAATTATTTGACTCATTAAAAGCTAATTGCCGGTTTAGGTTGTTAATTTATTTATTATTATTTTTTTTTGTTGAAAATTTTACGTGTCAATAATATTATCGTCGATTACATGTACATAACGGGTGATCCACTAGGAGGTACTTTTTCAATAGCGTCGTTTTTACAGTTATTAATTATCAACTGGATTGTGTATATTACGTTTGTGTTCAGTATGCATTGCTATTTATAATAAAAATATATAGACCGGAACAACGCTTCCTAAATGTGAAAACGTATTTCCAAAATTAATGCTCAGTTACAAATTGTTATAGAGTTCTTCGACCACATTTTGGTCGTCATAATCTTCCAACTGAACGGACTATTCATAAAACCGTCATCAAATTTTGAACCAATTTTCACTATTGGACAATCATGCAACAACCAAAGTGTGTAGAGCCCGTAATAATGAGAATATTGATAAACTAGCAGGGAGTATTCGTGAAGACGGTTACGTAAATGAGCAAAATCGCCGTATTTTGGCCAATGAACATCCACAGGTAATCCATCAACTACTGATGCAACTCCTAAGTTTTTTTTTCGGACATTATTTCTTTAAAAATGCGGGAGAGTTACTGTCAATGGACATTGCAACAGACTAATGATCAATAAAATTTTGTTTGCCAAAAATTCAAAATATTGGTGTAGCGGACTTATGGCTTCAACAGGATGGCGCTACATGCCTTACAGCTAACGAATCAATCGCTTTATTGAGTTCAATGAAAACATCATCCCAAGAAATGGTCCTGTCAATTGGTCACCATCTTGTGATTTGACACAATTGGATTACTTTCTACTTGTATAATTTCTTGTTTTTCATGGAACACCGTCCGATATGCTTGAAAGAAGTGGTCGAAAATTTGAACCACCGAATGTACCATTTGTTAGTCGTCGGCAACATTTGAAGGAAATTATCTTTAACATAAATGCGTGGGTTAAACTATAACCTCACAAAATATATATATTTTCCTTAATACGTTGAATTTTAGTGTTTTAAAAAAAAAATAGTCAGGAAGCTCTTATTGGATCACACTTTACATGATGACAAGGCCAGGTGTCTCTTGGAAATGTTTAATTAAGTTTTAATAACGTAAATAGTATATAGGTTTGTGTTTAGGGGCTATGTAGCATTATTGATGAACTCATTGCAATTAGTTTCGATCTAATGCCAGGTATTTTTTTTAATTGAAACCAAAAAGAGGTATATAACTTTTAATGATTAATAATTAGATAAATATGAATGTCCTATTCAAAGGTAACACAATATATGAACCCAGTCAAAAAGACAATATCAATCGCTGTTCATATTCAATCACGGAAAAGAGACAAGCCTCTAAAACACCTGAATTACACAAAAGCAACGGTGCAAGCATTGGAATTATTATTGTAATTAGGGAAACTGTAGGCACTTTCCATGAATGAAACAGTGGACCCTATATCCGACCATCGATTGCCAACCGACGCAACACCAATTGGAATGTTTCAGTGTTCTCCTCCTTTCGCAATGACCGTATCTCAACTCACCCGTTCGGGTTAGGCATAGAATTCTAGGTTTCCCTATGGTGCAAGAATTACATCGGCACATATGAATGGTTGTTAGAAGCTAGGGCCTTATTTCTAATGATGCTATACCGTCACAAATTTTTATTTGTTTTCTACTTTTCACTTAGACTCGAAAATTTTAATAGCCATTTTTGAATTCATTAAATTAACTAATTTATTTTCTTTTGTCTTTACAGGTAATAACTCCATCTTTATTTTAAATTCTCGCTTGTATGGCAAGTAATTCAATTCATTAAATATTAATATATATAAATTTACAATTAAAATAGTATCTGTACTTGAACCCATTGGTCTAGAATATCTCCACTAGATTTCCCAATATACGTGTTTACTCAAGTGAATATAAAAGCCATGTTATTTAACTGTGGAAGATTCAAGTGATAGCATTATGTATGATATACACCTTTAGGATATTATATACGGATCAAAAGCAAAGTTACAAACAATTACTACGTCGAATATTTCGCATCAAAGAATTCGACCAATCAACGTAACCTAGGCCATCGCTCAAATTACACTGGATCTATGCACAAATCAAACCCATGCATGTAATAGATTACAATGGCCTGACAATTAATATTGTTTTTTTTAAAATGTTATTTTATCAAAAAAGTTATAATCTCGATAAAAAAAGGATCAAAGCTCGTACACCTTACTACATGGTTGTAGTTGTTTTCATGGTCAGGTAGGTTTTGCCGTTTCGACCTTAGAAAATGCCAGAAAGACTTTCTATTTCGAAATTTTTCGTTATTTACGAAATTTATGAATTTGTGAGCATGTCTCCCTTTCGCGATTGCATCGTAACGTTAATTAATAATGCTTTTGATATGCTTTGTAAAATAATATCTCTTTTGAATTTGACATTCTGTTAGATCAGGTCACGAAAAGAGTTGAGTTTTTCACCACTTCATCAACCTAAGCGAATGCGATAATTGTTGTCATTGCTTCCCTATTATTTTTTTTATAATTCACTCGCATCCTTTAAATGTTTTACAACAGTTCGAGATTCCAGGCTTTCGAGTTTTTCTTTGATTTAAACGTGGAAAATTGAATATTTGCAAATAAAGAAAAGCGCTCCCTTTTGGTAGAATGGCATGTCTTCGATTACATTCGTGTACCACCTGGGTCTGACAAACATCCAAGAGCAACTCTGTGCCTTTCGAAGTCGGCGTTAAACACTAGGTCATCTTCTTTGTGGCAAAAAAAAACTTTGCACACACAAATTAATGGAAAAGCAAATCTGAGGTCTTGTATGCAGAGTTAATTTCAGATATTTTGTTTTATTTCAAAGTAGCATCTGGTTCCAAGGTGCGGATCTCCATTCGTGGGTTGACGTTGATTCTGGGATAGACGAACTAATTGATAAGCTTAAGCTTACAATATCTATCATTAGTGATTTTTGTTTCCAAGATAATTCAACAATGCTTAGGACACGCAAATGATGTAAATCATCTAAGTTTCCCGGCAGCTAGAAAGATATTTGTTTCGTGTGTATACACACCCGCCGCCCTATACACTCTCTTTTCCAGATCGATAGTCAACAGATCGTATGATATTAAAGAAAAAACTGTAAATTATTCAATAACATAACTGGAAGTGGGATGGCTTCATTAGCATTTAATAATATCTATAATTAAAAATGTTAAATAGTTGCTTAATATATTCCGTGATTTCCTTGTCAACAAGTTCATAAAAGCAATCCAATAAAAAAAAAAATTAAAAATTCCTAGTAAACAATCTCCAAGAACAAATCCCATCAGCAAAAATGTTAATATCCTTTAAGAATTCTCATACACATAACAAGAAGAAAAATCACCACGTTCAAGGATTGTTGAATCACATCCTTTATCATTGGCTTCAGAAAGAAAATAGAAATTCTGTTGGTGCTCCCATTTCTACTTGTTAGTAGCAAAAAAAAAAAACGATTGTATGTTAGATGTAATTTAATTTTTTTTAAATGCTTTGCATTTTGCATTGCAGACGAATGGGAAAAAAATTCCCTCAAGAAATGAACCTGTATATACACTTTCAGTATATTATAGACATATTTCTTCTTAAGTCGAGTAACCTTGACCATTTGCTGGCGTTTTTTGTCCACCATCTTTCTCGAGGGAAAAGAGAAGATAACTATTGTTGGATATTTTGTTGTTTCCTTGGTTCGAAGCAATTTAGCGCCAGGCTGTTTCAAAATGGCAACAGCACTGAGTGATGTTCATTTCGTACTTAAAATTGTTCGCTCTTACATAAAATGAATGAATGAATGAAAATTATATGGATAATGAACGGCAACTGTGCGTTGCGTCTTTAGAAATTCAAGTAACGTATTTGAATTAAAAATCTCATGCGAAAGTGTAAAGTGTTAAATGTAAATGGTGTAATAATGACATACATACGTGGCATTTTTGCCATGTGTCGCAATGGTTTATATTTTGCTTTAGCTTAGTTATGACATATCTGTGTAATTTTTTTAATACAATTGAGATAAATAAGTCGTTTAAGTTTCGCATGCCCTCTCTCTAAATATTGTTGACAAGCAATTAAAAGCTAGCATAGTCCTCAAACTTCAAGGAAATTCATAGTAGTGTTGAATTAAAACTGAAAACTCAACTATTTTTGATGAGAATATTTCTGGAAACACCGATTATATCCCACACCGAAAAGATTTCGATCGTGTGTTGGAAAATAGTTGGGGATGGATAAGAGTCGGTGAGACAGTATATTTTTGGAAACACCGATTATATCCCACACCGAAAAGATTTCGATCGTGTGTGGGAAAATAGTTGGAGATGGAGAAGAGTCGGTGAGGTATAAATTTCCAACAGTTGATATTGTACGCACGTCCGAAAGGATATTGGAGAAATTGACTTAGTCCGAAAGGATGGTCGAGTGGGTGCGTAGTCGATAGTGGATGAAGTTCAGGCAGGAATATCAACTAGCAATATGGGGATATATAGAGGTCTACTGGTATTCAAATATAAGCTTACTACCTTATAAATCGTTCTGATTTGCATACGACAAATATGATCTTTTGTTTTTGGATAATTCCATATATGGTAGTTTTATTTTTGCACATATATTTTCATATGTACGAACGTACAGCATCTGAACTTATCTTTGACTTAGATATGTTCCGCTAATTTTAAATTCTTTTGCTTAAGATACGATTTTATCAATTCCGTTTGATTCTAGTTAATTCATGTGTATTTTAAAACTACGGAACTTCGCCGCCTCTAAAACTGCCCATTTGCATCATTGGGTAAACGTATTCGTTGTAGACTAAAGTACAGATGTATTTCTGATCTGTGCCCATTCCGTCTGTGAATAGCCCCTGATATTTTGGATGGCAGAGCTACGAATGTCACAAAGGGATCATAATAATGCCCTGTCCTGGCAACTTTTAATTTATGATGGAATGAAAAAAGTGTTTTTTTTTGTTGGTCATTGCGAAGTTTACTGTTACAGTTTCTCAAAAATTATTTCAAGTCGGTAAAAATACTATTAAACAGAAATTATTGCTAGTGTGGATGTGTCTTGCACTATGGTTATACCTTCATGTGTATTGAGCTAGGTTTCAGAAGTTGAATAAAATTAAATTGAAAAATGAAAATTTATTTATTTTCATTTTCGAAAAATATGAAATCGGTATTCATAAATATAAATATTGTATAGCGACAAACTTCACTTGAATTTAATTTCATGTGATGTCAATTGATACTTCTCAGATCATGGCAAGATATGGGCCCGCAACTCGTTGTCATATCGACTCACACAGCAACTAACTTGTTGATCAATATCAGTCTGTACATTAAAATTAAGACTAGCGGATCCACCTTAGTAATGGATCCCACAAAGTTATTGGGTTGCTTCTTGAATTCCATGTGATATATACGTAGGGACTTCCGATGCAGCAATGTGTTTTTGAAACATAAAAAAAGGAGATTTAAGATTTTGAAGAAGCGATCATTGAAACGAACCCAACTAACAATTATTCTTCTATAAGGTACAAATATTTAATTCCCACAAGCAATTATTTCCATAGGCCTTATATAGTACTTGTGCGCGGAGGTTGAGCATTTTGGCAGTCGATTGTTTGGGTAGAAGCTTGTTTAAGACATTATGCAGGAAAATTCACAAGCATAACCGAAATTATGATGGCGTAACTTCTGTAAGGTTGTTTTTAAGCTTCCGGAGATGTACCATAAGTTAAAATGTTTCAGTATAACTTCGCACGAAGTTAATCCGAAGCATAGCATGTATAGAACTTGCGAATGAAAACTTAAAAAAGCTAAGGTTAAAAGATCGGGAAAAAGGTGAAAAGATCGGGACAAGGTGTAAAGATTGGAAAAAAGGTAAAAAGATCCAGAACCTGCCGGAGAATGAGTCAACACGATTCAAGTACTGCATTATATTTACTCGTATTTCATGTTCGAGAGTACAGCCTAGTGAATAGCGTGTTGGACTACCGTGCTAGAGAACGCGAGTTCGAATCCCAGTAAGATGATAGTTTTTATATAATTAATTTCATATTATTTCATACTTTCGTAATAACGAATTGGGTTTTAATAATTATAAGAGACTGAATTTGAAATTAATAAAAGTAAATATTATATGAAAATAATAAAAAATAATGTTATTTTTTCAACTTCGATAAGGCTTGCAAATATTTTCGGAGCGAAGCCTATAATTTGCTTCTGTATGGCCTTTTATAAGCAAACAATGTTATTTCTGTAAGAAAGTATTTAAATATGTCTTTTAGAAGTAAACAGCTTCCTAAATGTGCGCCAAATGTTTTTCCATAAGACTTCCTACAAGTAATATTGCTGGAGGGGAAATAGCTTCGATAGTGCTTTATCGAAGAGAAATTGTTAGTTGGGAACAGCCAATTGGTTAAAAATTAAATTAAAATTTCCTTTAGAAAATATAAAATATGGAACACACAAATCATGTTGACAAACATAATAAATAACTATAAATGAACACGATGACGCATTTGATTCGCTATCAAACTAAAAAAAATAAATAAAATCGATTCTATTCTATCGAAGGTCAAAAGTCAAGACTCAAGACTAATTCTCCCTATTTCCATCTGCCATCTACACTTGAGATTTTTACAAGTCATTTCTCATTCATGCCCAGATCTACTACCCGCACAAGTGTCACCGACAGCAAATTAATGTCACACGTTTCTTTTGTTTACGGAAGGATCTCAATTAATTTCCCCCCTTTTCAAAAGTTTATAATCTTACCCAAGGCAGCCCCTTGAATCAAATAACCTTGCACTTAGTTGTTGCCTCAAGGAAAGATTGTCCTCTCGATTAAAAAAAGAAGACATTTACAAAAAGGACCCTCATCTGCAGACAGCATGTCGCCGCTTAAGGTCAAAAAGAGACTGGGGTCTTAGTGCAAATGTAAGAATAAATGTTTTTACCAATGTAATTTCTAGTAATAAGTAAAAAGTCTCTATAAGATATTGGCAGATACCAAATATATATTTCGAATTATTTGTTTTTATATACGTAGGAAAAAACAAACCATCATCTCAGTTTTCCGAAATCAAACTAAAGACAAACATATTAGGTTCGTGAAATTTAGTTTCGAATAAATTCGAGAATATTTCATGCAACAACAAGCTGTTCGTTCAAGGTCAAAATGTTTATAGAACAACTCATTCTAAATGTGTAAACATTACTGAGCCAGTGATTGCTTGCAAAATGTATTGAATAGTAAACATAGAACGCGTGCTCCTACACAATTAATTGATCAAAAATGCAGAAAAAAACCCCAGAGACAATGGTAATTTCTAATTAGACGCAATCTACAGTTCTACGTCATCCAATCAAACTGTATGTTTATACAAATTTAGAATATTTTTTATCAGCACTTGAAATGAAAATAGTAATCAATTTCCAGAAAGAAATGAAGAAACTTGGTTCTTCGATTTAGGTTATTCAAATTGGTTGTCGATAAAAGCGTCACATGAAATGAATCACTATCATTCTCAGACGTAGTATGATTTTTTTTTTGTGATTCTTTTTATTCTAGAACTTAGTGTGTGTGTTTGGGAGTAGTAACTTTCACGTCAATCGTCTAGTGAAGTAGAATTAAAAGGTCGGTTGAGAAATGTTTAATAGTTACCCAACGTGTGTTTCAATAAAAAAAAACAAATCGATCAATTTCGTAACACGGAAATATAAAAGTGAGTTTTTCTGTCAGTGTTAAAATAACGTAGATATGATTCAAAAAGAAACCAACATGTCCACTCTTGACATTTATTCCGGGTCTATTCCATATGTTGAATTCGATGTTGTTTATATGGTCACCGCGAGCACGTTTTCAACTATCAATTCTTATAGCCAATCATCCACCAGTCTTCCACAAATATTGGACGGAAAGTTAACGTTTGCTTTCGATATTGTTTCTGAGCTGCTCTAACATTGTTTTCTTGTTGGCATGAACCAACGACAACAATGGCGTTAAGATTGAAATTACAACATTATCGATAATAAATGTGTGGTATGTGGCGCCATATTGTCGGAACCATATGTCGATTCCAAAAATAGTCTTCCAACACGGCACTATGGCGAACTACAATGGAGTCTTAAACCATATGTGTGTTTTATGAAGTCCTGTGAACTGAATTGAATTTAAACCGAAGCACTTACCGCTGGAAGATATTGGTCTTGATAAATTAGGCTCAATTCTGTTGCAGGGGGACCCGCCCTTCTTCACTATTGTTAACGATTACCTCCTTTAAAGTTACGGAATAAATGCCCAGATGTGCGAGTTGAGAATAGAAAATCATGGAATTATTAACGCTTTATTTATGTGCTAAATCCAATTTAGGGCAAACTATTTTTTTTAAAGAATCCTAGATAACTAGCACCACCTTTAGCATCATTTTAAATTTGCTATTTCCAACGGGCCAAGACGAATAAGACCAAGCCATTGGCTGCTCTATGTTCAACTTTCTTTCATATTTAGTTTTGGAAAATTTGAATGCCGCATCAGCAAACAACACTGTGGTTTTCTCAAATTAAAGTCAAAATGGTCGCTGGTATCTCAATTAAGAATGGTATCAATAACGAACTTGAGTTTAGTTGACAATCGCTGGCGTTGCTACTCCACAACATGGAGCTCTTATCTCGAAGTCATAGGAAATGAAAAGACGTCAACAGTGCTGCCATCAGCGATTCAATAGATTAGATTAACAGTCAGAAGGTGAATTATAAAAAATTGTTTATAAAGTTTTTAAATACAGTCGATGAGAGGATTGAACCGTGTGGTACTTCAGTATTTGATATATTTAGCATTCGTTGATCGATGATTTAAAAGCTGGCAATTCAATTTATAAAAAGGTGTATGCATTTAACAAGGGCACTTAATCAAATGCTTTTGGGATATCTAAATAATAAATTCTACATAATATATGTAATATTCACTTAGACTGCAAATGAGATCACTTGTGAAACATTGCTGATGAACACGATAACCACGATTACCAAGAAAATATAGATACAGAAAGATTTTGTTTACTCGCTCCCAATAGAAGGGCTTTTGGAACGGTCATTATAGGAACTAAACTAACTTTACCAACCATATAACGGTTTTTGTAAACCCAAAATTTCTCTAAAACAGAGCTAACGATTCTGATTAAACTTAATACGATTATTAACGTTAATATGTAACGTTTTCACTTCTAAAAAAACTCAGTATTTGGGTCAAATTTGAAAGAACATAAATTTCCATGAATTATATTGTCTAGTTAAATGAAATGCAAAATCAATTTACATTTGTAACAATGCCTTAAAATCAGTTTTAGCCTTTTTAGTCCAACGAAATTAGTCTTAGTTTAGACTCTTTGAATCTTTAATTTTGGATAGTAATAAAAAAAATTACAATTTTCTGCCTTATGTACGCATTTACTGATTTCCTCTCAATTCAGTATTTAGAGTTCTTATAATCATAATTTCAAGTCCAGCATGCAAGATGGAGCAAGAACGTAGGACCCAGACGTGTACCCGCCAATTTTATATAGTTTATGATGGGATAATAAACGTTATGGGTTTGAGGTTTAGTTCCCCTTTTTGTAGTTAGCTGATGGTTGATTTTAGTTATTTGGCTTACATTATTTTTTTAAAGCTTAAAATGCCACAAAAATCAGCTGGCGCTATTGTGTTAAAGTTCATCGAATTCCAAATCCAATTCCTTTAGTTCTGGCGAAAATCTCGATAATATTTCTTTTAACAAACTCCATTGGCCATAACGTTTTTGCTCTGACTTTCGCTTAAGGAAAAGCAGAGAACAATATTTTTTTTACACTCGAGATTATTTTAACTAGAGACCACTCACTTATTTCAAACCCATTGTGATGAACTTCAGAAACTCACCCAAAAAGCGATGCCATGTTTCGTTTCAATTTCTGAGGGCATTGAACCTTTAAGCGAATAATCAAGATAACCATTCACCTCCTCAGACTAGTGCGGGTAATGTTCAGTTTCTGAGAATTGTGACAAGCTGATGAAATCAATGTTCTCAACTGAGTGGGTTGGACGAACACCAGGACAACTTCTTAACATGCTAATCCCCTTAACCTTTTTCACAAAGTTGCGTACAGCATACTTTGAGGAACCCAATCATATCTACAACCTATGGATAACCTGACACTTGTTGTACATCTTCCTCTCTACAGATTGTAATGTTTTGAATCCATTAGCTTTCAAACACCCGTTTGCTTATGTGTTTTTAGACTCGGAAATATCGTTTTAAAAATTAGCGCAGCGAACTGTGATTATCTACAGTATATTTAGTTTCCCAAAATAAAGCAAACGTGTACGAAGAGCGGACAGCTTCATAGAATCTTAAATTAGGTTTAAGACACAAGCAGAGATCCGATAATAATTTAGTGTTAAGTGCTGAGATTTATTTTTGCCTTGATGGGTATTTTAGTAAGCAAAACGTCTGCCTTATGACCTAGGAAAGTGACTCTTCGTAAACTATTATTTATCCCGCTTTTGGAGTTGAAGGCCTTGCACCAGTTCAAATCGCCTGAAATTTGCAAAAAAAAATGATCAAAAATTAAAATCCGGGAATTATGTCCAGGACAATGGTAGATGTAAGTAATTGTTCTTTTCATTTCGACGGACCAGTGTGCAGTATATTCGGTGTTCAAATATAGTGAGTGAAGTAGACTTGACATTTTTTAGGAGTAAAGTAGACTAGACATTTTTTCGGATACCTCGGTACTCGTCAGGCCTGAAGGCCATCAAAAGAATTTATATACAAATTTAAAAAAAAATGTCTAAAAGAGTGATGTATGTTCTCCTTCTATAAACCTATTCGACGTAATATAAGCGGCTAATTCAAGTTGTAAACATGTCTTCAAATATGTTTACCAATTCGCACAGAAGCAAATTCTAGGAAAATTCTACCTTATGGAACTTATCTTATCAAAACCTAATACCGTCCTACAGAGCAAATAATAATTAATCGGAAGTTAAAATTTGTCGCACTTACAATGTACACACCAATGTTTGTCTTCTTTTATTGTCAGCAAACAGTTTGCTCATTTGCGTATTAGCTTTTGTAAGTATTTATTGAGTCTTAAAATACAATTAGAAAACAGCCTGCGATGCAGAAAAACGTTAAATCACATCGTAGTACTGCAGTATGTATAACATCACTTTTATTTTCCAAAAAGATCACCTAGTTGAAGGGTAACACAAGTATGAACAAAATAAATAAATAAATTCGCTAACGTAAATATTGTTTTCACGAAAAGCTCACGTTGCTGGTCGTAATTTAAATTGATATGGAAAACAGGTGTCGGAATGTGTAATTTAGCTGTCATTTATTTTTATTGCTTTTCTTGAGGAAACCGATTCTAGGAAGTCATTTTTTGAGACGAACTGTACTTGAACAAAATACGATTTAATGGTATTATGGTGTTCGTATCTTTATTATTTTTCGTATGAAGTTTGTAAACAAATTATTCGTGATTACGGAAATTGAATTCAACAAGTAATTACGAAACCATCTAGTTTTTATGCATCTATAACATGTGCCAAAATGATTTGTTATAGATGTTTCAAAATTATGGTACCTTGAATTAGGAGTGTTTTTTTTATTTCTGGTAACGCTTTGGGCTCGTCTTTGTTTATTTATTAAGCAACTATAAAAAAACGTGTTTGTAGGATGTTGTTTTGGTTTCTTTCTCTGTTTACTTCTAATATTTAAATTTGAGATCGTGTTTCTCTAGAAAACAAAATATTCTTTAGACCACTAATCTCTGAAATGCAGCTTAC
The DNA here is from genome assembly GCA_932526625.1 of Rhingia campestris. NCBI lineage: Eukaryota > Metazoa > Arthropoda > Insecta > Diptera > Syrphidae > Rhingia > Rhingia campestris. Next base: position 147,795,338 of record OW052182.1, on the reverse strand, counting down.
CCGGGCATTACTCAGGCGAGTATTACTAGCAGCATTTGAAGCATGTTGTTAATCAGTTAAGTGCATGTCCAACTAGTAAGTCATGTCGCAAACAAATTCAATTTTAATTCCCCGAGTATGATTATTCCATTAAAAATTGACTGAATGCAACAGTGCAAAATAGAAACCAATATGAAAATGTCCAATTACTAACAAGTCACTACACAGAAAACTTATTCCAGTAGCGCTTCTAGTTCCGTGCACAACTAGTTCTACTCTCCCTAAAACCCGAGTTGAACTTCGATATTCGATTCATCGAGAGATGACGTTGTTTCACATCTATTAAGTTCAAGACAAATGGTCAGTGTAAACATGTCCATTCTTTCGTGGTGGAGAACCAATAGACATTTTGATAGAGTTAAGTAAAATAAACCATAGTATTGGGTTATCTCTTAAGGAAAACAAATGTTGAATGATTATTCTGCTAACATATTCGTTAGTTTATGGCCTCAATTATGAATCAAAAATACTTACATCGTATTCCAGCAAAATGTTCGTAAAATCCATCAAGTTATATTCAACTAATTACCAACTTGTTTAAATTAAATTTGATCCCAAAATATAATTTTAAGCGTTCTATATCGTTGGTAAATATTGATTGATTTTTTTAAATTCTCAATATCGATCATAGGGTTATCGATTGTTCACAAAAGGTTTTTATATTGATATTTTCGAATGCTAAGTTGGTTATTTGCATTAATAATTTGATTTTTTTTATCCATTTTTTAATTTTGACTGATTAACTTTTAATTGAAATCATATGTGAACGGCATTTGAATGCCAAATTCTTTTATCAATAATATTCTATCGATTTTTTTATATCAAAAGTTAACCATGAATCTAATAATATTCTGGTTAATATTCTTTTGGTAATTTATTAATTTCATATAAGTGTCGATCTTTAAATTTATCGATAGTTCAGTGTTGCTTGATGAACGATTTTAAATGGTGAATCAGTAATAGACTACCAGAATGCTTTTCTATAGCTCGTGGAAAAAATGTGTTTTGTATTAATACAACTCTTCTGGAACTATACCATGTACATTGTTTTGTTAGTTCTAGCAGTTCTTTAAACCAAATTTTGTCAGCAATGCCTTTTTTTCACATTTGTATATTTCATTGTATATTAGTACCTACATTACAGATTCCACAGTACTTTATTATACCACAGGAGTTTTATACGCATACGGCATCCATTGTGAACAATAGTTAAAATTGCAATAAACAAAATTAACGTCAAACGCGACTTTTAACTGTATGTTAAATAAACACTTTGACAGGATTTAACCACAAGTATCAGCTAAAGATATGCATTTTGATTGTATCCGATAATTTGAACAAGTAAATATCCCTATGATCACAATATCTAATATGATCGATCTATTTATAATCTTGATTAAATGACATAATGTCGACCCATATAGTTATCGATTGTTCATAATGTATTAATTAACTCTGATTTGTTGATTGATATCGAGCTCCTATCAGTTTTTCGTATCAATGATTTATACTTTTGTTTTGGTACTGTTTTAGGGTGCACTTTAATGATGGATGGAATTTGTGTACCTGATTTTGATAGTCGGGTTATTATTCAAATGCATGAGATCATCCCATTTCAAGGAGATATACCGACAACGTTTTTAAACTCATTAAGTTTTTTTTCTTTTTAATGATTCATAATATCCCTGTCCCTTTTCAGGTATTTTGTAAACAATGTTTACTAAAACAAGAAACATTATATCTAACATGTAAAGAATACTAAACAAATCGAAGGACATCTTACGAAGATCAATTTTAAATGTAGTAACAGCTAATATTGAATATTGATCAATATAATCACTGATACTCGATTTTCGAAATGCAGAAATTATAAAAATATGGAATTAGTCAATCTAGTATTACAAATTGGTTTCCAAGATTTTGTTTGATTGTACGAATGTAATGAAACATCGACAACAATCCAAGAAGAATTCAAGACCCTTAACTCAATATTTAAACTGAAAATTATGATTATAGCAGCTGCTTTGTAGAACATAAATCGTACATGGTTAATAAAATAAAATTATTTATTTTTGTCCATGGTTAGATTTGTTTTATTTGATTTTCGAATTCAGATAACATACTATATAATTTCTGCTAATTATAGTTAATTTTATTTTTAATTAAGAAAAATGTTTAAAATACCAATTCAAGCTTACGTAGCATTTGTCGTTATTATGATTCCTGTGTATTTTTGGATTAACTATCCCTTAATATGTAGTTACACAATGTTAGAATTTGGCTCAATGGTGGCCAGCCTTGCAGTTAAAATAAGAAAGAGCTCTTTGGTATACAGATTGATACAGGTTGGAAATTAAATAAACTTTAAAATTTGACTAGGTTGAAAAACTAACCGATATTTTGTTAAGTTCTTATATTCATAATAATAGTACACACAGTTACTTATTAAAATTGTTCAAACTACTTAATATACATTTTCTGTAAATTGTCTTACATAACTTTTAAATTTCAAGGTAAGAGATCTCAGAAATTCGAAAAAGCTGTGAGTGGAACTAGCCTTAGCATCAACCTGAAACATATCGATGTTCGTCACTATTAATAGATATCGATATTTTATTTGTAGACCTTTGAGACGATTGATAGTTTTTCATTGTTTTTCTTATATAAAATCAAAAAATGTATATCAAAAAATCGACGTTGCGAATTTAGCTACAGTACATTTTTTTGCATTCCTGGTGAATTGACATTTTCCCAATAATTCACAAATGTCAACTTCACGGAATTAGTTTGTTTGGGGGTACAGACAACTGACCCTAGAGGTACTCATGAAGCAGTTTTTTAGTGCAGAATGATTTATCGATTTTGCTGTCAAAAGTTATCAAAATGTATTGCATCTGTAACACCACAGTTATCAGCTGTTTGGTTTCCTTGTCGCCAAACAAATGTAAATGCTTTTTTTCGTTATCTTACAAGTCTTTTTCTTCTTAAAACAATTAAACTTAATAGTTCAAACAATTTTGAGTCGCTCAAATCTGAATCTGAATATAGCGTAGACGTATTTATTTTTTAAACATTAATAAAACGTTCACATAAATGGAATTGAAAATAATTGTTCCCTTGCTATTTTATCATCTTTTAAAAACAATCCAGGGTTAACTCACCAAACTTGTTGGGTTAACTCGTATTAAAGCTGACTTAAAAACTATCTTTTCGAGTTAACTGGAGTTTACTCCCGAAACTAGCATAATTTCGCAGTGAGAATTTGGGCCTAAGTAATTCTGTACCCACGGGCCATGCTCCATGGAACTTTGATGTACTGAAATGCTACTGCAAATATTTTTTTTTTTTTGTGAAAGTATCCTACTCGTAATTTACTGTCACGTAATAGTTATATAGTTATCCACCTTTGCTATTATCATCTATAGATTGATATAAAAACAATTTTAAACCGAAAGTACAAATTTACTTTGCAACGCTAATTTTGAAAATTTTCCACAGTGATTCTTCCAAAAAAGTGTCAATTAAGCACGTCGGCGTTTTGAATTCACACGCCATCTAAGCGTTTAGGGTTTTTTCCTTTTTATTTAAACAAATGTTTTTTAATAAGCTTGTAAGGAACCGTTTAATAATATTATTGTGTCAATGTCGCCTCTGTGAAGTAATGTTTATTTATAATTATGATTTTATCGAACGTCTTTATCAGCAAAATAGTATTCGGTATATCTCTAACAATTGGCTGGACGATGGTTGATTCATAACGTCCGACTTAACCGCTTTGTTGTTACTATACATTTGTATTGTTTTTTTTAAGTTTGTATCTGTGTTTGTTCATTTCAAGTACGCGCGTGCTTATCGCTCTGCGATTTCGTTTTTGGCAATCATAATAAACAGAGAAACTCACAAAACAATCATTTAACATACGTATAATGTCTGGGCTTAACTCTAACATGAAATTATACCTAGTGCTAGACAGTCTATTGGAACGGATTAGTAACACACATTCCTGTTGTTGGAAATTCAGAGAGCTAACTCAAACGGATTCCCCGTTTTTTTAATGGCTATCTTATGTTATAGATATGAGATAGCTCTCTTTCTGTGGTTTTCTGTTATTTAACAGAAAATGCACTAAAATACACAAAGTAGGTAGGTGTATCTGAACTCAAAATAAATAGATACAAAAATATTCCACGCTGGGATACAACATAATATTCCACACTTCTTGGTATCGACATTTATACCTAAAGTTAATTGTCGGTGCCATTCGTTGAGGTTAATCGTATAGCTGGTGGCTTTCTCTCTGTCTGTCGCGATGGCCGAAGCCGATGTGTGTGCGAGCGTACTTGCTCTCTTGAATCTTGTCCCCGTCAGCAACACATAGATACTTGCACTAATACTATCATTCGTCTAATCAAAGTATTCACAACAAACAGGTAGACGGTTTTGCTTTTGCGGTCGATTTTCCGACGGTTTGTTCTCTCCTCTCCCAATAGGGTACAATCAGTCTAGCGGCAACCATCACCTGATATACACGGACTTAGAAAATTCGTTCTACGGACTCGTACGCGTGCCGTGAACACTTGAATATTTCAATACATATATACATAATACAACCAATTAAAAGTGCAATATTAAATTTTGCTTTTTAAAAAGTTTTTGTTATATTCCAATATCTTACGCATAAATTGGCTTTTGAAAGTTTAATTGGTCGCTTTAAGGTACGAGTATAATCGAGTATTGAGTGTATTTTTTGAGTCAAAAATAATGTTAAAAGAATTGGAAATTTTCCTTTGTGTTCCCATCGTGATGATGTTATCGCCCAAGTGCTGTGTCTTTAGTTTGTCATTTAAAACAAACTATTGTTTTATATAATTTTTGTTTTAAATCAGTATATGATGATATCAACAGCTGATTGTACAGTTCACTGGTGTATCAGTTGTCTGGAAAGGGGGGAAACATAAAAAACGAGTTTAACTTGATTTTTGTGAGTTTTTTTTTAGTGATGTGTTTTAACCTCACCTTTATGCACACCGTTTGTGCAGTAGTGTGGATCATGAGAAGAACCTACTTTAAACCAATATATGGCCAAGAGGTTTTGTACTTGTATATTGCAGTGTTAAGTACGATAGTGACGGCATAAATTTGTGTTTGTACAGTTGTTGAGTTGTACGTGCTTTTTTGTTTTGTGACTTCATGGAATTTTTTGTCCCCTAATTTATTTACTATAATTTATTTAAAATAATTCTTGTTAACGAATAAAGTTGTGAGTTTTACTGGATTGGTGCTTTAATATTTATATGTTAAATGAGAAAAAAAAAAACAACAAGAAATTGGATTAACATTTTATTTGTTTTTGAATCCAAGTAAAGTGAACTGTGATATTTTTGAGTTAGATCAAAATAAAAAAAACGGTTCAAACTATGTGCTTGTAGCTAAAGGGAATTTGTAGTCAGGAAATTACAACTTTCAGTAAAAGAAAATGACTGAGTGACTTCCATAATTAGTGACCTAATTTAACGTATATTGTGTTCAAAATCAATTGTATCCACTGTGCCCTAATGCCCATTTATTTAGTGTGAATAAGAACTCATCTGCCGTTTTAATTGATTGTCAAATTATGACCCTAATTTTAGTTTAATTGAAAAGCAATTTGTGTTCTTAATTTTTGTGCTTTACTGTTATTGACTATACTGGATCTGGAAGTAATTTTTGGTTGATAAAATCAACGAGTACATATATATATTATATTATATTATTGCGAATCGTAAAATTGTAAAATATAAAAAAAACTGGGTGTTATTTAAGGATATTGTGGTATTTAGTTTTAAAAATCTCAAAACGCCCAAAAAAAATGGTCGTAGCTATTTTTTCTTTAAAAAAAAAGTAGGTATCGCCTACTTGGTGAAATTACACACCACATAGTGGGTCGAATTGGTTGCAATTCCGTCTCAAGGCTGGGCTTTGTCAGCCTCATTTTGCTCCATCTGCTCGGAGGCGTGTTACCAAATGTATGTCGAAACTCCATTTGTACGTAAATTAACGACTCCAGTGCATGCTTCCAAATGAAATTCACATCGCATTATACAAATTTTGAATTTTTATTAAAGTTTTCATAGTTTTGGTTGCGCTTCTAAAAAGTTGGTAAGCCTTATCAGAACTTTACAAAATTTAGCATTCCTTCATAAAACACAGTATACAGCATTTACATAAATGTAGGTACATGTCACTAAACCAAAAGAATCCGAGCATTTTCTATGCATCACAATTGGTTCAGATATATTATGTCATGCTCTGGTTTCAAAACAAGCACCGAACTCGTATCAGTCGAGCAAAGTTCAAGGCTTAGGTGTCAGGTTTAAATAAGTGAAAAACTAAAGTGGAATCAATTGTAGGTATGTGAGCTAAAGTCATTTACAGATTGTTTTCTAGGTAAGAGTTGTCTAAGGGATTGACAAAAGTGATAATATTTAAATATTTTATTTATGAGCCCTGCAAATAGTGTTTCCAATAACTATTTTCGGTTTTTATTTCGGAAAGTAATTTTGAAAACATTAGTAACGAGAAGCAATCCGTTAGAGGAAAAACTTTGTTCTTTCGCATGTTCTTTGCGAAAAACAGAGAACAAATATGGAAAGATTTTCGAGGAGCATAAAAGCTATTTTCTGTTCACGTTGCGGTACAATGCCGCCAAATTCTATTCATAAAATGTCGTTAAAATGCGTTGAATTTATCTCAAGTTTAGATAAAACTGTGAAACCAGACGATTTGAACTTAACATGACAACTCAAATTACGGTTCAGCTGATTGTTGACTTAATTGTTGACTTACCAAAAGATGGTTGACTTCAGATTCGTTCTTTTCCAATATTTTAATTATAATAAGCCATTTGACGATTAGAGACGTCAAGCATTTAAGTGAAATCTAACATAGCTATAGTAGGTACAAAGCAACAAAATGACATAACATTTCACTTTTATCTATGATCGATTTATCAATGATGTAATTCTGACCAAAGCACCCTCACCGATATACTTGTACTTAATTTCAGTTATATCATTGTAAAGATGACTCACGACGTGTTATCTTATTCAATTTATCATTCAAAATATCTTAAGATCAGTAAGTCGTTTGCCAATCCTATCACTATGAATTATTTCTCAAAAGAAAGCTATGTAAACCAATAAATAGAACGCGATAATGGAACATAATTAAACTGTAATTTCAACAAATATTTATTCAATTTAAAGTTTATTTTACTTGAACTTTGCATTTTCCAAGAATAGAAACAAATTATTAAATTCATTGGAAAAACTATCCGCCTGTCTTTTCTTACGTAACACGATTTCATATAAAGGTCAGAAAGGGTTCAGTAAAAAAACGAAAACCTTAAAAATCACCACTCAAGATTAATGGATCCGCGGATTGAAGTTGAATGGCAACAAACTGAAGCTAGGTGAAACAGTATAAACCTATAAAAATGAATGTCTGTAAACGTCAGAAGTAAAGGAATATCAGAACCTGTTTTGACTCTCAAAAAACACATACACCCATAAAGGTAGTGTCTTAACCCTTCAGGCAATTCTTATGTCAATGGTAATGCCCCCTTCCGAATGGTAAAAACAAATTGATTCACTATACTCGGTTTCATCAAGGTCTGATGAGATTTACAGTCTGACGCTAGAGAGACGCACGCAAGCATTTTCCTACTAAGTGATACGTCAAACTCAGACAGATAAATACATAGGAAATTTATAGATACAATGTTATCCAGAGATAAATGAATTGGTACACTATGAATTGCAAAATTATTATGTTTTTTTCTAATTTACACTATTAAAAATGTGAATTGTACTCCTAGTATTATAAACTTGAAGCTAACTTAAAAGTTAAATAAGAATCTTTCATTATATATGTTTACCTAAACGTATATAATTTAGACTAATAAGGGCGTTGGTATTTATTATTGCGTTGTCGGTTTTCGAGATTTTAGATAACAAATATGCATATAAAACTTAACCTAGATAAAAGGTGGGTGGTTCAGCTATGGGTTTTTTTGATGACAGAAATAAATCGCACTTTGGATTTAATAACGTCATAGGTTTCAGTTTTTTTTTTGTTTTTATGTTGGTTGCACAAAGGGGTGTGATATCTTCTAAAGATAACGATACTAAGAATGCGTGGATTTTGTTTTAGTAATACCATCGCTAGGTAGGCAAATTGGGACTCTACATCACGCGTGTAGAAACTCATATTCCGTAAGGTCAGATAATAAAGTATAAGCCGAAATCTGAGCCTTGAAGATCATTGATTTATATGAGCTGTACTAAATAGACCTTAATATAAAAAATCGTGTTATATCGTTAACTTAATTTCCCCCCTATGCATGTACGTCACCCCCATTATTGTGCACTAAATGATATCTAAAGAATTTGTTTTCACACCTCCTTTTTGCTGTTACTCATATTAAATATGAGATGAGGTAACTATTCTGAAATCAATTTTACCAAATGATCATAAGTCAAATCGAAGTAGGGACTAAACAAAGGAGTTAATATTCTCCTAGCACATATTCAATGTTAAAATAGACTATTAAATCATGAATCCCACCAACGTTTAAAATTATTTTTATAACTTGCACTACAGTCTTATATGGGTTTAGTTTATTATCAATGGTTGATGATTTCTAAATTGTTTTCTAACGATCTCTTCTATTTCGCTTAATCAACTTTCACAGACTTGGTTCCAATTTACGTCATAGACTATGAAACCATGTTGAATTACATTTATGTTTATTTTATAAGCAAATCACTTCACGATTGGAATATAAATAAGTAATTTTTCACTTAACAGTTGGCGGTCACGAGCTTTAAATTATATCCTCATCAACAAACATACTTCGTGCAGTGAAAATCATCGGTAACATTGTTTTTATTTATCATTTCACGTCTTAATTTATATTTATATGACAGATGGTTTTATTTAGTTGGTAAAAAAATGTTTTTACTCAAGAAAACATGTCGTTTTCTTCTTAAAATGAGCATACTCTGAGCAATTATAATTAATATATTAATAACATAACAATAGGAAACTGCCCCTTAATATATTCAACGCCATCTATCGTTAAGATTGAATTATATTTAGAGAACGATATATGGGTGGTGAAACAGTGTAAACCTATTAAAATGACACCCAACATTAATATTAATTTAAGGGTCTCCAAAATAGAATGCGGGTGCCAGCTGTGATTTTTTTTAGCTGCGGTCTGTAATGTCAACAGTTAACGGAAAGCTTCTAACGTTTAAGTTATTGCACTGATTTTATTTAGAAAACATCTATTTGCGTTCGGTATAAATGAGCAGTAGTTCTGATAACTGCTTGATCTTTATGACAGTGTGTGCCCAAAATAAGACGTGTCAATCGGTTTTAGAATAGTAACCGACGTTTGTAAAGTACATATCACGTTTTACAACCACGCCCAACAAACCAATTTTGAATGAAATGGTGTTCTGGTAAACATGAAATTGAATTGAATTTAAATTTCTTAGAAACACTAGCTAAGGTAATTTCTGTTGCAAGTTATGACATTTTCAGTGGCAGAAGTGTTTTTGAAAATTCTGTGGTTCTTTTAGGCAAAATTATTCTTCTTTCTACACGTACCTGTAAGGCAACGTAGGTTTTGATTTGAAACGATTTTAATACATACTTTTCCCAATGATATTTTGGTATTGATAGGGCCTAGCAATACCAGATGTTTCACTCTCCTTCTCTCGTGATTTCGGATGTAGTGGTTAGTAAATTGAATTGCTAAGCCTGGTGTCCGTTATTCTCGTGATTATTTGACAATTCGTCCGACTAGTATCAGCTGTTGAGAAAATCTTATCTCAAGTCAGCCGTTATTCATATTTTATTATACGCTCATTCCCCAAATAAAAAAAACTACGAAGGCTACAATCCGCTGTGCGGATCGTTGAATACCCTATCCCATCCTATCTGTAAAAATAAGATCCCCAAAAAGTGGACATGGCTAATAAAACGATGTGGATTAAATAGAGAGAATGACATTGTGACAACAAATTGTTCAGACTGTTTATAAAACACTTATACGGTTCTACAAAAGACATGGTTTTTCTCCTGCATATGTTATGAGGTAGTGTATAAAAATAATTTTTGTATAAAAAGGCCCCCAAAAAGTGGGCGTGGGTTTAAATGGTCTATAGCGAAATGTTCGTATTAATATTACCAATGATTGTGCAGCGAATTTTTTTTGGAAAAATTTAAAATTTTACCTTAAAAAGTTTTTTTTTTTTACTCAACGCCCCCAAAAATTGGACATGAAAAAAAAATTTATATAGACAAATATAGATATTAAGATTGTCTAATTATGTTGTTCATAAATTTTTTAAAAATTCCTTACGGTTTATCCAAAAACTAAGTTTTATTTTTAAAAGGGGACGTGGCAGTGAGTGGATTTTGAAAATTTGTATACTTGTTCTGGTGGCACGGACAAAGATCCTATGTACCAAATTTCAATATCCTAGCTCCAAATTTAAGATCCAAAAATCGGTGACGAACAGACAGACGGACGGACATAAAGACAGACAGACAGACATGGCTTAATCGACTTAGCAAGCGATTCTAAGTCGATCCATATACTTTGAGATATATGTAGCTTAATTATTTCTCTATGTTACAAACTATGTATCAAAACTAATATAACCCTATGGGAAAGGGTATATAAAAGTACAATTCCGCGTGGTGTTGAAAATTTCGAAATTCTCTTCTAAACTTCTAAACCACTTCTAGGAGTACATAAAAACAATTCAGCTAGAGCAGAATGCCTAAAAATAAAGGGAACTTAGTTTCTGGATTACTTCTTTAAAAGCATTTCATCATTTTAGTATAAAGAAAATGTAATGATTAATCACTAGCATCTTTGTAGATCATATTAAAAAAACATGTGGGTTTGCATTTCTTCACCACGTTAGACATAGGTACTTCTCCGTCGTGTTTTATATAAACAAACTGACTGAACCACATTCCGTCTGAAAAAAAATTATTAAATTCCACGAAGTACATCAACCGCGGTGAGTACATTCACTTTCCCGCGCAGCCGGGCCGAATTCTTATCGGTAAAGCCTTTCGAGCTCGAAATATGATCTGTATTTTAGAATACTCCCAGACTTGTTACATGCATCTGTATCGGTGGTGGAAGATATCTACACCACCTTTGTCTCGTCACTTCTTAGCATCTTTTTGGTGTTTAATCTTCAACTCTCCAGAAACTCACATGCATATCACTTTCTGTAGACGACGTTTTTAATAACACATGTTCGTAGATATACACTTGGCGTTGTGTTCTTAAACCATCCTGGATGCACATACCGAGGTAATGAGGAGGACATTAAAATGACTACCAGGGGAGACACTTTGCAATGTTTCACTTCAAATGGAACATATCATGACAATCCTCAAATCGATATATATTCCTGTACCTGTAACTTTTCCAAACAGTACTATTTTCCAAGTGGGTATGTTTTTTTCAATACATAGTTCTTATCGCCGATTGAATATCTAAAACGATATATGTTTATAATAAAGCTGTAGAGCCTACATCGATTTCCATCTTTAGTTCATTCCAATGAGTTGCAGTTTCTATAGTATGCGGTTTGGGAACCACCGCATACGGATACACGTTACACATAGCACCGTGGTTACAAGTATAATACACTGCGGATAGGATTATCCTACTATGTAAATCCCTGCACTAGCGAAATGATACATTACTTCTGGGTATGACATTGTTAACTCTATGGCAAAGGCCACCTTTTGGGAAAAACAACTGCTAATGGTGCTAATAGATGTATGATTTTTTTTGCCAATTTTATGGGATTGAATACTCAAATCATTAGCTTTATAATCACTGAACACGTGCACGAGGTGAACTGTCCAGTTCGGTGTCTTTTATTTCAACTAGCAATAGCATAATGAAACTAGTGCTTTGGGTAAATATTCCCCTGGTGCTCAAGTCTCTGCATTGCATTGATAACGACGTCATTCAATCCACTTTATTATATAATAATAGGATATTAATCACTGTGCAATGTGGTCGTCATTATCTCTATTTGTCAAACCTAGTCAACCATAACTGGCAATGTTGCCACCACCGATTCATTTCAATTACCAAAAGCACTTAACTTTGCCAATTAAAGAGTCAAATACGCTGTGAGTTCAATAGACAATATTGCACCCATAAAAATGCTGAGATTTACAATTATAGAACACAAACTATCTCACCATGGGCATTGAATACATCTGTACACGATGTTTGACCTCATATTTTTGGTTGATCAAAAAAGAACTCGACCTTTATACTTAAAAACATTAAACAAATACTTCAGCTTAAAATGATTCTCGACATTTAAACTAATTCGATTTTTTTATAATCTTTCATTCTAGATACACAAATACCACAAAAGGACAAAACTGATTGTGAATTAATTTATTTCGTTTAATTTATTAGTTGTGTTGAATTTCATTGGATTTCCGCACAATCAAATCAAAGAAATTAGCAAAAGCTATATAAGCAGACGAAAAATTAATTAAACTTTTTAAGGAAGAAGGGAATGGTATATTTCCTGGGGGACTGGGGCATGGGAGATTCTGACTGTGCGTCATATCAACATGTTCCAAATATACAAAATTCACACATTAATCGCCAACTCCATAACAATCGTCAACAACAGCATGAGTTACAAAGACAATTGTCAGCAACCGCAACAACAGCAGGGGATGCAAATGTTGGCCAAACAGCTCCATCATCTTTAACCAATTTGCCAATTCAGTTTGGAACTAGTACTTCACCTGTTACTGGCCAACTGCTACAACAACAACATCAACAACACCAGTCGTCACAGTTGAGTGAACACACAACTGGTTTCCGACTGAGTCAACAATTGTCACCGATCAATTCGAGCAGCACCCTGGTGACGGCAAATTTGCAACAATTGTCTGTGAGTAATACTCCAACTTCGGCGGCCCCGACGACGGTAAATAGTAGCGTTGCCAACAAACTGATTGCAACGAATCAAGGTGTAACCGCAACAGTTGGCTTAGCAGGAATAGCATTACATAAGTACTTGGGCAGACCAAGATCGGAATCATGTGCGGGAAATGTTGGTGCTGAAAATAATTTATCAAAGGATCTCCTTGAAAGTGAAGATGAAGTTGCATTGCAGCCACTTTCCAATCAGGTTAGTTGTGATTTTTTTTTCGCAATTATTTTTTTAATTACGACTTTAAGTCAGCTTAGTTCTCACTGTATAACATAATTTATGTGTGACATAATTGTAAAAAAAAATTGTTACAATACGAGTTCCATTTAATCATCTTGAAATATTGAACAGAAATTAGAAAGGTCGGCAAAGTTGGCTTTTAAAGAAAATGTCTGGTTAACACAAGTTTACACTAGTTATATGGAAATGTATCTTTTTTAAAGTTCCGAGTTACATCTTTAATTATTCATGCATGGGCGAACTAATATCTATTTTTAAAGATAACTTCGAGGAGACTATCTATTTAGTTTTAGCTAAGGCTGCTTTACAATTGAAAGTTGCTCCTACACTCACAAAACCAACATACTCTCCCGGGTAACATACCTTGTCGTTCGCGTCCGATGATTAGGGACGTGGGGCTGAAAACAAATATGAGAAGCATCTAGTGTTGCTCCGAAAACCATACTATCGATAGTTAAGAAGCTTCCATGTTTTGAGATATTTCATAAGCTTGCAATTTATCAGCGTTTTCACGAACTTGGGCACGTAAATGTAATTGCTCGGTAATTGGAGCGAAAACAAGGTTCGCTTTTTTTGGTTCAGGCTGAACAAATGTAGTGTTCCACTATTATTTTTACAAGTTACAGTGTATTTGTGAATGTCTCGATCAAATAAAATTTGCAACTGTACGAGTAAGGAAGTGAATTTGTCCCTTATAATGATCTACATTCTCAAATAGAGTAGGAGACTAGGCAGGTGTTAATTATATTTTCTTAGATTTCTTAGACTTTTTATTTTAAAACATCACCATAAAAAAAAGTGCTGTCATATGCTATAACAATTTTCGTGAAAAGTCAACATCACTTTTGGACAATTTTAATAACAAACATAGGTTGTTAATTGGATTTTTCAACCCAGTCGCCTACAAGAATATCATTTGAGCTCCTACATGGATGTTAGGTTAGTGGGTAATCAAAGCAGGCAATGTTTATCACTCATTTGGTCATTCGATAAGTTAACATCTATTATGTATTTACTTTTGTAATGATTTAATTGTTATAGTGCAATGATAAATGTCTACTGTCGTGGCAACCCTGGTAAAATAGAAGCATATCCCAACACTACATCAGTGCTTGTTCCAATATCGATTGCATATGATTTTATCCGTTTGGTGGAATGAACAAACAACACGCATATTGGACACTAGGATACTTATATTTATATTGAAACTTATAAATAAAATTGGCAATAACAGGATGCTATTGATTTATTTTATTTTCCGCCTAACCATGACAGTCTTCGTCAAGACAGAAATATACGTCTGTTTATTTTTAAATATGGAATGTGTTTTTAACAATTTCAGTGTGCATTCATTAAGGCCAATTACTGTTTATTTTGTTTTTAATTTTACGTTCTTTTAAGAATTATTTTTTTTTTTAATTAAAAATCTAAAAACAGAGATGTTCTTTAGTTCATGGAAAGTGATAGAAACAAATCTAGCCAAACATTTACACTCTTCAAAAATGTTGGGTTACCACAGAAACGAGTAAAATTTACAATACATTCTAAAAATAGATCCATATAAAATGTATCTTATCTTTTCCCCATACAAATATTTCCGCCATAAACGTAACTTAAGTGAAAAAATACATTAATTTATCTAAATTTATGCTAGTGACTGTAATAAATATGTTTGTTTTCTAGGTCGGTGGACACACCCGTCTGCTCCTGCTCAATCAAAGTACTGTCATAAAACCATTGAATCTGCGTGAGCTGGATTTTTATCAGAACATTCCTCAGGATATTCAGAAGTTTGTTCCAAAATACAAAGGTAAGGCTATAATGACCGACAATTATTATTTACCATATAAACACATGAACATTTATGTTTAGTAGAAAAAAAGAACTAAAATATTGTTTGTTTGTATTATCGTCGCATATAAATCACATTGCTCATGAAGTTTGCTTATACTTTGTGTGTTTCATTATATCATTAAAAAAATAAAATGAAAAAAAAAGAAAAAAATAAAAAAAAAACGAAATGAAAATCATATATTTATTCTTTAAATTATGTAGAAACTTGTTGAAATATTTGTACCTATAGAAATTATTTAATGTACCTGAATACATATATGTTGTGATAATAGTTTGTAAGAAAAAAAAAACATACTTGTAATAATATGGATACAAAAATATAAAATCACTTAAAAAATTTAAAAAAAAACTGAACAAACGAAAAAAAAATATATATTTTTTGAAAAAAAAAAAAAATGGATTTACACGCAAACACATACCTCGACAATCGACAATTTAGTATGTCAGTTCGCCAACGGAGGTGTACGAACGGCGAAACGTTATGAAAAAGTGATTTTTAATTGTAAAGTTTATGTTTTAAAAAAAAGTGAAGTTTAGTAATAATATTTTATCAAGGGCCTAATAGGTAAGTCCTTTTTAATTTTAAGTAATTAGTACTTTTATTTTTTTTTTTAGATTTCGAGTTCAATTGTAATCAATCTGTTTAAAATTGGTAAAATATTTTTGAAACTTCTTTTTTTTATTACATACTTTTAGATAAGGTTTGGTTTTTTATTTCAATATGGTTCCAAGTGTGACCTTTAAAAAATTTGTTCCATAGAATTTTTTTCTTAAATGACCGCAGAGTTTGATCGACTATTCAAGATTTTGCTATAAGTTTCCAAAATGAATATTGTCGGAGCTAGTTTTATTTTTTTCTCAACCATTTCATGGGAAAAATTAAATATTAACTTATTGTGAAAAATTGAATATTGAATAAGTTGGAGGAGTAGATTCTGACCTTGTCCTTTTTTTTTCTGTCATATATGACAAAGAAAAAATAATTTTAACTTTTCTTCATAGGAGTCCCCGTCTTTGCTCAGTTTTAACCTTAACATTCAAAACCAAATATTTTGTGAGAAATAATTTTAGCTAGAAAAAAATGTATTTGCCAAAGGCTCAATAATTTTTTGATTCTAATTTGGAAACATGCTTTTGAAGTAACATTTTTTTATTTTAATTTACATTACAATATACTTTTATAAAAAAATGTTATTTCTCTAGTAGCATAAACTCAGAAATCTTATTCCTGATTATTTTTGTATGCGATCTCGATTAGCTAAAAACAATGTTTTTTTCAATGATCAACTGTGAATTGCCCTTTTATTACTTTTGAATGGAGTAGAGATGCACATACCATATTTTTTTGTATTATGGCTGGCTGCATATTGAAGTCTTCACCAAATGTTGTTAATATCAAAGATAATACAGCAAGATGTTAAAAGTGCAAGGAAATGAGAAACGAATTTGGGGTTTAGTTGTAATATATTCGTCTCTGGATTAAAAGGCTTCTCTCATTCTCAGGCAAAATACATAATACAATAAATTTACAGAAATAAAAATGACAAATTCGGTTTATCCTTGACACATACTAAACACAAAACTTACTAATAACATTCTGTGAACTATAAATGAACACAAAAAAGAACATATTCAGAGTTCGGACACCATCTATGAATTCAGTTAGTACTAAACCAAACATTTGTCCTCACCATATCTTCCTCGCTACTGTGTCAAAGGAATACCAGATAATATAGTTGTATTTTTCATGGAAATGGCAAATGACAAGTTCACTCTGTAGCAAATTTTGCTAGACAATAGGTATTCCTCTTTTTCGAGGAACACCTTTGGGAACACCTTAGAAGTTGTCCAAACACTGCCATCGAACATTAGAATGGATGTAAGAAAAAAACTAGGCCTTATTGTGGCATGTTTTTGTTTTTTATTTCCCCAGATTGGCCTTACAAAGTGGGAGTTTCTATGGAATCTTAAATCAAATGACATCAACCAAAAATTGAATCGGACATTCTTATTTGTCCTTATCTTTACAAAAAAGAATTCAAAACGAACCAATCCAAGTAAATTCAGAATTATTAAACTGCTGATCTCAACCAAATCAAGTTTAGGTATTCTCCACAAACTATTTTTAAATTTTTAGGTGTTGTTTGCCTAATTTGCCTAAATGTTCATAATTGATTTGTTGACACAAAAATGTCAGCAAAATTATTTCCCTAGTTAGAAATATAGATAACTAACATTATATGTTATTAATATTTGATCTATTTATTCATTTAATTTATCCAAATAAATAACCAAAATTCAAGCATTAATAAAAGGAGGTAACAAAAACTATCTTGAGTGTAAAAAAATTGTTAAGAGATTATCGTAAATGACGGTAGTTTAATTATTTTTGTTTATTTTTTTATTTTCTCTCTTTCTCTCTCTATTTTTTCCTTGTCCAAATCAAGGATATCCTCTCTAAAATGTGAATTGAGCGGAATATGAGACTACATGATACACAAGGATTAACTTAATAACATAACAGAAGGATGCGCTCGCAATCCACAACGTGGTGTCTTGCAAAGTATAGTCGTGTCGTGTAAATCAAATCAGTAAATAAAATCAATCACGACTAAAGGTTAACAATCAAAAATAAATACACATATATATATATATATAAAAAAATAATTTTCAAACTATATAAAGTAAACAAAAAAATGTTTATTTTAAAACAAAATATATATTTTTTTACCAAATATAAGTGAAGCTCCCTCTGTTGGTGTGTGTATGAATTTTAATTTCAGCAACAATTAAACACACACCCATAATTGATTGACAACTGTGTGTCTAATCTCATCCTCCATGTGTACGCTCTCTGCTTAAGTGTATGTGCTTGCAAGTGCGTTCAACACTCCACTCCATCCCATTCGTTGATCCTTATTTAAGGGTTTGTATGCATATATTCCGTATATATACATAATATAAACATATATATATTTTTGTATTATTATTATTATTATTATTCTATTTATTAAAATTCTTATATAAACGTATAACAAAAATCGTTATCCATATATTTTTGAGCAATTAATATTATTGATTTTATTTTTGCTCAAAGTAATTTGTATATTATTTCAAATGAGTTCAGAAATATTACACTCTTGCTTTTTGTAGGCGTGGTGATAGTTTAAAATGTGTCCGGTCCATATCTACATTTTTTTTAATTCAGGAAAAATTGCACACTTCATCGTTGAAATATTTGTTCTTAAGGCTAAAGTTTAAATAGCTTCTTGTTAAATAAAATTTTATTTGTCTATTTCAATAAAGCGGTTGATATTTTACCAAAATATAAGCAATCAAGAAGATTCTAGGTCTGTTCCTAGCTTTCAATGTAGGTATGCAAATATCAAAACTAAATACCAGTAAGGATGCATCATATTGTCGGTGTCGCAGCTATATAAGATTCATCTAATCGTCAAGCTATAACTATGTTGATAACTTGGACATGGAAATAAGAACTAGAATAACCTCTCTGCAAAAGATACACTCAGAATAACAATAATCTCTAACAACAGGTACTTCTGTTTTCTTCGTATGAAATCGAAACACAGACAAGAAGGGTTAATAAGCGATCGATCTTTACAAACAGGCGTACTAGCTATAGTTTAAGTCAGGAAGTAGCACTTTTCGACAATATTAAACCCATTCCAATGATGTTACATATGTTTTCATATTGCAAACCGCATCCATACTCCAAACATTTTTTTTTTGAAAATTTAATTTTGAAATCTCAAACTTATTTTTATTAATTTAAAATTAAGCACTTCTAAGTACCCTTCAATAAAAACATTTGCGTAGATTTTTTTCTCAAGTTTATATTTCCTTCCAACACACGACAGAAGTAATACGCCATTTTTTATAACAACCCCATATTATCGAATGTTTTTTCATTCGTCATTTTGCATTCAGCTATACAAGATTCCGTTTTAGGCAACATGCGGTATACGTATAATGATAAATTATATGACAGTAAGGAAGAGAAAAAAGAGAAATATACTCTCGACCAAGTATATTTTTCAAAAACTCGTGTTAGTAAGAAATTCAAACTCTCGTGCCTATAAAAGGATCACAACAAATCTTTGACTATCGAGCGAGATCTTCTATTATATATTCTATTAGCTTGTTAGTTAGCTTATGAATTGATAAATCATTAAGAACTGTTTTAAATGTCCATATAATAAGTCTATATACGTTGCCACACTCATGTTCGCGTGCCAAAATTTAAATGTGCATCGCTAATAAAAGCGCTTATATGATAGCTCTCACTCACGAGCGTGCGGAATAGCAATTATTCAAATTCAAATGTATTCACATAAGTTATTATTGTAATTTTCGAGAATTAATGAAATATACATTAGGCAGTGCACATACCAAGGTGATAAGCTTGGTACAGCCTGACATTATCAACAGACTATACGATATTGGCTGAATGTTAGCGTGGCATACTTTATCTTGTTTAGAACTACAAAATATGTTAAGATCATACCATTCCGGTGAGTGCTGAAGTGACTTTGTGTTTACAAATGTAAGAACACTAAGTTTTTTCCCTTGCCCCACCTCTTTCAAAAGTTGACAAAAATGCTCAAAAATATGAGTAATCAATTCTACAATTCAAAAAGTAAAGAACAGACCTACTATAACAAAATCACATACATACTAAATTTGTAATTAAAACGTAACATTTCAAATCAACATCCACGATCAAGTGATTTGTCGTAATATCATGCGAAAATCTGTTTGCCTTGTAGTGTGTTTCGGTTGAGGTGTGCAATTTTTAATAGGCTTTTGATCATCATGATTTTCCGTACAATAAATATCCACTACCATCACCAAACACCATAACGCAATAAATCCGATCTCACAAGTTACATAATTTACTCCGCATCCATCCATCAAAATGTTTCGTCTTCACGTATTATATTCAATTCAGTTTATCAGAATATACAACAATATCTCTATCTGTCTCTTAAAGCTAAGATACATTCAAAAACTACACAAAAAAAAGCAATCTAACGTTCTCTCGACACTCTCATTTTAGGTGTAATGCAAGCAACAACAATGGGTGGTGCCAAACTGGAAAAACGCTATTCCCCGAGTTTTCGCGAGGAGCATGTGCGCAAAGTCAGCGCCTCCAAGAGGAAACGTGATGACGTCTTACGGTTAGTATTTGCTTCTTAATAAAATTTACAAAACATTTGAAAATGCGTACGTTTTTTATAGATGAGAATAGAAAAAATGACATAATTGAAATTAGTATCAATCATGGGTAAATAACAATTAATTAAACATTTTTTCCCTTATATTGTATTTCATTAAACAAAACGAATGAAATGAAATAAACAAAAAAAAACTGAATGTATTTTTTATAGGAAACACTCAATCGCGCACCCCCATCATCTCTCTAGAGCCGTCTCAAACGACTTGAAAAATTTCGATATTACCCTGTCTGTCAGTAGCAATTAAAAACAAATACGTATAAATATTATTGTCATCCACGATCAAGAGTTTCCTTTGATTAAGAGTAGTTTTAAAAAAAAAAAAAAAAAAAACAATACAAACTATGTAGCTCTCTGCAATGTGATGAATTAATTTGGTATTTTTCTTTTTTTCTCTTACAGGATGAAAGTACATAAGAATGGAAATGCAGCTGATGTTATTAAGAGTATTTCACAATTAGACAACACTAATAAACAATGTTAGTATCAGATAAACGAAACAAAACAAAAGTGCTTACTAAAATGAACAAAACCCATATATGGCAAAAATCACATAAAAAAGCGAAAAGACTAGACCATATTGCATGCCGGCGACCTTCATCGAAGAAACTTTTTTTACTATTTGTTTTACTTTCAAAATCGTATGTCTCCATTTTTTTTATTTTGGGAATGAATGTGGCAGATTTAAGATTTTCTTTAAGTGTAGATTTAATTTTCCGATCTTTGCGTTTCTGCGCTATCAAGACACAAATTTAATTTCCTTTTAATTGACTGTTTTCTCAGGATGTGCTTCCTAATTCCGCGATTAATCTTATTTTTCAGCGCATACAATTAGTTGTGATTCGAAGATTGGTGGGGTTTTTCGTGACTCAAGTCAAAAATATTCCGTTTATATTTTTTTATTCAAAACATGTGCCCTAACGAACATACTACTCTAAAATAAGCTTCAAAATATGCGCAGTTAGTTTTAGTATTTAAATGCTTATAAAAAATATGGCGAATTGTTTTTCATAAATGTGTGACTGTTGCCGACTAAACTTCATTTCTTTTGACGTTCGCTGGTGCTTAGTTGTGATACTACCACTAATTAACCGATAAAAATGAAACGCAATAACCAAGTTTCTCATTTTAGTCCTTAATGTTGTTTGGGGTGTCAACTGATCAATCAGCTGTCACATGAGTGTTCTCAGTGAAGCACTTGTATTTTTCGTAGAAAACGGCATATTCGAAAACTACAATTTCGCAAGATATCTTTGATGAATTTAATGAATTTAAGTTCCAATTGGTCCAATGCTTTCCCTGATTCATCAAAGGTCAGTAGATAATTTTTGAACAGAAATCTTATATTTTAAATCGATTCCAACAAAGTCAAAGAGTTTCAAAAACATGTAAATATTAATAAAATTAAGTTTTAATTGATTCAAAACAAAATGACAAGAGTAAGATTACAGGAATCTTGATGAAATGTCCCACGAAATTCGCCAAAATTCCGTCAACTTGTGTGCCATCACTTAACAAATTTTATTTTTCTGCTCTCACAATACTTGCTCAGTATTTTAATAATTTAAATCCAAACAACTCTCTTAATGCTTAACATGTACTGCTACTAGCACTATTTGCGCTGCGGAAAAATTGCAGTCTAAATGGACTCTAAAACGATGAATACTGCCCCAAATTTATAAATTTTGGTTTACAGAATCAATTAGTTGGTTGTTTTAGGTGTTGGAGTTCATTTTCGTGATAAAAACTAAGCCAGTAGACCATTTATTTTATTGTGTCTGTGTATGCGTTAATAATAATTCGTAGTACTAGAGGAAAGTATTTTTTTTGTTAGATTAGCTTGGAAATAAACCTTATAGAAGCAGAACAACGAATTGAATTTGGCTTTTTCATAACACTGCACCCAGGCGGTAATCTCCTGCAATACGTTTTGGATCAGCTTAATTCAGAATAGAGACCAATTGATTGCCATCGTTTTTCAGATCATCTGCCAGCCCAAGCATGGATGTCTTTTCATCGAGCACGCATTTTTGCAAGACAAATTGTACTTATAGGCCTTCTTCTATTTTTTTCTTACAGACTTTCTTATGCTTGAGAATATAACATCGCAGTTTAAAAATCCCTGCATATTGGACTTAAAAATGGGCACACGCCAGCACGGAGACGATGCATCTGCTGAAAAGCGCACCAAACAAATGGCAAAGTGTGCAGCAAGTACTTCCGCGTCCCTGGGTGTTCGCCTTTGCGGTATGCAAGTATTCCAGGCAGATCTAGATCAATATGCTAAGCGTGACAAGTACTGGGGCCGTGAACTCAAGGAAGACGGTTTCAAAAAGGCCCTGCATGATTTCTTCTACAACGGCTATAGGTTGAGAAATCGCGTCATTAAAAAAATTATTCAACGATTGCAGCAACTCAGACGAGTAATTGAGAAACAGTCCAGCTTTAGATTCTATTCGTGGTAAGTTGTATGGCAAGTTTATATAAATTTAAATTATTGAAATTGTTTTTTTTTTATGTAGCTCACTTTTGATTGTGTATGAAGGATTCGAAGATAATCCTATTGTCCATCCGATGGACACATTTTTCACAACTCAAACTCAACCAACAACGGCGTCAGCAGGGGAAATTTCCAATGAATGCTGTGCTCCCCCACCATACTATAATGATGCAATTGTCGTTGATCATGCAAACAACAGTGTCGACGAAGACGAGGATGATGAGGACGTGGACGATGATGAAAATGATCTCAGCAGCTGTGGCCGAACACCGACCTCAAACCATTGTTGCTACGATGCTGATGGATCAAATGACTCCACCGAATTGAATTATTCTTCATCGCACGAGGACAGTGATCATAACCATCGAATTGCAACACCAGTCAGTACGGCATGTCGACACCATCGTCATCAGCGTCATAATCAACGTCACCAGCATCAACACAACCAGCACAACAGTAATAAAAATCACCACCACCACCATCATCATCATAATCGCTATCATCGGCATCACAATCATGATGATTCAGTGGACGGGGATGTGGATGACGATGAGGAGCACCACCAAACCAACATCGACGTAAGTACCCAGGCACACCATCGAGGTTTCGCTGACGCTGTCGCACGTGGAGTTAAGAGCAGTAGTAGCAGCAATAGTCCGCCACCCTCACAGCAACAACACCAGCAACAGCAGCCAATGACACAACAGCAGTCATCTCCGTTCATTCCAATCTCTGAGGAAACAGTATTCTTAGATCCCGAACCACCTCTGCCGAGTATCTCAACTTCTAGCCCGCATTCTGGCGATTCCTGGATGAATTACAGTAGCAATAGTAGTGATGATTTTTCCGGCCTGTCTGAACAGATAAAAGCGGTAACATCTGGTCGCCAAACTGGCAATAATAGTTCCGATGAAGGCAGTTCCGACTACGACAATAGTTTGATTGGCCAGACGGAAGCACTTATGAAGAGGTACAAAAGTGAAGATTCCTCACCTAAATCAACTCCAAAGGGAGCAGTTAAACGCCTTCGCTGCAAAGACGATGAAGATAATTCAATGGACAAAACTGAATCCTCCTCGTCTATGGCAAAGAAATCAACAACCGCAGCGGCAGACGGAGAATCACCCTTAGACCTAGGCAGAGAGACTGTGTCTGCATCCACCCCAAATTCAATACCTACGACACCGACAGGTGGGCAATCATCGGGAATTAAAAACTCCCTCCTCGCCGGAATTCTTATGGAAAGTGCTCAGCTAGAGAATGAGGATCGTATTGACACAACAAACGAAGGTGGATTCCTGATTCCAAATGACATAGCCCGTCGGCATTCCCATCCACACGAGGAGTCCATCCCGGATACTAAACCCCATCAATTCACCCAACCGCAGCAACCAAATCCGAGAAAGTCATCGTCCGCCTCCAAACGCCAAATCTCACGACAGATACAAAATCACTCACATCATCCACAACACCTTTCTCACCTGCCGCACTCTTCCAAGTCTCTGGACAGTAGCATCACAGCCACAGAGGACTCACGCTGCCTCGTCGACGTCCGCATGATTGACTTTGCACACACGGCATTTGTGCCAAGAAATGGATGCGGCCTCCTGCCATCACCACCATCAATGCCAGTGCACCATGGTCCCGATGGAGGATTCCTCACAGGTCTCGACAGTCTCAACAAGCTCCTCACCGAGATCCTTGCCGACGAGAAAATTAATTAGAATCCTGAGTTGCAAAAAAACACCAGTCTCTGACAATGGTAAATGTTTTCCGTTGGCCTGATCAAGATGGGGAACAGATACAATCACACTACACAAGAAATCAAAACAAAAGAACGAAACAAACTCCTTCTGAGAACAACTTCATAATCTCTACTGTCTCAGTTGTTGGAACGTATCTTGCTTGTTATTGAATTCTGTGTTGTGTTGGAAATTTACTTAAAATAAATAAAATTTTAAATGACACTTAAAATAAAACATTTTGTAAAAAGAGATAGAAGCAAGTTGGACGAAAATATCCCGCTGGAGGGACATTCACAGTATTTTTTTCGCATAGGTGTTTTATTGTTCTTTTTATTTTGTTTCCTTAATTTAATAGTTTTAAAGAATACTTACTATAGCAAACAAATATTTTCTTATTAAGATTAAACAAATGATAAAATTAAATATAATCGAAACAAATTAAAAAATGAATTGTAACTGTTTTAATGTATTAACTATTTAATCACGTTTTCCTCGTAGAATTAATAAATAAATTAAAAAGAGTAATAATCACAAATATGCGGTAAGAAAGTAAATTTGTTTAAAATCTCTACCATATTTCTGACCCTCTCTTTCTCTCCTCTCTTTAAATGGAATATAATATGAATTGATAAACACTATATTAAACAACAATAATATATATGAATATTGAAAGTATTTCTATAAAAAAAATAATAATACACCAGATGAGTATAAATTAAATTTTAATAAAACAAAAAAAGAAACACAAATAAACTTAGATTTTAAACAATAGAACAACAAATAAATAAAAATAAAACTAGTAAAAAAGCTAAAAGAATAAATAAAATAAAAACCTGAAAATTTTAAACAAACATTATGTTATTGGCGTTTTTCTTCAACTTTATAAATTTTTCAAATAATGAAATGAAGCCTTGCATTTATTATCATCCCTATCACATAATCCGGCGGAGGAAAATTTCCATTTACCATCATAGAAATAGAATCCGCACCGAATCACTTGTCGGTGGTTAGTAGTTAAAGTACTATCTCTTTCTTATTGGAAACCATTTTTTTGTGGTTGACATGACAGGTAGCCTATGTCGGTGAAGTAAATCACTGGTCGCTAGTATAGATTACGAAGGATTCTATTATACAGTGAGCAAGTCACGCGGAATGAACAAGCGGATCAAAAATCAATTCGGGCGGATTCTGTGATAGGGGTGTCCGCAAAAAATGCTATTCGTATTCAAATCTTAATTAAATCGTATTTTCTAATTGTAAAATATTTGGAAATCACCGTTTACATTTTCGTCTTTTACTGTGTTTTCTGGTGATAATCCTTTATAAATAAAAATGTGACCTCAATCTCAATTGCACAGGGAATGGGATGTCATATCAATTTATTTGCCTGTAGAGCGCGCATACAGTGGCCGTGTTCCGTTTTTTTTTTACCAAGTTGACTTTGTCGATGCACTGCTCTCATTGGTCAATCGACCATTTGACTCAATTTTATGGCGTTTTCCATTGGTAAAAAAATCAATCTTTTTTTATCTAGATCTGTCAAGAGACAAATTTTGACAGTTGTTGTGTTTCATTGGGCAAAAAATTGACTTTTTTTATCTCAGATTAATTTTGCAAATCTGGATTTTTTGGTAGATTTTTTTTTATCTCAGTTTAATTTTGCAAATCTGGATTTTTTAGTAGATTTACCACTCCGTTCACTAACACTAAGTCAATTTGACTAGAGTGATTTTCGTTTTGATTCATTATTATTTCGGTTGTGAAAAACTATTATCAATCATTAAAACTGTAGCAGTTCAATATGAAATATAAATTAAATAATAAACAAACAACCTGTGTGACTTGAAACTTGACAGCTACACCGACACTAACTTTACAGCAAGAAATTTTAACAATACAGAGACAAAAAAATCAATCTGAAATCGTGTTCCATTGGCACCAAAAAAGATCAAATTTTAGATCAAAATCCAGATTTACCAATGCAAAACGCCATTTGTCACGTGACGACATTGAAGGGGAAGTGGCTGGCGCAACAAATTGAAAATTTACGCATGGACAGCTACACCGACACTAACCTCACAGACAAGAAATATCAACAATACAGAGCCAAACAATCTGAAATCGTGTTCCATGGACACCAAAAAAGATCAAAATCCAGATTTACCAATGGAAAACGCCATTAATAAAACGTTCTGTCATACATACTCGAACCGTGCACATCATTTCTTGATTTTCCATCGTTCACGCAATAAAGATTTCTAACACAATCGAAAACGAAAAAAAAATGATCTAGATAAATAAAGAGTGCTTTTTCTATCCCAATCAAAAACGCTATCAGATTGAGTGAAACAGTTGAATTTGCGTCGACCTGTCATAAAGATGTTATTGATTTCAGTAGCTTTACCCAATATTACGGGTTTATTTAAGCTATTTCTTAGTTTTCTTGATAAAGAATAATCATTCTGAATAGGTAGAAGTAGAAAAAAAAAATTTATAAATATGGAAAAATGAAATTGCAAAGTAAGGGTTGGCATAGTTTGACATGTACCTTGCTATTTATTAAAATTTTGCGTTCCACATCATCTCACCTCATTTTGCAGTTGTAATCTAAAATCCGGAATACGGCCAGTCTGTAGCAGGAGTCACATACGAAAACACTCGTTTAGTTCGTATACTTTGCAACAACGTCAATCTGGCAGCCATAGCATGGTATGTTCGACCCCCGCCAATGAATTTGCCTTCATACAAATTCTATGGCTGTCAGATTGTCCTTTCAAAAAAACTTCTTCATTGAATTATTGTCGGATGCACTCACTCGTGGTGGTTCAGCTCGAGAACCATAACTTTGTGGAGGAGAACCGTAACTTTGTTGTGATAGCGTTATCGATTGGGATTTTCAGATTTGCTCTTAGATTACCCGTCCCAATCGAACATAAAAGAGCTTGACAGCTTATAGTTTATCTTTAGGCCGCAGTTATAGCTATTAGCTATCATTGAAAACCATCATTTGAAATTTTCTTTTACCATTGCGGCTTTTTTATAAATTCAACCATGGGCGAGTTAGTATCAAAACAAAGCTTATGCATTTTAGAACATGATTATCCAAAAATAGTTAGTTTCTAATTACAGTTTTCGCAGAAATAACAAAAAACACAAATTAAACTGCTAAATGCAAACTTCAAACTGACATATATCAGATGTTATATGTTTTTGTGTTGGTGCATGTAGTTGTAAATCTAAAAAAAAGAGTGCTTTTTGTATCCCAAACGAAAACGAAAAAAATTGATCTAGAGCAAAAAAGTGATCTAGAGCATAAAAAGAGTGCTTTTGTTATCCCAATCGAAAACGCTATTAAACAAATTTGCCCTATTTTGGCTGAAGCTTTTGATAGTGGTCGGCAAGGAGCGGGTGGATAACTGGGGAAAATATGGTGAGAACCATAACTCACGCACACAGATAAGTTTGATATCTCTGTACTTCATTCATCTCTGTCTATCGCTTTATAAAAATACAAATCTGCCATCAAAATAGTTTCCAGGCGCTTTTGGGAATAAGCCCATAGAAATTCATACTTTAAAAGGGAATGGAAAGTAAGCAAGCATAAGTATTTTTTTAGATGATAATCATATCTAATTGGTATTTATTTCTTAGAAAACTTACCAATTCGAAATTCTTATATCTAAACGAATAATTTTGTTTAATTTGAATTAAACTGTTTTCTTTTGATTTTTTTGTAATCATTTAAAAACGTTTCTCATATGAGGCAAAACTAAGAAGTTATAACACTCAAAAATGCCCTGAAATGATGCTTGTTGATTAGGTTCTTGACTGGTTGATTATGAGAGTACTGGCAGCTACAAAACTAAAAATATTGTTATAGGTTGTTTCCAAAAAATCATTAATAAAAATACAAAAAGTACCCAGGGCCTAGCTTTCTCACAACCATTCATGTGTGCGTGTGTACTTCTTGCACGATGGCGGGACCTCCTGTTTTATGCCGACTCCGAACGGCTAAGTTGAGATAAGCTATTCTTGACAATTGATACTACTCGGACGATTTGTCAGATCATCACGAGAGGAGGGCCAGTGAAAAATCATTTAGGTGTTGCTATGGCTGGGGATCGAACCCAGACCTTCTGCGCGGCAGTTCATCGCACTAACCATCGCGCCACTGAGCCCTACTATTAAATCATTAATAGTCATCTAAAATATAGTGGGCAAGAGAATTGATCCTTGGGGTACTCCTGCCTTCATAGAGAATCTATCTGAGTAAACACCATCCACCACTACTTGTAAAGATATGTGGGTGTATTTTATAAAACGATTCTCTGTTTTCGTTTATTAATCTATAAAGGCTTAAATTAATAACGCTAATCGGTGATCTGCAACAATATACTTTATTTAGAGTATAGTCTGTTAGTTATGTCATGTTAAAGTGGTTACGTCGTCGTACCGCATAGACGTGTGTCTATGTTAAACATCCCAAGCTTCATATGAAGTCAGGTAGGTTCCGAGATGAATTTTTCTTTTACTAAAGAGCGCTGAAGTGGGAGATACTTTTGGTCGTAATGCAACTGATAATAAAATAAAATCATATTAAACTTATAGAGCATTTCTGAGAAAAGATAGGCCAGCATTACTTTGTCCATTCGTCCATCAAGATTTAGCTTTCTTGATCACATCCAATCGTGTTTCCTCCTCAGCAGGAGGCATGCTAAACATTTCTACTTACGATAATATGTACAGCGTTACAGTTCCCTAGAATATATCTGTGTCACGTCATGCATAAGAGGGGAATGTATAAATACTATACCATCTTGTTATGAGATATTCGGGATGTATGGTGTTTTTTTCTTAAAGTTAATGAGATAGATCACGGGGATTTGATTGCTGCTTGACTTTGGCTGTGAGTGTAGATACGGATATAAACTTCCGTCAAGGTAAATTTTCTTCAATGCGTCAGTAAAAGGCTCTAGGACAGGAGTGAATTTTAAGGTCCCCTTGAAGTAAAAAAGTATATTGAAACATTAGTGGTGTTTTATTTTTTTTGCACTAAATTCGTGCTTGCTACTTAAAGAAATTTATATCAACGTCATTATAAGACAATTTTAAAATTGTCATTCGTTTAAATATATCGAACATTCCCAAAGTTATTTCTATTCACCGTCAGATGCCACTAAAACTATTAAAAAGAAAATGACATCATTTTGACATATAAGTCATTTTGTATATTGGGTGTACTGTATTGTGTAGCAAATCAATTTTTGCTTTCTGGGTGTTTTAATTAAATTTTTGGTATATTTGGCCATACTTATCTGGTTTAAGAAATCTTTAAATGGCAGACCCAAAGTTTGAGAATCTTCCTGGCATTGTATGAAGACCCTATTCCCATTATTAAAGTGATTCATTTCTATTTTTTTGTTGTTTTAGGCCTATGACCAACCCGACGTTTACGAAACTGCAGACGTACCCGAAGCTGAAACTTCTGATTACTACGAAGAAGAGCCAGAAAATGAAGCAATTGAGCGCCTGCATATATCCGCAAAGGATTCATTTGGAAAGTTCCGAGGAAAACAGTTGGAAGGGAATGTTGATTTCTCTGACCGTATTGGAAAGAAACTGAGAAAAGGCTATGAATCTTGGTCCACTGAGTACGAACTAGCTGGTGAGGGGGAGAAAGAAACACCAGTGCAAAAGTGTCGGCGTTTGCAGTGTGAAATGAATGAACTAATGGATGAAATTGCATCTCTGCAAGCCGACAAAAAAATTGAACAGGAAGAAAGGGAATCATATGATGCCGTGGCCACAGTCATTTCTACGGCTAAAAAAGTTCTGGATTCTCTCCGCCTAGAACAAGTATTGGGCAACGAACAAATCGCATCCGCCTCTGACAAGGAGGTGAAAACATTGATCAGTCAAGTGGAGGAGTATAAAAAGTCTGGTGTCCTTACCGCAATTCAACCACCCGGAACTGATTTGGCAGCTTCAACCCGAGTTGCTAAACTAGAGCATCGTTTGCATGAATTGGAGAAAGCTGTTGGTGCTCAGCCCGATAAGATGAGCCGACTCGCCGGAACTACTGGCACTTCTAATCTTCTCGAAGCAGTTCGTCTACTAAGTACCAAAGCTGCTTTGCTTCAACCCAATCAGCTGGATCAAATCGAGGCACGTCTTGTCAGTTTGGGCACGAAAATGGATGCAATTGCCGAGAAGTCTAGTGGTTCAGCTGATGACGCGAAGCGAGATCAAAAGGTATGCGAGTTGTATGACATTGCGAAGAAAACCGAAACTGTTTCAGAGATTTTGCCGGATATTATTGAGAGAATGCAAGCCCTCGAATCGCTTCATAAATATGGTAGGAATACATTTTATCGGTAGTTGTATATGAATTGATAATTTATTTCGTTTCAGCTATGAACTTTGCTAAGATTATTGCAGAAATCGATGAGACCCAAAATAATATCACTCATAGCTTGGTAAACAACAAAAGTCTGTTGCATTCCGTTCAGGAAACATTTGCACAGAACTTGGAGACTATTCAAAAAGAGGTGTCCAAGTTAGATGCGCGTATCAATACCATTCCGATTAAGAAATGAAGAACTGTGTTAAGGAACACCAAGTTATGTGTGATGTAATGCTTCTTAATGTATTCAGCTAATTTTTTTTTAAACTATTAAAATATAATTTATTTAGTTTTTGTTTTCTCTGATTAAAAACAACATTTCCTTATATGCGTTCAATAAAACGATAAACTTAAATATATATGTATATTTTTTTGCAAGTTTGACTTTAAAGTGGAACATTGAAAAAAGGCATGTGGTAGAAGTTTTATTTATATAGTACATTTTGCACCATTTACATAAACAATTTTACAAAATATTTACAAGTTCATTAAAAAAAATAATTAGATTTAACATATAAATAAATTAAGTTTAAAAAGATGAAAAAATTAGTAAACAATTAGTAAAGGTTACGAAATTAGGAACGTTTTAAAGATCATTTTTTACAAATTTGATTATTGATCTTTTAAATGAATGAATATTAGAATCTTTTTTATGTGTCTTGACAGAGAGTTGAACAGTTGAAATCCTTTATAATATAAGCACTAGCAGTTCTGTGCTACACGTGATCTCATAGGTGGACGAAAGTCATGGATGTTTCTCAATCGATATGGTTGGACATCACCTACATAGTTTATATGACGACATAAATATATTGGCAACAGATTATACTTTATTTTAAAAACAAACATTTAAACATTCATCTGTATTCTTTGATTGACATTTAACCACATTAACATATTTAGTTAAAGATGTCCTGCCGAGGACACTGAAAAAAAAACCGAACGCCAACCTTTGTGGGTTGGCCCAACTTGTTCGTATTAAATAAAACTAAGTACCGGTTCCACGTTATAAAAGATATATATTTTCAAACGACTTTACAATTCAGCTGCCTACTTAGAACTAACTAAAACCTAACGTGCCACAAAAGCAGGTAGACACCTATCCTATGCCCAATCCGCTGAGTTGCCAAAACCATCCAACGCGTGTGCGAGTATCCGGTGTCCAGACGTTGCACTCGAAGTATCGTGAGAAAGTGCTGATACAGTTAGAAATGTTTTATGTATGCGCGTGTCGGATCGTGTTAACTCCTCCCTTCCTGAAAATCTACGTCCCGTAGATCCGCTGACCTATGGCTGGTCAACGACCGGACGTTGGTTGCCGACCGGAAGCGACCCTTGTAGATGAAGGTTTAGTCTTGGGATCTTTGACCCAGCATTGAAATTCCGTAACGCCCTCCAGGCAAGGATTAGAATAAGGAGGAGCATACTCATGTCTGTAATTAGAGAAATGTTCATTTAGTGGGTTAATTTACCTAGCCTCTCTATATTTTTGACGCTTAGGCTATGCACATATCCCAGATCAATCGTATGTCCTTTGGTGGTGATATTTGACATCGCTGGAGGAAGAGCTTGAAGGTGGCTGAATATGGAGCTGGTAAACGTCCTGTCTTTAAGCTGGATGGTCTCGTTGCTTAATTGGATGATATAAGTACCTGATAAAGACCTTGAGATATTATTAGAAACTAAAGTGCCATTGAAGTTTGTTAGATATATTGTGTCGCCTTTAACGAGTTCGATAACCTCATTGTTGTTCGAATGAAAGGTACACTCCGCTTGTCCACCTTTCAGCAGCCTGGATACGCAGTCGTCTTCCGGAACTCTCTTCAGTGCTTCGTCTTTGCAGACCGTCGAATTACCCATGGATGAACACTTGCCAATCAGGCCAAACGTTTCCCTATGGTTGATGAGCATCCTGTCAAATTCCAGGTTGACCTGCCTCCCTTCAACAATCGATGACCTCGTCAGCAACAGGTTGTAGTCTTTGTTTCTCACCTTGGGAATTGAGAGAACGTAAAATAGGATCGAATTATTAGTGTAGATCGATGGTGTTCCGTGCTCTATAGCTTCGACTTCATTATTGTAGGGTAGGGTTTCGAGTTCGCTGATTATCCTACTTATTTCTTCTCCATCTAGAATGTTTGTATTGATCACGCCATTTTTTGCCATTTGGCAAGCTCGTACAAATTCATATATTTCTTCTTTCAGGATCAAAACCTCGTTTAGTAAGCCCTGTTCGTAATGTCCTTCGATTTTGTCTCTAATCCCCGTGTTGACCCGATCGATCACCTGGTTAATTTTTTGGGTAAAGTTGTCCATGCTTCTGAAGAGTTCATCGTTGACCTTGTATTGGTGGTTGTTTCTCTCTATTATATTTTCCTGGCTTCGAAGAATGTTGTTCCAGTCGGTTGCGTCAGGATTACCTGCTACCCATTTCCACGCGGAGCCAATCCAATCAATAGACCTGGTCCTCCTTGGAGATCTGCCTTTCAGTAGGTCAATGCGTTCCTTTGACTTTCGTAGGTGAAGTTGAATGATCGATTTATTTTCTCCTCCAGCAGTAAGGTTCATTGTCGCGTCTGTGATTAGGTTCAGCACGTTCTCAAATTTCTCCAGATCAATCACATGCACGAGTTTGAAATACCCGTCGATTATCCAACCCTTTCCGTCTTTTATGGAAACTATTGGTGCCTTGTAGTTGTAGATTTGGACACCCTGGGCGGTCGTCATCAGCAAGCAAATCTTAATTATCACACAAATCATTGTTCTCTAATATTGTCTTTTTATTTTATTTAATGATGCACGAATTCTGTAATAATGAAAAAAATTTAATATAAATTATTTCGCGTTTCGATACGCGGGGTTAAAGGAGCCGGCTTTGGAAGAGTTGTGTAGTTCCTTTTTGGTTGCAAGCGTTTGCATTGCAAGCAACCTACTAATGGCACAAGCATCTTCACAATCTGATCTCTTAGTACTGACGAAATTGCATGTTCCCATGGGTATGACAATGTCCTGTTGCTGGGGAATTAGAATAGGTAATGTGTTCCCATGGGTACATCACCGTGCACTCGATAGAGCGTACTAATTAAACCCCGGTCCTGTATGAAAGGACACAATCAGTTTGAACAGTAAA
Source organism: Rhingia campestris (assembly GCA_932526625.1). NCBI lineage: Eukaryota > Metazoa > Arthropoda > Insecta > Diptera > Syrphidae > Rhingia > Rhingia campestris. Next base: position 147,761,123 of record OW052182.1, on the reverse strand, counting down.
AAGGATCCGATATTAAGCCGGTCCCTGCTCGGGCGCCAGTTAACAATGTCCTGCCGAGGACACTGAAAAAAAACCGAACGCCAACCTTTGTGGGTTCCACGTTATAAAAGATATATATTTTCAAACGACTTTAAAATAACTAAAACCTAACCTATCCTATGCCCAATCCGCTGAGTTGCCAAATCCATCCAACGCGTGTGCGAGTATCCGGTGTCCAGACGTTGCACTCGAAGTATCGTGAGAAAGTGTTGATACAGTTAGAACTGTTTTATGTATGCGCGTGTCGGATCATGTTAACTATGTATGCTTGTGTCGGATCGTGTTAACTTATTTAACATTGAAGTAATAGGCGTATAAATATTGCACTTAATTATTGTTCTCATTTGCTTTTTTTTTGCAAGAGTTGAAGATCATTTGATACCGATTGATTACACAGAAACAAAATTGACAAACATGACTTAAAGTGTGGTTTAATTATTGCACTATTTATAGAAATATGTTTTCTAATTCGTCTTAACTCGTCCGTTTGTGTAGGATGACGATGGAGAATTCTCGCTGCACCATCAGGGTCGGAAACGACCTCACCGACACATTCGATACCAAAAAAGGATTTAGGCAAGGCGATGCGCTGTCATGTGACTTTTTCAATTTGATTCTTGAGAGGATTGTGCAAAACTCCCGAGCCAACACCAGAGGCACGATTCTCCAAAAATCGGTGCAACTACTAGCATACGCCGACGATATTGACATCATTGGTAGGACTCAACGTGATGTCATAGCCACGTTTGCTAGTATAGAGAAGGAAACGACAAAAATGGGTTTAGCAGTAAATGAGGGTACGACTAAGTATATGCTGTCAACCCGAAAGGACACACAACATCGACGAATTGGACAGAACGTCACCATTGACAAATATAACTTTGAGGTAGTACGAGACTTTGTCTACCTCGGCTCCGCTATTAACTCTGACAACAACATCTCGTCAGAAATCAAACGAAGAATTACTCTTGCCAATCGCCAATCGGGCTAAGAAGGCAATTTAGTAGTAAAGCCCTCACTCGAACTACTAAGGATATCCTATATAAGACCCTGATCATCCCAGTCCTGCTCTAAGGCGCTGAAGCATGGACCGTATCAAAAGCGGATAAAGAAATCCTTAATCGCTTCGAGAGAAAAATTCTTCGGAAAATCTTCGGTCCCGTTTGCGTTGACGGGCTATGGAGACGAAGATTCAACCACGAACTATACGAGCTGTACAGCGACATACCCCTAGTCAAAAAACTCCGCATTGGACGTTTAAGATGGCTAGGACATGTAGAAAGAATGGACGACAATACTCCGGCTCGCAGTCTTCGATTACCAGCCAGACGTCGGACGCAGTAGGGGAAGACCTCACCTTAAGTGGCGCGCACAAGTAGAAACCTACCTCAACCAACTTGGAGTGCGCAACTGGAGGCAGTTAGCTAAGGACCGGTATAATTAGAGAGGCATGTTGGTTGAGACCCAGGTTCATCCCGGACTGTAGCGCCACTTAAGTAAGTAGAAATATCGGCATGACAACCATACTGTTTGTGTGTATGGCGAAGGCTATCCCTATTCCCGCTTATGTGTTGGTTGTTGATTAGCCGATTTCCCCTGACGACAGGTATGTCGGACGGCGTGGGTGGCTAACTACAGCCACATATAAGTTTGCGTGTTTGTGTGGGAAAATTAAAAGTCCGCCGGTTCCATTCGGATGGTGTGTCGTGTCGTGTAAGGTTTGCGCTTTCCCCTATTCCCGCTTATGATATGAGTCAGTTGGTCGTTGATTAGCCGGTTTCGGAAGGGGTGGGTGGACGTGGAACACTTCAATTATTCATAAGTTTGCGTGTGTGTGTGTGAAAGCTTGCCAAATTAAGACGAGTTGTGTGAGGCGTAGTCTTATCCCTATTCCCACTTGTGAGTCAGTAGGCTGGGTAGATGCCAGTTTCCCCTGAAGACAGTAAAGTCTGATGGCGTGTGAGGTGACCGCCGGCTGCTCATAAGTTTGTGTGTGTATGATTAAAAGCTCGCTGGTTCCACTTCCACCGTCTTTTAAAATAGACCAGTCACGCAGGTGTGAATGCGAAACCTATGCCGGTACCCCTGATTCTATGTTTAAGATGAAGGTGTGGGTGGATAGTTCTCGTAATTCCGCCGCTGACAGTTATTGTAGAAACCATATTATTTAGCGATTGAGGCTCATTAAGTTTTATTTCTTTTATTTGCAGAGTCGTGGTGGACAGTGAACGAGTCTGGACGGAGATGTTTGTAACAGTCAAAATATATTTTAAAATATTACAAAAAATGAATTTGTAAAAAGTAGTAAAGGATTTTTTTACATATGTTTTCTAATTCGTCTTAAGAATCCGAATTTTTTGGCTAATTTCTTTGAAATATAATAAATATGATTTTTGAATGTCAATTGAGTGTCCTAAGTATTTTATTTCCGAAACAGACTCAATTATTTCATTGTCAATATTAATATTTATATATTTATAATTCCCAATTATCATTAGTTTAGTTTTAAAAACATGTAATTACAATCTATTAGCTTTCAACCAATAACTAAAATTATTCAAATCTTCTTGCATTGTTGAAACGCTTTCTTGTAAGTTTTTTTTTCAAGAAATGAATAAAAGTGCATCATGTGCAAATAAGGACATTTAGCGCTGAACCTTGTGGGACATCGGTATCAACACTAATACTGCTCGATATAACACCATTCACTTTTGGTCCTTGCGTTTTATTTAGTAGGTATGTCTTTATCCAATTTAGTTTCTTTAGAAGAATATCTCTATCAACAGTCAAGAAAGCTCTTTTAAAGTCAAGAAAGCCACATTTTTTTAGATCTAATTCTTGTTTCCAATTTCCAATCACCATATTAATTGCACCTTCGCAAGAATTTTGTTTCCTAAAGCCCGACTGGTTTTTAATTATTAACTTGTTTTCATCAAAAAATGATTCCAGTAGAGCTTGCATCAACTTTTATAAAACCCTTTCGTAGAGAGGCAGGGCATTAACGGGTCGAAAATCTTCGCACATTTTTGAGTTCTGTTTTTTTTATTTTAAACTGTCTTGGTCATTACTCCTCTGTTGGAAATTGTTGATGTTTTTTTTTTAAAGAATGGGAGATTATAATGGGAAAACTTAAATTGCGTATCAAACTTATATTGAGTAGATAAAAAAACACAATTACCTAAGTATATAGAAAGTTTCAAAAAATAACCCTACCCATTTTCCTTCAAACAAATATTTATTGATTTTTTTTATTCGAAAGAACACCCGTAAATCTACAACCGGTATGAATTTCATCAAGATCCGTTCATCCATTTCCGAGTTCTAGCTAAAAAATGAAGAATCGGTGATCACGGGATGTGACACTTCCTATGCAATATTTACCGATTTTTGTTGTTGTCCTATAACTCTTGAACCGCATGTTCAATTGTCACAAAATGTGGCACGTAGATGGACTGAAGGTTGTTCTTTATGATACATGAAAGAATCTAGTAGATATTTTCCCGGGGTAGATACAAAGGGACGGTTGGAAAAAAAGATGCCATTGAAGTTTGTTCGCTGCAATCCAAATAAATTGATTGCGTAATTGAGAGCAGTTCTACAACTCTTTAACTCCTTTATCATTTGTCACGAAATTTCGCACACAGATGGACCGAATGTTGCTCTATATGATAGATGAAATAATTTAGTAGATATTGCCCCGGACAAAATGACTCATTGAGGTTGCTTGCCTATAATATAACCAATTGATAGTCGAATTAAGTGAAATTAGGTAGATGGAGGGATAGAGGGTTAAACATTGATATTTTAAACTTTTTTGTATTTGGTTGGCTGTTGATAACAACTGAAATGTTTGAATATTTTAGAGGTATCTCCCTCTAACCCGAACTTAAATAATCAAATGAAATCTACCTGTATTTTATAGAGCAACCGTTAATCTACATCCTTTATGAGTTTTATCAAGATCCATTCACCCATTTCCGAGTTCTAGCCATAAAGACAAGAGTCGGAGACAACGATCGTCTGGTATTTCATTAAAACTCGATCTTCTGCGACAAATTTTCCTATACAAGTGATAGATGAAAGAAGTTGCTATTACACTTCAACCGCTTGATCAATTATAAGGAAATTTGGCACAAAGATTGACTGAAGATTGCTCTTTATGATAGAAATGAGATCTTTCCATGGGCGTGCTACGTTGCTTCTTTATTGGAGTTTTTTCGTTGTAACCCAAACAATTTTTTTTTTGGGGAATTAAAGTTAAATTCGGTGGATGGGATTAAAATAGGATACTGAGCTACTTACTCTATTAACTTTTCCAGAACTCACACATTTAATATTCCTGAAAATGGCAAGGGTATTCATGCAACGTCGTAATTTTATTACGTGCGAACGATTGTAAATTTAAGTTTCATGAATGAACTGCACCATTAAATATTGCGGTAACCAACTTCAATCTCATTTTAAGGCCGGGATACCTCGATAGGGCTGAGTAATTTATTTATTGATAGAATTTTGTTCCTATTGTTCTCTTACCCGATAATTTGTATACCCTATCCCATAGGGGTATATTCTTTTTGACATTAAGTTTGTAACATAGAGAAATAATTTCGATACATATACCTCAAAGTATATGGATCGACTCAGAATCCCTATCTGAGTCAATATAGCTGTCTGGCTATCCGTCCGTCTGTTTTTCACCGATTTTTGGACCTTAAATTTTGAGGTAGAGTGATGAAATTTGGAATATAGAGTCTCTGTTCGACGAGGCAGAACAAGTGTAAACATTTTATCTAAACAATGTACCCACTACCACGCCCACTTTTAGAAGAACGTGTTTTTGGCCAAACGGTAGGAAATTTTAAAAATTGTCTGAACAACATATTTAGACAACACCAATAACTATATTTTGTCAATACAAAGTTTTTTTTATGTCACGCCCACTTTTTGGGGCGGTTTCATTAAAAACAAATGCCCAGTCAAATTTTAAAATATATGAAAAAACTTTTCGTCTATTGATAATTTTAGCCCACGCCCACTTTTTGGGGCCCTTTTCTTAACAAAACGATTTGCATGCCCTACCCCATTGCATGTCCAATAGAAAAACGTCGTTTCATGTCGAACCAAAAAAGATTTTGATAAACTATGATCAGTATTTTCTCAAAATGGCATTTTCTAATTTTATCCCCATACAGTTTTTAGCCACGTCCACTTTTTGGGGATATTTTAGGGTATTCAACGATCCGCACAGCGGATTGTAGCCTTCTCATATGTTTTCCTTTGTGAAAGTAGCATTTCAAAAGTTTTCAACGTTTACCTACCATCTCAGTTTACACACCCAATTCCTGTGGGAAAATTCCGATTTTGTTGGAAAACTTTTAACATACAAAATTTGACAGGACAATTACCACGTCGTAATTTTCGCACGTTTACAACATGTACTACGACTTTCCGACGTTGCATGAATATCCCTAGTATATAAGAATTTTATAATAAATAAAAATTTACCCTTCAGCCTTAAGCCCTGGTAGCTTGTGCTGTTTAAAAATTACACTGTACAGTTATATTTACTTTAATAAATTATAATAATAATAATATTATGCTGATATAGGGAAATCCTTTCTATCAATTGAGTTGGAAAGCAACATTAAAGTACATTAAATGCGCGTATAATTTTACTTTAATGTTACATCGTATAATTGTATGTTGTTATTTTGAAAAAATTAGTACACTTCTATCAGTAGAATAGTTTTAAACAATACTTACTGTGAATGCCATGAAATGCGCCATCAAAATAAATGATCATAAACAAAATCTTTGTTTATATATGTATATATATATATATTTTTAATTTGTCTTTATTAATTTATTTATATAACAAAAAAAGAGAAAGAAACTATAGCCCGCTTATGTAACAAATATTTCTTCAATAGTCTCCCTTCTCTTCATCATACAATATTCATTCACATTAAAATGTCGGTTTTGCATTTAGCGTATTTGTTGTTCATTTTGTTTCTTTTATTAAACAATAGAATTAAATTGCAAAAATAAAACATAGGTCAATATTAAATAATTAATGTTATTCTGTTTTTTTTTTTAGTTTTATTGTATACATGTAACTAGTATTAAGTTAATGGTTTATGTATATATAAATAAAAAAATCAAATTAGTATTAAAAACTCGAATATAAAATTAATATATACTTAAGGAATATGAATAAAACAAAAAAAATCAGACGTTACAAAAGCATTCAGTTTTTTATCGATACATTATTATTTGTATTTATATATTTCCCATATGAGTCTTTCGTTTTAAAACTAATATGTATGTTGTTATATTACCCATTTAAGTTTTAAACAATTAATTATATTATGTTTATGAATTTAAAATAAGTTCATTCGGTGTAAATACAAAAAAAAAATCTCTTAAATCTAAAAATAATAATATAAATATTTAGTATTTAAAAAAAGAACATTTGACATTTTTCAAACTTTTTTTTTTACTATACATGTATTTTTATTTTGGGGAAAAGGTGTAATTTTAAGGGTTTTTTATTTCTAAAAGATCAAGTAAACAGGATAGCTTTAGATTTGTATATTCTGTTTCTTTTTTCATTTGCCACAGGGTGAGTTAATTTTTCGTTTCTTTAATTTTGTTAAAAGACTCTATAAAGAGGAAGATATTGATATAATTTGTTGCTAAGCCTATTTCATTGGTTTAATATACTTTTTGTTTGTTTTTCTTTTAAACTTTTTGTTGTGAGTTTTGTTCTGTAAAATTATGTCTGGCTTGAACGGAATGTAAGTCTATATCAATATAAGATGAGAGTTTGTTTTTCGGCGTGATAATGTTTTTTTTTTCGATAGATATCGTTTATATAAAGATCTTCTCTTGCACAGAAGAATTAATTAAATTTTTAATTCAAATTTCAATGTTTAGTAAAACAAATAATTTTTTCTTTTCAACAAGGATATAAGTGAAACACACTTTCATTTTAATGGGTCTTGCCAATGTCTCTTTTAGCGTTTTGATGAAACTACAACTGATCATTTTAACCCGATTTCATTCTTATTGGTGCTGTTATTATTAGAACAAAATAGTCCTGTGTATGCCAAAAGCAATAAAGCATACGAATTTATGGAGACGTAAACAAAGAAAAGAAGAGAGATTTTGTGCAGTAGTATTTGTAAAACTGCGATTCCATTTCCGTAAGTGGCAGATTTCAAAAGATATTTAAAATGTTATTAATCGATGGATATCAGGTAATGTCAAACATACCCGAATCATCATGTTTTAAAGAAGTGAATTGAGTCCTAATAGTTGAGATCCGCCACAATTAAACCAAGTATCCAGTAGATAACCTAATGTGATTGGGTTTTGTATACTTAATAAAAAGATGCCATTGATGTTTGTTCGCTGCAATCCAAATAAATTGATTGCGTAATTGAGAGAAGTTCTACAACTCTTTAACTCCTTTATCATTTGTCACGAAATTTCGCACACAGATGGACCGAATGTTGCTCTATATGACAGATGAAATAATTTAGTAGATATTGCGCCGGTGGTACATAATGAGGGGACAGTTCGACAAAATTATGTCATTAAGATTTCCTCGCTGCAATCCAAAAAATTCATCGTGGAATTTAGTGAAGCTAAGTAGATTAAGGGATGTACCTAGATTTAATCTTTTATATCCAACATTTTTTGATATTTATATGGCTGTTAATAAAAAATGAAATGTTTGAAACTTCTAGAAGTATCTCTCTTTTACCCGAACTCCTCAAATTATCAAATGAAATCTACATCGACTTTATAGAGCAGCCGTTAATCTACAACCGTCATTAATTTCATCAAGGGATCTTGATGAAATAGAGAGAGAAGAGTCGGAGACAACGATCGTCTGGTATTTCATTAAAACTCGATCTTCTGCGACAAATTTTCCTATACAAGTGATAGATGAAAGAAGTTGCTATTACACTTCAACCGCTTGATCAATCATAAGGAAATTTGGCACAAAGATTGACTGAAGATTGCTCTTTATGATAGAAATGAGATCTTTCCATGGGCGTGCTACGTTGCTTCTTTATTGGAGTTTTTTCGTTGTAACCCAAACAATTTTTTTGGGGGAATTAAAGTAAAATTCGGTGGATGGGATTAAAATAGGATACTGAGCTACTTACTCTATTAACTTTTCCAGAACTCACACATTTAATATTCCTGAAAATGGCCAGGGTATTCATGCAACGTCGTAATTTTATTACGTGCGAACGATTGTAAATTTACGTTTCATGAATGAACTGCACGCAATATTTACGGTAACCCACTTCAATCTCATTTTAAGGCCGGGATACCTCGATAGGGCTAGGTAATTTATTTATTGATAGAATTTTGTTCCTATTGTTCTCTTACCCGATAATTTGTATACCCTATCCCATAGGGGTATATTCGTTTTGACATTAAGTTTGTAACATAGAGAAATAATTTCGATACATATACCTCAAAGTATATGGATCGACTCAGAATCCCTAGCTGAGTCAATATAGCTGTCTGTCTGTCCGTCCGTCCGTTTTTCACCGATTTTTGGACCTTAAATTTTGAGGTAGAGTGATGAAATTTGGAATATAGAGTCTCTGTGCGACGAGGCAGAACAAGTGTAAACATTTTATCTAAACAATGTACCCACTTCCACGCCCACTTTTAGAAGAACGTGTTTTTGGCCAAACGGTAGGAAATTTAAAAAATTGTCTGAACAACATATTTAGACAACACCAATAACTATATTTTGTCAATACAAAGTTTTTTTTATGTCACGCCCACTTTTTGGGGCGTTTTCATTAAAAACAAATACCCAGTCAAATTTTAAAATATATGAAAAAACTTTTCGTCTATTGATAATTTTAGCCGACGCCCACTTTTTGGGGCCCTTTTCTTAACAAAACGATTTGCATGCCCTACCCCATTGCATGTCCAATAGAAAAACGTCGTTTTATGTCGAACCAAAAAAGATTTTGATCAACTATGATCAGTATTTTCTCAAAATGGCATTTTCTAATTTTATCCCCATACAGTTTTTAGCCACGTCCACTTTTTGGGGATATTTCTTTTAGAGATAGGATAGGATGGGTTAGGGTATTCAACGATCCGCACAGCGGATTGTAGCCTTCTCAATGTTTTCCTTTGTGAAAGTAGCATTTCAAAAGTTTTCAACGTTTACCTACCATCTCAGTTTACACACCCAATTCCTGTGGGAAAATTCCGATTTTGTTGGAAAACTTTTAACATACAAAATTTGACAGGACAATTACCACGTCGTAATTTTGGCACGTTTACAACATTTACTTCGACTTTCCGACGTTGCATGAATATCCCTAGTATATAAGAATTTTATAAAAAATAAAAATTTACCCTTCAGCCTTAAGCCCTGGTAGCTTGTGCTGTTTAAAAATTACACTGTACATTTATATTTACTTTTATAAATTATAATAATAATAATATTATGCTGAGATAGGGGAATCCTTTCTATCAATTTAGTTGGAAAGCAACATTAAAGTACATTAAATGCGCGTATATTTTTACTTTAATGGTACATCGTTTAATTGTATGTTGTTAGTTTGAAAAAATTAGTACACTTATATCAGTAGAATAGTTTTAAACAATACTTACTGTGAATGCCATGAAATGTGCCATCAAAATAAATGATCATAAACAAAATCTTTGTTTATATATGTATATATATATATTTTTTTTAATTTGTCTTTATTAATTTATTTATATAACAAAAAAAGAGAAAGAAACTATAGCCCGCTTATGTAACAAATATTTCTTCAATAGTCTCCCTTCTCTTCATCATACAATATTCATTCACATTAAAATGTCGGTTTTGCATTTAGCGTATTTGTTGTTCATTTTGTTTCTTTTATTAAACAATAGAATTAAATTGCAAAAATAAAACATAGGTCAATATTAAATAATTAATGTTATTCTGTTTTTTTTTTAGTTTTATTGTATACATGTAACTAGTATTAAGTTAAGGGTTTATGTATATATAAATAAAAAAATCAAATTAGTATTAAAAACTCGAATATAAAATTAATATATACTTAAGGAATATGAATAAAACAAAAAAAAATCAGACGTTACAAAAGCATTCAGTTTTTTATCGATACATTATTATTTGTATTTATATATTTCCCATATGAGTCTTTCGTTTTAAAACTAATATGTATGTTGTTATATTACCCATTTAAGTTTTAAACAATTAATTATATTATGTTTATGAATTTAAAATAAGTTCATTCGGTGTAAATACAAAAAAAAAATCTCTTAAATCTAAAAATAATAATATAAATATTTAGTATTTAAAAAAAGAACATTTGACATTTTTCAAACTTTTTTTTTTACTATACATGTATTTTTATTTTGGGGAAAAGGTGTAATTTTAAGGGTTTTTTATTTCTAAAAGATCAAGTAAACAGGATAGCTTTAGATTTGTATATTCTGTTTCTTTTTTCATTTGCCACAGGGTGAGTTAATTTTTCGTTTCTTTAATTTTGTTAAAAGACTCTATAAAGAGGAAGATATTGATATAATTTGTTGCTAAGCCTATTTCATTGGTTTAATATACTTTTTGTTTGTTTCTCTTTTAAACTTTTTGTTGTGAGTTTTGTTCTGTAAAATTGTGTCTGGCTTGAACGGAATGTAAGTCTATATCAATATAAGATGAGAGTTTGTTTGTCGGCGTGATAATGTTTTTTTTTCGATAGAAATCGTTTATATAAAGATCTTCTCTTGCACAGAAGAATTAATTAAATTTTTAATTCAAATTTCAATGTTTAGTAAAACAAATAATTTTTTCTTTTCAACAAGGATATAAGTGAAACACACTTTCATTTTAATGGGTCTTGCCAATGTCTCTTTTAGCGTTTTGATGAAACTACAACTGATCATTTTAACCCGATTTCATTCTTATTGGTGCTGTTATTATTAGAACAAAATAGTCCTGTGTATGCCAAAAGCAATAAAGCATACGAATTTATGCAGACGTAAACAAAGAAAAGAAGAGAGATTTTGTGCAGTAGTATTTGTAAAACTGCGATTCCATTTCCGTAAGTGGCAGATTTCAAAAGATATTTAAAATTTGATTAATCGATGGATATCAGGTCATGTCAAACATACCCGAATCATCATGTTTTAAAGAAGTGAATTGAGTCCTACTAGTTGAGATCCGCCACAATTAAACCAATTATCCAGTAGATAACCTAATGTGATTGGGTTTTGTATATTTAGTCATGTTAATAAATAAATCAAAAATATGTGTTTATGCACACTTATGTACACCTAATTGCGGACAATAAAGTATGTTCCAACAAATTTTTACATGATAACAATTCGATTCCATTGAATTTGTTGTCTTAAGTGACTTTAGTGAATTTTTTTTCTTTAGTGACCACATACTAAATTGGAACTAATCACCGCCGATGAAAACAAAAAGTCGTAAGCTGATGCTTCACAGAATACTAGATGTGAAAAGTGTGATTTTTCATAAGTGGTGCATTAAGGGTGCAGTAAAGTGAAATAATTTTAAATTGTGTTCTCTCTTATCGAGATTGTAACATCGCCGATAAAGCAAAAATGAAAATTGGGTATTTGCGATCATGCTGTTCTCGTTCACTGATGCAAACATTAACCACGACTATCTTCACCAAGTCACGAATGAGTTTTAGCAAAAAGTTAAGCGAGAGTACACATTTTCTATGTACGTATATGAATTCGTTATTTTGAATTTTGATACATTTTACTTCGGGGTAAAAAATGAGATCCACTAACTATGCTAATACATGCGCATGTGTAATATCAGTTTACTACATGCTTCTGACCCTAATGTTGAGAGCACTAAGACTTAGATCCCAAATATTCCTTACGCAGTTGTGATGAAAAGCCTTGATCGCCCTCAAATTAATAAAATTATACCCTAGCTTTGTTTTAATATTGTCCCAAGAACCATAATCTTACACGGCTAAATTTTAACAAGCCCACAGAGGTTCATAACATTTCCATTGTGAAAGAGAAAACAAGTAAGTAGACAGAATGCATCTCTGGGGCGATAAACACCTTCTAGTAAGGGACGATTGCATTTTGCCTAGGGATTGATAACCGCTGTGAAAGCTAGAAGGCTGATATTTTTTTACACATGCCTTTATGCAGAATTATAAAGATTTTGTTACATAGAGGATTCACAACGTGCGACGCAGCGTCGTAATAAAATATAGACATTCAGTTTTATGTGACGTGTGGGGCATTTTTCTTGTTTGAAAAATATTAGAATCATTAATATTCATGATTGTAAACGATTGATGAAAGCGCAATGAATCAAGATCTATGTTATAGTCTTATTTTCATGAAAACAAATATCTTTAATAGAATAAAAAAAAGCGCTTCGTTAGATTTTGTCATAATCAAAGTACACAGTACAAGTGCATTCTCGCTATTTCGTACAGATTTTTCAAGTAGAAGAGAAAAAATAAACTAATACTCAAGCCGTATTGAGTTAAAACTAAAGTGAGTTACTATGTTTTGAATGGATTGCATTGCAGCTTGTAAAGTTTAAGCAGACTCTGCGAATTAATACAATATTCACTTGCACTGTATCCTACGCAGCATCACGCTTATAATAAAAATGTTATAAACAAATATTAAACATTTAAACTAATAATACGCTCGACAAAACTCACTCAGACATCTATTTTGACTCAGTTCTGTATGATTATGTATATTTGTATGTTTGTCTCATGTATTGCTTGTTACTAATTAATGGTTTAGCTCGAATAACCAACAGATGGCAGTTGTACTTATTTAACATAAAAAAATGAAACATTAGAACATTTATTTTTATATATATTTCATATAAAAAGGGTTATAATTAAAATTTTGTTAAAAAATAATTTATCTTTTAAGAAATAAATTATTATAGAAAAAAAAACATTGTTTTTTTTTAGATTAAATTGCAAGCAATTGATTTATAAAAACAAAACAAACTAAAAGTACATACATACTTGGATAAACAAATGAAATCAAACCGATTATTTAAGTTCTGTTCTACTTTCATAAACACATTTCGCAAATTGTTCATTAAAAAAATAAATTAGTTGCTCTTACATTGAATATGAATTAATAAATTATAACTATTTACTTTCTTTGTTTTATTTTCATTCTTGTAATTATCTAAAATCCTTACTAAACAAAAGAAGAACATTTATAATCCCATTCAGCTAGATTAAAATAAAATTATTACTTTGTTTTGTTTTTGTTTATTTTAAAAGGGAATTTGCAACCCTATATTTTAATACGAAATTTTACGGACATGGGGGAAGTAGGAGGGATTATTTCTTTGTTAATTTCTCTTTCCAAACTTCCTGTTTAGTGTATTACTATGTAATTAAAATTAATTTTAATTTATAATTATACGGTCGACACGAACGAATGTATTATTCTGCATTAAATATGTATTTATTTGTATATGATAGACTTTCACTTTTTCGCTTCACATTTACTTCATCAATTTGTTACTTTTTGTTTCTGCTGATATTCTCTCGCGTTTTCATTACATTAGGAGAATATTATGTATTAGATGTTTGTATACTGATTTTAACACACATTTTCAAATTCAAATAACCAGAGCCATGTCTTTTTTACTTGGCAGATGGACTTTTTTACCTTGCCACAATGAATTATGAATTGTAAACGCATCGATTGTAACTGTAAGATGTTTTGTATGCACTTGAGAGAAACATTTACCGCCTGAGTTATACCTGTAATAGAAAGAGAGTAATTTGTTGGTATTAATAAATAAGAAGGATTTTATATATAAGTAAAACGATATTTTTTCATGCTTTATAAAGTTAAATGTTTATATTTATTTTCTTCAATTGCGACGGCTGATTGATGCAATGATACTTATAGCACAGGGAATAGTTGGGTAGTATATAGTAATCGCCAAACGAATTGAATAAATCAACTGAAACGAACAGTTTCAGTTAGGCCGAATCAATTAAAAAGTTGTCAGATCATATCATATAAGTAGCAGATTGTAAATTTCCTTTTCGAAAATTCACCGTAAAAATAAAAAAAGAAACTAAGCAAAAAAAAAAAATAAATGTGCCAGTGAAAAACAATTAAAAACCTACGAGATTAACAATGTTTTTAGTGAATCAGCGATTATTATTATACACATTAGTCTAATGGATTGAACACGTCAACGGATTGTTACAATCCACATAAAGGTCAAATTCGCCAGCATAAGCCTTATATGCCGTCCAAAAAGGGAGATTGATGATAACAATATAGAGTTGCTAAAGATTGCTTCTAAGAGCTCCTTGACAAAACCTATGAACGACTACCGAGGTTCGATGTTAAAATCGTGCTGATTTTAATCAATAAGGGGACATGGTGGTCACTAAATCAACGAATGGTCAATCAAATTGATCACATTGCGGTAGAAAAGAGGCACGCATCCAGTATTTTGGATGTTAGAACATTCCAAACCCCGGAGAGGCTGACATCGACACTAACTTGTGTAAGAATGCGGATATCCACAACAACAAATCAGAACTACTGTACAAAAAATAAACGTCGTATCTCTTAACCTCTTCATTAACACCATTCCACCAGCATCTAATGTCGAAGAACAATGGCAACGATGTCAACAAGACTAGCCGGAACGCATGTGCTAGGTATCTCGCGATCACTAGCAAGAAACCCTTAGTTTAATGAAGAGTGCCGACAGATGCTCACAGCCAAGAAAGGAGGAAGAATAACGGTTTTTAGAAAGAACAAATTATTCATTATTGGCACCGACAGCGAAAACTACCCTTAACCATTCCTAAGTGAAGTGAAGATAAAAATATTCAAACTTAAGCTTATCCAGGTTGTCGTTAATGTGAGCCTTCCCGCGCGCCGGCGAAGATGAATTGGTAGGTAACATCCACCAACTCATAAACCAAATTTGGTCGGATGAAAGTATACCTAAAGAATGGAACCTTATCATCGTTTACAAGATCCTATCTACCGTAGTATGTGATCGCCTGAAACCGTCCATCTGTGCAGGATGGCGAATTCTCGTTGATCCATCAGGGTCTGAAACGAACTTACCGATACATTCGATACCAAAAAAGTATTTGGGCAAGGCGATGCACGTGACTTCTTTAATTTGATTCTTGAGAGGATTGTGCAAAACTCCAGAGCAAACACCAAAGGCACAATTTTCCAAAAATCGGTGCACTTACTAGCTTACGCCGACGATGTTGACATCATTGGTAGGGCACAATGTGATATCATAGCCACGTTTGTTTGTATAGAGAAGGAAGCGGCAAAAATGGGTTTAGCAGTATATGGGTATATGTTGTCAACACGCATGGACACACAACGTTGACGAATTGGACCAAATCTCACTATTGACAGATAAAACATTAAGGTAATTCAGGACTTTATCTACCTCTCCTTCGCTATTAACTCTGACAACAATATCTCATCAGAAATTAAACGCCAACCACTGTTTCTTCGGGCTAAGAAGGTAATTCAGTAGTAAATTCCTCAATCATACGACTAAGGAGATCCTATATAGTCCTACTGTATACTTGGTCGATTTGAGAAGAAAAATCTTCGGTCCAATTTGCGTTGACGGGCTATGGAGACGAAGATTCAAAAAAGATATATACGAGCTCCTCTACAGCAACATGCCCCTAGTTCGATTCCCAGGCAAACGTCCGCGTCGGACGCAGTAAGGATCTTGCCTTAAGTGGTACGCACAAGTAGAAACCCACCTCAACCAACTTGGAGTGCGCAACTAGAGGCAGTTAGCTAAGGACCGGGCTAATTGGAGGGGAATGTTGGTTGATGCCCAGGTTCATTCCGGACTGTAGCCCCACTTAAGAAAGAAGAGAGAATAGAATATAGAGTTTCTATGAGTTCCCTAGACAAAAAATCATGTGCAACCATATTGACAGCATTTGTGATTCAACGAGGTACGTTGGTACACGTTTGCTAGTATAGCGAATGAGATGACAAAACTGCGTTAAATAATAGACAAGAAAAAAGCCAAACATATGTTTTCAATCTAAAGAAACACATACTTATCACCGAGCCTTGTCTAGTTTTGGTAGTTTTTGGTTTTGACGGTCAATGTGCTCCCTTAAGATCGAAAACGACAGGGTGATGTATTGTAATGTGATTTCTTCTATATTGCTCTTGAGATGATTGTGCAAATCTCATGACTCGAAGGGGCACTAACCTCCATAAATCTGTGCAACTTCTATCATGCGCCGACACTATTGACATCATTGGTCACTCAACCAGAAGTCAACCCCGCTTTTACCAGCGTAGAAAAGGAAACGGCAAAAATGGGTTAAAGAATAAATGAGTAGAAAGAAAGAACATCTAAATCGATAGCTATAACTTTGAGGTAGTAAGTGACTTTGTATACCTCGGTTCCTTAATGAAATCTGACGTTGGCATCTCATCAGAAATTGAAGAAGGATTACTCTTGCAAAACCCAATTTCTTAGTGCTAAGGCAATTTAGTAATAAAACCATTGCTTGAACTAGGAAATACTTTACGGTCCTGAACCATGGACTGTATTAAAAGCGGATGAAACAATTTTGCGTTTACGGACTATGGAAACGAAGTCAAAGACCTGGTCAAAAAACTCCATATTTGACGTTTTACGATGTCTACAAGCATAGAGTATAGAACTACATATATTACGCATCACGGCTAACAATCGCTCGTATGCATCGGTTATGCTGTTGTTTGATGCTGGGGTAGCAATGTGAACACTGGGGTATCAATATCACATAGAAAATTGTCGTTGTATGAGTTGCGCACTCTATGTAGTTCTATACTTGTATGGAGTGCGTCATCTGTATAGAATTCATAATCTTTGGTATTAGTCACTTAACAGGCTCAGTGGCGCGATGGTTAGTGCGATAAACTGCCGCGCAGAAAGTCTGGGTTCGATTCCCAGCCGTAGCAACACCTTAATGATCATCCTCTCGTGATGATCTGACAAATCATCCGAGAAGTATCAATTGTCAAGGAAAGCTTATCCTTAGCCTGTTGCGCCACAAATTGGTATTTGTATTGAGTCATTCAAACGCAGATGAAGTACACCACATGTGCGCAGTATTGTGATTGTGCATGCAAACTGAGAGTGTGTGGTTTTGACTGAATATTTGTACATGCGGCATGAGTAAACAAATTGATAATAACTTATTTATACGGAAGTACAAGCGCAAATCCTGGATACTCTTCTGTGAAAAAAATAGAGAAGACTTCCGAAGCATCTAGACTACGAAAAATCCTATCCACTAGTCCAACTGTTCCAAGCTATCTAAAAAAAACAGATGGCACCTGGACGACCTCAAGCAAAGAATCCATAGAGCTACTAATGGACACCCATTTCCCAGGTAGCTCACAGGAAGCTTTTCAAGACGACATCAATAGAACCAATCTTTTGACCGGCAGCTTACAAGATCTTATAACAAAAGATAAAATACATTGGGCAATACATAGCTTCAAACCCTTTCAATCCGCGGGACCCGACGGCATTATACCAGCCGAGCTACAGCGTACTTTGGATCTTATCCTACCCTGGGTGGAAGCCATCCTTAGGGACTGCATCGAGCTGATTTATACTCCGAAGGGTTTGGAGAGAAGTCAAAGTTGTATTCATACCCAAATCTGGTAAAAGTTCTCATGTCAATCCGAAAGACCTAAGACCTATAAGCTAATCATCATTCCTTCTGAAAACCCTGGAAAGACTGGTTGATATTCATCTTCGCAGTAGCATTGATGTAAATCAGCTATCTGCATCCCAACATGCGTACTGTAAGGGAAAATCTGTAGCAACAGCCCTGCACACATAAGTGCGTATTGTTGAAAAGTCGTTATGCTGCAAGGAGTATACTATGGTTGCATTCCTGGACATCGAAGGCGCTTTTAACAACGTTAATTCGAAAGCGATCATTAAGGCGCTAACATGTCTGAAAGTCGATCACTCACTTGGAATGCTGATTAATTTGCTACTAAATAGCCGGATTATCAACACAACACTGGGTGGTGCTTCGACCAGAAGACATGTCAGTAGAGGGACCCCGCAAGGTGGGGTCCTGTCCCCTCTTCTCTGGAACCTAGTGGTAAACGAGCTTTTACTTATCCTGGAAGCAGAGGGATGCCACGTGAATGCCTACGCGGATGACGTCGCTATCGCTGTCTCAGGGAAACACCTGAATATACTCAAGGAGCTTCTCCAAAACGCACTAAATAAACTTTCCAAATGAGCGGTCAGTTGTGGACTGGGTGTCAACCCACATAAGACTGAACTGGTCCTATTCACTAGGAAATATAAAATTCCTCAAATTGACCCCCCCGTCACTAAACGGAACCGAACTAGTCTTCTCAGACAAAGCAAAATATCAGGGACTTATTATGGACAGGAAGCTTAACTGAAGCTAAACATAACAGAAAGAGTAAAGAAAGCGACGAAAGCACTTTATTCCTGCAAGAAAGCCATAGGCTTGAAATGGGGAATGAAACCTCGTATCACGCATTGGCTCTATATATCGGTTATAAGACCGATACTTCTTTATGGAGTAGTAGTATGGTGGACAGCACTAGAAATAGCTTTAAACAGCAAAAAACTTGCCAAAGTGCAGAGAACTGCGTGTTTGTGCATTGGTGGAGCACTCCGTACGACACCCTCAGCGGCATTAGTCATTCTTTTTCACCTACTACCCCTAGATATTTTCGGCAAACAAATGGCAGCTAACTCAGGCATACGTCTTAAAGCCATCCAACAGTGGTCAAATATTAAATATGGCCACTCAAAAATTCTAAACAAATATACAAATGTTCCTGAAAACACCGATTACACCCTCACCAATATAAACTTTGATAAGAGTTTCCGGGTCAAAATCCCAAACAGAACGTCATGGGAGAGCAACGAACCTGTGCTAAATGACTCGATCCACTTCTACACCGATGGTTCCAAAACAAATGACGGAGTGGGTCCTGGTGTCTTCTCCGACAGGCTAAATCTCAGCCTATCTTTCCGTCTTCCTGATCATTGCAGCGATCAAAGAAGCCTTATCCTGGTTGAAAGAGAATGTAATATCTGCCAAGGATATTAGCATTTTCTCGGGCAGCCAAGCGGCAATCAAATCCCTGGAATCAGAATAGTGACATTCCAGGGAACTAAGGCTGATGAACTCGCCAGAAACGGAACCAAATTACCAATTGTACCCGACACGGGTGCACTAGGTATTCCTATCGCTACACGCAAAAGCTTATTAGCGCAACACGCTAACAGCAAATCAAACCTCAGGTGGAGTCTTGGCACGACGTGTCAAACAACCAAATAAATTTGGCCAAAGCTAGATTTGAGAAGATCAAAGGGACTGATTTCGCTTGATAGACCGCATATTTGCGATACCATAGGTGTCATCACGGGACACTGCTTAATAGGTAGGCACGCAGAAAGGCTAGGGCTCTTCTCAAACGACTTCTGTAGGAGCTGCATGGACGAGGAGGAGGAGGAAGCAATACTCCATCTCCTTTGTAACTGCCCGGCTCTATCAAATAAAAGGAAGCTACATCTCGGAGCTTACTATTTTCAAAGTCTCAGTGATTTGGCAAAAACGGAAGTGAAAGCCTCCTCCGCTTCATCAAAAGCTCAAAATGGTTTTCCCATGGATAGTAAGGAGATTGGCCAAGATCCACATGGTATCACAACGGACCAAGTGGTCTAAGTGTGCTGGCGAACGCCGGCAGCCACTCTAACCTAACCTAACCTCTTTCTTGCGAAATTGTGCCTGAGAGTATTGCATGTACATCACAAAGTTAACACCATACCTAGATTCTTAGTTTTGATGATCAATTACATAGATCATCATTTGCATGTATGTGCAATCACTACGTACAATAACGATTTCTCCAAACAATATAAATGAAAACTGAGCAGAACTCATTCATATGTTTATCGCTGACTGACGCTGGTTGTCATTTTTAATGTAAAAATGTACTTTTCACTCGATTTGTTACTCGTAACTGCACAGTTTCATACACTCCATATTGAATACTGCAGGTTATTCTTCGATAATCATCGAAACACGTGTCTCCTTCTGAAAGGCTCGCCCTCAACAAATTCAACAAAACTCTCTCGAGATGCGAGAGCGAATTAAATTCAAATCTAAGCCAAAGCATTTTAAATACGTGCATTGCATAGTTAAATATGCTTTATTAAATATTAAAAGAAAAACTATTTTTATTATTTTTGAATTTACTTACTTAAAGAACTTATCGAACATGACTTCATCCACTTGACTAGGCCCAGTACCATACAATTTGAAGATTTGCTCGTTTTCCGGCACATAACTGTATAAAGCTCTGAATTGGCAACCGGCATCCCGGAACAAAATCAGGAAGTGTTTTGCCTCTGACCTGGCGATCTTTTCGAGGACTTTTTGTTTGGCATCACGATTCACAGCGCCCGGAAATACGCAGTATTCAACGGCATTCAAAATGATACCGCGATTCGATTTGGCCGCTGGTTGTTTATAAAGTTTCGGACCTGAAAATACACAACGTCATTACATTCTCTTTGCAATGGTCACATAAATTTGTCTAAAAATGGTGAACAAAAAAGTGAAATTATTTTTTTAATGAATGTGTTTAGATATTAGAATAAAGTTTAATTTATTTTTGCGATAGCAGGTACTAACTAAAGTAAATTAAAATTGTTTTAACTAAAAAAATAAAAAATGCAAATAGTTCGGACATCACAAACAAGATAAAAAAAACATTACGCAAACAACATAAGAGAATAAAACTGTTTCGATAAGAATAAGAACGATAAACTCAAGAACATCACAAACAATTAAACAAAACAAAATATAAAAAGTGTATAAACAAAATGTACTGTAATAAGGAGGTAATGTTTATTTGGAAATTAAATGAAATAGAAATCATTTTTACTATACAAACCGGAATACTCCATCATTGAAATTGGATTCGAGGAAGATATGTCGCTGGATCCGTCGTCAAAGACACGGCGTTTCGACACCAGTCCGGGTGGCAAAGACCCCGGTCCCGATGGCGAAGGCAAGTGTCTACCTGATGGGCCCATTCCTGGAGAGGGTGCACGTCTCGGTGGTGTAGCACGTCCTAGGCCTGAATCTGTATCTAGCCGAAAAAGCGGATAGCAATTTTTTTTTGGTCACACACCAGTCAAATTTGGTTTGTTTGTTTTTTTTTTCAACAAAAAGAAAAATAATTCGTAAGCATTTGTACAAATCGGTGGTTGTATAGCATATCGCGGGTTTTGTACAGTTTTTATAATGTAATGGATCCGTTTTTAACAGGCATAATGATTGTAGGTATGTATTTGTTTGTTTGGACAAAATTGTTTTTTATTTTTAATTTGTCGAGAGAATGAGAATAACCAAAAAGAAAAGAGAAAACAAATGTTTTGGAGTTAGGCATCAAGCTGTTAGTTTTTTTTATGTTTTTATTTTAAAATCGATTTATTAATATTAAAGTTTTAATAAATTAGTAAATGATGGGAAAGTAATGATAATACGGTTGGTTATGAAGTACATCAAATTCATTGTCTTCTTTTTGTTGTAAGTTTGTGGTCAAGTGTCAAGAAAACTTTTGAGACCTGTGTAAAAAAAATCTTGTCTAAAATAAAAAAAAATAATTTGCGGTAACTAATAAAAACTGTGTTCGGAGGTAATTCAAATTATGTCATGTTTGGTCAATGTTTATAACCAAGAAGAGCGAAACATTTTGTTTGTTTTCAATTTGAACTTTGAGCAAAAATAAAAAAATAGTATTAACAGAATTAAATAAAAGCTATTGAAAGCACCAGTAAAAATAAAAATGAAGTGCAAGCAAACCCTACGAAACGACTCCCTCATTTCAATATTTTTTGTAGATTAATAGAACGCGGTCTGCGAATGTAAATAATATATGTAAGTTTTCCAAAAGATAAATATTTAAATCTCTTTATTAATTTGATTTAGAGTAAACCATTTGATGTGCACTTTGTAGCTTTAGAGCTAATGTAGGTAATAATTAGATCGGTATCACGTTAAAATTATTAAGGATGATTCTAATGTAAATCGCTGCTTCTTCGTGCAAGTAAGTAGTAAAGTTCTAACTCAAATTTCTAAACAGATCTTGTAAAAAACAGGATTGCGGGCAATCGCCCAAATACTGAACGAGCAAAATCAAGCTGGAGTTCGCTATCGAATACAGCTTGTGTGTTAACACGTTCATTCCCTGCTGTTGCGCAAGTTCAGAAGTTATGTGTATCATAAGTTTATTGAAAGTCGAACAGAAATTAACTTTTTAATATAAAAGATATAGATATAAGACTACATATTCCAAAATTTAGAAAATGATAATCGCTAACAATTTATTAGATTACTTGCTATCTTGTATCGCCTAACTTGTATACATGCAATTACAATAAGTATACGAAGTCTCTCCTAAAAAGTCTCTTTATAAATCCTTTTTGATTATTATTTGGAAAGTTTCGGGATGAGTACATCTGCAATAATGCGTACTTGAAGAATGTTTGTAAAATATCCAAGAAAATCCGTAATATTATCTTAAAAAATGACAAATTTTGTATATTACAACTGATGGAGATCGTACACTAATGGAAATATGTACACATAATTCCAGGAATTCATAATCTCATACTAAACTCGACATGAGCAATACGATTTTTTTGGTGGAACAGGTTCGTTAGTGTGAGGGCGTATTTTCTTTCCTACGTGAGTGCTTCTTAAACGATGGCGGAACCTACAATTGTGAAAAAAATAAAAACTTCTGGGATGCAGTTCATAGTAACCGCAGAGCCGAATTCAATTATAAAGGCGTCGGTTATACCAATCAAAAAATCCCCATCAAAAATGGAGAATATGACGTTTGGAACGTGCTTTTGATGTGAAATATATTAGTGCACTTACTTCGTACAAAATTTTATAATTTTTGTTCTGATATATTTGTTTATTAGACAATCTAATATTTGGTTGATGTTTATAATTAAAATTCTTGTCGTTAAACTGAGATCTAATTCAACTCAATGTAAGTTTTAAAAATAATATAATTTAAATATCGCCAAATTACTTAAACGTAAACCAAATGCAAAATATTTTTAAAATAAAAGTAATCAGTTGCAATTTGGAGTATATTAAATTAATTATTCACTCACTATAGAAATAAGAATATAATCTAGATGGAAATTCAAATTGAAAAAAAAAATGTACAACGTTAAAGGTAGTCAAAGAATTTGATTCACTTCTCAACCATATTTAACAAAACAATATTCAAATAAGCCAAACAAAAAAAAATGTTACACAAAATGATTTAAACACAAAAATGAAAATCACCTTTACTTTTGTATGTGTTAAAACTAAGCTAACTTTTACGAGTATTTATTTATTATTGTTAAATGTATTTATGGGTTTAAACATACTTCTAACAGAGTCGAAACACGTCTACGTTCGTTTTTTGATCGAATGAAAATGTACTAAACAATGGACTGACTTTGACATAACGGTTTACTTGTTTTATTATAAAAAATACCTTTTTCTTAAATAAAGTTATATTTCTTAAAAATACATCATTATAACCTACTTTCGATTCAAAACAAGTTATTTACATTCGAATGCTCGAACAATCCTATACTATTCATAAGGCCATTTTATTTAGATTTAAAATAGAAGTTATTATTCACATACAATACGAATAAATATTAAAAAAAAAAATTTAATTTTTAACTTTTTAATATTTATATTTTTTTCGAATTGAATATTAGAAAATGGATCATGTTTATACTAATAAAACCGATTTGAAAGCTGAACAAAATATATGTTTTTTTACGAAATGGGCCCACCTTTATCTTTTGTTATGTAAATATAATTCAGCGTTTATATTTGTTTGGAACTTTTTTATTGAAAAATGTTTTAGACAGCAATTGGTGTAGTTGGTTGCTGGTTTCCTACATGTTACAGCCACACAGAAAGTAATACAATGTTTCCAAAAGCGTGATTTAGCGAAAGGCTGATCATAGCCTTAATTATAGATTCCATTCAAAATTTTCTACAGAAATAAATTAGGTATAGCGAATCAATCAATGCGAATGAAATCAATACAGTATCCGATTCACGATCTAAATATAAACTTAACTACATACAAATGGGTCACATACATTTCAGGTAGGTTATACTTGGGGGATGGCAAGTCTCAACTTATTTATCTCGTCAAATTAAAAATCAACACATTGCTTGAAGGCATAAAACTAACGAAGAAA
Organism: Rhingia campestris; assembly: GCA_932526625.1. Taxonomy (NCBI): domain Eukaryota; kingdom Metazoa; phylum Arthropoda; class Insecta; order Diptera; family Syrphidae; genus Rhingia; species Rhingia campestris. The sequence continues at coordinate 147,736,714 of OW052182.1, read as the reverse complement.
AAAAAATTTCGATATTGATATTTTTATGAACATTTGCAATTGCATTTAATCTATATTTGTTGTAGCATTTTCGCTTTCATATTTGTCGTAACCAACCTAACGTGCCATTTCATACCCTTTTTCTTTTTGGTTTTTAATCAGTGATTTGCAGTTTCAAATAGATTTGTTCATTGAATGTAAATTACAAACTGGCATGAGCAAGTTGTCAAATGTTTAATACAAGTAGGTGTACAATTGAGTAGATCTAGAGAAAAAACAATACTTGTTTGCTCAATCGAAAACGATTCCTCTAATATGTGTTGTGTATGTTTATTGTGTGTTAAAATATATATATAAAAATAGGTCTGTTCGATTTTATAATTCGGTGACGGAATAGTTTGCAAATCAAGTTCTTAAACAAAACTTCATGTTAACCTAGATTGAACGAGCCGGGTCTGCTTTAACGGGATTTCTATGTTTTTCTAATCTTTCCGGCGCGAATGTAGAATATGGGAACAGTACTACAACATGGTTTTGAAAATTTAAAGTTGAAAAGTTAAAGCGCCATTAACCGCAACAGGTAAAATTTTAAGAATTTGAATGAAGAAAGAGAGCATATGACAGCAAAATGATTAAAAACGCCTGCCATTGAAAATAAATAATAATACAAAAACGCATAAGCAATGCTAAATAGAACCTTAAAGAACTAAATACAACTTGTACTACATCTCTTTAAAGACGCTACAATACATACATAGATAAAATTATATTCAATTTATGAAATCCAGTTAAATATCCCACAACCAACATTTTATAGAATTAATAAAATAAAAAAGAATTCCCAAAAATATCAACAAGAAATGAAGTAAAGTCAAACGATATGGTGTTTGACTGTTGCATATTATGTTAAAAATAATTTAAATCTTTTTACAGAAAGAATATATACCGGAAGTTATCTAAATAAATCGCTTTTCGCATTATTGGAAATCTATTCACATCATCTTGAAATATGCGGTTCAGAAAAATGTCATAAATTTCATCAGAATCTGACGATTTTCAACTATTGTCTATGGTAGTTTTTGTTAAAACTGCTTGAATTAAATACATCTTTTTAGATATTCTATAAGGTCAGTTTGTTATGTAGGCTGTCAAAATAGGCTAAAATTGGAATTCTACGCCATCGAATTAGATATAGCGAAGAGAGTTCGGGAGCGTGAGAGTTCGTTTATGTAAACTTTACAGTTTACGCCGAAAACCTTGTTTTTTTGCAATATTTGTGAAAACATCTTTAGATTTATAGGAATAACTCAATCGGCAAGAATGACCATTGGTGAACAAAGTGCATTCCATACATTTTTTCATAACTCTGTTTACTAAAGCGCAAAAAAAGCCACGAGTTTTTGTAAACTTTACGTCGAAAACATGTTTTTTTTTCGAGTATAAGGAAGCAGACGTGGACGAATAGTCACGCTACTTTTATCAAATAAACTTGAAAATCAAATGAGTTTTGATCCACCTGCGACCATGTTATTGAAACTTTTTCTAGCGTTGGTCGTAACCGCGGCTTTACAGTCGATTAAAAATGATGATTATGATTATGTGTAAGAAAGTAGTCCAAATAGGTTGTGCACACGAGATAGTTTGTAAGGTCCTATTTTTGAAGTTTTGGTATGAATTTAAACTAGCCATTTCACGAATCAATTTTTTTTCATTTGATAAATTCCACCAAATAAAATCACTAAAATTTTAAAAACAGAACCTCTATTTTTCTTAATGTTAACAATATCCGTTAAGCGGTTGATATAGTACTCATTCATTTAATTGCTAAGTACAATTAAGGAAAGCATGTTTATTAAAACGCTCTTTTTCGAAATGATAATTGCATGGAAAAATGGATAGCATTGGTGAAGAAGACGAATTTCGGAAACTGCTCAAAGCATGGTCAATTACAATTTTGGTATCATTGTGAAACTAGATCTCTAAAATGTATTTTACTAAACAGCAATAAATCACTCAGTTGGTTGTGGTAATGATTCGAAATGTGGACAAAGCACTCAACATTTTTGCGCTTAGAATGAAATTAAGTTTTATAAAACTCTAACTCAAAATACGAACCGTCCCCGTCCTATTGGCATCGGTATCACATCCAATCATTCCCAACAAAAAGATAACATTAAGATCAAGACAGAGCGTGATCGACAAAAGACGATTTCACACAAAAAGACTATGACAAGAAGACGACAAAAGGACGCGAATGCAAATTATAAAAAGAAGATTATGCCATAGACATAAACTTACAATAAACCTAACCTGATTTTAATTTAAAACTAAATAAAACCATGCCTCTTTTTAGGTTTATTCTTTGTGATCCCTACGTGTATCAAATGGGTTTGGAAGGTTCTGGTCATTTAAATTTCGAAATTATTTGAAAAACCGTCGGTTTGCGGGTTTGGGATACGAAAACTTTACCATTCAATATTCCTATTCAATAGGTGAGTGAGGGTATAATATTATTGTTGTATACACCTAGTTTTCTTTTACGTTTTGTGCAACATAATAATTTTCCAAAATGAACATTGGTAGCAAAGTTTTAATCAAACTTTTCTGTGAGACTAAACGAGATTATAATCGGAGTACAACTTCAATAATCGAGGCAGCAGCAAATTTTCCCTCCGCTGAAAGAGCTAAAATGGAACGGCCTATTGACAAACCACTTAGGTAATCGAAATTGTGTTGATCGAAATATCTATGTCTACGCCCTTACAGAACTAATAATAAAACAACAAAAAGGGTGGTTTAAAAACAGTATACACGTAAATAGTGCGCGAACTGTAGGGAACTGTTATATATTAAAATCTATACAAGAGACTCCAAATAGTAACACGTCATTTCAAATTAAACTTTCAACAGCTAGGTGAATCTAATGCGTTTTGAGATGTTGGTGCTACTAAATTATATAAATTAAATTAAATGGATGAAAGTAATAATTCCGAAACTTAAAGAATATTTAAGAGTAATAGAAAGAAAACAGATAACAGTTTTAAAAATATTTTTCCAATTTGACGCTTCACTTTCAATGTAGTTTTCAAGATCTGCGAACGCCATTAAATCTTTTATAGACATAATTTGACACTAGTGAGCTTGGGTATACTATAAAAGTAGTGTAACACCAGGTCATTTCGAATACTTTCTGATTGGTTCAATCTGTACAAAGAACTTCATATAAAATCTTTGTAAATCTTTGTTGATCTTGCATGTTTGCTACAAAGTGAAATAATTTGTCCATCCATATTTTATTAATTTCCTTCTCTGTAAAATTCCGGTAAAATTTGACTCAGAGTTTACTGTGATGCTTATTTTTGCGGATCAGTTTACTCAACTTTAAATCATAATATTTTGTCGAGCACACAAAATACAAATCGTTTTTAAATAAAAAGTCCGGGTCGCACGGAAAAATGGGCGTTCATGTGGTATTAACCTGTAATGTAGCGTGTCATGAGTATGGCCTAAAGTAAAGAACGAATGTTGCATTGAAATCTAAAAATGCGGAAAGTGTTAAGAAATTGCTACTCGATTTGGAAACATTGTCGGATGCACAGAGTAAATATTGCCAATGTAATGGCCGGTGTCCTTTATCAAAGATAATTTTTAGGTGAAAAAAATCATACTGTAATTGTCTTGCATTATGAATATTACCATTTTTAATTTAAGCTGCTTAATAAACACAAAATTCAAATCTTCAAGTAGGTTCACAACATTTGAGGTCGTAAAGATCAAAAAAACTTCTTTTCATGTATATATTCTCGAATACAGTAAACACTCAAGACGACAAATTAAAATAATAACTTACAATAAATAAATGAAGCAGTATCCCAAAACCAAATTATGCGTCAACATATAAATCCGTACCTTAGAGGCAAGAAACATCACTAAATTATTACAAACTTAGAAAAGCTAGTCTCAATATAATTCAAGAGCGTGTTCACCTCTAAAGTAGAGATAGATTTATTAAATGGAACAATTAAAAAAAAAACATTACAGATAGAACAGATGAAATTAAGGAGAATAACGAAAAATAAACAAATATTTTTAATAAGTAGAAATTCTTCGCTTTCAGTCTTACCGCACAAATTCATAAGTGAATTCGATTTTCGACCCCGAAAATTAAGGGTGCTTCCTTTAGCAACAGATATACGTGACATTGTGCGACCTCGTTCGACAGTTGGCTCTGGAAAAAGGCCCACAGTTTGTTTGTTTTGTTGTTTTTCTAATAATTTTTTTTAATTTTTTTTTGTGTTTAATTGTAAATTGGAATATTATTTTTTAGAGTAAAAAAATAAATAAAATTACGTTATTTAATGAATCTAGATATTGAACTCTTTTCCTACACATATAATATTTATTTTTTTGTAGGGAATATAAAATCAATAAAAATGAGATTTTTGTGTGCTAGAATTTAGTTTACTGTAATATGTTGAAAAGGTAAAAGGTACAAAAAACAATATGTTAACAAAATTTAATGAACATTAATCTATTAACGGACCATTACCATTTAGTTTAAAATTGGTTTACTTAATTTTTTGTTTAGGATGGAAACAGAAATGTTGGCAAATTATTCATAATAAAATATACTACCGCACCCGTTAATAAAATTATATAATCAGGTTTGGTTTCCTATAGATTCCCTGGGCCTTTATCCATTGTTAATAAAATAAAAATAATTAAATAATAGTTAATAGGGTAAATATGGTTTATGTGTGTTGGCAAGTGGTGAAGTTGTAGATTAGTATTTTTATTTTGTTTCTAAAATTTAGCATTGGACTTCGTACAGCTGTCGAATTTGTGAAACATAAAATGCAATTGGAACTTCAATAATTTACTATATAATTGAACAGTAATTCTATGTAACAATTTTTATTAAATGTTTATATTCGATTTAAATTGTCCAACGTAAGTTTGTTTATGAATCAGTTTAGGTTGTACACATAAGCACAGTTCCATAATAGTTATCAGATATAAAATCACCAAAGAACCTGAGAAATTTTAAATGCGAGGTTGGAAAACATTCATATTTCTAGCAAACAAAGGTTTGCAGGCAAAAAAATAAAGGACAACTTCTAATCCTTAGGAACAGCACTCTTTCAAGATAGAATAAGGTATATAAATCTTACATACTCGCCGTTGCTCAGGTATAAAGTTTTATTATCCACGATTAGACTGATTTGATTTCTAACGAATTTTTGTGTGGACAAGATGAATGTTACATTTACATTCCATTGCATTTTAGCTACAACTACATTAATGCACATTCATTGAGGTGCACTCCTTCATAATTTGCATATTGAATTAAATTAAAAAAAGCATTCCAGCCATAGAAGTCCAACGCGTATTTGGTTTCATATTAGTGATATACATTTGTTGATAGGCTCACTTGCAATTTTACTAGGCCAACCTGAAAACGTGTTTATGTGCTGTGGCTCTATTCGAGTATAGGTTTTAGCATGCCTTTATCCTTAATGTAAAACAATTATTGCATGCAAAAAAAAGGTACAAATAAGTTGTGTGCATTTTGCATCAAACCACAGCATTGTTTTTGTTTGCTCACCACTCTAAAAACTAAAGCGATTTTGTTTTGTTTAAATACAAAAAAATTAAACTAATTAAAAAAGAACAAAAAAGCGTAAAAAATAGATTTTACGAATGGGAGAGAAATTATTTATGAGTTTTTTTTTTTTTAAAAAGGGGCGAAACAGATAGAAGGAATTAAAGAAGAAAGCAAAACATTGCCACCCTTCACCAACCTCTTGAGTTCTTATAAGACCCCCGACGACCAATTGGCGTGGAACTTGTGCTAGGATATTCATCCGGTGATTCTGTTGGAAGAAAATGTTAAAAATATGTTTCCGTTTTTAGTTTGTTATTTTTTTTTAAATATCTAGTCCTAAATATAGTCATGCGGGGGCTTGATTTATTTTTATTAGGAAGTTAATAGGCATGCAATCTACCACAGAAAACATAAATTATCTACTTCAATGTGCTACAACAAAAATCTCAAAATAATATATTATACAATTTTGTTTGGAATGGATAAAACTGAAATTAAAAAAATTAAAACAAAATTACCTTTAACTGCTAAGGAGTCTTGTGAGCCTCTATAAAAGTCTCTTCGCATTGAATTGGAACTCAACTGGCCATAGCCTACCGTTCCATAACCATCATCATCCATAAATAAATTAAAATTAAACGAAAAAAAAAGAAAAAAAAAGTGTCAACAAAACGAACAAATAAATATTATTCACTAGGAACGACTTCTCGCAACAATTATTTGATGTAAACTAATAATTTCTAGGGGCATCATAAATTATTTACAAACATACCATTCGTCTAAGGTAAGAGAAAATAAATAGAGACACACTATCTAAGCGTGGTGTCATCGTACCTGTGAGGTTCGTGCTAGATCCTTTTTTGCCACGACTTGACGCCAAACTTGAAGCTTCACTTATATCCACGGAACCGGTTTCAACGTGAATCGTTTTTGGGCGGGGACGAGTCGCTTTCTGTGTTCGCAATCGCGGCGCAGCCGGGCTCTGTTGCTGCTGGCTGGCAAGGTGTTTTTGCAAAAGCATATCCGAACGGTCGAGTGTTTTGCCCTCGCGTTCGGCTTCTTCGATAGCTTTCTTGAGCCTGTGTTGCTCCAGAATTGCTGCTCTTCGGGCCATTTGCTCCTCTTTTTTTCTGGCTCGTTCGTCTTCTTTTTCGCGTTCCTTCTCTCGCCTCTGCATTGATTCGATTTCTTTTCGAGCTTTAGCTTCTTCTTGTTGCTGGCGTCGTTGGAGAGAGAGCAGCATGATTTTTTCTTTCCTACGTATCATTTCGTCGACGGATTCCTGAAAATAAATACAGATAAGTGCATATTCTTTTTCATGATATTTTAACAGTCGTCATCGAAATTAAACGATTTTTATAAGTTATCTAGACATTACTTAGGCCCGCTGCCTCAGCTGAACATTTTCAGTCAAAATAAAATTTCTTTACTTCGCTGTTTATAATAATGATGAATTCTTTTCATGATACATAAAAAATAACCATCCGCACTCTATTACCAGAAATGGTGTGGTGATGAATCCAAGCCATTATACAACTATGTACTACTACTACAGATATACAGCATGTTTGGTTTTTGCCATGAGCGTTGATGACAAAGGAAACGCGAAGATCTAAGAATCTCGGAGGGATCCGTAAATTAAATATTCGGAGGTTCTTCGCCATTGTCGCAAAATCTACACAATTAAAAGTTAGCATTGAAAGTACAAACTAGAGGGTGCTCATCGACCCACTACTCCGAAATTCTATGCCACATCAATTTTATATAAGCTGTTGTTAGGACTGCTACAAATTCCTTTCTTCTTCAAACAACAGATTTACGAAGGTGGAATCACTTGCGAGAATAGAAAAAGTATAACAGTTTTGGAGACTTGAAAGGAACAAAATCATTACGATTAATGTCATAAATCTTTGACGCATATTTGGAGGGGTACAATTAAAAAAATCTTAGACTTTCACTAACTGAAGTTTATCAGGTTGTCGAAATTGAATTAAAGGAAACTAGAAATTATGAGGCTTGTCATGGGTCGGATACAGACAGGACTCAAAAACCAAAAAAGATCAATCTCTTGAAGATCAATATTGCCAAATCAAACACCGCCTTAAAGCAGTTTATATGCATAACAACAAATACTGATAACAGCTGCGGTACAATCTATCCGTGTAAAATTAAATGATTTATCGTGTATCCGAAATACAAGCAGACCGTTAGACCATTGAAAGCACTAGTCTTTTGTACTTCTCTTACCAATGTCGTAGTATATAAATAACTCAATAACCTGTTTAATTTTTGGAAAGGAACATATTGCTGCGTTGATATCACGAAAATACGTAATACTGGCATTTGTATCGAGGTAAGTATTGACCTTACCTTGACCTTGGAATGTTTAACTGGGGCCAGTTAACTTATAATCATGTCGAATCTATATCTTAGTTTAGACACAAGTTGAACCATAAACCTTCCTTGGTGGTTAAGTTTATCGTTAACAATCATCTCCAATTCAAACATTCGTATCATTTCTTGACATAAGCTAGACTTGTGTCAAAAGACCCCTAATTCAATAGGGAAAATAACGAGGAAGAACCCTTCTGTTTCCTAAGATTGATTTGTGGATTTTTTCTACTTGGCAAACATTTGGTAATATTTCAAAGATGATACTTACCGGATCCAAATTCGACAGCTCTGTACCAATCACTAAAGCTTTGTTTTCTTTCGGCTCACTTAGTCGAGACAAACTTATCGCACTGTGCTGTTGAGGTTGCTGTTGTTGCTGTGTTAAGTTCTGTGACTGTTGTTGCTGCTGCTGTTGTTGGTTGGTAACATCTTCCAAATGGCGTCGATCCATTGTATTCAGAGCCTGATTCTCAGTCAACTGTCGCAGCTGAATAGGCGCGTCTGTGTATTTATTATAAGTAGCTTTGTTGTTTTCAAAACTATTGTTACGCTGGAGTTCTGTTAATAATAATAAGACCAACGAAACACAACCATTACACACAATCTAATAAAATGTTCGGTCAAGAATTACCATTGCGATCGTAGTTATTTTGAAGTTGGCCTCTGTCAACACTATCTAAGCTCTTCTCCTTTTTAGGTGAACGTTTCGCACGTAATGGTGGTTTGGGTCGCTTTGGTTGATCGTCATCGAATGAAATATAAAATCCTTTCTCAATGGTTTGATCTTCTTGTGGATCCTGTTTAAGTGAACAATAATGAAGAAATTGTGGTTAGGTCATAGGAAAGTATAGATCTGATATTGATCTGTTTATAGTAATCGGGCAGTTGTTGAACCTCTTCGGGAGTTTATTCTGAATATACTAGTATTAGTATATATATATCCTTGCGACTGTCTTAACAGAAAAACAGACTGCAACCAATTCAATAGCATGGTATATCAGTGCTATACGCATCTATAACAAGATCTTAAATTTTGGGTATCAGGGAAAAAATGTAAAAGCATACGAATTGGTTTGCAATACTTTTCGATCGTTTGAAGCCCCCAAATAGCTCGATCCATTTTGTAAACAAGTGCTTAGATTAGCTTAAGTCAGCAGCAATCTTTATTGAATCGTCACAAAAAACGGTCAAACTGAATCAAATCGAAATTCAACAATGATACTCGTGCTATATTTATGGATCAAACTCCGAGAAGGCTAACAGAACGCTTGGGCTGAATAACAAGAAGTGCTATTACTAGAACCGAAAAGGATGAATGATCACCTGTCTCAGAACAAACTCAATTGGTTGGAGGACCATTAAATAAGTAAAAGATCACCTTAGATGACAAGCGACATATGTGGAAAAACAACGCTGTATTGAAATAATCCAAGTTCTTCAAGCTAATATTAAATTTCAAAATTTCCTAACGAGTTGAGTATATAGAGTTACACTTTTAACAACCGAAGGAATATAACCTATGTATAGAGCGTCATCATTCCCTTAAAATCGAAATAAGAGACTTACCTGAAAGCTATTCGCGTTCAATGATGGCCTCGATGGCGACGGTATTCTGTAGGTGAGACTACCACTTGTTATATTCAGCTTACTCAAGCTAATATCGTTTTCATAATCTCCGTGCATTGGCCGCATACTGTGGTTAACCTCCGATAACTTTCGACTAGGCATTGTTTCGATATGCATTTCATTTTGATCCACAACATCATCATCATCACCAATGAAGCAAATACTCTGAGGTGCCATATCATCTTGGGGCGGTGGAGCTGGTGATGATTTCATTTGCCGACTCTCCTAAAATGCATAAATAACACTCACATTTGAAAAATAATTTATATAAACGGATTTACTCTTCACTTACCCTGTGATTACCCATCATTGATCTTGGAGGCGTTTGTCTATGCTGTGGACTTGAATGAACTGGAAACAGATTCTGATAGGATTTCTCCTGATGACCATAATCGTTGCCGCCGTTTTGGTGCAACATGAACCCACCACCACTACCACTGCTGCTTTGACTATTTGTGGAAGGTGTAGAGGATTTCCATGTGCGCGCGTCCACAACTTTTGGTGACATAGTTTGTGACTGCCAAGCGTTTACATCGACAAGCTGCATTGGCTGTGGTTGATACTGTTGCTGTTGTTCATGGTGAGCTGCGGCCGATTGAGCCCATGTCCTGCGTTGCGTCGGCTGCGGCGAGGATTCATGCAAATAGAACTGATTTGACTGTGGGGAGTTTGGATCACGACCACGATGAGGTGGCGGGTAGTCATCGTATTCTGGTGGACGGCTAATATACTGTTGATGCGACTGATATTGATTCTGTTCGATTGGGTACTGTGGATGATGCATCTGTTGTGTGCTACCATATTGATTATAGCCCCCGTTTTCGTATTGGCCTACACCGCCGCCCATATCTACACCTCCTCGGGAATATAACGACGCCGGCTGATTTTGTGGTTGCTGCATATAAGGCGATTGATTTTGTGGCTGTATTGATACTGGATGCTGAGTGATATATTGACCATGTTCATTTATATACTGAATTGGTTGTGGCTGTTGTTGCTGCTGCTGTTGTTGTTGCTGATAGGGATCACGACTTGGTGGACGGGAATTGTATGCACTGGGGGAATTGTACGCTTGTGGAATATGAGGCGTTGAACCAAAACCTTGTTGAATCGGTTGACGTTGATATTGACCAGGAATATGTTGTTGGGAACCATACGGTTGCTAAATTTACAATAAAATTAGACGTGTCAGAAAGCGAGAGATAAGCGGTTAAAGGTACGGTAAGCAATAAATATACAAAGACAATTCGACGCAAAGGAGTAAGACCGCATTTTCGTGTAAGCACATTTCGAACTAAAGCTGGATAGTGATGGTTGTGAGAAGAACAGATAATCAGGTAGTTAAATAGCGACTTTTTGTTAGTTTATGAGAGAACGGACTGAAATTCATTGGCCTTAGATGCAGTAGACCTTACCTGAAGCTAGCATAAAAGACATAATATCAAATTTTGCTAAAATGTACAGATGCAGCTTGGTAACGAAAATGTTAATTAGGCTGTTGTTGTAGACTCCCGAATATGCCTTGAATAGAACAAATTGATGTGCCTTTCCGTTGCGTCGTAGGAATTTCTTTGTTGTTAAATTAATTTAAGTGTAGATAAACAAATTAACAACTCATAACAATAACACAAAACAAATTCATCATGCGAAATATAAAATATTAAATTGTTGGTTTCAGTACTATTTCTGCAATTATGGGGGAATTTCGGGCTGATGATTTTAATTACAAAGGATGCCAAATGGATGTTAACAATAAAGTCTGCTATTGTGTACGAGGGAACTACACTATAGAAATAAGTTGTGGATTACGCTATCAACGTGAAATGGAATGATGATTACTTACTTTTGCACTTAGCATTGCTCTGGTTGAATAAAAGAATCATGTAATTACCCTTGAAAGGTTATACCTAACTTTTGTGGTGAGTGGTGATTTATTATGGTACTGCCGATTTATTGATTTCGCAGTCAAAAAGCTATCGAAATACATATATCGATTCTGCGCTGACACTTAAATTTTCAGTAAATATCTGAGATCACCGGTGATATTTGAACATATTGTATATGAATTCCTTAATGTGTTTTTCTTGAATTACCTAGAGTTTAATCACAAAACTCAGATGACCTCGAACGCAGTGCTAAATACAATCCTTAATCTTTCGGAATCATCTAGTGAAGTTTGATTAATGGAGCTGGTTATACCAATAATATATCGATTCCTGCTGAGCTTAAAACGTAATCAGAGTAACAAAATGCATATTATGGTCAAATAGACACACATTAGGAAAAGAAAATCTTTTGCAATACCAACAACAAAATCTAACATAATATCATATAGAAATGTCCCATTGGTTTTAGTCAGAGTATAGTATCCGATCGTTGTAAAATATTAAATTTGTAGGAAACGTTCATATGTTTGACAAAGTTCAAATTCTGAAAGTGACAACCCAATTCTCCTCTGACAAACATCGAAGAGCAACTCTTTTACGAGAAGCAGAAGCAGACAGATATTTCCTTTTTTTTCACGGACTGAATTGACAGAACATTTATGTTTGAAAGTTTACTAAAATAGACTTTCATAATTATTTAAAACCGATTGTGCTGTTCCATTATTGATATTCAGAAAGATGTTTTTGAGTTACTACCAATGGAGAAGCCCATAACAGATATTTTGCATGGAATGTGTAATCGATTTTTAATTTGTAATTTGTTCGAAAATGTTGAAATCACAATAGACACTTTTCTTTTTCAGTTCAAAGCAGAGCCCGAGTTGTCAGAAGAATTTTCGTTTATTTTTTTAAGCACGGATAGATCTTGTAATAAGAGCTTCTTTTTCGTTCGGAGCGCGACCATATGAGCTCAGTATTATTCGATTAAGCATCCTGAGCATGAAAGGTTTGAGATTTGGAAAGAGAATATACACAAAATAAACACAAGGATTGACATATTTGCGGATGGATAAAACAAGCCGAAACACATTCTTTCACTAACCCTGTTGGTCCCACCAACATATAGACATTCCTAGTGCCACTATTCTTTAAGCTCTTTATATATATGTTTTTTTAGCATTAAGTTTGTAACCTAGAAAAATAATTTTGTTTATAGATGAGAGGCAGTTTGCTTTAATATCGTCATAGTAATTTTCTAGTTTAGTTTGAGACAAACTTAACGTTCGGGGATGTAAAATTTTATATGGCGAAATGCCTCACATTTCGGCTGAAAGCATGTAGGTACTGAATTTTTGCTGCAGAAAAATAGACGTGAACACATGAAAAATCAGCATGGGTTCAAATTCTGGAAGTTTATTTACATTTTTAAATCCACTGCAAAAACAAAAATGTCGACCAAATGTAATCACCGGTAAAAGTGTTCATTATTCACGTGCCTTTGAATTCTCTAACAATGTTGTTTAGAATACTTGGATTAATTCTGTTTGACTAAAGTAATTTGGTTAACTATGATGTGACTCAACTCTCGACTTGTTTAAAGAAACATAAATAATGAACGCATTTACTGTTGAGTGATGACTATTGATGTCCCAACTCTAATTTCATAAACCAGTTAAAACCGAGATAAACTTTGAAATGCATTGGTAGAGTATGTGCATGCTTATAAATCCTGATTTCGTATTAACATTTATTTTGAGATCGACAGTTTACGATATTCTGTTTACTCATATGACAGCCGGAAACTACTTTCTGAAATTGATTGTTGGTCAATGGATCGAATCTTAAATTTCAAATATGTAGTGAATGCGACGCATGGCGATTATTATGACAGCTTGCCATTCGAAAGGATACGACAGCCGAATTCATGCTGACATTTTAACGATTCTACGTGTCGATTTTTTTAAGAAACAGATACCACAAACAAAATGGTCATTGCAATACTAAATTTTTACGGTCGGATACAAACAGGGTAAAGTATTTATTATGGAAACGATTTAAACAACCTGACTTTATGACGTGTCAAAAATTACATTTTAAATGTTTTGCAGACAATTCTAATCGGAAATACATAACTCAAACGGACTCTGTACGATAACAAAACGTATCACAAACGAAATTCATGAAAAAGACGAATACAATTACAGATCATCAATTAAAAAGAAAATTTCTTTCGTTGAAATGTGCAAACAACAGAACAACTGATACTCCTCCAATGTCGTATTTTTCTCATATTTTTTGTGTTACAAATACTGTTTTAGAATTGTTTTAGTTCATTACCTGGTGCAACATATTCGCAATTTGTTGGGCTTGTATCAATTGTTGTGCCTGCAAGTGTTGAGCTTGTATTTGACTTTGCTGAGTTGCTAATCTATGGATATCCTGTTGAATATCCTGCAGATTCAAATTCATGGTTGCGATGCTTTGCTGGTTAGTTATACACCAATTTGTGTTTTCATTGTTTTTTTTTTTGCATTTGCGCCAAAATCAAACACAATGACAACGTTTTGGTGGATAGTAGTAGTGAGTGTATTAGTGTTACAAAAATATATAAAATATTTATATATATTTTTGTTGGTTTTAATATTATTAGAAAGAAGAAAAGAGAGAAAAAATGATATTAATCACAAAACCATAATAGTTGCATTTTTTGTTGGTAAATTTTAATTCATGGACTGACATAGAGCAAGCATTAGGTATAGAAAGAGTGTAAAACAGATAGATAGATAGATAGAATTGGTGTTTTTGTTACCTGATATTTTTCCAAGTCGATTGGATCAATATCTGGAGTGCGTTTCGATTCATTACTAAGTGTTTCCCATTTCATCGAATCCAAACTGGACTCTATGTCATCCTGAAGATGAAATTTTTGATTTTTGCAATTGGTTATATTTTAATTTTGTTTAATAAGTTTTAATAAAGCATTCCTAAAAAAATATATATAAATATAAATAGAGCGAAGAAATTTCGCATGCATTACATGATTAGTACACAATCCACAACCAATAATAAATTACCAGGACCAAAAACAGGGTTATGGGGAGCTAATATTTTGCGATACATGACTATTCAGGAGTGGAAAGAGGAACATTCTCTTTTTGGAGTTGTCATAATTTTTTTGTTGGATATATGCTCGTAATAAAAATTATTTAATATTTAGCAATAGAAAACCAAAAATATAAAAGCAGTAAACATCTCTAAATGGGAGTATATTCTTTGGAAAATCCTTCATCGATACCTGATTTATAGTACTCGGTCTGTCTGATGGTTTATCACCATTTTCTGGGCCGGTATTATTAGTATTAATATTTTTTTCCACATCCACGACGGCTTGCTCTTTACTATCAGCTTCAGTTTGTTGTTGGGTCTTCCCCTATAAGAATATTAGCAATGCATGTTTTTTTCGAGATGTTTTAATGAATTGTTTCTACCACCATGACAAAAAATTATTTAAACAATGTAAAGAAAAATTATATATGGTAAACGAAAAATTGGGATGTGGTGAGAGACGAAGCGACAAAAAAAAATAAGGCATGTGATTTAATTTGTCTAAGGGAACATGCACAGCACAACTGTGTTCTCTTATTATTTTGTAACATGACGAAAAATAAGACTTCTGATTAAAATTCTTTAAAAAATGGAAACAAATCATGTTGGTTTGGAAATTGTACATTACCACTGTTGAAAGTTCTTCAGACTTTATATGCTCCAATTGCTGGGCGAGCATTGGTTAAAAGAAAGTATTTCTGTTATACTGTTGCTTGGAATCGTGTGTGAAAATGTGTATGATTTTGAATTTAAAATTTCGGTAATGACGGATGACGGAATAAAATTATGGAAACGAAATGTTTGTAAAAGCTGATCAAACTGGACTGACTGTATTAAAACAATTTTAACTTGTGGGTTTTTTTGTGGCTGGTTGCAGAATTAAAAAGAACGTCGTCCCAATCTATAGTGCTAATTAAAGGAATTAGTTTGCCAAACATCGGGTATGTATGAATTTCTTAAACCATTTTCGAGAAATCTGATAGTGTAGAAAACTTAATATCCAAAAAGAATTAATTAGCTATTTTATTTTTTACGCAATGATGATCAGCATTAAAGGGATTATAACCCTATCTATTGGTCATGCTATAGGTTCGCAGAGAGATGTTTAATTTTTCTTAAATGGTTACAGTGATCTTCAGTCCCCCAGACATAAATGCGTTCTTTTTGGTCATTTTTAAGATGGAAATGTGTCGCAAGTCTTAGTTACTTGCTGTTAGGATCTGATTTGATTAATTACGATCCCGAATCCGTTTCATAGCGAGCAGAATAGCAAATATTCGCATTTGGATGTGTCCTAAGCGATAGACTGAGGCACTGAGGAAAAATATGACATCGCTAAGGACTATCTTTACAAGCTTCTCGAAAAAAACGTTTGAGTACAAATTTAAAATGGTGCAGGGTGAAGTCAATTCGAAAGTAGCAAGGTAAGACATTTCTATACTACATTTGGTACCTATACCTATACTATAACAATAGAGAAGGTTCGCTTTTCCATCAAGATTACCAAAGAACTCAATAAAACATTCGAAGCCGGAAAAAGATTTAAAAGCTATCGTACCACACTTCAATATAGTATGTAGTTGAGTCTAGGGCAGGATTATGCTGTTTTTGACCTGACAAAGGCACAACGATCCAGTTTGAGAAGGCTCGGCTTAACAAAAAAACAGTCTACAGTTGTTTTGTGGATTAGGAAGAGGGGTGTGAGAGGGTGTTTCGAGGTGACCACTGGAGTGTATTGCAGAAGACAGTTTTTATTGTTCTTTGTTGAGGTACCATTAATTTCTATACTCTAAATCAACACCATTCACCTTTCGGTGATGGAATAAGAAGAAAAAAATGCAAAGTTGTACAAAACAACCTCAACCAACTTAGATGGCTCAGCTATAGCCAGCTACTTTGCTAGAGATCAGACTTATTACTGTATTATTATGTTGGTTGAGTCCCAGGATCATATCAAATGAAAGCAAGCTGGACATTCGAATCACGGCATATTTTAAACCGTACATATTAAGTAAAAAAAACGT
Organism: Rhingia campestris; assembly: GCA_932526625.1. NCBI lineage: Eukaryota > Metazoa > Arthropoda > Insecta > Diptera > Syrphidae > Rhingia > Rhingia campestris. The sequence goes on along the minus strand of OW052182.1, from coordinate 147,720,095 downwards.
TTTTTAACAGATCTGTGTGTTTTAGTCAAAATAACGCTGTATTTTCAAATTGAAATACAAAATAGCAATCGTTGTCCTTCAGTCTGTCTATGTTAGGCCCCTTAACTCAGTTGCAGCTTTAGTAAAATAATCTATATTACTCAATAGGTTTTACAAAACATTCATAATTTCAATATAAAACTTTTTAAATATTTTGGAATACATCTAACCCACAAGAAAGGACGTAAAAGTATTGAACTTTAGATATCTAGAATATCAGCTTCAATTTTAAATAGGATATCTAACGTGAATAGTTTTTGTTAAAGTTAATTATCTGAATTAAACTCCACTTGTTTCAACGTATTTTGTAGCCAAATTTTTACAATTAATATTAAACACAAAAACATGTACTTCCACACAAGTGGAACCGTCCCATTCTCCTTAGTAAGGGGGTTTTAAACTCACACTATGCAACAACATACACTATACATTAAGTGAATATAAAAACCAAGGATTAGGACCAAATACATGAAAAATTATCTTTAAACGTGTACATACAACTTATCCAAAAAAAAATACAAAAAAAACCGACAATCACATATCCAATTGAACTAAAAAAATAAAAGTTTCCAATTGTCGACAGACAATGAAAACATTTTAAATAAAAAAAATCTAATTGAATCAAAGATAATTAAATGGTTTAGTTTTATTAAATATGTTAGTTTGGAGAGATAATCACTCACCTTGTTAATAGCTTGTAAAAAGGCCGCCTTCCCTACCTTTTCCTGGTGCTTCGAGAGTGCTACCTCTATTTTGCGCTTCTCTTGTTCGATACGACGACGCTTTTCCTCAAGTTTCATACGAACGTGAGTGAGTTTTGTTGCATCAACCAGTGGACGAGAGTCCTCTTCGAGATAAGGATCTAGAAATATTTTCATTCCTTTTACAAATAACTTCACAACATGTATGCATATTTTGGCTTACCATTCGGGTCACCAGATTGATTGAGCAACGCAGATTGCTGCTGCCAAGTTGTAGTGTTTGTTGGCAAAGCTGCAAATGAGGTCTTGCGCTTGGGTGTAGTCTGTTCTTCTGCTGCAATTGAAGTATTGTAGGCACTCGGTTTTGAATTATTGAAATTGCTATGCGATGATAAGTCAGCATCTGCAAAGTCTTTTTCATTGGAATGTTTGATGTTGCGCAGTGATATATTATCAACACTATAATGGAAGGAATATATTGTTTATAAAAGTAGAAAACAAATATTTAATAGTACAATAGAATCTTGATTATTCGAGCTGAAACATTTTAACATTAACAAAAATACGCCAGCTTTTGTCTCACAACCATTTATTTGTGCGTTTATGTTTCATTTACCATGGCGAGAGGAGTCCGAACGGCTAAGTTGAGTTAAGCTTTTGGTGACAATTGGTACCTACAACTTAAATGATTGTCATATAAAGAATTGCAAGGAGAGTCATATAAAGAGTATTTCAATAGGGACGTTCGATAAATAGTTAGTTAATATTCATACGTCTCCGAAACGCAAGGACAATTTTTCTTAGGACGTTCGAGCAGAAAGGCAGTATCATTTTATTTTTACGATTTGTTTGATTGCTGCTGTCGCAAAGAGATCAATGCTCTTGGAATAGAGCACATTAATAATCTCTGCTGGGTTCCGACGAACTGTATCTACAATAGACCATGATCATGGAAGTCAATCTGTGATATAAGTAACTATGAGTTGGAAGTCAAAATGACGTCGAATTCTGGGAGAAATCATGGAAGCTCTGACCATAATACGTCAAATAGACCTGTGACTTCAGAAAACCCCACAAAAGTCTAACAGGTTCAAATCAAACGATGTCGGTGGCTAGTTCATTTACTCCACATGAGATGACCATGTCCTCGATTCGCATATGCAGAATTTCCAATGAGGCGTGAGTTGTCTTGACGAAACAAATTTATTGCGGCGTCTTCAAGGAACTAAGCCCTTGGATTTGGCCCGATAATAACAAACCGCGCTACACAAACATTTCATTACTCGTGATAAACAAATTTGCTACATAAGTCGCATACTTATTTGCAACACAAATTCAAAAAGGGTGGTGGTTTTAGTGAGTAAAAATCTCACACTACTTTGGGCACGTGCTCATCATGTCTATGAAGATTTCCCCCAGCCCACGAAAAAAAAAATCCCAAAGAAGTTGGTAATCATTGACCTACAGCGCTCGCCGTTGACAGTGATGGCTTGGTCGACGATGGACCGATGACGCTGCCAGCTCAAAATCCTCGCAAACAGTGACTTTTTCGGGATTCATTGGACGCTCTTGGTTCTCATTTTGATTGATATCGTCCCAAATCCAACAATTTTGTTTGCTGACGTACCCATTCATTCAATAATGGGCCTCATTACTGAAGATGATTTTCCGATGAAAATTAGGGTCGACTTCCAACTGCTCTAGAGCCAATACAGCGAACACACTTCGTTGTAGACGTCATTCACCTTCAGTTTCTGTGTCAGCAAATTGACAGGTTTAGCCTCAACAATATGGTCGCTATCAACTGTCAAAGTTCGGAAGTCCCTATTGGGAGATCATTTATAACTCCGCACACACTTAGAAATGCAGAAGCTAGGGTTTGGGCCCTGTATGGGGCGTTAATGCCAATTTTTTGCAAAGTAAGAGCAAAGAACAAATTAAATTAACAAGCAGGGTACATAATTCAGTTGCTATATTCTTGATATTGAATTCTTAAAACGTTTATATGCACATTCGTAGTTCAATGTGCTGATAAGCAAGGCATCCGTCGGTTTTATCTGGTTGATTTTTTCACTGCAGACACGAAATGTGAATGTTGAACTGCTCTGCTATCTATAGATGCGCATTTAAATAATTAGGAAGACAAAATATTCCGCTTAGATCGTATATATGGTACATACATAAAACTCCAACCCATAAACCCATATGGCCCAAGCTCATAATGTAACAACAATCGACGATCGTTAAGAAGGCTATCACTTATTTTTCGTTACAAAATTATGGTTGAAATGACTTTGTCACACGAATCATGTCTTAATTGATTATAAAAAAAGCAATCGAGGTTCGTAGGCAAACAATGAAATCAGGTAATCAAAAATCTAATGATTGCTATTACTCTTATTGTGCATACCTTCCTTGACGTCTCATTAAGTTCTTTTCGGTTTCACGATCTTGTTTCTCTGAACCCGAGTCCGTATCATAGCCAAGTTGTAGAGTTCCTCGTGCGTCTGCGATCGAAGATCGCACAGCAACAGCTGGCTCTGTAAAAATAACCATTGATTACATTCTATGCCTCCAAGTGACACAACATCATTAAGGATACTCACCAACACTAACATTAGACAACTTTCGTTCTTTTTCTCTTTCACGTTCTCGATCTCGCTCGAATCCCCGACCTATCATGTTCAACTGGTCTTGAGATCCGCCAAAATTCTCGATTGTTAGTTGTGAATCTTCACTTGAAGAGTTACGACGAGATCGTCGACCTGAAGATCGAATATATTGTTAGTTTACGTTTCAATTTTATCAAGTCAACTGAATATTGCTTATAAGATAACAACTAAATTATTAATTACTTCTAAGACATTATATATTTTAATATTTTAACAAACCACAAAATCGGTAAACATTCCAAATAACAATGAGTAAATTAATAACAACAAAAACATTCATATTACCTGCATAACTCGGTCTTCGATTTTGTTCCCAATTACTTGGTCTTCCAGCGGGTACATAATCGCCTGCGCATTTTACAAATTTTTGCGTATAAATTTGGCATGGGATGGATTGCGTGATTTTTTTTGTTTGTTTTCAATTCATTTTTTGTGTTTTGTTATTAAAAAAATCGCAAGCGAAATAAAAATATAATAGAAAAAAAGAAAACAATAAATTAAATAGAATAGAAGAAATGCAAGTAGAAGAGATTTCTAAAACGAAGAGTTCAGTCTAGGTTTACTAAAATAAAAAAAATACATATTTTCTGGGACATTTTATGCTAAATTTTAACTAAAACTAATTGTTTCCAATACAATTGTTGAGATAATTTAATGGGGAAAAATATAACCATTTAATACGTCCAAATTAAACGATCGAAGCAACGATTTTTATGAAACTTAGGGGCCGATTGATAGAACTCCTTGTACAAAATATTGTACACCTTAATGTACATGACGCAGAGAGACTACTAGTTATAAAGGTTAGTTCTTATTGTTGTAGGTATCTGGTCTCGTTATGTATCTAACTAAAAATTAATTGTACTCATTTAAAACTCCCTGTAGTAAAAAAAAACGGTGATGGGCACACAAAAAGAAAAAAAAAAAAGTTTGCTGTATTTACTTTAAAACATGAGCCGGGCCCAACAAATTGTTGGGGGTTGTACCATAGGTTGACTACGTAATCATTTGAAAAATCAAATCACGTTAAAAATGTTTTTAAGAACAAAAAAAAAAAACCCAAAAGGCACTGATTTGACCGTTAGCATAGCAAAGAACTAGCGAACGTCCTACAAAAAAGACGTTGCTGTCATACGGGAAATACAATGGGATGTTACTCGTAAAAGAGACTGATAAATTGTGACACATACGAATCGTCCTGTTTGATTTCAACGCCTAGTTAAGGTAAGAAGACTGAAAACCCAGCCAACTACGTCTGGCAACGGATATAGGCTAATTGACTTCGCTGCTGACGAACGCCACAATAGTCTGGAATAGTCAATTGATTGATTGCCCACTTTGCGATAGACAAGATGCATGCATTTAGCATTTTGGGTGTCCGAACATTCCGAACATTTGTTTGTTGCAACCAAGCAAAAAATTTAAAATATCCAAATATAACGTCGAAAGACGCAATCCCAAGAGACCGCTGAACCCATCCCACAACCCCACAACGCATCTCTTTTTAAAACCATACCATACACACAAGATCGGCTGCAACTGATATATTGGACTATGTCCACGTACTGAGCGGCAAGCTTAAGCGGCATGTGATCATTTATTGGACGATTAGCTGTGAAAATGCCGTTATCAAGTGCTGCTCTCCGCAGTGTTTTACAAGACAGTCATTTTAACATATAAAAATGCCTTAGGTTTAAAAAAAAGAATATTTGGTGTGCATCCAGTAAACTGAAAAATATCAGGGGGTTATTCCGTAACTTTGAAAACGGTTATCACTCAGACGGTAGTCGAAACCTCATGACCAATCGCTCAATAATCGTCTGTGATTGTTTAAGTGAATCAAATAAAGTGATATAGCGGACAGCAAAAACGACTATTGATCTTACGTGATGCAAGACGTACCTCCGAAAAGTTATCGTCAAACGATAATCACTTTACGGAATGAGGAACCAGATTATGATGAATTTCGCCATTTGTATAATAATCTTAAACAACATGAAGACCGATCCTATTTACTTCGATTCTGTGTTTCGAGATTCCGAGAAAGTGATACTCAAAATATTGAAGTGTACTCTCATGACAGACAATTGCGAAACAAAATACCCCGCTGAATGTATAACATTGTTTTTCCTACCACATTGTCACAATTCCTTGACTTGCTTTTGAGTAACTCGACCACAGAGATGCTGAGCAGAGTGGTATTTATTAATAACAGTTTGAGAGTTTGGCTTGTAGCAAGCCAGAGAAATTCTAAAGCTGGATTTGGGGTATATATTGAATGTTCTGCCAAACAGAAAGGTCCCGGCACTCAAAAAGTTTTTAAGGGGATGATATAGTTTGTCTTTCCATACTTTATTTTATTAAAATTTAAAGTTGTTTTTGAAATTTCGAAAATCAATATTTACCTACTAAAAAAAATTCCCAGAAAATATACTTACTATTTTACGCAAAAAGAAAAGAAAATATTTACATAATTTTTCAAACGTGCTCTACATGTAAATTAACTACGTGAGTGTTTTTTTTTTTACTATTTAAGTGTAATTGACTAACAAATTTATATATTCATAAAATGTATTTAAACACTTTTTCGAAAAATTAAAATTTTGTAAAATAAAATAAAAACAGCTTATAATTGTGCGAACCTCTTTCGTCTGCCTTCGTTTCCACGTTATTTTTTTCTTTAGCTTGCCGCAAGCGTGCAGGAACTAAAGGTTCCTGGTTATGCATTGATGACAATGTCGTTATGCCTCGGGTTTTGTGAACAACAAAGCCTAGTATCAAGAAGCACGAAAAAAGTAAATAAAAATAAAAAGTAAAATAAAACAACATTTAAAGTAAATACAAAAAATAATATAAATGTTTGTTAGAATGGCTATTATTACAAAACACACGTGAGAAGGTGAGTTAAATAAATATAAAACGCACATTTGTTTGTATACATACAAAATGTATGCATATTAACGATATATTTTATAGCAAATAAAAAATAATTTTTGTATTAAACATCTCTCACCTTCGTCATTATTTGTCGAGTAGTTGTTATGTTCAACGGTTTGGTATTCTTTTGGTGGTGTCGGTCTGCGAGTTATTACAGTAGCAGATGCTGAACGTGTGACTGTATTTTGTAAATGAATATAAAATAAGAAAATAATATATAAAAATAAATTACAAAATTTGCGCGTAAATAAACATTCAAATATTAAACAAAAAAAAACATAAAGCACAGATTTGAAGTGAAGAAATATATTGCAGCAAGAAGTGGAACAAGAACGAACTCCTTACAGTAACAAACAAAATTAAAAAAAAAACACTTTTATTTTGCATTTTAGTGCGGTTATGTGTGGGATTATAGGCATGGTTATGGTGCGAATAAAACTGAATTGTAATTTTACCTAACATGGCTACAGAAAAAATGTAGTATGAAAAAACTGTTCTTAATGTATTTTTTTTTAGACAGATATCATTAAAATATGAGTTAGTAAAGGCACGTTACATATTTTATACTAATTTGTTGAAGAAAATACAATCTCAATTGTATGACAACATTGTTATATAAGATTATTCTAAAAGGAAAATTAAAATCAATTTCTTACTGAAATATGTAATATTATAGTATATTTATTATGTTTATTAAAGATATTATATACATATAGGGTGCGTCGTATTGTATGAAGGTAAGTAAACATTGAATAACTTTAACATTTATCAAAAGATAACCATGGCACAATTCTCCAAAAATCGGTGCAACTACTAGCATACGCCGACGATATTGACATCATTGGCAGGACTCAACGTGATGTTAAGCCACGTTTGCTAGTATAGAGCAGGAAGCGGTAAAAATGGGTTTAGCAGTAAATGAGGGTAAGACTACGTATATGCTGTCAACACGAAAGGACACACAACATCGACGAATTGGACAGAACGTCACCATTGACAGATATAACTTTGAGGTAGTACGGGACTTTGTCTACCTCGGCTCCGCTATTAACTCTGACAACAACATCTCGTCAGAAATCAAACGAAGAATTACTTTTGCCAATCGCTGTTTCTTCGGGCTAAGAAGGCGATTTAGTAGTAAAGCCCTCACTCAAACGACTAAGGAGATCCTATGTAAGACCCTGATCATCCCAGTCCTGCTCTACGGCGCTGAAGCATGGACCGTATCAAAAGCAGATGAAGAAATCCTTGGTCGATTCGAGAGAAAAATTCTTCGGAAAATCTTCGGTCCCGTTTGCGTTGACGGGCTATGGAGACGATGATTCAACCACGAACTATACGAGCTGTACAGCGACATACCCCTAGTCAAAGAACTCCGCATTGGACGTTTAAGATGGCTAGGACATGTAGAAAGAATGGACACTAATACTCCGGCTTGCAGAGTCTTCGATTCCCAGCCAGACGTCGGACGCAGCAGAGGACGACCTCGCCTTAAGTGGCGCGCACAAGTAGAAACCGACCTCAACTAACTTGGAGTGCGCAACTGGAGAGGCATGCTGGTTGAGGCCCAGGTTCATTCCGGACTGTAGCGCCACTAAAGTAATTAAGTAAAAGATAACCAACGCTTAATATCGAGAAAACGCCCCGAAATATTCACATTGAAAGTAGTTGTTTAGTTTAGTCGTTTAGTGTCGAATTTTGATGAGGGCGGGACAATGGGAGATCATCGAAATGCCCAACCCCAAGGAGTAACAATGAACTGGTTGTGTTGTACTTTGTACATGTGTCGTATCGTTACCGCGCTCAGAATATTGGCGTCAGTGGGGAACCACCTTGCGGCGCATTTTAAAGGATACTTTTAATTTGTTTCCGTATAAAGTGGAATTGACTCATTGAATATAGTCGATAGAATATTATCGCTAGAATTTATGACGCTTAACCTAATTTTTGGAATCAATTTTTGATAACCGATAAGGCCCATTTCTCACTCTTTTGCGCCGGTAACAAATTAAACAATGCAGTTTCTGCAACGACAATAACGAAGCTATGCAGTCAACGAAGATAAAACCCTTTCTCCCAAATATCGGTGCATCCATCTAAAAGCTAAAGAACAAAAATGTCTATTCTGATGAATTATTTTCGGAACTCTTTAAATGCTTTAATACTGTGCGTGCACCATCAGCCAAGTCAGTATGGACGAAAGCATACCTGATGATTGGAATATCAACTACATATGTCCCTACTACAAGAAAGACAGACCCATGTCTTGCTTTAGCTACCGGTTTTAGATGTCGCATCCCATCTGAAGATGTCTGAAGCCTTACAACTTATCGGCACGCACCAGTGTGGCTTCTAGCCAAGCAGATCTGTCAATTTTCACACTAAGATAAATCCTGGAAAATACCAATGAATTTCATGACGAGACTCTTGATTTAAGCTGACGCATAATAGCATCACTGCTTGGAGCTCCATAAAGTGATGATTGAATTTGAGGTTTCATCAAAATTGATAAAGTTGTGTTAAAATTCAGTTTGAAAGCAGATCATCCTAACATGTACCGGATTTCTACAAGAAGCTACGATATAATAAAGTCCCGACAGAGGTAGCGCGTAGGGCAGGTGAAAGCACTAGAGGAACTAACATCTACTGTGACATACAGATTATAACCAAAATATTAACGGCAATTGATGAACAGGCGAAATGCGTTGGTCCTGTAGTTGATGAGAACAATGCATGTGTTATCAACAAACAGACCAATAACTTTGAGGTTGTCAAGTGATTTCTTCAACACTGTTCCTTTTCAAGGTACACTCTTTCATAAATCTGTTTAAGTAATAGCAAAAGCCGACGATGTTTACATAATTGGGGGTCCAAAGGATATGTCATAACCGTGTTTGCTAGTATAGCAAATGTAGCGCCTAAAGGGGATTTGGGAGTAAAAAAATGCATGACAAATTACATCAATATCAACAAATTGGACAGAACTTCACCATGAAAATCTACAACTTTGATATTATTAAAGACTTTGTCTACCTATGCTCCGCTATTAACTGATTCAATGACATTTCGTCAGAAATAAAAGGAAACATTATTCTTGACAACCACTGTTTCTTCGGACCAAGGAGTCAATTTAGTAATAAAGCCTTACTCGAACCAATAAGGAGTTTCGAGCAAAAAATTATTGGGAAATATTTGATCGCGTTGGATAATGGACTGCGTCTTATTTAGAATCGTTTCAATTTTTTGTCTGTTAAGAAAGTTATTACGCAAATTAATCAACCTACGATCAAGCCATTGATGTGTTTTTATATGCACTATTAAAGAATTTTAGTCACATTTATTTCTTTTTAATAATAATATATGGGGTATAAAGTTAAAAACGATGTGCATTGGCAGGTACAACTAGTGGGGCTGTAATTATTCTCAACCCGCAGACTTAATTGTCTTGAGACGTTTCGGGTAATACTAATACAATACGTTGCTTATAATTTATCATACCAATAAAAATAACATTATTAGCTTTTAACACAGGAGTAACTAAATAACGGGTAATGTTATCCGTTTGCCACTGCAGAACTTTGAAAAACTTTACTTAATAATACATAAATAATAATACTGTGTGTAGCTTATAAGTATGTACGTGTCCTCGAGATTGAGAACTTTATTTTTTTTTAATTCAAGAGGAAAAGCCAGTATTCAATTTTATAAAGTTATCCGCAACTTATACATTATATTTTCATTGTTATACGCTAGTTCATTAAAATTACAAGTTATTAGAAATGTTTGAGCAAACTCACCGCTACTCGGTGTTTAATAAATATGTATTAATAAAATGAATACCAAGCAAAACTTTATTTAGCATAGTTTTTAAATGAACACTATAACTCCTGGCCTACTATTGTTCCTAGAAAAACAAAATACACATTTTATAAAATTACAATTCAGTGAATAGCAACAAATAATCATTACGAAAATACTTATCGATATAAATCGTTAATTAAATAGTAAAATGAAGTTTTCGAAGGCATGCAAACACAAACTACAAAAATAAATGCAAATTAATAATAATGAAGTAAATAGCAACTTAGGAAAACGCAAACATAATTATTAATAAAATTGTGTTTGTGGACAGTTGAGGAGAAGACGAAGGTTTATATGAACATGGTGGACAGCATTCCACCCGAACAGCCTAAGCGAATGTGTAAAATGCATGGCGACAAGAAAGAAGCAGAATGGTAAGACATTTGAACGGCGATGAAGAAACTTTTTTTTTTAAACAAAATCATACAATGAATCCATAGGTCTGTTCAATGAGTTTGTTTCAAACCATGTTCGGAGACGTGTTGATGATATTTCGATTTATACATGTACTCTGAACAATTATTTTGCTAATACCTAGAATTTCATAAATATTTGTTAAGTAAACCGTCTTCGTATCCAAAAAGACAACGGACAAGGATATCTAGGTAGAACAAAATAAATTGCACAGTGGCAATTTACACAAGCAGCTATTTATGGCTAAGGATTAACATTTTGTTTACTCATTGACCATACCTAATAAAAAAAAATATAAACTTGTTAGTCGCATACAAAACCAAACACAATTTTCAAAAAAAAAAACAATAGTTTAACAAACAAAACATAACATAAACACAAAAGAAGAACAACCAAGAATGTAACAAACAACGTTCACAATAACACTAAAATATATTTCAACTACAATTAAACAAACTATTTTATTGAATAGAATTTGTTTTAAATTCAATATTTATATTGTTTTTAATTTTCATTGAAATATGTACTTGTTAAAAAAAAAATGCGTTTCATAGAACAGAAAAAAAAACATATTAAGTTTAAAAAGACCTTGGAATGGAGGTCGATTCGAGGGCGAACCGGAAGGTTGTGGTTGATCTAAATCACTTCTTAGGTCAGGTATTGGTGTAACTGGTGGACATGTAAGACCTCGTCTGTGGCATATTCCATGCTCATTGGCGCCAGCACTGTGTTTTTGGACCACGTCTAGTGTTGATCGAAGATTTTTTTGTTTGTAAATTTTGAATATATATTTTTTTATTTTTATTTTCAAGAACATTTTTTTACGCAGTACCGAAGCAAAGTAAGTATAAAAAATAGATGAAAGAGAAAACACAATAGGTTTGATTGGTTGTTGCTGATTGTTTATAAACATATTTTTTTAAGAAATGTTTTTAGTAGTTTTCCTATTTGCAACCGAAAAAAGGCATAGCTTTGGGGGATTTCTTTAAATACTATAATTTAGTTTTATCGTATAACTTAAGTTACATATTTTGAATAATTAATATCTTAACCAAGATTATTAACACACTATTTGTTTCACCCGGCTTCACTTTTGGTAAATTTATGAATAAGTAAATATAGTTACAAAGCTTTTAATTTTAAACAACGGAAAAAATGGTGTTCCTATATTTACAATCTATTGGTTCTGCGAGCGCAGAACCGTACACAAACTATTTCCGTTGCAAGACTGTTGGGAATTGGGGCATGCGCGTCCCCACCGATGAAACGTTTCTAGAGATGATTCTAAGGATTTGCTTTAAAGCAAAGAATGATGGTTAAATCGTTGATAAATTTATTTGACATTGTTTATTGGATTTAATTTAATTGGAATTTTTGAGTAAGGGCAGTGTAATTAATTTAGTCAAATGTAACTTTCACAAACTTTAACATTGAATTTATTATTACGCATCAAACATCAAAGCAAGAGGTGGAGGGTACGATTTTATATTCCAACGCTAAGCAATTTATGAGAGAAAACATTATTACAACCTTTGGTTATTATCAAGAATGTAAATGTAGGTGCTAATAGAAAAATATGAATAAAATTTAGAGGGCATCTTGACAATAAAAGGATTCAAAACAAAAAGTCAACAAAAACCGCAGATTTGTGGCGACACACTTCCGAATCTACTGAGTTCACATTTAAAAACAAAAAGTAAATTCCTACCCAATGATAAATAATTTATGCGGTTAACAAAATAGGATATTTTGGCATATTGACAAATTTATAGACATGAACATGTTTTCTATACTACCCAAAATGATTTTAGTTTATATTAAGGTGGGAAATGATGCCCCCTGTTACGTGTCTTCAATAACAATGAACTTGAAGAATTCAGGGATAACAAATCACATGGAAGATTAAAGCGTTGGGCAATATGACCAAATATATTGTTTTCCATTTTGCGTTCGATAAAAGTTCCGCGTATGTCATATTAAGAGACGAGGCCTATTTTCTTAGTGAATAAAAGTATAAACAAGCAAACTTTTCAGATTAAATTCATCACGAGAACGTCACGGTTTCGCGCAGATTCGGGTCTAGTGGAATCATTGGACAATTTTCTTCCCCAAAAAAAAAATTCAGAAATGGCCACAAGATTCGTCAGATTGAGCATATTAAGAGTTTATCCTTTGAAGCTTTCTTAAGTCCGAGGTATATGCGAATTAATTGAAAGCCCGGTGGACATTTTAACGATATTCTGTTCCATAATAATTCTTAGGTGAATGTAACTTCAAACACTGAGTCACCTTCTCGAAATACTGTTATTAAAATTCTACTCTAAATTTAATGGATAACTGTTATTTCATAAGCTAATGTACATTGGTGATACATTAATAAAAATGTTGACATTGGCTTGTTATTTAATCATCGACCTACCAACTGCACTATTGGATTCCTGCATTAATATACCTAAGAGAAATTAAAGACTCTATTTTTAATCGTCTTCGATTTGTAATAATTATATTGGGGTAAAAGAAATTATTTCTCAATATCAGTGTAAGTATTGACCCAAAAGCTAGCAAAGAAAATCTCGGAGTAATTCTTTGGAATATTATCAGTAAACGGACCTTTTAACCATCAATATTCGCTAGGAAAAAATTAACCAAACAACAGATATAGCTTAACGACCTGCTTAAAAGTTTACAAACGGATAACTAACCCGAAAATCACAATTTCTAGACCACTATTTGGAAAAAAATTGAAATGTATGGTGTTCGAATTGTTCTTTATGCCTTTGAAAATAGTCATTGTCCCAGAACATTGAAATATTCACCGCTACATGTAAGCCGTTGATCAAATCAAAGAAAGTAAAATTAAGAGTACAACCTACTTAAGTGAAGGTGTCTCCAAGGAAAGTTGAAAAGGAAACCCCTTTTTCCATTATATTCGTTTAAATAAATGCTAATAGTGTAATTTATTTAAAGTATGCAAAGCTATGCCTATTTCCATTGCTGATTGTATACATCTTTGTGCATATTTATTTGAATTTCTAAATACGATTTGTTTTAAGAAACTAACTTGGTGGGTATAATATTACGTGTACGATATAAAAGGGAAATAGTGAAAATGTATGTGGTGTGGCTACAAATGTAAACAAAATTAATAAAAAAAAGTAAATGTGAGTCGTAAATGGTTTTATCAGAATCCTATATGGACTCACCTGCGCAGACGATTAATCTGAATCTTGATGATTAGAAAAATATTGAATTGGTATGTTTATGAAATGAATACAATTTATGTATTTTCGGTGTAATAACGTGGCAACAAATCAACAAACAAGGCATGGTCGAGGTAAAATAAAACATGATGTGTGTTAAAAACAATAACAAACAAAAAAGAAAAAACGACTCATTGCAAACGTAAACGTAAAAAAATGAAGAAGGGTGTTGAAATTTAATAAAACACCATAACAAAACAATATACTAAACGTCACTTTGAATGAATTTAGATGTTCTCATAATTAGATCATGCTGAACTTATTTGCAAACTTCAATTAGAAAGAAAAACCCAAACTACGTATTGAAGACCAGGGTTTATTTGAAAACGGTACCTGTCTTTATCTTCTTCAGTTTTATTATTTATTGAATTAATATATGCACCTGAAATGTAGAACACTTAGCCGAACAAATAGCAGAAGCCCTAAGCTGCTAGAAATCGCCAACATATGCCTTGTATACGCATACGGTCTAACGGAGAAGAAGATGACATTCTTAAATACTGATTATACGAGCTTCTGGGCAAAACTAATGAGTAGTTACCTAATTACGATGTTAAAATAGTAAGAACTTTACAAGCTGTACAGCGACATAGAACTGGTAAAAAAAACTCCCCATTGGGCGTTAAAGATGGCTATGACATGTAGAAGCAATGGACACCAATACTTCGGGTTGCATAATGTTCAATTCCCAATCATACGATGGACTCAGCAAAATACTTTAGCGCGACTTAAGTAAGTTAGTAATATTTATTTCTAGACTAAGAGGATATTTTATTTTACTTGGAAATAGTGACCTAATAAAGAACGTTAACTGGATTTAACAAATAATCGCTGATTTTATATCAATTCATCATTTTATTTAAAAAAAAAATATTATTTTTTAAATAAAAGCTGGATATCGTGAAGATTGCTGAAAGACGAGGATAACAAGCCTACTTGGGATAAGATGAATGAGGAACATCGCTAAAGTTAGCTGTTGTACAAAAAAAAACAAACCATCAACTAAATACGTTGAATCATACGCGGGTTCCGCGAAGTTTAGCTGATAAGTTTTAGTTACTCCAGTCCACCAAAACACAACAGCCACAACAACAATGACAGAGGGGTGAATGTGATTGTTATTATCTCACTGAAAACATTGGACTCAATAGTCGTCGGGCGGCGTCGTTCCAATGATTATTATAGGCAAATAATCAATGATACCCCAGTCAATTGATCGAATATTTTGTTATTTTATTAAATTTATAAACGTTAAAATAATAATAGAAATCCATTATCCAACAGATGGCTTTTGAAATAAATATCTCGTGTTGCATACGCATTAGAGTAGACTAAGATAAGATAAGATTTCGTGAATGGCTGACACCAGAAAAGATAAAATCAACCATATTTTACAGTTTATCTTCGACAAAGGCGAAAACGCGACCCAGTGGGCTCAAATGTAAATATTTTTTTTTGGTCCAGATGCGTTAATAGCCAATCAATTACACGCAGTTTTGGTTTCGTCGATTCCGTTTTGGTAATTTCGATGTCAAAGATAAATACCCTAGTTAAGGCCAATTGTCAAAAATGTCGGGTAAAACCATCGAAATCTTCGAGTCTGACCGTTATCCAAGCACTGATTTGAATGCCCAGGAATTAAAAATTGCAACAATCATTTGAATATTTTTTTTTAATTTTGCCGAACCAATAAGATGCACGTCGATTTATAAGATCTATTGTGCTTGCCATCAGATGGCTGTTTGGGTTAGGAGGGCTTCTACTTTCCTAATGTAGCTGATAGTCGTTCAGCAGAGGATTTCCTCAGTTCTTCGGTACCCTGAAGAAGGATTCTCTTCTTAGACTGTAAAGGGCCGGGCATTCAAATATGATGTGTTCGTCTGTTTCGTTTTTTTCTAGACAACGTCTGCACTCTGGTGAATCGACTAAATGCCATTTTATTGTTGTTGTGATCTCCGTTGAAAATCTTTTGCTGAAGTATAGTGTCTTGGCTAAGCGGTCTGTAACCGCACAGATCATGTCAAGTTCTGGAAGTTCGGATAGTAGTTCATTTAGTTCTGGGTGATTGCTAAAGTTTAACTCTTCCGCTTGTGTCAAACTTGCTGAGCTGCGAATTGCCACTTTTTTATATAGATGTGGAGGGGCAGTAGTCCTATTAAGGCTTCTATAGCCGCAGTGGGAAAGGTGGTCATGGCTCCGGTAGTGCCCAGACAGGCAAACCGTTGTACCTTGTTTACTTTGTTAATGGTTATTTTTTGGGTGACTTTTTTTCACTATACTATTGAAGCGTATGTAATAATGGGCCTGACAATGATCATGTAGATCCAGTGTGTGGTCTTTGGAGAGATTCCTCCGGTTTTTCTATACATGCTTCGGTAAGCCCAGAAAGCTTTAGTTGTTTTTTTAATTTTGCTGTTTATGTGGGAGCTCCAGCTTAGTTTTTTTTTATCGAGGATCACTCGAAGATATTTTACTTCGTTGGAGTACCTACTCAATGTCTGTATCATTGATTGAAATTTGGCTAAGACTTAAATTTCTCCTTTTCGTAAAAGAGCCTTGCTGGGGTTTATAGAAAGACTTTCTTTTCTACACCAGTCTATGACTATATTAAGGGCGTTTTGCAGACGTGTTGTAACCTCGTTTGGTTCTTTGCCCCTAATAATGATTACTAGGTCATCGGCGTATCCAATTATGTTGAAGCATTACTTAGGTCTTGAAGTAGGTCATCGATAACCAGAGACCATAGTAGGGGTGAGAGTACTCCTCCCTGAGGGCAGTCTTTAACGGCTGTTACTGATACTGAGGTCAGTGCTGACGAAGCAGTTATTTGCGGACTTTCAAGCATCGATCGCTTTGACCCATTTTATGGTGGGATGATCTATTCCTCTATTAGTCAATGCATTTGATATGGAGTCATATCCAGTGTTGTCAAATGCACCCTAAATGTCAAGGAAGGCTCACTTTTTATTTGTGATGTTGAACTTAGAAGTACTCCTTCATTTAAATGAGACTGGATACAAAAAGAGGGTCGCTGTAAGGGTGCTTAACTAGTGAAGCCACTAGTTTACGCAAAAAAAAATCGTGAACTGTGAATCGCAACAAAATCGAACCATTTCTGAAGCGGATTGTGACAATCTCAAGCGAATAGGGTCGCCGTCGAATGGCTGTATGCCGGGTAGGCCAGGAAGGTTTTGCAGATTGGAAGGGAATATGAGCTGCTCCACTACGGCAAAACGGAATTGTGTTCTATCAGTACCCGGCAGCTTGTTTGGAAAGTTCTTAGGCATCTACCTTCTAGTTCTTAAATGGTACCAAGTGATTACCAACTGTCCATGGCAAACGATTTTGTTGTTTAAAAAGTTATCTCCAGAAAGAAGAGGGCTTAGAAAGGCATAATTGAATTTTATTACTACACCTTATATCTACAAGATAGTAGCAAAGATTATGAATTTGATGCAGATGACGCACTCCATACAAGAAAAATTGTTTTTGTTCATTGTTTTTCATGTGTTTTCATGCACACCACCCGCCCGTACCATGAAGCTAATGAGCAAAAGTTTCTGTTTTTTGTTCTCAATGCGTCATCTATATTGAATTCATAATCTTTGATAGTAGATACATCAGACGTATCAGGATATGTTTTTTTCTGTTCGTCGAGTTAGGGTCTCCATTTTATAGACTTCGGTAAATCGGAGGTTAATCTATCTAACACCAGCTCATAAACCTTTTCTTACAACCATACAAGTGCATGTACACGATAGCTCTGGACGGCTACGTTTAAAAAAGCTTCCCCTGAAGATCTGTTTTAACATACTTACCACTGTGCAGTTACACATTATTTCTGGAAGAACACAGTGGTATTCAATAAAAAATTATATCATGACAGTTAACAGTCGTTCCGGAGCAGTATTAAAATTGCAGACTGACTGTCAATAAAGATGGTGATATCATCTGGTGGTTTGGCAGGATTGAGGACGCTTTGGCTGCCTCTGCTACTGCCAAATCTCAGCCTGGGAGACACTGCTCAGGGAGACGCAAAATGCTGTTTAGCTTTATTGTTTCGGAAAATACTCCAGCTCCAACGCCTACGTACATTTTGGTTTTGATTCTTAGTACACTTTTGGCTACAGATTCTAGCGGTAGCAGGTTGAGGATGGTTTCCAGTCCCGCTGTTGGTGTGGTTTTTATTCCAATAGCAGCGCCTCAACAAGCTATCCTTTCTATCATTGTCATATTTTTTAGATGTGTGACTTTTTTTTGGAGATTGCCACTAGACAAGTCCTCAATACGTTAATATACTTAGGTGTGTCTTACAGTGGTCGTTTACATCCATAGGATAATATTGGGTTTGGAAGCCAGTCTTTTTTTCCGAATATTCGGTTACATGTATAGAAGGCTAGGTGAATGACATTAGTGTTTTTGAACAGCATAGGTGATAGACGAGTGGCTGGTGTTCAAGGGTTCGAAGAATTTTATTGGAAAGTTGGTGTTACCGAGTGTCCATATTACCTCTTATAAACGACAATCAAATTTCTATTTAAGACCAAAAAAAAAGAAACCATCGTTCGAGTAATTGTAGCCGTGTAGCTTTAATATTCGGCAAATATCCGGGATGATTACTCCTGGTGCTGATTCACGAAAACATCTACAATATTTGCTGGCACACTATACTGATTCTGTTGTGCCTGAGACCAACCCTAGCAAAGGAAAAGTTTATGTAGATCCCAACAATCAAGCCCAAAAAATCAAAATTTTCCAAGCTATAAAAAAAGAATATAGTCTGATAATAAAAAATACATTTTTGTTGAAAATGTATGTATAGCACAAAAAAATCAACTTCTTACGGATGATGCCCGAATAATGCTCTTTAATTGTATAGTTTTACGTCCTTAAGATATTTTTTAGTTCCCTAGTTAATATAAAAATGCATCACGATTGTTGATATTATCAAGTCAATAGTTTATGTTAAACGATGCAAACATTTGCCATATGCGCCTGTTTTTGCATTTCAATACTTCAACTCAAGCTTAGTTTCGGAAACAAAAAAAAATTATATAAACTACGTGTCCAAAATATAATTATATACAAAATAGGAATATTTATTAAAAAGCTAAGAAGGAAAAGGCGAATACAAAATTATAAGAACAAATAATATCCAGCCTTAATTAAACGGCATGTTTCAATGGATAAATAATGCTTAAGAAAATAAAAACTCCAACCAAATATTAATGATTGTGATTAAATAATAATCCAGCAGGAGCTGAAGAAAAAAACACTTTGACTTAGGAAAAAGAAAACCAATCACCACCAACAAACAAGATACGTAATAGCTAACAACAGTAAAGTATAGTTTCAGTAAAATAAAATAATCTTAAAATAAATGGGAAAACAAAAAATAAGGGGGCGGGCGGAAATACCCATAAACTTATCGGTTATTGAAATATACGACGCAATATGCGCATAGCCAACAACAAATGTAATGCTATTTACCTTGCGTCTCCATGCCTGGATAGCATACACATTTGGCTGGATGAATCTCAAACAAATTGAACAAATCAGCCAGAAGTACAATCAGATTTTGTTTCATCGATCTGCAAGTATTTAAAATCATTTAACGAGTCATTTTATATTTTGTATTGCAGCAGAGTTTACCCTCGCATGTATGTGATGTCCTCCGGCGTCATATGGAACACAGAATATGGCAAATGTTTTTGTGAAAAATTACTAACTAATAAAACGTTGTGAATTGAATCCTCTACAGCGGGCAAATAGTTTATTCGAACACTTGTCCAAGGAACCACTTTGGGACAGTAGTATGATATAAGAAGGGCCAGGCAAACGCCATCGCAAAGGTCTTGAAAATCTCGAACGGGAGGGATGTCAGGTGCTTGTAGGCGGACACCCTAGAAAGAATAAAAAACAATTAAATTAATAAAATAAAAAAAATATATATGCATGTCTTTTCCAAAATGAGCGGTACGGGCATTCTAGGTGCTATTGGTGAAATTTGGAATGAAACGGAACATGAAACAGAATCATCTTTTTTTTATGTATATGAAATAGGTTATGGATGGTTGGGTGTTGTAGAACGAGGGTAGACTCTGACTGGCTTTAACTTGGATATGCCTAGTGGTTGCAACTCTGACTACACATCAAATGTAATGTAGGTTATCTAGGAATCTCAGGGGTAAGTCAGGCCCATTAAACAGAGATGGTGGCGGATGAAACGAAAGGTCAACGGCAGCGGTCAATCCCGTAGTGGATACTGATGGCCCCGTGTCCTAGGGGTATCGTATAAATTGGAACTGGCCCTCCAGGTTGTGCTTAGGGTTATCTACCCACCCAAGGAAAAAAAACAGTGTTACGAAACAACCAATAGCCTCGGAAAGGACTAATATTATTGTTGACGATCCTGCTAAACGAAAATAGGACAACGACGTTCGTATCTGCACCTGGAATGTATTCTCACATAAACAGGAGAGGTGCAGGTGCGAACAACTAGCAGAAGCCCTAAACTGCTACAAAGCAGACATTACTGCCATCCAGGAAATACGATGGGATGGGCCGGGCAAAAAGAGGATGAAAAACTGTGACACCTACTATGGACCGTGTTATAGTCAGCAGAAACAGCGACTATTCGGATGCGGATTTGTTATAAGTGCCCGACTTAGGCAAGAAGTCTTATGTTTCCAAGACATTAGCGAACGCATTGTAACAATCCGCATCAAGGCAAAAATAAGATATAACTAAGGATTGCTTCTACGAACTCCTGACAAAACCTATAAGCGACTACCAAAGTACGATGTTAAAATCGTGCTGGGAGATTTTAACGCAAATGTAGGATGATAAGACATCTTTAGCAGTATTTTCGGAAAATATAGCCTACACGACATAACGCCTGGTAACGGACTTGATTGACTAACTAATTGACTTCGCTACGGAACGAAATGCCACTATAGCCAGCACACGGTTTCCTTACCTCGATATCCATAAGGGGACATGGCGGTCTACAGATCAACGAACAGTCAACCAAATTGATCACATTTCGATGGATGTCTGAACATTCCAACGGGCTAACATCGACTCGGACCACGCAGCCAAGGTAAGGATGTGGATATCCACCAAGCAACAACAAACCAGAAATGCTGTCGAAAGACTAAAAGCGCAAGAGACCGCCAAGACCTTCGCGCAACGCGTATCCCTTGCCTTAACCTCTCGGTTCACACCACACCACCAGCATCTAATTTCGAAACAAGAAAGAAACCAAGAAACCCATGGTTTGATGAGGAATGCCGACAGATGCTCGCAGCCAAGAACGAGGCCTACAGGTCGAAGCTGCAGGCGAAGACGAGAGCTGCCATTGAGCTCTATAGGCAGAGAAGAAGGGAAGAACACCGGCTTTTCAGAAAGAAGAAAAAAAGGGCAAGAAAAGCACACGATCGAGGATATAGAGAGGTGCCACTCCAGGAACGATATTCGAAAGTTTTACCAAAGATAAAAGGCTCGAACACAATCCTGTCGAGATGAACAAGGAAATATCGTAGTTGAGACACAGGATATGGAAGAAGCACTTCTGCAGACTGTTAAACGGCGATGAAGAACAACATTCCACTGTCAAGCAGAACAAACCATTTAATATTGGCAACGGCAGCGAAAACTGCCAACCACCCGATCCAAGTGAAGTGAGGATAGCAATATCTAAACTAATGCTTAATAAGGAAATGACGGCCTTCCCGCAGAGCTATATAAAGCTGGCGGAGATGACATGGTAAGTAACATCCACCAACTCATAAGCCAAATCTGGTCGGATAAAAGCATGCCTGAAGAATGGAACCTCAGCATCGTTTGCCCGATCCACAAAAAAGGAGACCCTCTGAACTGCGCCAACTACAGAGGCATAAGTCTGCTTCTGCTCAACATCGTATACAAGATCCTATCTGCCGTAATATGTGAACGACAGATCCTGGAAAAATACCAAGAAGTCCAAATAAATACCCACCACCTATTTATCGATTTCAAAGCCGCATACGACAACATTTATAGAGACGAACTATACAGAGCCATGTCTAGTTTTGGTATACCGCCCAAACTCGTCCGTTTGTTTAGGATGACGATGGAGAATTATCGCTGCTCCATCAGGGTCGGAAACGACCTCACGGACACATTCGATGCCAAAAAGGATTGTGACTTCTTTAATCTGATTCTTGAGAGGATTGTGCAAAATTCTTCGAAAAATCTTCGGTCCCGTTTGCGTTGACGGGCTATGGAGACGAAGATTCAACCACGACCTATACGAACTGTACAGCGACATACCTCTGAACAAAAAACTCCGCATTGGATGTTTAAGATGGCTAGGACATGTAGAACGAATGGACACCAATACTGCAGCTCGCAGAGTCTTCGATTGCCAGTCAGATGTCGGATGCAGTAGAGGAAGACCTCAACTTAAGTGGCGCGCACATGAAGAATAAATAAAATTTAAACATTCCGTTAAAACCATTCAGTTCACCGGTTTTGAACGACCTTTCCATCGTGGACAATCGAATATTGCTGTTGTTGTTATTGGCTGCCTCACCTCCGTGATAATACAGAGGAACATAGAAAGCTTTGCCTTATTAACTATGTTCTTAGTATAATCCCGCAATGACAATATCAAATTATTGATATACGTCGTGAATATTACATTTCTCTTTAGCCATGACAAGACTTCTTTAATTGCTATGATTTCCGCCTGGATCGGAAATGCAAAAGGATATGCTTAGGTTAAGCATCTCGGAGAAAACACTTCCAATTAAGTCAAAAGTATATTTTGCAGGTACACATATAGTATCATTATCTTCATCGTTTAGTAAATAGCAGTATTAAAACAAATCGTTTCCCGTTTTTCTATGATATTCTTTTGGTTTGGGCAGGGAATTATTTCTCCTTTCTTGTCAAGTTGCTTAAGACGCTTGATAAAAGACTCCCAAATATTGCTTTACGTAAGACTACATTACATTACTAGAACTAATCAAATCTGCTGAAAACGAAACGCTTGTAAATTAAGCTTTCTGCTTCTTTGGTAAACGCTCCTTTTGAAAATTGCTTTTATAGACACCAAATACTTACAGTTTCATCAGTTGCACCGCTCTCAACGTCTTGTGCGATGCGTTTCTTTAACGCTGCACAAACATGTGATATCCACGATAATAGGGATTGCTCAAAATGTTGCCCCGGTGCTGTGGGTAAATTAATTCCAGAGATTCTAAAATGAAATATAAGTTAGTTTTGTTGGTACTGATTTTATTACCTTAAAGTTAAATTACCTTCGTACAGCATGCGGTATTCTATCCCCAGATGAAATTTCTTTAGCGTACAAAATCATAAGTGATTCTATCACAGACATGTGGGCGTTCTATAAAGAGAAAAATATTTCAAATTAAGTATGTGAAGGTATTTCTGAATCTAATATAACCGACGAAAGACGTTTCGACCGTTTAGCTGATGATACATATTCCATTTTAATTAAGAAATGAAGAACGAAAAAAAGGAAAGTTTAGTCTCCAGCTGTCACTACAAACCAGATGACAGAATTGACATACACACTTTTTTAGTCTTCTCTTCCGCAGTCGTGGTTTTTAACTTTATGTTTGCAATTTCCTTTACGATTGCAATAGTTGACCTTATTAAAGAAGCATACCGATAAATTTAATATTACTAAAGATTTGTAAGCATTTACTAGGTCACGTGTAGCCAGAATTTCTTCCCATTGAAGAGCTCATCTATAGGAAAAATGGGTGGCCTGTCTAGCCCTTAAAAGGATTTTCCATTGCTAAAACACATTTTTATTGCCTAATTGAAAGCACTAATCGCGATGACTACCCTTTTATTTTATATAAAACTGCTAAAATTAAGAAAAAAAAAACAACAAATATCCCGAAACTGATGTGCCGTCTTGACCAAAAACAAACAACTTGATCGACGATCACTGTTTACTGGAACACGCAGCCAAGAATTAGGTCGAGAAGTCAAAACTGAAGGCGAAACTGAAATGCTCGTTAGAATAAGAACTCTTCATGAATGCTGTTCATTTCATATAAATGGTGGCCCAAAAACTCACGCAAAATTTGAATTTTTCAGTAAAAGTATGTTCAATCAAACCAAAAAAAAAATAAAAAAAAATTTGACAGCTGACAATTTAGGGTTCATTAACCCACTGCTTTAATTAGGTTCGTACACGTCTTAAGTGCAAGTGTAAATCTAAATAAACTTGGCTGTTAAACTTTACAAAGTCGTACACGAGTCACGAACTGAGAAAAATGTAAAAAGATGAACGAAGAAGAAATTAAGTTTCGTTAATTTTTTCTCAATTTTCTTCATGTCTTACAGTCAAAACACCAAAGTCGTGGGTTAGTTTTTGTTTTTCATGTCTTTCATTATACTCCAAAATGACGTTTTTAATTTTTATTTGCGAAAGCGTACTTTTCGTTGAAATTAGTGAATTCTCTCTCGATATTGGAGATTTGACAATCTTAATTTTTCTTCAAATAAAAGGTACCCGTAAATTTCAAAAATATTAAAATTTGGCTGCAATTTTGTTTGAGAAAAATCATCCTAAGCTCATATTGATCTTAATGGGTTTGTTAATCTTTAAATTGTCGCATTTGGGATTCTGATTTTCGAAAAACAACTGCATAACATTTCATGGAAAATGTGGCTTGAACTGTAGCGGATGCTTAATATCGCGACAGAGTTATTTCTACCTAAATTGGGTGATATTGATGTGGATGACTTGTGGTTTCAACAAGGAAGTGTCACATGCCATACAACCCACTGCATGAGACATTTTCTGGTCGTCCATTCTATGTTTCAGTAATCAGAATTGGCTTCCTATTCATGTGATTTAAAACCACAGCATTTTATGTTATGGGGTTATGGAATCATCGAATCATCGATATTTAGTAACATATGGTCATGGAAAATGTTGACAAAAAAATCTCTTTGTTGCAGCAAAGTCGTGGAGGCCGTTTGCCCAATGTGCATACATGAAAAATAATTTTATGTTTCAAAAATATTACAACTTAATAAAGTCAGGATATACTAGGGGATATGGACACGTACACAACGTAGTCAAGTCTAAGTCGGCGCTGAAAGTGACTGATGACTTGGCAAGGAGCGTCCACTAAATACATATAGTCTTATTTTCAAAAACAGAAGTCTAATGGTTGGGTGTTGTAGAACGAGGGTAGACTCTGATTGGCTTTTAGTTGGCAATGGCCAGTGGTTGTAACTCTGACTACACATCAAATGTGCTTATTTTTACCTCCAAGTGGTAACCATCGGGTACTGGTCTCATCCAACCGGATTTGACTTGCTAAACGATAAGTGCGAGTGTTGATAACAAGGCGAAAAACAGCAACACTATAAACAGCCTGGTCAGAATGGCACGGAATGAATACTCGGCCTGTTGTCACAGGCGAACCTAGTTGAGCTGCTTCGACATATTCGGACAACAGGTTATCTATGAATCTCAAGGTAAGTCAAGAGAAAATGAATTTTCAAACTTCAAGTGAAAAAAATATAAAGAGTTCGAGATGCTCACTGAAATTTTAGACAATTTCACAAGGACGGAATCACAGAAAATATTGAAGGCGAATTTTCCGAATTGCAGAATTTTATGAGCCGATAAGTTTGTTGCTCGATTGGACGCCATTATGAATGGCGTTTCCTATATATCTCGTACAACTGGTTAGTAAAACGCAGCAAAATATATATACTTCAACAGACTTAATTGTACCTTTTTGAGCCGAAGAGAATTAAATTCTTGACCTGTGCAACAATCTCAAAACCAGGGCCATGTTATTAGATCCTTAAAATCAATAAAAACTGACAAACAAGAAGGGAAGTCCTAACGACATTAGCACAGTAATGCCAGTGATTATACATACTGGCATTACTGTGCTAAGTTACCACACTAAGAAACTGAATCTGAACTTAAAATACCTCAGTAGCTGTGCATGAAGACCCCACTTTCTATGTAACTTTCCAGTCTTTATACCAAGAGTTAAGACGATCAGAGAATACTTCTCTGAGAAGCTTAAAGCACACTCCGGCAAGTTCATGAGTGAACAGTATACCTTCAGACAACCGCCGGTTTGGTGCAATAAATAAGAGATAATTTTAACAAGTGCATCGTAAGTGATCTACACTGATCTAAGTTCGAAGGACTCATCTGCCTTTTCATGTGAATCCATAAAAAAACCTAAAATTTGTTATTACAGAGGTAGATTAAGGAATATATGTTCTAAGTTGCAAGATACTATAAAGAGTAAGTGTGTCAGTTTGGGAAACTCTTTTATATGAATATGACCTGCAAACAACATACTTCAATTTGAGATCAAATAAATTGTAGCCCTTACACGAAATGTACACATGTATAATCCTACAAGTAAAACAACACTTGTATGTATTCCATTGCTGTGATGATTAAGACGTTGTCGAATGTTCTTTGACAAAGTATCTCCTATTACTAGCCACCACCATTTGGAGACACTATGCCCATTCTCGTGTATGTTGGTTTCTACTTGAGAATTGTTTATCTATTGAATAAAATGCGGAAATTTAGGACAAACTAATAAAAGAAAGAGCACAGAGACATCGTCCCTATTTTAGATCGATGTGCAAGTGCATTTCAAGCACTACTTTAAAGCAGACCGCAAAGAGGGTACAGAGAATAATCAATAATTTCCTTTTTGAATGTTGTCTCGATACCAGGGTGAGATTGGAGTGCAGACAAATGAGAACAACACTAAAAACCGATTGTTATCGTTTTGTTAACGATGCATCCGACGACAACCTACCCATCAACTAGGGGACAGTTTATTATTGTTGAAGATAGAGAACCTACAATGCGGTAGTGGTGACGATGCTCCTCAGTAAATGCAAAACCATTATGGTAAAGAGAAGCAAATTCTTCAATTAGGTCTCGTATGCATTTTAGATTTACATCTTATAGTTCAAGTTTTTTCATTACTGGAGTAACGTCATTCGGCCGAATAGATATTCATTTCCTGTGGGCGTCGTTAAAATCCAAACATGACACCTTTGTTGTTGCTCCCACACACGTTGACTTTGAATTAACAATACTTTATCATAATACTCACATAGAGCTAAACACTGAGTGACACCAGTTTTATTTGGAATGAAGACATGGATTTATAAATTTTATAAGTTAATTATTTTTAATTTGAAATATCTGAACTTTGCGATCAGCCAACATCGAATACCTTTTTACTGATATTAGAAATTTCATTTTCTTGTCAACTGATGTGTGGGTTTTTGACGCCTGCCAATATAACAAAAACTCAGGTTTCGACAAATATTGTTAATAGCCCTTCAAATTGAATGTTGAAATTGGTAATATTCATAACCTTTTTGTGCTGTACAGCAAAGCCAGTTAAAATTTTGTTTAATTTTTCAATTTTCAAACATAAAGTAAAAAAATAGAAAGAGTTCGAGATGCTCACTGACATTTTGGACCATTGCAAAATTAGTTAGTTACGATACTCTCCCTTCTGTGGTCTTATTGGATTGCTAACCACAACAAAGTAAATGGCAGAATAGGTAAGTGGAATGTTTTCAGACAATTTAACACTAAATACGATATCGTACTACGTATTTTAATAAATTGGGACTTTGGAAAACCCACTGGACCCGTCAGGATTTCCTCTATTGTAAGTCAACTAGTACCTGTTTTTTTTTTGGTACTTTTTTTTGCTACTGGTGAAAAATATTTACAAGTAGCAGTGCATGGCGTTTCTTTAGATTGATCTTCTATGAACGCTGTAGTATCTCAAGGATCAATTCACTCATCCACTCTATATCTGCTGCACATTAATAATCCTTTATGGGCAAGGAAAACCATATTTTAAGTTTTGCATCTGCAAACTATACACATTTGTTCTATAAACTTAAAAAAAAATACAATGGGGAAAAAAACTTGTTGAATTCACTCCAACAAAATGCATTGGTTCCGATGTATCATGTCAACAATATTCAAACTCTATTCCCTTAGTGGTGTCTAAACGGTGTTACACCACTCCATGATTCAATGTTTGGAGTTCGGCCGAAACAGCACTAAACTTACTGTACTATGTATATTAGTTTTGATACCTTGTTTGTAACATAGAGAGATAATTTACCAAGATATACCTTATAGTAAATGGATCGACTAAGTAATAAGTATCGCTTGCTGAAACGATTTATCCATGTCTGTATGTCTGTACTTCACCAATTTATGCCTTAAATTTTGATCTAGAATGATGAAATTTGGTACAAGGACTCTTTTTTGCTCCCAGCAGAAGAAGTGAATATTTAATATTCAAAAATTAGCCGATCGGACTGTAGCATTCTCATCATATAGTTACAGCTTATGTTGTTTAAGCAGCGTCAATTTCTCCAGAAACCTCGCGTTTACAAAAAACCACAAAACTTGCAACCTTGAAGGAAATCACAAATGTGAAGCAGATGTTTTGCGAACAGCAATTAAAATTTTCGGGCGTGGTCATTCCACCGATATATTTTTTTTAAGATCTTTTACTTCTTGCGGTTTTTTTTTTAAGATTCAATCATTGGTGGAATTCGTTGATCCTTCGATTCTTTTGGTTGCAGCAGTTCGAATAAATCAAGTGACCCAATAATAAGGGCCGCTTGATTTATTCGAACCAATGATGTCGAATTGTTGAACAGAACCAGTAATAAATTTGGGTTGGGCAAAATCCTCATCTTTCAGTCCTTCTCGCGGGCGCCCACCTGAAAATGACTAATCAGCATGCCTGATTAGGGTCAGCCAAGGGTCCCACTTGGATATTGACCGTGCGCTGTAACACGTTGCAACGCACGATCAATGTACAAGCGGCAACCATAAGTTTGAGGTGGGAGAAAACCCTTAAACCCAAATCCAAGGTGGAACAGCAAACGCCGAAGGATGCATGGCTAAAAAGGGAGTTTTAAGCCGCTAGTTTGCGAATTTCGGATACCGGGCTACCTCCGATCTCAAAATAGCCTTCCTGTGGACCACGGGCGACCAATAAATCCCGCCTACTCGTGGGAAAAATTGAAGTACCAATAATAAAAAACATAGAGAATGATGCCTCTACAAATGCATCAACAACTAGGGATGTTTCAGAACACCCTGTCGAAACCGACACGACACCTGCCAATCGGGAAGGGTCACAAATCAGTGATTTCGAGATGATGAGCCTAGAAGAGAAATTGTCTCATCTGAGCGACTCAGCCTCGGAATCAAGTACTGTATACAGCATCAGTATACTCTCGGATGAATTGCATCCAGAATATACAGAAGCGCCAGGGACCCCAGGCAAAACGGCTCAAACTGATTCCAAGCGTATCAGGTTCACGCCAGCTGAACAGCGTCGTTTCAACAGAGCGCTGAAACAGGGTAGCAGCATAGAGCAAGCCCGCATCTTTGCAAAAACAAAAGATGATGCCAAAGAAGCCAAACGCATGAGATCTGAGGACAACACACCTCCTCAGTCCGAAGCGAAGCGAGCTCGCACTGGGAAAACAACCTCTGACAGAACCACCTATAGAGATATAGCGAGCTATGTCAGATTGGGTGTCGTACCAGTCGATATCGATCGCAATCCTCTCACGAATGAACAAATGGTTCAGATACAAGAGAGGATTATGGACATCACGATCGAACTGCGCGACGGGGATGCAAAGCCAGCTTTCCGCGGGACAACTTTCAAAGCCGGATGGCTCTTGTTAGTATGTGCGGACATCACCACTTCAGAGTGGATGAAAACAAACTTTCTCAGACTAAAGGAGAAATGCGAGTTGGAAGTAATGCTTGTGGGAGAGGAAGACTTTCCGAAACCACATATTGTCAGAGCTTTCTTCCCGCAGAGTACCGGAGTTACAAATGAGAGAATACTGGCAATACTAGACGGTCAAAACAGAGACCTAAATACGAGAACGTGGAGAGTTCTGCAAAGATCGGACGAGAAAGACGTCGCCCACATGGTCTTTGCAATAAACGAGAGTGCGATGCGTAGGCTTGTGGAGCTAAAGGGGATGGTATCATACAGATTTGGACAAATCAAGATCATCCTTAAAGGTTCCGACAAGTCTGCAATTCAAACCCGAAAAAATAGTGCAAATGACACTGATAAAAAGAAAAAGTCGTCAGAAAAAACAAGCGCCAGCTCGTCGCAACCAGCAGCCAGTATTAGTACTGCCGCCGGAAGCGATATAAAGAAGACTGGTTCACTGCCTACGACATTATCGCCAAACGCCCCTAGTACGAGCAACGCTAACATCAGCCAGCAACAGTTTAGACCAAAGCTAGCTGCGGAACGGGCGCGTGAACGGCAAAAACACGGACAGCGTAAAAACGGTCCGAGAGATAGACACGAAGGTCTCTCTCAACAGGGTATCGTACGCAGAAGAGGCGATAACAAGCCTTATAGGGTACGAAACCCTGAGCACGGTAGGAAGCGATGACCACCCTACTAAATGTGCTGCAGGCAAACCTGCACCGAGCTATAGGTGCCTCGGACACCTACAACCAAAGATGTACCGAAGGGAACATCGCTCTAGGTTTAATCCAGGAGCCATGGGCAACAGAGGGTAAGATATTTGGTTTACAAAGTAAAACCAGAGAGCTCATCTTCGCCCGGGGAAATTTTAGACCAAGGGCAGCTCTTTTAGTTGCAAAAGATATAAAATTCTCTCCCATTCCAGGTTTCATTACCAAAGATCTGGTGGCTGTCCTTTTAGAAAGACGCAACGGCCGAGAGCTACAAAAAATTGTATGCGCATCGACGTACTTTGCTGGAGATGACGAAATACCACCTCGCCCAGTACAGGAACTTGTCCAGTACTGCCAGACCCAGCAACTTCATCTTATCTTCGGCTGCGACGCCAACGCGCATAACACAATATGGGGCAGTCGAGATACAAACAAAAGAGGTGAGTTCTTATTAGATTACCTATACAGCAACAATTTAGTTATACTAAATAAGGGTAATAAACCCACGTTTAGAAACGTTTTAAGAGAAGAAGTTTTAGACCTTACCATCTCTTCTCCGTTTGTACAAAACACCGTCGAAAATTGGCACGTTTCTGGTGAGGCATCTTTATCGGATCACATGCACATAAGTTTCCAATTAAGATGCAACACCGAGGATGCGCCGATTAAATACGACAACAAACTCACAAATTGGAGAACGTATCGAGAAAATCTATCGATTAAATGTGACATACTTCCTGAAAAACCTTCATGTGTAAGTGAAGCGGAAGTCGCACAATGTCAACTAAATGACATTATCATCTCATCTTTTACAAATAGCTGTAAGGTTAAACGCACTGTGGCAAAGAGGTGCACACCATGGTGGAACGATAACCTAGAAAGTTTCCGTAAAAGAGTAAGAAAACTTTTCAATAAAGCCAAGCGCACCGGAAAGTGGGACCAATATAAATCTCTACTTACCCAATACAACATAGAGTTGCGAAAATCAAAAAGAGCGTCATGGCGCAAATACTGTGAGGAACTCGAAGAGCTTCCGGCGGTGGCGCGTCTCCAGAGGGCACTCTCGAAAGATAAAACAAACTGCATGGGATTACTAGTCAAAGCTGACGGTAAAATCACATGCGACCGGGAAGAAACGTTGACCACACTTCTTCAGGTACACTTTCCCGGCTCTACAATCACAACTGAGTTTCATGAACACATGATAGATGACTCACCCCCTATAAACCTGAAAAGGATTAATAGTTTATCCGGCAAACTTTTCACTCCGGATAAGGTCAAATGGGCGATCAACTCATTTAAACCGTACAAGGCACCAGGGACAGACGGAATCTTTCCTGCTCTTATACAAAAGGGCTTGGACTTTTTCCTACCCACTATGGTAGCCTTATTTAGGTTTAGTTTCAACTGGGGCTACATACCACAAACCTGGAGGGAGGTAAACGTGGTATTTATCCCCAAACCAGGCAAACCAATAGAACTACCTAAATCATACCGTCCAATAAGCTTAACATCGTTTTTCCTGAAAACAATGGAAAGAATACTTGACGTACACATTAGAGAGTGCTTAAATGAAAGCACTCCTCTGCACCCATGTCAATTCGCCTACCAAAAAGGTAAATCCACGGAAGGAGCACTTCTAAGTTTAACATCACAAATAAAAAGTGCATACGAAAACAAAGAAGTAGCTTTATGTGCCTTCCTAGACATAGAGGGCGCTTTTGACAACACTGGATATGACTCCATATCAAATGCTCTGACTCATAGAAGAATAGATCATCCCACCATCAAATGGATCAAAGCGATGCTTGAAAGTCGGAAAATAACTGCTTCATCAGCACAGACCTCAGTATCAGTAACAGCCGTTAAAGGCTGCCCTCAGGGAGGAGTACTCTCACCCCTACTATGGTCTCTGGTTATCGATAACCTACTTCAAGACCTAAGTAATGCAGGTTTCAATATAATTGGATACGCCGATGACCTAGTCATCATAATAAAGGGCAAAGAACCAAACGAAGTTACAACACGTTTGCAAAACGCCCTTAAGATAGTCATAGACTGGTGTAATAAATAAAGTCTCTCTATAAACCCCAGCAAGGCTATCATCGTCCCTTTTACAAAAAGGAGGAAATTAAATCTTACCCAATTTTCAATTAATGGTACATACATTGAGTATTCCAACGAAGTAAAATATCTTGGAGTTATCCTCGATAAAACACTAAGCTGGAACTCCCACATCAACAACAAAATTCAAAAAGCAACCAAAGCTTTCTGGGCCTGCCGAAGCATGTATGGCAAAACCTGGGGAATCTCTCCAAAGACCACACACTGGATCTACACGATCATGGTCAGGCCCATTATAACATACGCTTCAATAGTATGGTGGAACAAAGTCACCCAAAAAACAACTATAAATAAATTAAACAAGGTACAACGGCTTGCCTGTCTGGGCATTACCGGAGCTATGCGTACCTGTCCCACGGCGGCTATGGAAGCCATAATAGGACTAACACCTCTCCACATTTATATAAAAAAAGTGGCAATTCGCAGCTCAGCAAGTTTGACACAAGCGGAAGAATTAAACATTAGTGAACATCTAAAACTAATTGAACTTCTTTCCGAACTTCCAGAACTTGACATGATCTGTGCGGTTACAGACCGCTTACCAAAGACACTATGCTTCGACAAAAGATTCTCAACGGAGATCACAACCAGAGAAGCATGGTGTAGCAACAACCTTCCAAACTGCCTAAACGGCCTAAAGTGGTATACGGATGGTTCTAAAATGGACTCAGGGGTAGGAGCTGGCATACATGGACCAAATAAAAACATCTCAATACCTATGGGAAAAAACCCTAGTGTATTCCAAGCTGAGCTCCATGCCATAAAAGAATGCGCAAACCTAATACACAACTCAGGTATTAAAGGCGCAAACATCCATATATTCACGGACAGTCAAGCAGCTATAAAAGCCCTTAGCTCACACATCATTGACTCCAAATCAGTACTACACTGCTTCAACTCCCTCCAAACACTCAGTTCCAGGAACAAAACCAAACTATGGTGGGTCCCCGGACATAAGGGAGTTATAGGTAACGAAAAAGCTGATGAACTAGCCAGAAAAGGTTCCGAAACCCCCTTCATTGGACCTGAACCCTTCTGTGCAATCCCCAAATCAGCCATAAATCTAGTTATAAAAAACTGGGAACAAAACAGATGTGTTTCATACTGGGGAAATATCCCAGGCCTAAGACAGGCCAAAAGAGCTATTCAGCCCTTCAAATCAGATGCCGACAAGATACTAAATCTTCGCAGGCACGATATCAAAAACTTAGTAGGCTACCTAACTGGTCATCACGGTCTTCGATATCACCTAAACAAAATGCGTCTAGTCGACTCACCGGAGTGCAGACTATGTCTAGAAGAAGACGAAACAGCCGAGCATATCATATGTGAATGCCCGGCCCTTTACGGTATGAGAAGAGAATCTTTCTTCAGGGAATTCTTAAGTCCCGAAGAATTGAGGAAATCTTCGGCTGAAAGTATTATCAGCTACATTAGGAAAGTAGAAGCGCTACTAACCTAAAAGCATCTGACGACAAGCACAATAGATCTTTTAGGTCGACGTGTATATTACTGCTTAGGCAAGTCAGAATTTAAAAAAAAAAAAAAAAAAAAAAAAAAGTAATAAATTTTTATCACATTTACTTCGTTAAATTAGGTTTAAAATCTCTACTAAGGTGTCATTTGTTGGGCTTACGTTGATGATTTCAAGATTTAAATTATCAATGGGTATATTTTGTCTAAGGATGTGATCCTATTGTGTTTTAGTGAACTTTACTTTGTCTTGAGACCTGTTTATTAATTGTCAATTTGTAAACATGGATATTACTCTTGAAATAATAGGATTTTTTTTAATTAATTTCGCTGTTCCGAGATATGATGCGATCTGGAAACATCCTATTCAATAAATTCTTTGATGCAATAGCTATTCAGCAGTTGCGATATACTGCTGAAATCACAAATCATTGACATCGACAGCCTACAAATCAGGCTAATTCATTTAATTCTGGCGCGCGATAATGCACCGTAGAGCCTATTTTTTCTCTCACTCTGTCACCAATGTTTTCAGCTAAACGCCTTACCCGAGCACGAAGTTGTGTTTCTCATCTGCCACCGACTCAGTTTGTCGATTATTTTGAACAAAACTATTTTGCTAATGCAAATTTTAACAAATTTAAGCCATATTTTATGGGACAAAAATATACCACACAGAAGATAACAATTTGCATACAGACGATAAACATTTAATCATCTCCAGACTTATTTCGTGAATCATTCACCGAATTTTCGTTGACAAAAAATAGTTTGAACTTAATCAATTGCAAATCTAAGACTGTTCTCTGCATTACTGACCAGTATATCTATAAAAATTTTTTTTTACTTACAATTCGCAATGGATTCGTTTGAATTAAAACGGTTTCTGTTAATGGCATATCCGGAGATTCGGCAACTGGTACTCCCTTTCGTGCCAACGTTTGTATTATAGACCAGTGATTCAGACTTTGGTAATTTGGATCCGAGTACAAGTTCGACAATGTCTGACAATACAGAGTTGCATTGCCCATTTCGACGATAATTTGTGGCTTGAGACGTTCTTGGTTTTCGTGATCTCGATAGAAAGGTTCCTTGAGATTGTCTGGGACACGGTTGTTGAATGCTTTTGAGAGAAGCCATTTCACTGAAGCTTTCTGTCTGGCCTGTAAAGAAACAAATCAAAAATATATTAGTATGTAGTAAAGATATTTATATGTTTAAAACTATCGTCTTGAATGGAGTATTCTCGAAAGTCAGATTTAAAGCGCAATCCGAAAAGATATAGACTTATAAGAAGGTAAACAATAATTATGATCAAAATATTAATATGTGTATTTGGCTGGTATCATCAAAAATCAAGGAACTTCGGCTATTTTTTTGTTTTAATTGGCGAGGTTTTATAAACAATTATATTCAAAATTGAATAAGGAATACATTTTTGTGCAAACAAAAACTAATTCTGATTTATGATAATGTTTATGTTTTGCAAAGTACCTTTGTAATTTCAATCTCAAAGTACTCCGTTCAATCTGGTTCGTAAACGGTGTTTGAAGTTGACGACTAATTGACGAACTTTTTGCGATATAAGTAACATATACAGACAACCAGCCACAATTGACAAGAGAGAGTCACTCTCTTGTCAATCATATGGTACGAGTACGACACGTAAAGGAATATCGAGTACTCATTCGGTGCGCTAGTATCTACCAGATTTTATAGCATGATTTTTCTTTAATTCTCCACAACGATAATCGTTGATTATATTATAGAATTTTTTGTACTATTGGCATTGGTTTGTTGTATAGCTTTCGTTTTTGTTTACTTAAATAAATAAATGTTTGACAGTCATAAATGAGAATAAAATTTGGTTTCTTTGAAAAATGGTTGCATGGATCTTGGCTATCATTAAACGTACAACCTCGTACTCAAATTTATTAAGAAAAAAATTAAATTTGTCTATGATCGATTTAAGAAGTCGAAGAAAAAGGCAAATCTGTGCATGAACATGCGCTTTGGAAAACAAGCGTTTTTAGCTGGGTGATATGACGTATTACAAAACTAGAGATATTTCAACGATACTGGTGTAAACGATAGTCATCGAAAAAGTTTCAATTGTTGATAGAAATAAGTGACTCCCGAAAACTAATTCTCGCTCCGCACAGAATTTTTTTTTTAGCTTAATTGCTTTTATATCTCTGCGAGCTTGCTTTTCTACTTTTCTGACTTGGATTTTAAATAATTTCGAACATATGAGATGATATTTTTAATTATTTTGTAAATTAAAAGCGATTTAAATCTGATGGTATTTTGTCGCAAGAATGTTAAACCGACTACCAGTCTAAGAAGGGAATAGACTTTTTCCTGTCTAAAACTATTTAAAGACACTAGTTCAAATAGATCTAGTGAAAACCAGTGAAAAAAAAACTCAGAAAAGGTGTCCGAACGGTCAAATTGATAATCTTGCGGGTAAGTCCTTAGACTAAGTAAGTCCTAAGTAAGTAAGAGTCCCAAAATCGGTCAGTGAACCTCTTAAAAAATCCATTGTGTCCACCATTTGACTAGAAACTTTGCGGGCTGTAGTATTGGTGTATAATCGTTGTGCATGTCCTAGCCTTCTTAACCGTCAAATACCAAATTTTTAACATTGATTGTTCATCCTTCGTCTATAAAGCCCATCGACAATTTTCCGATAAATTTCGGGGAAAAACCATAGGGATTTCTTCATTCGCTTATATTTTGGTATACTATTTTCAATCATCATTCCTGAGTGGGACGGACATCTATATATCTTGGATTGGGCGGTTTTTTGCATTCTGAAAAACAGTGTTCATTCCATTATTTTCTAAAAAGCTCAAGTGTAACTCTTTCGTTAAACTAGTGGTTTCTTGCTGGTGATCCTAACAAATCAGTTGCGGCAGTACTAACGGCTTGTTGACAATGTCGCAAGTGGTCAGAGAAACTAAAAAAACGTATGAAGTTAAGCTTTACAGTTTCGGAAAGCACTCTATCTCTTACCACGACATCCATTCATTTATATGAATTAAGATTTTTTGGCAAATTCTTTCCTGTCTGTTTAGAAAGTTGATTGAAAATGGTATTGGAATTTTCAAAGACATGGAGATATACTATGTATTCAGAGGATACTTAGCCCAGGTATATGTTAAAAATATGTATGTGCTAGCTAGCAGATCTTTGATGCAGAGGTCCAAAGGTAATAGGTTAATAAATGTTTGCAGAGATGCTATTTGGTTCTTTTTTGACTGGGCTATTCGTTGTACCATTCCAATTTACTTTAAATGGATAACTTAATAATGTTGTTGCCATTTTAGATAAGTAATTCAGGTAAAACAACCTACATAGGCATACATAAATAAAGCATCCTTCAATGTCGGGTCTGTCCAAATGTTCTTTGGCTTACTCCACAAATGTCAAATCCGCTTTAAAGCAATACGTCATTAGCAATGGTGAGTGCATACTGCATATTTTTCTGGGTTATATCATTTTAACCACCTTGTATAAATGTGCGATTTGAAAAAAATCATCAAAATGTGAGACCTTCAAAACGCATTAATTATTACATCACTTTAAGCATAAATATGATAGCAAAAAATGACACAATTTTATTAATTAGAATTTCTGCCTATCAGCTCACTGACAATTTTAAAATCATCCATTTACTCAACTCTCAAATGCCGTACCGCATGGGAAAATGTTGACACACATTGCAAACAGCATTCTCCAGTTTCATATAAAATCGAATCACTTTTGTTTATGCAACAAACAACAAACTTTCCGCTGATAAAAGTCATACGAGAGTGAGTTTGATTTTCCTGATCTACCATATGTGGTCGGCAGGGGATAGGAAAATCTCAACACAAAAAAATGAAATAAAGCACGAACATATAATATGTGAACATGAAAGCCGCTTTAGGCTAGACGATAACTACTTGGTAATGCTTACAGGTAGATAAATCATTTTAGATTGGCTGCTAGAACCGTAGAAATACTCTTAAATGTTGCAATCATTTCATGGACATTGCTTACATAGATATTGACGAATGCTCATACAGAAGAGAACTAAAGTTGAACACATTTTTCCTGGTCGAGGGGCACTGAGTTCATCGTTGATGGGGAATAATTTGTATAAGACAAATCTATATATTGCCATGAAAAAATGCCGTATTAGTCAGGCTAAGCACAATTATACAAGTTATTTCAAGTTCATTCAATCAAGTTGTAAACACCAAGAAATAGGTAGTACGCATTTGGACACACACATTTCAATGCTAGTAAGAGTATAATAACTCGTTGATCAATAAAACACTGGAGTGGAATCGGCTAAGGTGATAGTTGATTGTCGCTTTGTTGATTGTCGTTTTTGATTATCAACTCTTCGGCTTCGAACTACGACTTTTGTCTACCAACATTTTATCAGTTCTTAATAGGGAATTTCGACTAACTGGTCATTTTTTCACTTTTTTTCGCCTATTTCCATAGGACTTTGGTCGAATAAACCTCTACGCACTATTATTTTCCCCCTCTGGTATACAATGAACATTGTTTACTGGTCATAAAAATAGATTTAATTTTTAATTTCATGTTGGAAATTTGTTCACATAGCTATTTAACTGTAAACTTTAAGTCATACGAAAAAATATTCTTTGTAAAATAGATCAATTTCCTATAAAGGAGGCTGTCAAAACTTTTGATTGCGTTGAGTCGTTCACGGACTCTCGGTATAACAGTTAAAAAGTATCTCAAGAATACCACATGAAGTAACTTTTTTACTTGCGATTATATGTACTATGTATAAGGCAAATTATGGATTCGTGCGAAAAAAAAAACAAAACTAAAATTCTAACAATCAAACATGACATTACGATTATAGAGAAGTAAAAAAAAAAAGGGTCTGCAAACTCCGTCCGTCTGTCTGTATTTATTTGGAATTCCCTAATGGGTCTTTTTTTCGTTTTTGCTCTAGGTTCAAAAATAATGGTACCCGTCGTATAACCATAAACAAAAAGTTTGATTTGATTTTCTCGAAAACGGCTCTAACGATTTTGATAAAACTTTCAAAATGCTATTTTTTTAGGACGTTCTATCTTTTGGTTAGAAATGAAGTTTTCTCGTAAACTATGAATCCGATGTCAGTAAAATTTTAAACACAGGAAGTCATTAATAACCCTATTGATATGGCATTTCAAAATTATCAAATTTTGTTTTGATTTTAAATAATTTTTCAAAAAAAAAAATGTTGTTTTCGAAATATGTATGAAACGGGTATATTGATTTTTTTAAATATTATTTTCCTAGATGCAAAATAAGAATTGCCACGTATTTACATACTCGAACAAATTTCAAAATATTTTTTTCGAAAAGTTTTTCAAAAATAATCACTTTAAAAAAAACTGGCCGAATGATTTTAAATATTTTTATTCCTAGATAAACATTTAGTACTGAAGAAATATTGCACACTTAGCTTTTCTAAGAAAACTCTTAAAAAAATGAATATTTTTCTAAATATGCTTTGTGATGATCGTTGTGTATGATGAACATTCACAAAAAGTTAGTAAAAGAAGATACGGAATTTTATAATAAAATTATAGATCGTTTTGGTAAAAAACCAAAAAAACCACGAAAACTGCAATTTCTGTTTTCAAAACAATAAAAATACATTTTTAATGAGCATTATTTTAGTATTTATTATTACCATAAAAGTAGGTTCCATAAGAAAAATTAAATCAATTGTCAATGAAATTTAAAATCGCCTTAAAAATGTTATCAAAATATTTTGTCTGTCCCCCGTGGGAAGAATCCTGCGGGCGCCTATGCGTAGACTAACGATTATTCGAAATATCTTCAAAGCAAACCATTACGAACATTTCCTCGATCCAATTCAGAAAACGGAGTTCATTACCTTTAATTTATATACACTTTTTCCCCAATGAACATAATATGACATTAAAATATGCACATTGTAGCATGTTTCATAAAATAGCCAAGAAGCAATTAGAAATATTTCTGCCTCTCGAATTGTTTGGAGTTATTGTAGCATTTGAGTTGAATTCGGGCACTGTTTTACCCCGATCACGATATTTGCACATCTATGCATATATAAATATTCAAATGTAGCTTTGCAGCCGAATGAGATCAACTGCCGGGAAAATAGCTACCTCCACAAATAAAGCGAAGAAAATTAACAATGCTTGTGAGAAAATACCAGCAATCATTCAGTTTGACAGTCTCCACTTTGAATAAATTATCACTTTCTTCCACTGTACTCTTCTGGTTAAATTAATCACTAGTTCGCATACTTAAGAAATCTCATTTGTTATTCATTTTTACTTAATACTTAATTAATTAGAAATGTACTTCGCGTATACAGTTTTCCTGCTTGATTTTCGTTTCATAAACATCTAGGATAATATTTTTGTAATGGCGTTCACGTATCTGAGCTTAGATCATTTTTCATGACCTGAATAAAGAGTTTTCTTAAAGAAGATTATTGTTATTTGTTCCTAAAATAACTCAATAGTAGATATCCACCATATCGTTTTCTATAACCTAATTATAACATGCTCTAATAGATCAAGTATTGGTTTCTTTAAAAAATCGAACTCGAGATTTTATTCATCACTAACATTAGGATTACGGAAATGGCCGAAAAAAATTGTCCAGTGTCATTTCATGTTTAAATGTCTGTAAGGATATTTTTCAATTAATTTTAAATAAGGTACTGAGAGTTATTTCTTATCATCATAATTTAAAGTCGAATTTGCAAGGAGCCATCACGCACGACCGAATTGTGCACACATTACTCTTCGTAGATGATTCATTTAGAGGTACCTTTTTGAAAATAAAATAAAAAATACAAAATAAGCATTATTTATTTTTATTTGTTAATGATTATTTCTTTTAAATGTTGACTGTACCTTCAGATAATATGGTCTTGAGTTAAAATTTTCCGTTTTGAGTGGTATTTGAACATTAACGTGACGAATTTAGACTTTAAATTCATCAACATTACTTAGCCCTAATAAAAAGTTAAAAAAATGTAATATAACATGATCTATGTAATATAATTCACTGGTTCAAAGCGTGAAATTAAATGTCGCCAAATTATTTTCAAAATAATGTCATAATTTCAGAGGCTGTATGGCAAGTAATGCAGTCTTGTTTGTTGCCGTTCAATTTTATGCAGCAAATAGTTCGTTATCATTGTGCCATTTACAGCTGCATTTTGGTCGGCCTTATTTTTTAATAAATATCCATTGAAGATTATACCAGGTAACCAACTCAAAATCGCAGCTCTTGGACCTATTCGTTTTGATGTTCAGTAAATACAGAAATGAGCCTAATCGATGGAAACAAAATTCGAAACCATTGGATATTTTTCAAGATTTTGTATGCTTTAAACTAATCAATTTATCAGCTAAGTAGCTCAATGCGCATGTAACATATTTCTCAGAGAAAAATCATTTTCGTAATACAGCTCAGTAATCTGTATACGCTGTGTCGGTCTTAGTCTTTCCATGTTTAAATGTGAAACTTATCTGTCATTAATCCCTTCTTATAAGTAGTACATCTTAGTTAATCACCTGTATTACTCATTAGCAAAGATACCTTTTAACATTGTACGATTACAAGTTTGAAAGCAAAGCTAGCAAATGGATCGGTTCTCGGTGCTATACTCATAACCTTGTCCTAAAATATTATACATTTCTAGATAACATGTAAACGTTCGTACGTTTAGAATATAGAAATAGCTTCGTCGGAATAACGCAGCTATCAGTCCATAATATAGGTCATCGCCCTAACGGGTTGTGTTTTGGGTTAACTACGCAAATCATCATCGTTCGGGCTAATTGGACATGTCCAGAACAACATTGCAGAGAATTTTAAAGTTATATCTTAAGATTTACCCATGTACAAAATTCAAATTGTGCTAGCACTGCTGCCGCATGAATACAACTAGTAATATACGCTAGTTAGCATTGGTAGGTCTTATTTTGTTAACCCGAACTAGACTTAATTTGAAGGATAACGGTGGAGAATTTCCCCAGGTCAGCACAGAAACATTCGATATCAATGTATATAAGAGGATTGCAAAACCTCCGATCCAATACCATTGCGCAATCTTTTATAAATCTGTACAAATACTAGCATACGCCGAAACAACAAAACGTTTGCCGGTTTGCGAGTATAATAATAATTTCTATAGTTGCTAAAGTCAGTTTAGGAGTCAACGAGGGTAATGGAAGCACACCATCGACGAATTGGGAAGAACCATTAACTCTGAGTAAGGCACCTCGTCAGAAATGAAATCATATAAATTGCAAAGAAAGGAATAT
Source organism: Rhingia campestris (assembly GCA_932526625.1). Taxonomy (NCBI): domain Eukaryota; kingdom Metazoa; phylum Arthropoda; class Insecta; order Diptera; family Syrphidae; genus Rhingia; species Rhingia campestris. The sequence goes on along the minus strand of OW052182.1, from coordinate 147,677,729 downwards.
AGTACAAAGGACCATACTCAAACTACTTACAAGATCCTATTTTAGTATAAAAGTGGGTAAAGGCATTCTTAAAAGGAAACTCTTCGGTTACGTTAGCATTGCCAAGATTTAGTAAGTAAGGAAGTAAGAAATATTTTAAGGAATTTGTTGATAAGAACAAATGTATGAAAACACTATCAATCACCCTAAAAGTTGTAACTACTATACAGCAACTTAAATAATCGGTCTATCAGAGTAAAAAATAAAAATAACTTGTCAAGCTATAATTTTTGATCTATTTCACCAAGGGCTCAGTAAAACATTACATACATTAATCCCTAGAATTTACTAGTTTCTTTTGAAGATTCATATCCCGTCTGGTTTTTGGATAAGCTTTGCGGAGCATATTTCTAACAGACTGGCGGCAAGTGTCTGCACACACATATCTTCAACCCGATGAGCTCAATTCGAAAATAGAAACTCCAATCTTCTCATGTCACATCCAAAAGCAGTATCACACGCAAAATAACCAGGAATATATCGCATCTAATTATAACAACCGCACGGCTGAAGGGATCCGCTGTACGAGAACTATTTTGGAACAACATGAAGCTCGCACGCATAGAGTAACGACTTGTGGTTTCTGCACTTAAGGGCCGTTGTCCAATTGGCGACGAACAAAAAAAAACAATTGCACAGCATCCCAAACAACAAGGAATGTATAAACTCAAATCGGGCCATAACCCAGGAAACACATGTATTAATCTACCGCTTCCAAGAATACCACTTGTACGTTTGCTCACGATGATTGGCAAATGCCGCGCCACTGGCCGCACCAATAATTGCAGCCACTTATATGCTACATTCTTCCCTAGAAAATGTTGGAAATGTTTGAAAATGAATTTCAGGAGAGAACCACAACAAAAACAATTGAATTTTTCTTACAGCATTTGAGTCATTGACAGCAACTGTTGGCATTTCATATATCGTCCGGAGACTCCAATCGATGGGAGGCACCGCACTAAGATTGAGGACCATCATGGGTGCACGATGTTCGGATGCTTAGCTGATGATATTGCAGGTGTTCGCTGCGTTTACTTGCTGTCAGCGACGGAACAACTCTGATGGATCATTTTTCTTATTACTTGGATTATCTTGTCAGCTGATGATGATGATGATGTCGCCGTCGTTTTCATATTAAATTCACTTTTTACGTGGTTCGTAAATTAATTTTAAAATGGCGTTTTTTTTTTTTTTTTGAAAATTACATTAAGATTTGCACTGCGAAAATGTCAAAGATATTACATAACAATTTCGATTTGGGACCGTGTACAAAATTGGGTTTATATATTATGTCAGCAGAAGTCAAATTGATAGATTACATGACGTTTAATTTTAATTTCAAAATTCTCAGGACGAATTTGTTGATGATTTAAGGTTGGTACTTTACAGTTTAGATATTTATATAGCCCCAAATGTGGGGAGGTAGTCTACTTAAACCTTAAAAAGTTATTTTAATTTATTGACCTTATATTGCCAACATTGAGAACATTTTTTAAATCGTCGACGGAGTTAAAGATGAAAAGTCCAGAAATAATTCCACATTGAAGACTGATGCTTCAAAATCAAAGATACCAAAGTCCTGCAGATTATTCCAGATAGTTGAACTACTAAGCAAACTACTTGTATGACCATTGTTTATGCCGAACTCAATAAAAATAATATCAGACGGCTACAATTTGCGAATCGTTGAATACCCTCTCCCATTCCATCCTCAAATTAAAAATCCCCAAAAAGTGGGCCTGGCATTGTCACAATCAAAATCGTTAATGGTTTGACAAAAAACAACGCTATGCTATTCAGACTTTTTTTTTCAAAACATAACCATTTGACCAAAAATAACGTTTTTCTAAAAAGGGGGCATTAACTCTGAGTAAGGCACCTCGTCAGAAATGAAATCATATAAATTGCAAAGAAAGGAATATAGTACAAAGGACCATACTCAAACTACTTACAAGATCCTATTTTAGTATAAAAGTGGGTAAAGGCATTCTTAAAAGGAAACTCTTCGGTTACGTTAGCATTGCCAAGATTTAGTAAGTAAGGAAGTAAGAAATATTTTAAGGAATTTGTTGATAAGAACAAATGTATGAAAACACTATCAATCACCCTAAAAGTTGTAACTACTATACAGCAACTTAAATAATCGGTCTATCAGAGTAAAAAATAAAAATAACTTGTCAAGCTATAATTTTTGATCTATTTCACCAAGGGCTCAGTAAAACATTACATACATTAATCCCTAGAATTTACTAGTTTCTTTTGAAGATTCATATCCCGTCTGGTTTTTGGATAAGCTTTGCGGAGCATATTTCTAACAGACTGGCGGCAAGTGTCTGCACACACATATCTTCAACCCGATGAGCTCAATTCGAAAATAGAAACTCCAATCTTCTCATGTCACATCCAAAAGCAGTATCACACGCAAAATAACCAGGAATATATCGCATCTAATTATAACAACCGCACGGCTGAAGGGATCCGCTGTACGAGAACTATTTTGGAACAACATGAAGCTCGCACGCATAGAGTAACGACTTGTGGTTTCTGCACTTAAGGGCCGTTGTCCAATTGGCGACGAACAAAAAAAAACAATTGCACAGCATCCCAAACAACAAGGAATGTATAAACTCAAATCGGGCCATAACCCAGGAAACACATGTATTAATCTACCGCTTCCAAGAATACCACTTGTACGTTTGCTCACGATGATTGGCAAATGCCGCGCCACTGGCCGCACCAATAATTGCAGCCACTTATATGCTACATTCTTCCCTAGAAAATGTTGGAAATGTTTGAAAATGAATTTCAGGAGAGAACCACAACAAAAACAATTGAATTTTTCTTACAGCATTTGAGTCATTGACAGCAACTGTTGGCATTTCATATATCGTCCGGAGACTCCAATCGATGGGAGGCACCGCACTAAGATTGAGGACCATCATGGGTGCACGATGTTCGGATGCTTAGCTGATGATATTGCAGGTGTTCGCTGCGTTTACTTGCTGTCAGCGACGGAACAACTCTGATGGATCATTTTTCTTATTACTTGGATTATCTTGTCAGCTGATGATGATGATGATGTCGCCGTCGTTTTCATATTAAATTCACTTTTTACGTGGTTCGTAAATTAATTTTAAAATGGCGTTTTTTTTTTTTTTTTGAAAATTACATTAAGATTTGCACTGCGAAAATGTCAAAGATATTACATAACAATTTCGATTTGGGACCGTGTACAAAATTGGGTTTATATATTATGTCAGCAGAAGTCAAATTGATAGATTACATGACGTTTAATTTTAATTTCAAAATTCTCAGGACGAATTTGTTGATGATTTAAGGTTGGTACTTTACAGTTTAGATATTTATATAGCCCCAAATGTGGGGAGGTAGTCTACTTAAACCTTAAAAAGTTATTTTAATTTATTGACCTTATATTGCCAACATTGAGAACATTTTTTAAATCGTCGACGGAGTTAAAGATGAAAAGTCCAGAAATAATTCCACATTGAAGACTGATGCTTCAAAATCAAAGATACCAAAGTCCTGCAGATTATTCCAGATAGTTGAACTACTAAGCAAACTACTTGTATGACCATTGTTTATGCCGAACTCAATAAAAATAATATCAGACGGCTACAATTTGCGAATCGTTGAATACCCTCTCCCATTCCATCCTCAAATTAAAAATCCCCAAAAAGTGGGCCTGGCATTGTCACAATCAAAATCGTTAATGGTTTGACAAAAAACAACGCTATGCTATTCAGACTTTTTTTTTCAAAACATAACCATTTGACCAAAAATAACGTTTTTCTAAAAAGGGGGCGTGACAGTGGGCGGATTTTGAAAATTTGTACACTTGTTCTAAAGCCTCGGACAATGATCCTATATACCAAATTTCATTATCCTAGCTCAACATTTAGGGCCTACAACTTTGTGACATTCAGGCGGACGGACGGACGGACGGACGGACGGACAGACAGATATAGCTATTTCGGGTCAGCTAGCCATTCTCAGTCGATCGATATACTTTGGGTAAATTATTTCTCTATGTTACAAACGAATGTATCAAATGTATAATAATAACAAGCCATGGTTCAATAAACCAAGGAAACAAGTGTTATCAGCAAAGAAAAAAGAGCTTAGACAATGACGCACATATCCATCTGATTGAAAGATTAAATATCAATTAGTAAAAGATAACAAAGTTAAAAATAAAAGGCGCAAGGAATGCTTACAATTAATGAGTAAGTGACAAACTTCTGGCATGTATCGGAGAGTCATTTTAGCCCACTCTTTATTTCCTACTTTAATCAAGGCAGATAGGATGCATGGGACCCAGATCGCTTATGTTTCTTATTTCCAAAGAAGTGAACCAAAATATAATCTGTGGAAGGAAAACCTTCTTTGCACAAATAAAAGTGCTATGTGCTAAACCATCTGTTTGTATACATTCAGAAAACGGAAAAGCCCCTTGAGGATCAGACAAACAAACAGCTGTATATTAGTATATTGAATGGTTTAAACTCTGGTTACAATGTTTCTAATTGAACTTTGATTGAGTATTTTTCTTTACAGTTCTGGGCATATGCGAATAAGTAATAGACGTATAGACGTATATCAATCAAGCTTCCTTGACTCTCATAACATAGAGAGTTTTTGGCAAAGATATGCTGGCAATTGCTAAAGCGACATGTATGATGTCAATACACAATTTTTATTTACAAATGAAAAGCATTTTTGTTACTGATTTCAAATCCAAGCCGCCTTCACAAAATGGTCAAAGATGGCTCACAGCATAGTGCCAATCTCTGCACAATTTTGGTCACAAGGATTTAGCAAGCAATGATTACGAATTTGAAATAAATCGATTAGTAACATGTTCAACCACTACGAACCATCGAATCACCTCAGAAAAATTGTTCTAAAAAAATATCAGAAAGCGTTGTACTCAACAAAAATTAGACAATGGTAAAATAAGGGGAAAACCGATCCGGCTTTATACATTTGGTGTCGATATAACGTCATTCACAAGAAAAGCCGTTTATGAGATTATTTGTGCGTAATTATTGTATTGGACGTAGATAAGGTACACAAACGGAATTTCGTTTGATAATCCAATATGAAAATAAATTCTATATTTGTGTGAATAATCACTACAAAAAAAAAAACCCCGTAATTGTTTTATGGATGTAAACAGTACTCATTATGTTTGATTCAATAGTAAAATGTTTAAATTTTCATATAAATCCATTTCTACCGCCTTACATAATGAAATTTTTGGAATGAACACACATTTTTGATAAATTTCACACGTTCCACAGATATCTAGTATCCAAAAAAAACATTTATTTTTAATATACAAGGAAATAATTTAGAAAATTAATATTTAAGTTACAAGGTAAATTGAACGGCATTTAGTGATTATCATATCTGATTTAAAAATAAAATGTGTGGATTAATCTTTTTGAACTGAATGTGGCTTCTTATTAACTTTCTCATACAAGAGGAAGATATTATTTTATGAAAATTTTCAATTTCTAGATTTTTATTGATTCATATTTAGTATATGCACCCACTCAATAGACAAATTTACACGGATGGTAGTGCTCCTAATAATGGTAGGCATGAGTCTCCTTAACATCGCTTAGATAATCATGAGTCTCATACATTTTAAATAGCCTGATCGGCTCCTATGCTCATAAATAATAAAATGCTCATAAATAATCAAATGCTCTTAAATAATCAAATGCTCATAAATAATCAAATCTTCACACTTTGGCAAATCCTGCCATCTATTATTATGGATTCTAAAAATGCATTCGGCTAAATTTATAGAGACAAACTATATAAAGCTATGTTTAGTTCTTTTTACCTTCCTACTAAGATGAAGATGGAGAATTCCCGATTCCGATTGAAAAAGTGTATTAAGACTATTTCTTGAACATTATTCTAGAGAAAAAACTTAAAAATCCAGAAAGAATACTGGAGGAACAATATTTTACAAATTTGTGCAACAACTAGCATACATCGAGGACATTGACATCATTGGTCGGACCAAGTGAGTACAAATTTTTATAAGCATTAATATAGGGGAATAATAAGAAGTATCAAGAGGAAGGGGCATACAATATCTACGAATTGGACAGAACGTCTCAATGACAGTAACAACTTGAGGTTATAATTGGCATCCTTCAGCTCCTTCATTAACCGTCGTTTCTTTCGGCAAAAACGGCATTTTAGTAATAAAGTAAGACCAAAATCCTCCAAGTCTTGCTCTACATGAATCGTATTAAAAGCGTATGGAGAAATTATTGGCCGGTCTTATTTGGTCACGTTTGCGTTTATTGACTTACGACATAGCGTCATAGTCAAAAACCGAGCAGTTTACGTTGAAGATGACCAGGATATGTAGAGGAAATGAACAATTATGTACTCCGAACTGCAGTACTCGGTTCCCGCAGGCAGATGGTAGACCTAGTATAGAAATAATTCACCTTAAGTGGCACGCACAAGTAGCAATCGACCTTAGCAAAAAAATTTAAGTTGAAACTGGATTGTTTTATTTTAGAGATCATGGTAATTCCCAATACATGAAATGTGCGATGTGCACGTGATAATTGGGCAACGTTTTTCAGTTCGCGCTAAAAGTCATAGGTCGGTCATTTTGAATATGCATTCTACAATTAGTAGATAGCAAGTTAACCAATGAATAAGAGAAAAAACTATTCGAAATAGTTAATTATTATTTTTTGTGTTTTTTGTTCAAGTATTTTACTACTTAACTCCACTTTCACAAATGAAGTCACCTAAATCGTGAGTACGGTTTCAAAACTGTCCTGCTTATTTATTAGAAATATATAAATATTTAAAAAAAAATTATTATCTGATTTTTTATACAGTACATACTGATTGTAATTTTTTCTAAACAAAATCGAAAATTTCAGTTTTATTTTACTCGATTTTGTATGTACAGTATGATATAATCTTCTTAAAGTTACCGAAGTGTCCTCACTACTATAAAAGGTGTTCACACAGCACACCATTTTCCTCTTTCCCAGGTAAGACTTCAATGCTCCAGTGGTTTCAATAGGCAAATGAGTTAGATGTCTTTAGAATTTGGCAATCCTAGCTATGAAACTACTTAATGGTCGTAAAAACCGTGTCATTGACTTTGTGTCATTTCTTTTTGTTGGCTCATTAGTCACATGGTTGTTGGAAAACTTATTCCAAAATCGGGTAGTACTATATTTTGTCACTGACAATGAAAGCCAATATTAGGAACATTATTCTCTTTTATGCTTTGATTTTTGGGTTACATAATTATGTACTATATTGTTTGGAGTATATTATTACATTCATTATCATACGTATAGATTATCTGAATACTGATCAGTCCTTGAACGCTTTAATAGATTTCTGTATTGTGTTTTTATATTTATCTATGTTATTCAGAAAAAAAAAAAGATTAGCTTTTTCATTTGGCAGAATTACTTCGACTTTGGAGAGAATAATGTATATGTCAATTAACTTCTCCTCCATTTTCAATTTAATTGACTTTAATATTGTGTGCAACAACAACATCGAGTGCAGAGCATCATCTATACATCATTATTTTTGTTACAAAACAAAGATATAACGGTACAAACTTCCAGGAGACGTATTTTTGTTTATAACACACATTCAGGTGATTACAAAGCGGATCATTGCTGAAATATAGAGGCCTTTTAAAGATTAAGATACTTAATATATTTTGATAAGAAAAAGAATCAATAAGAATCAAATGCAATTCGATGCAATAATTGATTGAATCGAACAATTTTTAAATTGTCTGTATTCATAAATGGATACTTGTAAACATTTTATAATTTTTACTTGAGTCTATCTAAAAAAAATGTGTTTAATAATTTTGTTTATTCTTTAAAATATGAACGATTTAATTTTGGACCCTACGTTGAGACAGAGTACCCAAACATTTTGCCTCCTGACTTACGTTTTGGTTCAACGGACCGCAAATTTGTATGTCTGTGAATAACTACTGTTTCACGGATTTTGTATGATGTTAAGAAACAACTTCCTTAAAAACTGACCAAAAAACTATCTTTCACTAGCTCACAAGACTGTGAAACAGACTGAATTTACAGAAAACACAAAGTCTGAACGTACCCTGTCGACATGAATGTTGAAAATTGCCACATGAATATGGAGTTAACTGTTAACTGCTCACTCAGCTGAGCTGGATTAGAAAAGTGCGCCCAACAAGGTCATATCTCAGTGGATTTTATTCATGTCCTTTCGATGATAGCACTTGATACCATCGATCATCATTAATGCAGATCTCTTAACTCGAAAGAATTTCGGTATATGTTTTGTGAATAAATGGAGAACACATTGAGTGAGAGCTTTTGCAGAACTTCTCGAGGTATAATGCGAAATAAACGAGAAACCAATTACTACTTAAAGAAGATTTTTACCGAGATGTATAATCAATTTATAGATAGAATTTTTTTTGCGATTTACCATGACGTGAAATAAAATCAAAGGAAATAATGCCAAGTTAAGAAATATTTATTTCGATTTAAATATGTTTTTGTTTGAATAGATGTGAACTTAAGTTTGTCTAATTGTATTTAATGAAGCTGAAAACGTATCAATATTAACTATTTTTTTATTTTTTTTCATATACCCGTCTCTCGAATGATCACTCGTTTATGCCATTGCCCATACTACATACGATGAACTACTGCGATTAGATTAGATTCTTAGTCGTAGCTACAACATAATGTTTTTCTTTATGCCTACTTTTGCATTGATGTTAGAAATCAACTGAGTAGTATCAATTGGCATACATTATAATATAAAAGCAGATTATACTGATATTTGAAATATCTCAGAGCACTGATCTAATGTACTAGATTTGTTTTAAACAAAAACAGGGCATCGTTTATTCTTTTTTTGTCTCTTGTAAACTTTTACCCTCTTACTAATAAACGCTGAGTAGCTAATAAGTGACTAACTTTTGACATTTGAGCGAGCATTTCTTATGGCGAAAACTGTCAAGTTAGCCATTGATTAGCTAATCAGCATTTATTAATATGGGGTAAAAGATATATGCTTGTAACACAGCTATCGAATTAAAACTAATGCATAAAAAAAACTATTTATAAGCATTTAATCGTCAGCTATAAAAAAATATGCTAACCCAAACATTTCCGCTTTAATATCAAATGAGACTTTTGGGATTCATAATCCTTAATTCATTCATAATACAATTTTGTAAGCTACATTAGCATGCATATGTTTCAAAAGGCTATTAAAATGTATAGTACTAATGTATTAGGTGCACTGCCAAACTTAAATGCTTTTACTGCTGTATTTCAGAACTTAGATTTAGGTCATAGAATGAAAAATTAAAACATTTTTATTATGTGTTTATTGGATTCAACTGCAAGCTGTAAAAGCTTTGAGCATCTACATTTGATTAGGGAACTAAAATGGCAATCAGAGAATACATCAGCAATTTCCATCTTGACCATTGTAAAATGTAGAAATTTATGTCAGGAGGGGGAATACTCCTCCCCCAAAGTCAGATAAATTTTCACGACCTCATTAAGAACTACTGAAGATGATTTGTTTGTGGGGAAACCGAAGGTTTAACGTTAATAAATATAAAGGATGTTTTTTTTAGAGGTATAGAACTTCAACATAAACAGACTGACGTATGAACAACGCTTCCAAATTGTGCAAATGTATTTTGAAAATCATGTTCGAAATACGTATCGCGCACTACGTCCATTTTACGGTCAACATAATCGTCCATCAGAGAACTTAATTCGATTTAGTATGAAACTTGTTCGCACCACGTTTACTCTAAATGGACCTACAGAAAGATAAAGTAAATTTCATGTCAATTTAAAAAAAAATCATCTTTGTTTTATTCCATTTCAAAGTTTTATACCTCTAAAACAAAACACCCTTTAGATATAGGCACCCAAAAACACATCCTAAGAATGTAATCTCATACGGGTCATTTTCATTATAACCAGGGTCATCAAACAAAGCCGATATCTGATCACATAAGCAGTGATGGAAATAAAACTCCGATTGAATAGCATTAAACAGTCTAACTAATGGCAAACATATGCTGGAAGAGGTGATTGCTCAGTGGCACTGCCCCTTCCAACAGAATCATTATGGGGACGTCGAAAATAAGACCCAAACAATTATTAATGACAATTAATAATTCTGTTGGGAATGATGATTGCATATTTCCTATATAGATTTTTTTTTCCTACAGAATGACCACAAAAAATCCCTAAATCACTGATCGCACAACGTTGCAAAGAATAATGATGGTGGTAAGATGAAGCTTTAACCGGGATAATTTTCCTACAGAATGACCACAAAAATTAAGCAGGTTACAGGACTGCAGTCGAAAGAAATATCTGCAAGTTCGTTTATTTTAAAATTAACCACTCAGAAAAGGATCATTGCTTAAAAAATCATTAGCTAAAGTTCATCATCCATACCAGATAGTAGAGAATGCTGAACCAGAACATCTCCACGGACGGCGGCATTATTGCGAAGGACTTTAAAATTAGCAGTATAACCGGCAATAAACCTTTCAAAGCTATGAAGAAGTACTTTACTTTACAATCAAAGCAGTTGATAATAAAGTCAAATACCGTAAAAATCTAATCCGGTTACAAGAGATGCTATCCCATTATGGAAGAAGATGATAAACACCGGGTCTATATGACCACATGATTCGTCTACCCCAATTATGACAGGCGATTCATTGCATTTTGTTTAATACATTTTCAAGTAAGGCGAACCTTTATCGGTGAAGCAGCTAGCTTAATTGGTTATGATCTATATAATGCCTTATGGTTGTACGTTTTATTATTATTGTGGTGTGCTTCGATATAAGTTGGACTGGATGTCTATGTCCTTGTGACTTATCTTGTGGGTCGTTCAAATTTCTGCATTCTATGCACTTGTGAAAATCTGTTATCTATAACAGAGCCACGATTAACTAAAAGCTTGGCTGAACCTAAGGTTAAAAATCTGATATGAGGGAAGAATCATCTACAAAGAAAATCACTCGTCCCGTCCTTGTAGTTCAGTGTATGTTATAAACCCTGGTATTACTTGCATCTTAAAGAGAAGACAAAGCAGTCTGGTGTAAAATATTTTTCAGTTCTGTTGCCTTGATATTGCAGAACTAGCTGTGCTGGAAATGCATGGATTGTTCTGTTTTCCATTTTGTAGGTAAGTAAGTTAGTGAAGCGATAGCTTGTTAGTTTTACTGGAACTTTGATAACATTCGTTCTACAAAGCTCAGGTCACATTTTATGAAGATCGTTAAAGGGGTTATTAGAAACGACAATTAAAAATATGACAATATGTTGGCGAGTGGACGGAGGGGAGTGTCTTAATAGAAAGTCAACTACACTTGATATTCAAAATATAAGGATCACAAATGAAGCATATCATCCGTGAGTAAAGAAGTTTGTCCTCGAATAGGAATACATTGTCGGAAAGGAAACGTTTGAAGTCATTTGCTATTTATTTGCATTTTAATTTTGCTTGACGGAAAAGTCAACTCGATGCACTGAACACGTCATTAGTATTTACATTTGAGTGACAAGTTACTGAATCCAAGTATATCTGTTGAGAGATGAAGCCATCTTACCTGATGTTCAATCGCACCCATACTGGATGTATGGGTTTTCTGGTAAAAAATAAGATAATCCACTCCGTTGGCATTTCTGTAGTATTTTAATTTACTTAATGAACAATCATATCGATCAAATGACCAAAAACTGACAAAATGACCAATTTTTGGCGCAACAGGTTCGTTAGCATCCAGAGCTATCTCACAATCATTCATGTGTGCGTGTGTTCTTCTTGCACGATAGCGGGAACTCCTGTTTTATGCCGGCCCCGAACGGATAAGTTGGGATAAGCTATTCTTGACAATTGATACTACTCGAATGATTTGTCAGATTATCACGAGAAAAATGACCAGCTCTTAAATTAATGTCAATGGGCCTGCGCACACGAGTATGCTTCAACCGGTTGAACGTTATGTTTGTGGGTGGGACGGGTGAGGAGGGAGCACAGTTTGAGAGGCTGACTTCAACATAACTGTCAAAGTAAAATATGACATTTGATTCTGTAGTAAGTAACTACGCTTGAGCCAGTAGTTAGCTCAACTATCCAGGTATTTTGTAGTGGATTTCAGGGAGCTAACTTATCAGTTAAATAAATGCGTTTGTTCAAGTGGCCCATAAGCAACAACAACAATATTCGATTTAAGTTGTAAAGAAGCGCACAGATATTGAAAAAGCTGCTGATAATTTTTGAAATCGAACTGGCATTCGAACCAGAATGGATGCATTAAATGGTAGAGCTATGGTCCCTCTTATCGTGATATCACCAATTAAGAGGATATATCCCTTTAGTAAAGTAACTTAGTTATGATATTGCATCGTAGAAGTTGGGAGAGAGAACATTTCCTGGTTGTAATTATATGATCGGCAAACACTCGTCGTAGTAGATTGTGTAACCATGTTCTCCTAGTCCGTAGAAACATAAACATTTTAAATTCCTCACACACTATTTGACACTTCTCATTCGCAACTCATGTATCGTCGTTTCGCCATTGTGGTATGATAAATGCTTAAAACTCTAAAAAATGACAAATTCCCACGCTACTGGCTAGCTTTAGTGAGGCTGTGTTCCACCTAGAACACAATGACATACCGCCAATTAATCACATGGGTATATGCACAACCCTGTAGGCATAACTATTAATAAACACGATCCACCGACATGGTTAGTAAAACTTCATTTTTTTTATTTGTAAAAACACCTTCTTCGAATAAAAATAAATATAGAACCTTCCAGGAGTGAACAACTCCCCTGCACTACTTAGTCCAAAGAACCAATTTGTCACTCTTGATATTTCTGTGTTTTTATTTTGATTTCCATTTCCTAATCGAGTGGGAATCTCATTCATTTTGATATCTTTTATTTTCCAGAAATATTTATGAGCCGTTAAGATGAGAATTTAAATTGATTGATTGAAAAGTGGGAGGGAAGGTGTGATTTATAAAAAAAATAATTCTTTAAATTGTGTGAGTGTAACAAACAAAAAACTGTTGTTCTTTTTGAATTGACACATTTTTTTAATGTGTTGCAACATAAGTGACACATTAAAGGAATTCAGTGTTTTGATCTTTACGAAACACGGGTCGTATACGTAATAAAATATTTTTTTAATGCGTCGAATATGTGATGTTGGATAGTAAAAGAGGTGCAACTTTTACCTTGTTATGTAGCGGAGTATCAATTTAGATACTAAATTCCTGGATGAAAAATTCGTTTCATAATATAATTCGCCGTATTTTATGAAACTAAATGAGCTGTAAAGTAGGCATTTTTGTACTTTAATTTTGTTTAGGAGAGGTGTGAAATTTGATTAGGGAATATAAATAAAATGCTTACACGCCATTACCCTGTGCTGTAACAATGAGCCTTGTTACCGACAGTACTGATGACATTTTGCGATCAATCAAATATCAAGATTACGAACACGTTAATAAGGGGCGTCCATTACACCTGACATAACATTTGTGCTGGCTAGCAGAGCAACGTAAATACTTGTTAAGTTTTTATAACGTAGAAAGGGAGACGAAGAGATAAATTCCGCAGCAATTGTACTTATGTACGACAAATACAAGCCGAATGAGAGACTCTCTACTGCCCATTTATTCTATTCTTTTTATTTATAATTTTTTCTCAGATGATGAGAGCCTATACCGACCAAGGAGTGCCCTGAGATTGTGCTTGCAGATGTTTATTAACTCTGCTCCCGAATTATACTCAGACTTAAGCAAGAGGTGGAGTAGTGACTAAAAATTATGTTGTTTCTATCAAGATTTGAACCAGGGTCCAAGTCCTGAAATCAACGTCCACTTACATTGTTCGTCGGGTAATAAGTCAACGTTTTTTAAGCTGTATTCGTCGGATACAGAAGGGGAGCGAATATTAAAATTGAGCATCGTAAAATGATAAGAGAAAAATTCTTCGAAAAATCTTCAGTCCCGTTTGCGTTGACGGCCTATAGAGACGAAGATTCAAACTTGAACTATACGAACTGTACAGCGAAA